>OX411309.1:83254369-83999912 GCA_948150685.1 Rhaphigaster nebulosa | reverse complement strand
AAACTGTTTTGGTTTATTATTTTCAATAATAGACCTTTGGAATCGACCAAAGAAAATTTTTTTGTAACCCCCCCTCAAAATTTGAGGTTTTACGTTTCAAGATACGTAGAATCCAAATATCGAATAAAAAAAATCCGTCCGTCCGCCGTCCGCAATGGTTGGAATCAGCATAACAAGGCATTAAAATAACAAAAAAGAAAAACGAAAAATAAAAAAATCTCTATCTGTAAATGCTTTTGGCTTTTTATGTTTTTGGCTTTAATTGTATTTAAACGAAAGTTAACGAAAATCCCTACAATACGAACTATAAATCACCTAAATCGGACCATTATTAGCTGAGATATAGCTTAATGAACTTCGTTTTTATTTTTTCCTAGTGAAGTGCACATCAAATATTTCCTCTGTATCATTTTACATCACAGCCTACTTGCATTGACGCAGTTTTTTTAATTAACACCGTTCGGCACTCTCACGGCGAACATCTTGTGACAGGCTTCAAATTTCTTTTCCTTTGGTACCTACTGCTTCATATTTTTTACTTTGACAGAATAGATATTTTTGTGGAATAATAAACAAGTGGAATAAATAAGTGGAAATAATAAACCATTGTGTAATAATTTGCAGCGTTTTTGTAATAAAATTTCACGAATTTCAAAATTCAATAACACTGTTTTGTAAAGTTTACAAACGCGGTTTAGTACTCCTGTGGAATGTACAGTTAGTGAAATTCATTTTCATACACTGAATCTCTAATTATTGCACCAAAAAATTGTGAAAACATTATTAAATATCGGCAAATTGATAAAAGTTTCCGGGAGATAGGAAAAACCATAAGTAGGATTCTTGCTACGGTGCAAAGTGTAAAGATTAAAAGTATTTAAAAGTTAAAAATTGTCTTAAAGAATTGAAAACAAGACAAGGAATGTGAACAGAAGGATTAATGCGATTTATGAATCATATTACCTTGAAATGAAGGTTCCCACTTAAATAAATATACGGTTTAAATTATTTACGAAATAAAATAGATGACAGGAATTATTAATTGTTGAGAAACAGAAAAATTAGATTTAGTAAAGGGAATAAGTATAATAACCCTAATATCATAACAAAACAGGAAACTGCTGCGATATTCGTATTAATGCACTCATGAAAATAATAATTATTCTTTAATTACACACATCCAAATATATTCATGGGTCAAATTATAGTCAGTTTAATGTTTTATTTCAATATTAGAGTATAGTACTACATGTTTGAATTTGAAATGGGCAGAGGCAAAGCCACAACAAGTGAAATTCGTGAAAATATTATTAAATATTGGCAAATTGATAAAAGTTTCCGGGAGATAGAAAAAACTATAAGTAGGATTCTTGTTACGGTGCAAAGCGTAAAGGTTAAAAGTATATAAAAGTTAAAAATTGTCTTAAAGAATTCAAAACAAGACAAGAAATGTGAACAGCAGGATGCTAAGTGAATATGACGAACGGATCTTAATAAGGAAAGCGAAAAAAAAATCCCCAAATTCGAGTACCGAAATTAGATATAAACATTAGTTCTAGAGTAGTGAAAAATATGAATCCAGTGACTATGCGCAGAGCCCTTGAAAGAAATTTATTCTATCCCAGAACTGCAATAAAGAAACCGTTTGTAGGTAAGATAAATAAAATAAAGCAATCTGAAGGCAGTTCTGTGATGATCTAGGGGCGTTTGTTTTTTAATTTTGCTCAAATGTTTTATACTTTTCTCTTCTGTTATACTTTCACAAAATCTTCCATTATAACGCTGGATTTACGAATTTCTGAAACACAAGCAAAATTAATATATATATCACTACTATATATTATTACGGTAGTATAGATCTCTTTTCCGGCTCTCAGGAACGATGGATTTTGACGAATGGGGTATCAAAAGAAAGGGAATTTCACAGAGAAGTGACGAATCCTGATTTTGTTTCTTAAATTCTCATTAGGGCTTAAATAAAAGTGATGAAAAAACTGGGAGGTTTCAAAGATTTGACGACTGAGAGTCGGCGGATCGAGACGGGATGAGTTGGGTTTTAAAGATTTTGACGCGGGTATCAAGATCATATACGCTCTTACGGAGCGTATTGGTCCAGCGTTTTAAAGCTTAAAAATCTACCGTTTTCGAGATAACGAACTATATAGGCCTGCACGGGTCTTGTGCCATCTTGCGTTTCGTTGTCGTTGTCATGGCAACTTTATATCAATTTGAGTTTGTTAACAATAACTTTTAATGAGTGGGAAATTATATGTTGTTTCATCTGTGCAAACCTAAAGGTAACTTAAGTATGAATATTATATATAGAAAACGGTATATGTAGCTGAATCTAATTGCCTAACTCCTGAATTGAAGAGACGTTTTCCAGTGCGATAAGCTAATTACTTATTTAGTATGAACTATACCTTCAACATAGTCATTACAAACTATGTAGCTTCACCAAATCTGTATATTAAATAAACTTTTTTGGTAATATTATATTGTTTCCCTAATATTGCTTACACCTCGAATGTATTAGGGATTAGCATAAGCATTGATATCTGATGCGAGAGTTCTCGCCCTGTTATACTAGTATATATATATATATATATATATATATATATATATATATATATATATATATATATATATATTATTTTTATTTTTATATCCACACCTGTCGCTCAGCACATGACAGGTTTGGAAAAAAACAAACAAAAACGTGACAGAAAATAATGTTTATGAATATATAGAAATGTTCTAATAGGTTTTTAATAGGCCTATATAGGTATATAATATATATAAACAGGTGTTTTTGAACCGGAAGATTTCAGGTGATTTATTCACGCACAATAAATTATTACCTACTGTTCCTTAGGCTCAAACATTGACATTTGATTTAGTGATAAACGTAAAAAATCAATATACCATTTATTTGCATTCTCGGGATTGATGTTTTGTCTAGTTCGTTCAAGTATGAATAATATGCCAAACTAACAATAGATCGAAAATAAGGTTTTTAGTGCGATATGACATTTAAAGACCAAAGTGCACGTCAGCTTAAACCTGATTGGCCAAAAAACCTAAGTAATTAACTTTTTATCGGTTTATTTATTTTCCATGTCGAAGCATAACAATTTGTTTTGATAGGAAGAAATAAAACAACAGATTTGCCATATGCGGTTCACTACAGTACTGCCGCAATAAGCTAAGAGGCCCTTAATCCAAATCATATTTTTATATAAATTCTTGTGTTGTACTCGAATTAACTTACAAAATAAACCTTTTTATGGCATTAGAAAGCCCTAAAACCTTATAAGGATCTAACTATTGGAATTAGGGATTTTTAATGTCATCAAAAGAAGTTTTTAGAGCAATTCGGGTATATTATAAAGATGTATTTAAAAAATGATTCGGTTTTTAAGGCCTTTTAGCTTATCACGGCAGAGTAGTGAATTGCATGTAACAATAATTAAATAAAAAAATAACAAAAGAGTTTACATTAAATAGATAGGAAATAAGAATACTTAATATATATATATATATATATATATATATATATATATATATATATATATATATATATATATATATATATATATATATATATATTTTTTTTTTTTCTCTCTCATAGTAACCTTATGAAGAGGAGTTTATTTACTAAGTGTTCATACTCCATGCTAAATGTATAACATGCTGAGTTTACATTTTAAATTATATTAATGTAAAACATACTTCAAAATTAAAAGATAAAAGAAATAAACAAAAATAAAAACTCAAAGAAACAAGGATAGAAAAATAAAAGAGCATATTTTGAATATACAAGAAGGATTATTAATAGAATATTCATAGATAAGAACATGAAGAAAATTAAACATTAAAGAAAGAGAGATAAAATTAGACTAAAACAAATAAATCAGTAGATTCATACAATTAATTAGAAAGAAAATAAGTTTTAAAAAATAATAAAAAATAAAGAAAGTAAGATGATAGAAAATAAATAGGATATTATGTACAAATAAACATTTAACTAATCTAAAATAAATAAATACAATCATACTTTTATTTCTAACAAAAAGATAACTCCAGTCAGGTCAGTAAGTAAAGATATAAAAATTAACATATTTAGTTGACGTCCGCATGATGGTATAGAATGATCGATTTAATTAGGAATTGAAAAATTATTTGCCATTTCTATAATTTTGTTTTTATTGAAAGCTAGTTTTGAATGTTATACATTCATCTGCAGATCTAAAATCACACAAAAATTAAAAAATCAGCAATTCAAAATACAGTTTAGTATTACTATACATATTAAATTAAGTGTAATATAAATTAGTGTAATAAAAAATTTATGAATTATGAATTTAATTAAGACAAGAAATCAAATAAATGTTGTTATTCGACAAGGTTTAAGTAGATTATATCAAACAGAAAAGTTTGTATTGGTTTGTTCTCGCACTGAACTAGCAATGGAAGAAAGATGGGGGTGTTTATAGGTAAACGGTTTAGAAATCGTTTTTTTTTCCAGTTGTTCTGGTGAGTAATTATTTTTTCTCTTATTGATGTGAATAAATTTAAAATTGGACTATTGAAGATATTTATTTGGCCTTTAAGCAAAAATATGGATTGGATTTGAAGGATTTTTTTATTTCAAGTGCTTCATAAATATTTAATTTGAAACTGTTTTAAACGTGGCGTACTAATTGAACTCCTGAGTCCTTGATGAATTTATGGTTATTACACTTTATGGTAATTTATATTACACTTAATTTAATGTGTATAATAATACTAAACTGTATTTTGAATTGCTGATTTTTGAATTTTTGTCTGTTTTTAGAACTTCGAAACTAGTCATTAAGATATTCTATTCACATTTCATTGTTAAATATTACTGTTACACCAGATGATTAGGATTTCAGTTTGAATGATATATAAATGTGGATATATTAATTTTTTTTTTTTTTACATGATACTTTAAGGGAGTAAAAGGGATGAAACGCACAGACTTTCTTTACACTCAGGTAATTTATAAAAGAAATAAAAGATTTGATTAATCATGTTAATTACTATATAAAACTGGCAATAGTTGGACGCGAGCGTTCTCCCCGAACGCCTTCTGAATCAATCAGACGCTTTGAATACGAGAGCGCGACAGGCGCAGTTGACCTCCTCACCGACACCAGTTGCATGCTGGCCACCACAGGGAGCACCGGGCACCTCGCCCTCCAGGAATACATCGCATCAAAGTCAGTAAACGCTGTCAATATTGTCATATTGTCCTCTGATATTGTGTAACGATATGTCGTGACTTCGTTTCGGCTCTTGATGCCGTTTGGTGATCATTTAAAAAAAAAATTCTTGTTGGTTCTGGATCTTTTAAAGAAGCGCCGTTAGCCAAAGATGGGGGATTTCTTATCTAATGGTATGTCACCATACAATTTAATCTTACTAATAGACTAACGCAGCTAATATTATATGTAAGTTGTTCGGGTACTAATCAAATAACGCTTACTAACGCTAATGCTTCTTTTAGTGTTCTAGAACAGAAATCCCGTGTTATCCAAACGCGCCACAATGCGTGTTACGCAATGCCCAACCGCTAGGAATACATTGTTAAACTTATGAGAGACAAACAAATGTCTTTTATGAATTACAAAAAAAAAAAAAAAAAAATAGTAGATGAGGTACTTTTAATAGTTTCCAAGAGTTATCCAAACTTTGATTTCCATGCCGAAAAAAGGTAATAAGTTTAAATATACTAAGGCTGTGGAATATAACATTACACCATCTTAATGAAATTTTTAATTATCTACCAGAATGTCTAGTTTTCAATTTTTAAGATTGATCCAATATCGCTTCGAACCAGTGAAATTTTTAAAAAGATTTCCATGCATGCGAAACTTGTTGATTTACTTGATTACAAAATAAAATCTGTACGCCAGTAGAAAACTGACGTTATGTCCGATTTTTCTGATTCTGATTTGATTATCGTTTCTGCATTATTCTGATCGTATTTTTCCGAATATAAGAATCTTAAATAAGCTAAAAATGAAAATATACAAACTTCAAATATAAAGATTGACCACTGTCCTCAACAAGTTATACTGTGTGATCTGAAATTTCGTTTTGCTCTCTTTAAAACACTGAAAATGTTATTTATGGCAGTTTACCTCTGACATACAGAAATCAAATATTAAAAACGGCAATTTATCAAATTTTACAAAAAATCTTACATTGGTCTATTCATATTTAAAAATAAATTTTGAAGTAGAGGGGTAGTAAATAATGCTGAGTATGTTTAGTAATCTATAAAAAGGAATTAGCTTTTTTAATAAAAAAATTATGGAACGATATAGAAATATTTAAAATTAAAAAATAAAATGGTTTTATTGATTATTTTAAATTTATATATATATATATATATATATATATATATATATATATATATATATATATATATATATATATATATATATACAAAGAGAGAGAGAGAATAGAATAGATACATACATTTATTTGTTTATTGAAATTACAAAAATTAACAAATATTTGGTTCCCTGTAGGATAACCCGTCCTTTTTGCCGTACATGATAGAAAAGGACGTTAAAACCCAATGAAAAAATATATTTATATTTGGTTCTTGATGTTTTGACATCGGTAATTTAGAAAAAAACAAAAAAAAACGTATAAATTACAATTATTATAAAATTGATATGCACTAGATTTGATGAAGTTAGAAAAAATATTAATTACCACCACCCAAAAAAAACAACTAAAATGTACATCAATTAACTGCACGAAAAAAAAAATGATATTCTATGCCAGAATAAAAATATAAGTAAAAAAAAAGATCACATTGAGTTTTAGCTTTCATTAAAATGTATATAATGTTTTATTTCATAAATATATTCAATAATTTTTAGTAATATTCATTAAGTTTTTTTTATCATACAAAAATCAACGAGCTATATGTTAAATATTTTTTAGTTAATCGAGACAAATGATAATATAGTGGTCATGTGGTCCGCTTATTCACCATATTTTATGCATCACATATTTTATGCTTCAAGTATTCAGCCCTCTAATAAAACACAATAATTAAATATGTTTAAACTTTAGATTTTTAGAAACGCTTCGGGTATGATTTATCGGTACTTCATTTTGAAATAAATATGGGCAATCCTTCATTGGTTTTTTGAGGTATTTTTGTTATCTGACCTAATTTTCAGTTTTATGGTTGCTTGAATCCGCAAAGTTGTTATTTAAAAAAAAAAATGACGCTCTGTTTTGTTGTCTCTTCTTCTTTCAATTTACTGAACCATACATCGGTTGCTGAAAGTATAGGGAAGCAGAAGGCAAAGTTTTCGTCAAAAGATTCGCACAGGGTATATAAGCAGCCAAAGAACAATCTATTGTGAAAAGATGCTTAAGTAGACAAAAACCTATACATCTTAAGCGACTTATGGCAAAGTTATAATTCTACTTATTTAAAGTTAATCAGCCGCTATTGATGAAAGTTTAGAGGTATATAAATAGTTAGTTCATAGTCTTAACAACATAAAGTTCCGATAAATAATCAATAATGAGATAATACAATAAGAATCCGAATAATGAAGATGAAATCAAAGCCATTCGTAAGAAATATTTTCAATTTAGTCTAAAATTAGTTTTTAAGGCTTTGACGCAACATGAAAAAAATTCTCTTTTTTTTATAAAATGTAAATATTTTAAAACAGACAAATAAAGTTCATAGAAAAGTTATCATAGAGTAAAAAATTATAAAATGAAAATGTTTAGAATGATATTTACTTATTATTGAGAATAACACATTTTTACTAAAATGTAAATGAATTCGTTGAAAATATAAATACAATAATATTCATTTAAAATATATGTCAATGTACTGTAAAATTCATATTTAAAAAATGAGTTATTGTAACATATAACATGTTATTTATATTTTGCGGTTGAATTTATGATAGCGTTTAAGCGAATTATAATGAAATCACAAATAAAAGCACAAATAAAAAAATGATAATTTTTTGTATTTGATTCAAAAAACAAAATTAATATTGATATTTATATCGCGTGTTCACTAAAATGTAAACTTGGATTTAAAAATATAAAGTTAAAATTCATAATCACCACTTGCATTACTATAAAATCATTGTGACTTCCTAAGTCGAAGTGTAATCGATTCGATTTTTTTTTATTATCTTGTCTTTTTCATTGAATATTGAAAACCACTAAGAATTAGCAAAATTCCAGTAATTATTATAGCTTACGATAAGTTTTTAATGATCAAATATAAAAAAATAAATACAAATAAAGTAGACTTTATAAAAATTAAGATAAAAGTATTCAGGCAGAGAATACGAAAATATAAATTTTAAACACTTTTTTATTTAATTTTTTGCTAAATTCTTCTTCCCCATTTTCTATTACATTCTACCTCAAAGGATTCATTTAGTAGAAGCGGGGTATAACAGCCTGCACAATAGAGTGTTCAGTGCTGATATAGGGACGTAATTTCAGGGAAAAAAAAATCAAATTTTTAGATAGTCCCAGCCTTTAGTATTCAGAAAACGCAGAGAACATCCCAAGTTAACTGTAGTTGTAATATATTTAATAAAACGGAATATTTATACTCTTTTAAAAATTAATTATGAAATAATTGAACTTTCAAAAAGGAATGTAAATATACATTTATACTCTGCTTCAGCTAGAATGAAAAATAGCATGAGGGAAAAAGTGTTAATCTCAATTACAATTTAAAACTGTGTATCTAATTTTTAATAAATGTTAAAATGTTATTTTCTCACGAAAAGGATTAATATTATGTTATTATAGAGGGATGGTTGTTTATCCTGAGAATTAATATAAATTAAAAAAGAAATATCTTCTAGAAAAAAATCATAATTGAAATTTAAGGCAGGTATAAATTTTTCACAATTTTTAGAGGAATTAATCTCAACTATGTTTTCGTTAACTCTGGACTGCTACCAAGAAAACGGAATTAAGACCCGAGTGTTTGCAGGTGTAATTTTAAGGAAAAGATAGAAAAATAAAGAAGATTTTTCATTATATTTTACGCGATATTTAAAGGTACATCTTCCCTATTCAGATAATTCGAATTGTTCATCGGGTATTAATAGAAAATTTTTGTGACATATTTTAAAGCTAATTTACCACTCAAGGTAACTGATTTTTAAAAATGATTTTTACTGTTTATAATCAGCTTTTCAAATATTTTATAAGTCACCAGTCACTTTTCCTAAACTTTTGAATTTTATGGAATTAATTGATGTTAAAAAAAAAAAAAAAAAACCGCTGTATGCGAGACAGAACAGAATTTTTTCTATTTATCAAAATTGTTTTTGTAATAATTTTTTCAGTTTTTGTTTTTTAAGGTTAATACATTTAACAGTTATTTAATTGTCATTGCAATTTTTTTTTTTTTTTTTTTTTTTTGTACTAATACTGAAAATAAAGATACCTTCTCTACCTCTGAATTAAAATGCCAAATTTAGGTTAGATTTGGGCCACTAATACAAATAGATAATTAAAACGATAAAGAAGAATCCTTATCCTTTTTGTTGTAAAATAAACAAATAAGACACTGCCTCTTATAAAAAATTAACACTTTCTAATATCCGGCAATCCTTTCCAATGATAACTTTTTTAAATTTTTGAAAATTCCTGTTTTAAACACATTTGCGATATAATCTTAAAGGTTTATTAACGTTTCAAAAGACTATTGGTTATGAAGTTAAAAAAAAAAAAATTGGTATATACCGTATTGGGGAATTCATCGCGTAATTTTACAATAAGTATCTCATAAAAGATTACTCTTTCCTCCTTATGTATGTGAATGTATATTAATAATTACAACTGCAAAACTGAATTTTACTTCATGGTATCTAAAATTTCAAAAATGGGCTCAATTTTCAGATTATTATTCCTGCACAATCCAGTTTAACAATTTGGAGTAATAGACCACAGTTGGGGATGGGTTGAACGTGGTCCTGCTCAGGTAACCACAAACACGGGCTTCCACTCTGCAACGAGGTCTAGATTGGTCTGATGGACCACTATCACATAGGGCTGTACTGCTAGATTCATTTGAAGAAAAAAGGGTGGTGTGGCTGAAAACATTCTAGATTTCGTATATTATAATTTTTTCGTCTCAAACAAGGAATTTAGTTGATTACAGAATAAAGATGACACCCATAATATACCTCCAATATAACTGAATATTTTTTCAAACGTATACCAAACAATTATAAATGTTCGATTATATAACAGCAATACAACAGAATATCTTTCAAACCATGTGAAAGACTGAATCGAAAAGAGGATGTATATTAAGAAACATCATGACAAAATATACATAAGTGAAACATAGATATTAGAAACAAGAGATGCATAAAAATATTAAAAAACAATCATACCACGAAATGTATTTAAAAAATTCTGAAATACAAAACTGACACAAAAAATTTTGGTACTACTCTACGCCGATAGGATAAACAATGTTAAACGCAAAATTATTCAATTAATTAATAGTAACAAATAATAATCATGACTATATTAATATTGACTAATGATTGGTAAATAGAAAATCAACCAAAGTAGATTTATAAAAAATTAGTTGACATCCGCATGATGGTATAGAAGGATCAATCTATTTAGAGATTGATAAATTATTTACCACTTCTTTAAATTTGTTTGGTATTATTATACATATTAAATTAGATTAATATAAATCAGTATTATAAAAAATTTATGAATTATGAATTTAATCAACACAAGAAATCAAATACATGTTGGTACTCGCCCAGATTTAAATGGATTATATCAAACAGAAAAGTTTGTACTGGTTTCTCCTCGCATTGAACTGACAATGAACGAAAGGTATGTAGCATGTTTTTAGGTAAACGGTTTAGGGGTCAGGGTTTTTCCAGTAATGACGGTGAGTAATTGTTTTTTCTGTTATGGATGGGAATAAATTTAAGATTGGACTATTGGAGATATTTATTTGGTCATTTAAGCAAAAATCTGGATTGGATTTGAAGGATTTCATTATTTCAAGTACTTCTATTAAATTTGAGGCTGTTTTCAATGTGATGTATTAATTTAACTGCCGAGTCTTTGATGAATTTATGATTATTTTCATTTAAATGAATTGCAAAGTTGGAATTATCTGTCTTATTATTATATTATTTGCCTTTAATATTTAGCGATCTTACAGTTTTTCCCGTGTATTTGGCTTCACAATCATTACAATTTAGTTCGTATATTCCGCTTTTTTGGAAAGGGTCTATTTTGTCTTTAGGAGAAGAGAAATATGAGGATAGGGTTTTTTCTATTTTAAATGCAGGGTTTAATCCTAGCTTTTCAATTTATTTTCGACTTTGGTGGATATAGGGCCGTAACCAAATTTATAGAAGTGACAAATAATTTATCAATCCATAATTTATAAAATTGTTATGCTAATGATTTTAAATTGAAAAACATAATCAGTAATAATAGACCAATCATTTGAAGGTCAATAGTCCTCAAAAGCATTTTCAATAAAATTGATCAGAAAGGTTTATATGTAAGGAGCCAAAGTGTTAAGTTCCTGGAAATATATTTTAATATTGGACAAAATAATAGTTTTAATTATTATAGTGGCAATATGGAACAAAAAAACAAAAAGATAAAAACAGATGAATAATTAATGTAAATTATGTATGTAATGTAAATATCATATATATAATTATAATTTGTATTAAAAATAAATAAATAACTCTCTTTGAATGGTCGAATTTTCTAAACAAAGCACGAGGTTAGACAGAAAGCCCCTCCTTTTCCACACCATATTTATTGGCGGTTTCCCTTTGACTTCACTTATCCCATCCGTAGATAAAAATATACTATTGACCGATACGAAACTGGTACTAATAGAAAATAACAAAAGCGGATGAGAAGAGATAAAAAAAAAATAAAAAAATTAGGCGACATAAATAAAAAATTTATGTCATTTTCAAAAGCCGGGACAAGATCGTAAATTCATTATTCAATCTACTGATGATTCAGCAAAAGTTGTGAAAGTCTCATTAAAATTGGGACCTCGAAACTTATTAGCGAGCTTAATACTTTCACCGATAACTGAAAGAAAAACAACGGAATAGACGAAATGAAAATATATTTTGCCATTTATATGATATCGTAATTTATTTTAAAATAAATGCTATATTTTTTACGTTTTGTTAAGTCAATTTATCTAGACTTTTGGAAAAACAGTGCACAATCAAGAACTCATGTAAAATTCCCATTTCTCGAGACATGGATGATTTATATTCAATTTGAGAGCTATTTTTTTATATTTATTAATAATAACTAGCAATCATGATATTCCAACCTTTTTTTTTTTTCTTTTCTTTTATTTAATGATCATTCCATCTGCTCCCAACATTGCCTACGTTTCGGGGTTGTTTCCCCATCTTCAGGATAATTCTCTAAAAATTAACAATAAGGCAAAAACATATTATATCAACTAATTAACATTAACAATCACATTTCATAGATAAACCTAACAAACATTGATATCTATATACAACAATTATACCAAGAAATACTACACATTACATTAATAAATAATGTACCTTTTAACCAGCATGATATTACGTTTGTTATGTTATTTGACTGTAAATGTGCGACCAGTGTTTTTCATACCTCGCCATCCTCTCAGCAGTGCTTCCCCTAATTTGTTTCTATATCTTCTATATACATATATGACTTTAAATAAATATCGTATTATATTATCTTGTTAATTATAAATTTCTCTATTTTGGTATTATATTATAATATCATTTTAATATTATATCATAACTCAGCTCCTATTAATATTTTGTCAAACACACCACCAAAACGCTAAATAATTGATATTGAAGCACATTCAAAGGACTTCATAAGTCATTCCTCAAAACATTTCAGCTAATACTGAATTTAAAATACATAAAAACAGTTTTTTTATACGTAAATTTTACATATTGTTATTTATATAAGACGTGGTATTGGGGCTTTAATTTTTACGCTCTATTTAGTCAGTCTTACTAGCAGTTCTCAAGAGGCAAAACTGCTTAGCGGCTAAAAACTAAGACTCCTGAAAATTCTGGCTGGTGATGGTTCTAAGCTGGGAAAGAGCCATCAGTCGTGTAAGATCAATGGAGCCACTAGCGAAGAAGAACTCCTTAATTTAAAAAAAATGTTGATGCATAGTAGAAGTTTCAAAGTGAAACTTTTAATATTGTGCAAAAAATAAAAATGTACATTTTTGACATAAATTCTTTTGATTGGCCTTCATAATATTAACTTCCGAAAAATACACCTTTATTAATAGATAAAATATAACAAGAAAACATAATAAATGTATTTACTATATATAGGTGAATTTAACGTGATTATGATCCACCTTTATATAAAATTAAGTAGCATGTGACAATCTAGTACATATAGATATGTCGTTTTATATTTGCATCATTATTTTCTTCTCTATTATTTTAATTAATTTTACATGCATATTTTAAATGAAAATTCATAAATCTCTCTCTCTCTCTCTCTCTCTCTCTCTCTCTCTCTCTCTCTCTCTCTCTCTCTCTCTCTCTCTCTCTCTCTCTCTCTCTCTCTCTCTCTCACACACACACACACACACTCCCTTCTTCATCTGATAATAAAATTAAATAAACGACAATTCAAGTTTGATGGCGAGTATAAAGATATTGATATTGAAGCGGTTCCGAAGCGAAGAAAAATATTGAGATACATCCTTGGACCGATTATGGACAGAAATTGTATGATTAAAATCTATTCCAACAAATCTCATCACCTTCACAGTACTATTTGATAATAAGTTGATTATCCTTATTAAACAGATTCGCTGCTTAGAACTAAATCAGGACTAGCGACTTGGAATCCTAATGCACGACATAAACGATGAGAAACTAATACTGCTTCAGCAGTATTCTATACTCCCATTTAATCTCTTTCTGTCTTGCCTGCCATTCACTATTTTCAAAGGTAGCCTCTGATCCGGCATTGTTTGCACGTGGTCCCACCGCCGAAGTCTTCCTTCTTTTCACAATATTCGGCAAGCCACAGAGCTGTTCGAGCTCGCTGTTTTTTCTAATTATCTAATGCTCATGCTCGTTTACCGGGCCGAAGATCTTTCTGAGGACATTTCTTTACCAAACCTTCAGAATCAGCTCGGTCTCCCTTTTCAAAACCCGCTCCCATACGTTACCACAGGTATTATTATGGTCTTTTAAATGGTCATTTTTGCAGATCGGGATAGTTCTCAGAATTTTAGTATCTTATTCAGCACAAAAAAGGCATATGCTACCAGCCGATATTCTGGCGTTGATTCCTACACGTATGTAATTTTCTTCTGCTACTAGAGATTATATATACTTGAAGTTCTTGCAGCGCCTGAAGTTGTGCTTATTAATTTAAACCCTCTTCTCTACCTGCTTGACCCCTTCGGTCCTCATATATTCCCTCTTATTTTCGTTTATTCTTAAGACCCTGCTCGCTGCTGCCGCTTTAACTTCTTCTACCGCTCCGGAAAGGGCTGGTAATGTGCTCGCTGTGATGGCTACATCATCTGTGTACATCATATGTTGGGTGAGTCTGTTATAAATATTTCCTCCGGGGATAGTTCTAATTCCTCTTATTGATTTTTCTAGGACCAGGCTGAATACTAAGGGCGATAGTGGGTCACCTAATCTCAGTCCGCCTGTCATTTCGGAGATATGATATCCCTAGTCATATTTTCCCTTTCTATCGAGTCGTAAGCCTGCAGGTGGGGTGACTAACGTTATGCTCGCAACTCTATTCTAACAGCTGTCTTAGTGAGAATATTAAATCTGTTATGGATCTTCCTTGTCTAAACCAATGCCGGTAATTTTTAGTAATCTTCTCAGCCCATTTATCACTCAAAGCCTGGTCTAGATGCCATTTTTTAAATTGGCAAATTTAAATTATGGAATTGCCAAATATTTGATATCGATCATTATTTCCCGCGACCCTTCATATATATGTTAACAATAAATAAATAAACTACCTTAATTTATTTCGCTAGAGAACCGATTTCAGTTCGTGAACAAATTGAAATTACCGATTACTACTTGCTGGCTTAATAAACATTTTCATTAAAGCTAAATGATTAAAAACATTTACTATCTACCCAGTTGATGAGTACACATTCCAGTTCCAGGAGTTTCCTCTGGCAACAGATTCGAAAGTATCTTTCATCTTAATTACAAACAGTACAGTAAATTGATTCCACCAACGCAAAATACTGATTCATCCTGCGAACATTAAGTATAATTTATTGGCATTTAGTTCCAGGGAACATTTATCTCATTTAACCGTTCAAGTTTTGTAATGAAGCCAACTACGACGAATTTGTAATACTTTATATTTCAATCACTATTCATCAATTCTCTAATCCATTGTTTTGAAATATCATTACTTGTTATGAATTGTGATGATACCAATGGCTGTCAACGTCAACGGCTAAAAAATTTGCTCAATGAAGTCTGTATTAAGTGAGACCCCAATACGTAATTATTAATTTTCCTAAGGATGCGTTTTTCATTAAAAATATAATTTGCATTTTATTATTATTTTTTGAGTTAGTTGCAGTCAGGTAAGAGGCCCGCAAGTAATTGTTGCGTAAGTAATTTGTAAAAACGGATGAAAGCTTTGATATGGTTCTAAGTATTCTTCCAAATTGGATAAAATGAAGGAAGAAAGAATATTCTGCTAATTATAAACTATTACAGCCATCTAACTATTGAACATGTTTACTCCTACATAGTATATCGTGTTCGACATGATATCGTGTTCGCCTAAAGCTAATAATTACTTAAAATCAAGAATTGTGTTTACTGATGGTTTACTACGTCACATAAGCCTTGCTAGCCACGGAATGCATCAAATATCATCGATCTTTGCTATTGGATGATGCTATTTATTTTCTATTTCAAATTTAATATAAGTTAACTTGTCACTTGTTCTGGCTATTTGGACTGAAACGGTAAAATTTAGGAATTCAAATTTAATAAGAGCACTAAAACTCTCGATTCATCTCATAAACTCTGTGGAAAGATGGTCTGTTTGAAGTCATTAAGCTGAATGAACCTTATTAAAGCCTTGAAACGTCATCGGAAGGCGAAGTGAAAGAACTAATGATATTATTAAAAGATTTTAGCACCAAACCTGAAGTTTATCAAATATCATTAAACAGCTAATCATCCAACTTTTCTCAAATTAAGGCATCAGTACAGGAAAAGATCGCATAAATGCAGACTACAGGTAGCACATTTCACATCAACAGCATTAAAAAGACTATCCAAATAGAGATAATACATCACTTCAAGACAGTTCAGCATACGCTTTTAAGCATTCAGCAGATAGCCCAGGCGCGATAAAGAAAATATATTCATTTTTTTAAATAAATTTCTAATGGACTTTCTCAACTCGGTAATTAGGAAAAAAATAGTAGAAACAAATTGTATATGTTTTAGATATAATCAATATGTTAGGATCAATCCCTAATTAGATTGATCCTTCTATACTATCATGCGGATGTCAACTAACCAATATGTAGCAACCTGGTGAAATTAATTCGTAAACATGCCGAAAAGTGTTTTTTTTCACTTTTAAAACGTAAAAAGATAAATAATATTTATAATATAAATAATATAATATAATGATATAAATAATATTTATTAATTTAGCTTTCTGATTTACTTTCCATCTAGGTTAGTAGTTAAAATAATCAATTTACAATTCATCTTATTCCATTAATGGAATCGAATGTATAATTGGTTTATTAAAGTACCAGCAACGAGCCATATATCTACAGATCTGCCTATTTACCGATTTCCCCTGGGTGTTGACAAGATCACGGAACATAGCGTTACCAAGTGCACGATATTTACATTAACTAATTACCTTAAAACTAATTTTACTAATAGTTACTTTATCCATATCCTGTTTTAAAATATAAATAATATGTTTATGTAGGATCATCCAATGTTTTAATTAAATTAATATATATATAAAGGGGAAATGAAAATTTTCGTTACGGGTTGACTCCGAAACCACTTATCTAATTGTCATGCATTTTTTTTTTAAATTTAAAAGGACATCACGGAGCGGGTTTTGGGCATAAATTGGCGATAAAATTAATAATTAATTAGTTATCAAATAAAATAAAAAATACTTTTAACAGAGCCGTTCAACATTATTAGTTTAGTGGGTTTATTTCGTGTTTTTTTTTTTTTTAATAATAATAATTACAGGTAACAATAAATATGTTCATACATTTTATTGTTATGCATTTTATCGTTTTATTGTCGTCGTGTCTCTCAATAGTCCCTTGACCCCACACTTCATTGATATTGTTAGTTACCTTTGATATTTGGTCACTGAGAAGACGGTTATTCAATTAGTGTACTAGAAATTCATCCAGTAACAAGGATTCGTCAAGAAGAAACTGTTTCGTCAATGAATTTTTACTCATATAGACTTCAAGTTACAGAAAATTCCAACAATATTTTACTTCGTTACGGGAAATTATTCAATCAGTATATTGTCGATATGCACGCTAAAATTGAAACCGAGCGGCTTCAATTTTTAACAGCAATCCAAACTGAATTACGAGCCGAAAAATACAATATTCTCCACGATGCAATTCAAGCTGACGCTGATCCTTTAGAGATGGGCAAGCTAGTTATTTTACCAGCTTCATCCACCGGTGGCCCTAGATATATGCAGCAACGTAAATACTATGCAATGGTTTATGTAAGAAATTTTGGAAGCCCTGACCTGTTTATCACAATGGCTTGCAATCCACAATGGCCAGAAATTAAATCATTTTTATTTTAAAAGCAACAAATAATATCATTTTACGAGTTTTTAATTTGAAAGTAAAAAAACTGATTGACTTAATTACCAAAGATAAAATATTTGGTGAAGCAAGATGCTCCATGCATGTAATCGAGTGGCAAAAAAAGAGGCTTGCCTCATGTTCATCTTTTAGTTTGGCTCCAAGGTAAAGTGCGATATTGATACTGTTATCTGATCAACAAGAGAAGATTATTTTTTATATGATATCGTTTGAAAAGATATGATCCAGGGGCACCGTGGACGGTTAAATCCTAAAGCACCGTAAACATGTATGAAATATGGAAAATGTACCACAGCATTTCCAAAAGACTTTTTAAAAGAAACTCAATCAGGAAATGACAGCTATCCAAAATATTGTCCCCGATCACCGGCTGATGGCAGAAAAACTTGCGCACTGAAGATGTCAGGTGGACACGTTATTGCAATTGAAAATCGTAATCCCGTATGTTCGAGTGCCATATTAGCGTAGAACTCTGTAGTTCAGTAAAATCCATCCACTATATTTGCAGTTATAGGATCAATAAAGATTCTGATCAAACAACATTTTAAGTAGTGACGAAATTCAAAATTTCAAAAACGGCAGATATATTAGTATAGCGCATTTTTAGTTTTTCGTCAGTTTTTCAACTAGCAGTACATTTTGAAAATGGTCAGCGTGCTTATTGCAATGAGCAAAACGCTCATGAGAGCATCGAAAATCTGAAAAATACTACCCTTATGCCATTTTTTGAACTTTGCTTTCGAGATTATTTTGCTAAAACATTATTATATACATTGAAGTTCCAACTTATTATACATTAAGCAAAAATAAATTTAGTAGAAGAAAGCAAGGAGAACCAATTGCTATATTATTACTTGCGTATGCTTTTGCCTCATGTTCAAAGACCAACATCATTTAAAAAATTAAGAACTGTTCATGGCGTTAAGTATTCTACTTTTCAAAAAACCTGACAAGCACTTGGCCTTTTGGAAGATGAGGAACATTGGAACGACACTTTACAAGAAGCAGTTCTTTTCCACTCTACATCACATTTAAGCGAACATTTTGTAAAAATGGTAATCTTTTGTTATATAATTAATTTTGGAATAAACAAATAAAATATGGCATCTGATAGATTGCAACAACATAAGCATAATTCAAACAACCGGGAATTAGCAATCGCTCCACAAATCTTGAATAAGGCATTAATATTGGTTGAAAATCAACTTCTACAAATATTAGGAAAAATATTGTCAGACTTTAATCTGAAATCACCTACACGGATTGAAGAATACGACAGACGATTTCTTCAGGACAAAGATTTAAGATTAAAGATTATCTAGCAGAAACAACATATGGTCCCAACCAACTTTTAATTTTCGTTCAGGAAAATGAACAAAAATTAACCCGATGACCAAAGACTTGCATACAACACTATTATAGACAACAGGATGCAGAGGACTGGTCAAATGTATTTTCTTTATGCATCAGGCGGGACTGAAAAACGTTCTTTATCGATCTTTTGCTTGCTAAATTTAGAATGCAAGGAAAAAATGCATAAGCAGTAGCATCATCTGGGATTGCTGCAACATTACTACAGAATGGAAAAAATTGCTCACGTAACTTTTAAATTTCCTTTAGATTTAGCAAATTAGCAAAGTGAAGAGCGTCCATTTAATGTAGAATTTAAAGTTCATTTAAAGTGCTTAAAGAAACAACCTTTATGGTTTGGGACGAATCGATTATGGCAAATAAAGGTGGGCCTGAAGCCTAGCTCTTGATCGTACACTTAGAGATTTTAAAGCTGATGAACGTCAGACGGGAGGTGTTGTTATACTGTTCGCTGATGATTTTCGGCAAATATTGGCAGTTGTGCCAAGAGGTACAAAAAGTGATGAAATGAATGCTTGTCTCAAATCATCGTTTCTGCGTTCTTCTGTCAAAACTGTGTTGAACGATAATATTCTAGTCAGTTGACATACGCATGGTGGTATAGAAGGATCAATCCCTAATAATATTCTAGTTTTTAGAAAATTTTAATTAGCAAATTGGTACCGTAATCGCGAGCTATTTCCACGCTTCCTTCTTCGGGTCAAAGTAAGAAAATAACGAACCAATTCATCTTCAGGAACCAGATCTTAAACTTCCTAAGATAGTTTCAGTTAGGCTGCAGCTCCAACCAGGAAACAATGGACACCAATGGCTCGCATACCAGGCTTTCCCTCACACCCCATTACTAGTAGCAGCAGGTTCCGTCAAAACCCTCTAATCCACATAGTTTCTACATAATATCATCACATCATAACATTAACTTGATATAATTTACGGTTAAATTGAATTAATTTATGGTTAAAACAATTAAAAAAATTTCGTTCGAAATTTGACGCCCACTAAATTCTGCCGCCTGGGATAAGTTTCAGAAATATTATTCATTCAGAATTGGATTTTCTTTAATGGTTACGAAATGTTTGAAACAGGTGAAATCACCTTGGGCCAAAATAACCCTAACACATGAGTAACATTGACCCAGATAAAAAACATAAAAAAAAGGTAATAGGCCCTTAAAACCTCTTTATAGGATTCCCTGGTAGTCTAGTTGTGTAAGAAAGGTAAGCTATGGTGAAGCTTAGAAATAGAAACATATCAAAATATACCGCATTGACGGTATAGAGTAATTTGAAAATTGCGACTAACAATAATGAGGTGTAAGGAGGTGAGAAACAGTAATTAATCGTAAGTCCGAAACGCTTAGATCAGCCACTGCAGTGGTGCTTTGAGTCCGTAATGGTTTTTTTTTTTAAATTATCCGTGGTGAATTGTAAGAAGTATTTAAGGTTCAGTATAATTTTATATCTTTATTACCTGTATCTGAATTTTATGCCCGCATATTTCCTAAGCTTTTCAGCTAAAGCTTCAACAACATTAACACGTGTTATAATAAAACGGATATGAAATATCCATTATTCATAAAAAATAAATAAAAAAAAATTTATTGCCTGCAGTTGACAGCCGAATGGCCGATTACGTAGAGTACCTAGATAATATCTGACCAATTACTGGCTCAGAAAATGCCCTAAGGGGATTCGCCACTCCCAGCTGGTAAAACAGTTTATCAATTGTCTCATAAATATTAACCAAATGTCAGACATAGTTAACTGTTGAATGTTACGAAATAGTTATTGCTTCACACACGGTTGCTATTTAAAGCTGATTGCATTTGAAATCATTTCTGCGATGTACTTTCATGTTCATCTTGATCGTTCTATCAAAAATGATCAGATATCTGCAGAGTATGTATACTTTTTTAAAATTTAATTTTAACTAGTATACCCTAGCCAAAACTATCGCATTTTATATCTATCCTTCATCTCCCAAATGCATTCGAAAGATAAGCGAAATCAGGGAAGCATGTTTATCCATATGAAAAATATAATATTAACAAGAAAGTTTATTTAACACACACATTTGTGAAGCTACACACTTATATAAATGCTGAAGTAACAGTTAACTTAATAAGTAATTAGCTTGCAACACTGGAAAATATTCCTTCAGTTTAAAAGCCTAGCAATAACATTTCGCTATACCAGTTTCTGTGTGCAGTAGCAGATTAAAGGGAGGGGAAGGCGGCGACAGCCCTGAGGTAATAAAATAAATGGCTTATACATCACAGACGAATTTATAATTTTAGGGGGTCCTATGACATTCCCTTCTCTTGGGGAGTATTCCATATCTATCGAACCTCCCGGCAACCCTCCGCCCTAACCAATCAGGCCACCGCAATATCGTATCGCCCTGGGTCTGAATTCCTTACTGTCTAGACATAATAATCATGTTTAAGTGTTTTTAGGGTCAGATATGGAGATAGAATATATAATATTCACCTCTATTATTCATAGAAACGTTAAAACCTTTTAGCCCAAAAGAAGTTGACATTTTCAAGGAGCTGGATTAAAATGACAACAAATTGTGATAAACGGCAATAAGTTTCACCCTTTATTTTTCCCTTACCCTTCTATTTTATTTATAAAATAACGTTTTCACATAATAATTTCACACTTATTAAAAGGTCTTTTTATATAGTCGACTCGCTTCTATAGATATGAAGTCGTCATGACTATGGCAAGTATGCAAGATGGTACAGAGCCCGCGCGGTGCTTATATCACGTAACGGTAGATTTTAGGGCTTTTAGAGGAACATTTAAAGCCTTAGTAAGAATTTGAGAATTAAAATTGTGATTCATCCCATCTCCGTGAAATCCCCTTTCTTTTGACACCATAATCGTCAAAATCCATCGCACCTGATAACCGGAAAATGGATCTACAGGACCGTATTATATTTATAGATATTTATAGATACGATTTGTACTTCAAAAATAGTGACAATGAATAACTAATAAGAATAATTTAAAAAAAAAAAAAATTAAGTTGTAGGCGGGACCGCTGTAATACGAACAAATGTACCTACAAACATTGCTCGTTAATTTTTTTTCATAAATTCTGCCTAAAAATACAAGTTATAGAAGATCAGTCTAATGATTTCAATTAAATATATTATATTGTATGTTATGATTTGAAATTTAGAATATTAAATTAATGTCTTGTTATAAAACTTCAGTTGTTTGATGCAGGAACTTACCAATAAGAAAATAAAATTAGCTTAGAAAATCAGAAAATAATTATCATTAATGTTATTCACCATCATTACAATCTATCCTCGCCTACCGACTAAGCAGTGTGAGGAGACCCTTTGTAGAGCTTAATACAATTGTCTCTGTCCTGCACCACCTCATTTCTTCCACTCCAATTTATTCTTCGTTTCGCGAATATATCTTTACCCCGTATTCTCACAACTTCAGTGTTATTCTCCCTCTCTCTCTCTCTCTCTCTTGCCCTCCCACTCTTAGCATTGTTTTGACAGCTTGCGTTGCTGCTTGGTTCCACACGCAACCAATGCCCAAACCATCTGAGCCTGTTCTGTTCTATTACTTCAGTGGCTGGTATTATGTCGTGGATTGACCTTAGTGCCGTGTTACGGACTCGGTCTCTTCTGGCCTTTCCTTCTACCTACCTAAGAAACCTCATTTCGGCGGCCTGAAACATTGATCTATGTTTTGTTGTTGGAGTCCCTGAGTATGTCAAGATTGGTTGAAAGGTATACTTGTAGACAGCCATATTTGTCTTTTTTTTTACATCTCGCGACGGTTCAAGGAGCCTCCTTTCACGGCCTTGAACATCCTGCTTGCTGCCCCAATACACTCTGTTATCTGCCCCAAGCCGCTTTCGTGCAGGTGCGCTCCCAGACATTTGAAACAAGTAAATTGCTCTATTATTTCGCCGTTAATTCTAATCACTCTTTCGGTCCTGCTTGGCTTCCTTCCAATTCTCACACCTTTCTTTTTGACTCGTGTTTATATACTTCAGCACTTCCTGGAGTATCCTAATATTGTGCTGACGATCTTTATCATGGTCTGCTAAAACACCCAGAGCATCAGCAATGACAGATTTAGTTGTCACAGATTGAAATGTCCTGAAATCTTATTCTGATGGTTGAATCTAGGACCAAAATAAACAATTGTGGGCTAAGACTGCATCCAAGCTGGATTCCTGCAGATGTCTCAAATTCTTTTGAGGTGTTATCTTACTATACTCCTATTATTCTTCTACAGGCTTTCTGCAAAAATCTGAATTATTATTATCACACTAAAATCTTTTGGAGAGCTGCATCCAACTCCTACAAGAATTGGTTCTATCTTTAAAAAACCTAATTAAGAACAATAATGCACTACGGCACATTAAGAACTTCGGACAGTCGTCTCCCTTTACCTATTTTTTATGTCAAAACTGCATTTTGATCTCATCTACTCAAATTAGTTCAATTTTCTTTGTGAACACTAAAAATTATAGTTTACTTAGTAAGATTATTTTTTTTTGTTTTTTAACACCAACAATTAGAATGATTTTAATTGATTTAAATCGGAGAACTTAATTTAACAATAGACCCACTGTTTCTAGAAAGATTTTTGACAGATATTATTATGATAGGATTATTATTGAAGATTATTTTCCGATATGCAAGATTTCCGATATAGAGATAAAAAGGTATTATTAAAACTTGTTATATTACACATAAGGGCAATAGGGTAAAGGGAAACACATATACGATGTGAAAAAAAAATAAAGATAATAAATAAATTTAAAAAAAAAAATTTACATCACAATTGAAAATAAATTCACAAAGTGAAAAAAATAATCATAATAAATAAATATACAAGTCACAAATCAAAATGAATGCCGATATTAATTAGTCAATTTTACTAAAAATGATAATTCTTTTTTTCTCAAGTGCAGTGGTAAATATTTCTACTATTCTTGTAAAATTGAAGATTATAAGGCTCGCTGAAAAGACTTATATTGATATCAACTCAGCGAAACAGCTCCTGAAATATGAGTTCAATTCAAATAGGGTATCTCAAAAACAGGACGATATTTTAAAAATATCATTTTTGAATTCAAGGGATTCTAAAAGCTGTTAATCAAGTGAGATCTTGAAAATAAAATAAATTGCCATTTATCAAACTTTTTTTACCTTAATTAAGAAAGTAAAATTAATCTTCTCTCCCTCTTTTTTTTTTTTAATTTTATTGCAGTATCTTTAAAATTAGTTGTCGGGGAAGGAAGGGCTAATTTACTTTAGTGTTTTTGTTAAAAATTACTTTTGTTGCTTTAAATTGCTCTGGATTACTTTGCTGATATTATCTCTCTTTTAATTAAGAAATAAAAACTCTGAGCAATAACTGTTTGAATGACTGTGTATGCACTTAGGCGAATATATAGCATGCAAGTAATTAACGTTGAAGGGGACAAAGTGGAGCACTTGAAACCTGATTACTTAAAAGTCGATGCACTACCTACACTCCTGCAGAAAGTTATATTCCTTGCTTTGGCTAATTTGTCACTTTATATTATGTAATTTAATTTATTATTTTAGAGTTTTTGAACTGAATGCATAAAATAACAGTAATATGACATTAAAATGACTTTATGAAGAACCAGCCACCAAGGAGTGTTAGCAATTAATGCTAAAAAATCACAGAGCATCCAGACGCTTCTGTTATCTCCACATAAGATTATTTGCGCCTTTAACGTTCTCAGTCAGCAACAAATCACGCATCGAGAGAGATTCACTGGGATCTTATCGGGTCCGGATTTATGTGGGAAGCTGGTTCGGATATTCTCAGGTCACGTGTAAATAAGTATGGATGGAATTTTAGTGTTTTTTATTCCATTATTTTTATTAGGACAGCCATTAGAGGATTTGTGAGATTAGAACGATAGGATAGAAGCCTTTATTTTTTTAACTGGTTGTCACCAATGAAACCTCGAAATTTTAGGACTTTTTTCGTTTGTTTACCAATAATTTCTAAATGAAAAGTTATTGTGTAATAAATAAAAGAAAATTAAATTTTCCGTTTATTTAGTACCACAACACAATAATTCGGTCGAAATCCATGGCCAAATAACAGTGATTTTTTCCAACTTTGTCAAAAGCTGAGACAGAGTACCATTAATCTTTGTCACCAATATAACATCGAGTCTGTAGCTTGGAAATTAGTACACTAAGAGAAAAACTCATATGATAAAAGTCGTAGAGTTGCCATCTAATGACAAACGCATCATCGACTGGGTATGAAAAAGTGTGTGACAGTTCCAAAGTCAAAGCCAGGGTTCAAAGTTGTGTAACAGTGATTTGGGACGTCAGATCACTTTATTCTATTGTAAATGTTGTAGGTAATTGAATTAGCTATAAAATTAACTCATGTACAAAGCTCTACGTTAAGTATCATCTGAGATAATCCTGTTTGAACATAAATTCCACCATACTGGAGTATTGGATAGATATAATAATAGATATAATAGATTGGACTATCCCGATCTTTTTAGCAAAATGAAAATTTGGGTTTATGTTCAAGCAGGATTATTTCAGTTAATACTAGGGCTGTGGTGGTTTTATAGCTTATTTGATTAGTTACTACGTACATTGTAAAAATCTTTTTGAAATAAGGCTTTCTTTCGAAGGAAAATGCAAATTAGTATGAAAAAATTGTAGTTGTTTTTTGTGATTAGTGCATTACCGAAGCGTCGGATCGCTTTTTTCATCAATATAACATCGCTTTAAAATATAATTTTCTATAAGAATCGGTCATAATTCTTGCCTTCATATCATGAGATATTGACTGACCAGTTTCTATAAGTAGTTCTTTATTGGTCTTTCTTCTCCAGGATTTTAGATTCTGATCCCATATCGCTCCGGTTATCGTGCGGAGGACTTTCCTTTCAAATCTCTCGATTCTGCTTTCTTGGGTGCCGGTTAGAGTCCAGGTCTCGCATCCGTATATCAGAACTCGTTTTATCACAGCATTGTACACCCTTAATTTGAGATTTCTGGAGATTTTTCGGGATTTCAGTACTTTTGAAAGAGAGGAGAAAGCTCTATTTGCGCTTGTTATACGCTGGTCTATCTCTGTATGCTGGTCATTTGAGGTTATTGTGGAGCCGAGGTATTTAAAACTGTCTACTTTCGGGAATGTTCTGCCATCCACGCAGATACTATTGTTGGGGTGGATTTTTCGGCTAACTATCATTTATTTTGTTTTATCTTCATTTATTTGCAAGCTGATTTGCAGTGCTTCTCGTAACAGAGTCTTAGCAAGTCTGTCAATGTCCTCTTAATTGATTCCAAGGACAGCTATGTCGTCCGCATACGCTAGGATTTTGTGTTTCATTCCGACGTGCACCCCTCCATTTTCGAATGAAGTTGTTCTAATCACCTTCTCAAGGGCTAAGTTAAACAGCATCGGCGAGAGTCCATCCCCCTGCCTCAGACCTGTTCTAACTTCAAAGGCTTCAGACACATCTCCTTGTATCAGGACTCTGCATTTGGGGTCGTTTGTACATGCCTTCATCAATCTCACCAATTTCCCGGGAATACCCAGCTCAGTCATGATTTTCCATAGGCAGCTTCTGTCCACAGAATCATAGGCTGTTTTGAAATCGACAAATAAGACGTGCGCATTGTTTTAGGATAAAGACGGTCTAGCGTGCTCCTTCCTCTTCTAAATCCTGCTTGGTGGTCGCCTATTATATTTTCATAGTGGAGACATATCCGGTTTAGCAGGATATTAGTCATCATCTTAAAGGCAACCGGAAGGAGTGTTATGCCTCTGTAGTTACCACATTAATACTTGGACCTCTTCTTTAGGATAGGGCATATTAGACCTGTGTTCCAAGCCTCCGGTATCCTTTCCTCCTCCCATATTTTCTGGATTAGTTCTAATAGCGTGGTTCTTAGAGTTTCGCCTCCATCTTTAAACAGCTCTGATGGTATGCTGTCCAACCCTGGGACCTTTCTTCTTTTAAGCCTGTCGATAGCTATTTCCAAATCCAGAATGTCTGGTTTTTCAACCTCTTGCGGGTCGAGATCTTCCGCGTGGTCCATGTCTTCTTCGTTTGTGGAGTTCCCTTGGTTGAGAAGCTACTGGAAATGTTCTTTCCAGATGCTTATTACCTTTTCTTTTGATGCCGTCAGTTTGCCATCTTTTCCTCGCATTTACGTGTTTCTCGCTTTATATCCTACCCTTTTTTTCCTGATGTCTGTGTAGATTTCGTATATATTTGCGGCCTGCCAGTTGTCCTCAATAGTTTACAGTCTTTCTTTGAGGAATTCTCTTTTTGCTTTTCTTATTACTCTGTTTGTCTTTGTCCTGGCGGCGGCGTATTTTTCCAGCGTGGCATGATCAGCTTTGGCTACTGAGAGAACTTTAATTTTTCTTCTTTCCTCCACTGCCTTTTCACATGCTTCTGTGAACCACTTCTTGCCTTTTCGTTTCTTCTGAATACCTATTACTTCCTTAGCTCTTTCTTTTAACCCGGTCTCTAATGCCTCCCAGTGTTGATCAACCGTGAGGCCCTCTGAGTCCAAGGGTTCGAATTTATTCTTCAGTTCAATTCAGGATTTTTCAGATTATGGACTTCGTACCTGTTTCTTTCCACATGGTTCCCTACTTTGTTGATTCGCTTCAGCCTCTGACAGAATTTGATCCTAATCAGCGTGTGGTCCGAATCACAGTCTGCTCCACGGTAGCTTCTTATGTCTTGGATGGCGCTCTGATGTCTCTTATCTAGCAGCACGTGGTCAATTTGGTTTTTAGCACCTTTAGGCCTTACCCAGGTGTACTTGTGGATGTCTCTGTGCGGGAACATCGTGCTACTGACCATTAGACCCTTAGCTGCTGCCAGACTAATATATCTCACTCCATTGTCATTGCTCGTTTCGTGAAGGCTTTTGTCTCCGATAATGGGCCTGAATTGGGGTTCTCTGCCTATTTTGGCATTGAAGTCACCTATGACTAATTTGATGTCATATTTTTGAGCCTGGTCCACTACTTTTTCTAGCTGATCGTAAAAATCATCCTTCACCTCATCATCTTTATCTTCAGTTGGTGCATATACGTTAATAATCGTGGTATAAAACCAGCGACCTCTAATTCGTAATATACTCATCCTCTCGTTAATCGGGGTGAAGTTTATAACTGATTTCCTTGCAGGTGGACTAACTATAAATCTAGTGCCAGCTGTTCCGTTTTTGGCATTTCTCCCGGTGTAGAACAGTGTGTGGCCATCAATAGTGGTTTCACCACCTTCTGGCCATCTCACCTCTTGTATGGTTGTTAAGGGTATATTGTACCTTTTTACTTTATTCACTACCGTATGGGCGGCCCCTGGTCTGTATAAGCCCCGAACATTCCATGATCCAAGATGGAGTCCGTTATACAAAGCCGGGGTCGTTACCATGTTATACAGTCAGATTTTCCGAGGCTAGTTTTACGTTTCGTAATATTTGTTTTTTGACGGGATAGGGTTATTAGCCCTATGCCCAACCCCCAACCTGGAGGGCCAGGAGCTATGCCAGACATAGGGGTCACTCATCTCCCTGTGACTCTCAGGGTAAGGACATTGCTGTCGCTATGCGGGAATCGAACCCGCGCCGTATTGGCCTCAGTAATCGGGTAGCGTTATCTTCCTCCATAATTAAATTGATTAATTAATGTCTTTTTTATTTTATTTTTGCCTGTGGAATCCCGGGATCGGGATTCGAACCCACAGCCTTTGGGTTTTTAGGCTGATACATTTTTGCAGGTGCTTTAACCCACTCGGCCACCCCGGCCCCCTATATATATATATATATATATATATATATATATATATATATATATATATATATATATGTATATATAATATTTGACGTTGTAACTAATTTGAGCGCTAAATATTAACTGAGATAACCCTGGTTGAACACAAACCCATATCTTCATTTTGCTGAAAAGATCTGGGTAAAAAGGATTTACGAAACTTGAAGTTTTAACTGTGAAATCACTTTTCCTTAGAAGACTTCAATGGAAACGGGGTAGAGATTTTCCAGGAATGTTTTCCAATTCCGCTGTATCAGGAATTTCCATGAGAGTGCTCTAGATCCACTGAACGCATCAAAGAAATATCGTCAAAACGCTAATGAAGCTATTATGAAACGTACCATAGTCCGTAGAAAAGTACCGTGGAGGTCCACATGAGATTCAGATCTAATCGCTACACATCCATAAAGTTTACAGGGAACTACATATTACGTAGTTCAGGAAAATAAGGAGACATTTGAAAGAAATTGACAACAACAACAACTTAGCAACGTGTTTTTTTTTTGTTCATAACAATTTCGGAAATATGTAAGTATTTTATAGCTTTATTTTGTTTAAATTTATTATATATAGAAATTATTTATTATTTAGAAAGATAAATCACTGATCATTACCATCCCTTTAAGCAGTTATTTAAAAAATACATAATTTTAGCTTCAAATTACTCTTTAATATTATAAATGTGCTAAATCGCTTGATTGCATCTCACGATAAAATAAATATTAATAAAATAATAGGATTTGTTATTTATTAATATGATAATAGGACTTGTTAAGTGAATGGTGTCAAGGATGTAGTAATCGTTTGTAGGGGTACTATTTTTAAAATTTTATTTCAATAATTTTTTTTCATGTTATCAATCAATTATATTATTTGTTATTTAGCTTTTTATTATAATTGACGATACATTCGTATGATTTTCTCCCAATGTTGTAAAATGATTTACAGTTAAATTTTTTTTTATCAATCCTTTAGCCAAATAACGTGGGATTTAACGATTTCACAAAACGATGATCCTAAAACCAATACCCCGTACGAAGGCCTGGTGATAAAATTTGATCACCGACTGGAAAGCCATATATTACACCAATATCCCTTCGATACACATGATAAGTCGGCAATGAAGAAGAATGCAAATGATGATCGTGCAGCAATTTTCTTGTAGGTCATGGCCGTCAACACTAATCATTTTTGCACTAAAAGGATTACCTTAGTTTTTATATAGATCTTATTTTTCAAGTCACATCAAAAAGAAGAATACCTTGCCGATCAAGATCTACCTCTTTAGAAAATCTTATTATTATTTATTTATTGAACATAATACAAGCTGCAACACTCAAGGGCAATGAGTATTAGGGCTGAAGTATCCATTCACACTGTATGTACAACTATGCGTACAATAAAATAAATATGAAGAAAAATAAATTGATAAAATAAAGGACACTGGTGATAAATAAATATGCAATGTTAACAAAAGAAGAAGAAATAAAATAAAATAAAATAAATATAGAATAAAATAAATAAAGCCAGTGGAAACTGAGTGAGAGCCTAGTGCCTAGCCCTAGTGGCCACAGTCGCTCAGGACTTGAGTAGAGGATCTGGCCATTGCCAGGACTCCAATAGCATATTTACAGAAGGTCACGTGGCCACTGCCGCTTCAACCTACGAGGAGAATTATAGGGATGGCTTGAGCTGGATATGGATTGTGCTAAGGGATTAGGATGGCAGCTAAGGTTCTGGTGATAGTTTGAAAATTTAGATGGAATAAGGTCAAGTACAAATGGGATGTTTAGGTCATGATGTAAGGTCTTGTTTGAAACATAATAAGGAGCGTTGACTATTGTTCGAAGGACTTTGGACTGGAAGGATTGGATACGTTTGATGTTAGAAGATTTTGCTGTCCCCCATAGTTCAAGTCCGTAGGTCCAAATAGATTTTAGTATGGTCTTGTAGATTAATACTTTGTTGGATGTGATGTTCTGTTCAATAGTCTATATAACTGGCCATATCTGCGGTTGAGTTCTTGTCTCTTAAGCCTGATATGTGGGTTCCATGTCAGTCTTTTGTCTAGGAGGAAACCAAGATACCGAACTGTGTCGGAGGTGGGAAGTGGAATGGAATTGAACTGGACTGGAGGACTGCGACGGAGTGTGAAGGTGACATTTTTACATTTGGATTCATTGACTTTGATGCGCCAATGGTTGCACCACTGTTCAATCGAGGAGAGGTGCTTTTGGAGATTAAAGGATGCTACTTATTGCTATAATAATAATAATATTGTTAGGAAGGGATCGGGGTTCGTGAGAATGTCCGCGGCGTATAGGATATAGAGGATAGGACCTAAGACGCTGCTTTGTGGAACTCCGGCTTTGATTGGGTAAAAATCGGAATATTCAGTGCCGCAGCGAACTCTAAAGGTTCGGTTAGAAAGATAGGATCGAAGGATTAAATATAAGGATTGGGGTAGATGGATTTTTAGCTTGAAAAGCAAGCCATCGTGCCACACCCGGTCGAAAGCTTGCGCTACGTCCAGAAAGGCACTAGTGCAATATTGCTTGCTTTCATGTGCATCGGATATATGGTCCACAACGCGAAGACCTTGTTGGACCGTGGAATGTCTAGGGCGGAATCCGAACTGGTGTGAAGGGATTATTTGGTAGGGAGCGTAGGTAAGGGTAGGATGCGTTTAAGAAGTATTTTTTCAAACATTTTCGAAAGAATTGGAAACAGGCTTGTTGGTCTATAAGATGAGGTATTATTGACAGGTTTGTCAGGTTTAAGAATAAGGATGATTGTAGAGTGTTTTCATATTAGGGGAAAGTGGGTTGTGCGAAGGATGCAGTTGTATAGGTAGGTTAGGAATATAATTGCTTTTTTTGGAAGCTGTCGCAGGGTTTGGGGTGTGAGGAGATCGTGACCAGGGGATTTTCGAGATTTTAATCTATTTATAAGGAGTTTGACCTCAGAGGGGTTAACAGCTTTAGGAGGTGGAGAGAGTGGGATCGGTGAGAAGAGGAATTCTTTTACTTCAGTTGTATGGGTGGGGTGGTGTTCAGGATGGGGAGTGAATATATTGGAGAGATGCTTGGCAAATTCCTCTGTTCTATTCTCATCTGACGAAGCCCAGGAGCCATCATCACGTCGGAGGGGATGGGAAATATGGTGGTGTTTAAGTATTTTTTTTATTACTTTCCAGAGGGAGTTATCAGTAGCAGATAATGAGGAAAGGTAGGAATTGTAGGATTGGGATCTATGGGTTGCTAGTTTCTTTTTAACCAGCCTGGAATAATAATTGTGTGATTTCCGATCGTCAGGATGCCTGGTTCTCTGCCAGAGGGTCCTAGAACGTCTTTTGCTTTGGATAAGATCTCGGAGTTCTTGGGGTAAAGGATTCTTGCGGTCTTTAGTGGAAGAAAGAGGTTGGGATGCTGACCAAACTGCTTGTTGGATCAGGGTGGTATAGGAATTTACAGCTTCATCTAGGTCTTGAGGGGTTTTTAGGGAGACTCTGAGGTCTATTTTATGGTTTATGATCTGACGGAAGCGGTTCCAGTTAACTGGGCCTCTGATGAATGAAGGCGGAAGTGATTTTGGAATAGGTGCTAAGGAAAGGGTTAAGATTAGAGGGCTATGGTCTGAGGAGAGGTCATCTAGCCGTTGGACGGAACAATTTAGTGGCCCTAGACCTTTGTGCATAAAGAAGTCTAGGAGATCGGGGTTGCGGTTGGGATCGGTTGGCCAGTATGTAGGATATTACAGTAGAAAGGATATACAGTATGTAGAAAGGATATTACAGGAATTGAAAATAAGTGCAGATAGCAATATTCGCCCTCGGGAGTTTGTGGTTCTGGCTCCCCACTGCTGATCTTGGCATTCAAGTCTGCACCTATGAGGAATCGATGTCCTAAGGAGTTCAGGAAAGAATTGACCTGCAATTCGGAAAATTGTGTTTTTGGTGGGGAATATGCTGCAACAAATGTTAATGGAAAAAGAGAGGTTTGGATTGATACAACTGTGGTCTGAAGAAAGTTGTGATTTGTTAAGGAGACCATGTGATGGGAGAGGGATTGATGAATGATGGCTGCGGTGCCAGCGTGCGCAGTTCCGTCGGGATGATGAAGGGAGGATGATGAAGGGTTTCTTGAGGGAGGAGTTAAATGGGATACAAGATTGGTGAGGAGTGATATTAACGGGATGACAATGGATTTCAGTTCGGAGAGGAATGATGTCAACATACTGGTGAGATCAGTAGCAGCTGGAGGGGAAGGAATATGGAAAATTTGGTGTTGAGGATTCGGTAAGTTTTGAGGGATGGGTTGTTGAGGATGTTGATGACTTTGTTGTTGCGGCAGGGTCTCACATTTGTTTTCCTGTTTTTTTGATACACAGTTGTATCAATGACTTTGGATTGAGCACAAGGCACAAACTGTCAGGGTTTGCCTCGATTTGGTGCATACTTCAGTTTTGTGCTGCTCGCCACATTTCACGCATCTTGGTGCATGGTGGCAATAGGTGTTGGTGTGGCCATAAGCCTGGCAATTATGATACTGAACTGTGCTCCTTATGGTGTATGGTTTTTCAACCTTGATGGCAGTATAATAAAGCCTTCTCAGTTCATATATTTTTTAGACCCCTGGTGTAGGTTCCAGGTCTACGGAGAATAGAGGTAGGGCTATTTTTCTGGTTTCCTCGGAATTATCTTTCAGGGCGTTAGACACTTGACGGACCTTGAAGCCTAGAGCCGTGAGTTCTTCTTGAATGACTTCGGCTGGTGTTGAGGGGTGCATTTTTCTAATTACCACCCTAAGAGATCGCTCTTGGCGGAGTTGATAAGTGTGGAAGTCCGCCTTGGTTTCAGTTAAATATTTAACTATTTTTCGGTAAGTATCGGCTGTGTCTGGCGATATCTTAGTGTCGCTACTTCTACTTTAACAGGAGTAGCTATCAGGGGTCATTATTTTATTCAACTGGGCGCATAGTAGTTGACATTTTTTATGTTTTTAACAAAAATTGGAGGGGGCCGGGGTTCCATAGGTGTAGGTGCAGCTTCCTTTGAGTCGTTATCTTTCGGCTGTATAGCCTGAAACGGATTAGGGGTGAAGAAGGGTGATTCATCTTGAGTGATTAGTGATGATGTGCCGGGCATTGGTTCGGATTCCTCACCTGAATTTGGTGTTACTGGTGGGGTTTGTCTCTTACTACGACGCGGCCTTTGTTGCTTCGGAGGGGTTGATCGAGGCGTTGAGCCTGCAGATCTCGATCTTTTAGAAGTTGACATAACTTGATGAAAATATTTCATTTTTTCATGGTAGGAGTGAATGATAAACAATAGAAGAGAAAAAAAAATCTATAAATAAAATAATAAAGAAATAAATAAAGAAAATTAAAGCAAAATTAAAATTAAAATTAAAAGACGTCTCTGCGTGAACTTGACTTTAGATCGCAAGGAAAGCGCGAACCACTCCCCACAACGGTACTCAAGGCACTGAGCTAGCCTTGACTAGGCGTGATAGGGATAAGTATGGCTGACTGTCCAAATTACACACTGAAAACTGTCCTTCACTTATATAGTAAATAAACTAAACTTACTGTGGGATTACACAGGTATTTACTGATGCTTCAAGATCTATCAAAGGAGAAATCTATGTATGTACTGCTGTTGTACTATATATATATATATATATATATATATATATATATATATATATATATATATATATATATATATATATATATATATATATATATATATATATACAGCAGTACACATATATATATATATATATATATATATATATATATATATATATAAGTTAAGAGCCAGACCTATCTAATAATAGAACTTAATCCTACTAGGAATATAAACAACTCCCTTGTATATAAGTAGGATTACTTGGTGAATAAAGTCAGTTATTAACCAGTTCTTGTTGCGTTATTATTTAAAAACCTTGCGGCATTGAGAGCGGCTTTGGTGTGTCGAGTGAAAAGGAGTGTGCTGAACCTGATTCTGGCAGATGAGGACACGCCGTGGGACACTGTAAAGGCTCGGCTGAAGAAGGCGTTTGGAGGGGGTCGGTGGGCCTCACCAGAGCAGCGGCCAATATGCGGGTATACTATTGGCACGATTTAATAAAATCACAGAGAAGCTGAGAGAGACCATGAGTGCGGAGCAGGCGGAGGCAAGGATGGCATTCTTGGCAACCATCCTGAAGGTGCAATTGGCTCGAGATATAGGAAGGAAAGACGAGCCTGCCCCAAGAAAAGAGCTTTCTGGAATGTGCACAAGACTTGGTGGATGCCAGCGCCAGGGACGAGGAGGCGCGTTCCATAGGCCGGAGATGAGTAGAAATCGGCCGCGGTTTGAAGCAAGTAGAAAGAGAGAGGCAGAGAGCTACCGGGGGGAAAGACCTACGAACCTACGGGACCGGTAATGGAGAGGAAACATGGTAGGAAGGACGAGAGGAGGTGCCATGACTGCGGTAAACCAGGACATCTGGTGGCACAATGCTACCGGACCAAGTGTTTCGAATGTGGTACGGAAGGGCACATAGCCCGGCAGTGTCCGTACATTTATCGTAGGAAAGAGGGGTCTCATGGCGAGCCCTGAGCCCTCAACGCGCAGGAGATGCGTGGAAGAGAAAGAATTGCCAGGCGAGCGGGAGCGTAGAGAATTTATGCGGTACAGGAAAGGCGCTTCAGATTCGAAAATGCGGCTGTAAGTTGCTCACGTTGGGTGGGCCATGTAGTGTGATAGGCGAGGTAACGATAGGGTTGCGTCAATGGGGAGAAGGACAGGGCGATCTTTTAGAAAGGGTAGGCGCCAAGGTGAGAAACGAAAAAGGGAGGTGGTATATTAAAATCGGGCGTAAGACATACGTGTGTCACCGGGCTGTCAAGGATACCAGGGTCTAGGCATTTAGCTAGGTCGAGGATTGGAGACGGTCGCTTATGAGGGAGTTTCATGACATATTTTATAAGGAAGGGGATGTGCCAGGAACCACGGGGAGAACGGTGCACAAAATTCCTCTCAAACATGATCGGGTGACATACGTGAAGGAAAAGGTACTCCCAAGCACTGCGGCGTCACATCCGCGAGGAGTTAGAGGAATTGCAGCGACAGAAGATCATTGTGAACAGCTCCTCCCCATATAATAGCCCCTTATGGGCAGTTAAGAAGAAACCAGCGCCGAGGGAAACTACGGAAAAATATCGCGTAGTGGTAGATTTTCGGCAATTAAATAGTAATACCGTTGATGAGGCGTACCCCATCCCATGATGATATCATAGACAGATTGAGTGGGGTGACGGTGTTCAGCACATTAGATTTAAAAGCTGGATATCATCAAATAAAACTTCACCCGCGAGATCAAGCTAAGGTCGCGTTTACGTTCGAGCTGGGACACTTTGAATTTACGCGGATGCCCTTCGGGCTGAAGAATGCTCCCCTCACATTCCAGCGCTTAAAAAGACGAATTCCTCAGGGGCATCGAGGAGGGGATCTGCCAAATTTATATGGATGATCTACTTGTTTTCAATAAGTCCGAGGACGAGCATGTTCATCATTTGCGACACGTGTTCGCGAGGATTCGCGAATTTGGATTGCGGTTATTCCCAGACAAGTCGGTTTTCGGTAACGGTAAAATAAATTTTTTAGGGCATACCATATCGAAGGAAGGGGTTCGTCCGGACGCTGCCAAAATCGTGGCAATTACTAAGATGGCGATATCAAAGGAATCCGCCGGCTTCTGGGGGGCCTTAATTACTATAGGCAGTTTGTCCCGGATATGGCGCAATACTTGGTGCCCATTAATAGTTTGTTAAAAAAAGGGGCGTGTCTGATCATCACGCCCAATATGGAAGACAACATTCGGAGATGTATGGCGCGGTTAAAGGAGGAACCGGTCCTCGTTTTTCCAGATTTCACCAAGTAGTTCACGGTGACTACCGATGCCAGCGAATATGCATTAGGTGCAGTGTTGTTTCAGGAGAGCGGAGGTGGGGATCGTCCTGTCGCATACGCCAGTAGAAGATTGACCGCCGCCGAAGCGCGATACAGTGCGTTGGAACGGGAACTCCTCGTCGTGTGGGCAATCGAGCATTTTCGTCCATACTTATTTGGGAACCGTTTTCGGGTTCAGACGGACCACCGTCCGTTGCAGTGGGTGGGCAAACTAAAGGAATCGTTCGCACGTGTGTCACGATGGAAAGAGCTTCTAAGTCAATATTCCATGAATATTGTTAAGAAACCCGGCGTGGTCGCGGACTGGCTGTCGAGAACAATCACGGTTAATGCCATCGAGGATACTACCGCAGGGCCATCCCGCGACATTCGGCAATTTCTGCAGGACTGGTCGCCGAATGGTGAAGGGACGCCGGCTGCTACGGGAGTAGGACAGGAAGAGACATCATCGGGTACAGAGAGTTCGTCGGGGGAGAGACCGGCGGAGATGGAGGAGATCGATGAGATCGTCAATGATAAACCAAGAAAAATCATTTGGAAAAACAAAACCGCGGGCTTACTATCAATTGAATATCTCAGCAGGTTGACATGTTTACATGGAGAGGGTTTCAGTGGATGATGATCATTGATGTGTTTAGCAAAATCGCCATGGCGCATCCTATTCAGGCGAAAGCGGCGGAAGCGATTTTGGAGGCTCTTGCTTTTTATAACACATGGTTTATATTTTATGGGGTACCGGACCGTATCACATCCGATGAAGGGAGGAAATTTGATAATACGGCGGTGATCGACGAAATGAAAACCGAGATCACATGGCATTTTAACACGCCGGGTCATCCGAAGAGTCGGGAAGGAATTGAGCGCTTACACAGCACTCTCAGCGATCACCTCAGGGTCTACAAGGTCGATAAGGGGTTGGCACCGAACATAGCGATGCGTAAGGCGATAGCGGCTTATAACCACTCGATCCATTCGGCAACTGGTTTTTCACCATTCGAGGTTTTGTTTGGGCTGCGCGGACCTGGAAGGGACTATGCGGGGACGGCGGGGGACTCGCCAGAGGTACGCGGCATCATTACGAACCAGATACAAGTCCGAGGGTTATGGAGAAAAGTGCGTGAGCTAATTGTTAAAGAGAAACGAACCAGGATAGCGCGGGAAAATGTGAAGGTTAGGGACCGTCGAGGGGACATCAAAATCGGGTCGATCGTATATCGCCGCATTGGGTCTAATAGGGGAAAGGAGACACGGCGAGGGTCCCGCGTAGTCGTTATCCAAGAGCATAATGTCGTGACTATCGAAACCGTGGGAGAGCCCAAAAAGAGGCGAACCCGTTCATATAGAACAACTTAAATTTCCCTTAGGTGATGCATTGGGATCTGGAGCGTCTTCGCCTATGCGGGCGGGAGACAACTGCGTGTAATCAGTTTTTTTTTTAGTATTGTATTCAATGAGTACATTGTGTTTTTGTATTTTGGCGATACATAAATCGAGGTTTGTATTTTGTATATTTTTTTTGTTTTGTTTGTTTTTTCTTTGTAGTCACAGAATGTATTGTGTCTTTGTATAAGGACTGTACATATTTCGAAGTTGTATTTTTTTTATATATATATATATATATATATATATATATATATATATATATTATTAGTTTTTTTTTATATACTATCTATTTCTTAACTTGTAGTTAGGGAGTATCCGTATTGTAAAGGAGCGAGTTCTATGACTTACCTAGTTTGGCGATTTTTTCAGCTTCCGAAAGTATCCGAAACTGGGAGGGGGGATTTAAGAGCCAGACCTATCTAATAATAGAACTTAATCCTACTAGGAATATAAACAACTCCCTAAGAGTATATAAGTAGGATTACTTGGTGAATAAAGTCAGTTATTAACCAGCTCTTGTTGCGTTATTATGTAAAAACCTTTCCTTTTTTTTTAAGTTTTCTAACCCGGACTCGTTAAGTTTTATATATATATATATATATATATATATATATATATATATATATATATATATATATATATATATATATGGTGGATAGTGAACCAGTATCATTTTCTCCACCCAAAAAAACATTAAAAAAATTCATGAAATAAACTTTGATTTGCAATTTATTTCATTAGTTTTATCACTTCGTTAAAAATTATTATAGATTTAAATTGGAAAGATAATTTTGGTCCACTACGTATATATGGGCGATCTGAAAACTAAGACCAAACTAAACCATCTAGTTTTCGGAAAAATGTCAGTCGACTAAATTAAAATACAAAATACCAGTGTGTTCAGGTTGGCATCCCTAGCGATGAAACCATGTGCGGCATAACTTGAACCAGATGTTCTCATTATTAAATTTAAATTTTTCAGTAGCGGATCGAGGAGGAGGGAGGGCAAGGAAGTATAAATAAATGAGTTATACATTATAGATGAATTTATAATTCATATAATGTATATATATATATATATATATATATATATATATATATATATATATATATATATATATATATACAAATTAAATAGTAGAATAAGAAAATACTGGCGAATGTTATTTATATGGTTGGGCGTAAAATCTAAGAATCTCATCGCGGAGCCTCACGCTATACAAAAATAAAAATTGATTTTGAACAAAAAAATCATAAAAATTAGAAATAAAATTCAAAATTATTAGCTGAATACATGAGTTTTGAGAGTAAATTTAAACCGCTTAAATGGCACAAAATATTTCTTTATTGCCTTCAATTTTTCATATTATTCCGAGGAAGGGCACCCGGATTCTCCTTCTACTTGGGAGGTATTCTATAGACTCACATACCAGACTTTCCCTCTCCCCCCATCGGCAGTAGCAGTAGGAACCATGCAAACCCAGGATGGACCTCAATATCGGGACTTGCAATGACCTAGATCAGCCACTCATAATTATAATAAATTTTATTTATTAATTTTTAAATATATTTTTATATTATTTACAAATTAATAATATAATTATAATTATATTAATTGCCAATATAATTGCATTATATAGCATATTGCATTATATAATCATTATATAATTGCCAAGTATTTAAGTTTTCTGCATCTAAGACTCACTCATTTACTTCCTGTCACCAAAAGTAGTAAAACACTGAAAGTGAATATTCAATAAAAAAACAATTAGTGCATAAAATTGCTGTGAATAGAAAAAAAAATATAAATACGCAACATTTCCTCTGGAACTCGGGAATATAATCTTGCCGTGATCAGATGAATGATTTTCTATTTATTTAACGATGCATATAAAAATTGATATTTTATATTCAGTTATCCGCGTATATATTCCAGATTCCAGGGGTCAAAGAGAACTCAAAAACGTCAAAATGTTAACCATGGAATAAGCTACATCATGAAATATTTATGTGTGATTTAATTGTTTATAACAAGTTTTGAAGGGGTCGAGAATATTCAAAAAAAATCTTAACAAGTTTTATAATTATTTAGAATTTATGACCAATCGACTGTCGTACTTACCTGAGTTGCAGGGTTTACTCATATGCATATATTTGTCTTTCCTACTGTTGACCTAGCTGTGCTAAGCGTTCTCAGTTTACATAGGGTTCTCCTGCTCTTCTGTGCACATAGTTTATATTAGAACAGATGGAACTATATATATTTTCTTTATTGCTGAAAATTGCAAATAAATAAGCATGTAAATTTAAATCCTCCTAAACAGAGTTATCCTTAGTGTTTGATATAGGATTTCTTCATTTGAGAAATTATCTGTCTGTAAAATAATTTTTTATTTTTTTAAATTTCTTGAAAACATTAAACCATTTCCTTTAGTATTAATAATATTTCAGCTATATTTACAACTAGCTGGTTATCTGTTCTTCTTACAATATAAAACATAATTATTGTATGCTTTAAAGCTGTAAGAGAAAGGTTTTAAGAACTACTTTACCGGAGAGCATCCTGATAAACCATGTTCTGTGTCCGTTTCCCTGGGCCATTGAAAATGAACAGATTCGATCCCCTGACCCTTGAGCAGGTAACGAACAGAGAAGCATTCTGATCCACTGATGCACAAAACGTAAATATAAAGTTGGAAATAAATAAGTTATTCAAAGAGTAGATGTAGAGTACAGTAGATGTCTGTGGAATAAATCTATTGTCCTTTCAAGATAATTTGACATTTATTATGTGTTTTGTTTTCCCGTTTGGGGTTGATTAAGTTATAATTCAGTTCCTACTGCCCCAATCCCTTCCACCATACAATGCACAAGTTCAAATCAGATAGATACGTAGCATATTAAAAATAAAAATAAAACTATTTTTATTAATCTGTCTGTGGCAAAGGAAAAATTTTTGGTCGTAAAAAAACACCTGCACCACTACTACCCAGTAAGGGTTTTTAGTAAAGCACTTGGTATGGAAGAAGTTTGTCTACTGTATCTAGGCCAACGGTTATGCAAGGAGGTGATTTGGCCATGATCATGCTCAACGGCCAAGTTTTTCCCTAATTAAAGGTCCCACTTTATAAAGGCTGAGTGAGCCCTAGGAGGACTCTTCTTACCGCAGGATGGATCCACGGCTGATAAAAGAATAAATAAATATCTGCCAAAGCCGGACTCGAACCCAGACCGAGAGATAAGAGCACAGTGCTTTACACACTGAGATACTCTGCTCCCGAAAAAACATCAATATTTTAAAAAATGGATAGCGAATAATTCTAATTTTGTGATAAAAAGTTTACTGAACTAGGAATATCTGAAGATAGAGGCCGTGAAATGATTTATTAGGCAAGTGTAAGAAGCTGGTGGACAAGATAAAAAAAAAATTATATAAAAAAATAAAGACTATGTGTATTAATTTTCAAAGATTTGTAATAAGAGTTTGTTGTTAGCACTTATCAACAACCCAATATTAAGATTAATGTTAAAAAAGAGACATACGATTTCCTATATATACTCATATAACGATTCAAAAATTTTCACACTTAATTAAAAATGTCACGCTTTTTATTCATATCATACCAGAACGGTATGAATGGTGGAAGTGAAGTCTGTGTCAACTTCATCTCATTCAGAAGAAAAGTGAACGAAACTTTTTATCTTTACCATTAACAATTCTGTCGTCCAATCAACTCAATTGGCCTTGTCGGAAATATAACGTTTATTTTATTTTTTTTTATCTTTAAAGGACTAAACATGCCGCTCTTCGGTAAACTTTTCTATCAATCCTTAACTTTTTGCATTAATTTCCGATTCGAATATAATCTAAATAAATTGGTTGACTCGTCTAAAATAATTTCATTGGCCCCCGTATCTAAAATATTTTTTGCGATCTATATAATCTCTGAAGAGTTTCTTGAGAATGTTTTTTTATTTATTTGTTTACAGTTTCACTACAGGATACGAAAACTACCATCATCCACTTTGTACTTCTTCATTAAGTTTCTAAATTTAAAAGACCATTCTAGGATTTTAATGGTAGAGTATAAAATGTAGACAGTGTTATTAGTTTAAGATTTGGCGTACATTTTTAGATTTACCTAATAACGATTTTTGAGGTGTAAACTTCTTTTGGCCCGTCGTGCGTTGGGCACTTTTGGGATGGGGTAAAAAAAAGCAAACTCGCGTCACGTACCGCCAGCGCCAACACCATATCGTATCCTACCTAAATCCAGCCTACAATTTCTCATCTGTTTATTATCTTCCCGATGAGCTAGAGACTTAAAATTTGTAACATATCTTACGAGTGGATGACAATGCAATAATAACAGGAGTGGGGACTACGGGGCGCGGTGCGCAGCCCTTAGGACACTCTCGGAGTGTCAAAGACGACTTTTGACGTCTTTGTTCGTTCTTTTCCTTTTAAGTCTTTGACGGAACTTGCTACGATTGTTATAGGCATACCGTTTTAAACAGGAAGAACCCTGCTACATTTCGTTCGATGTTTGTCTATACATGATCCAACATGTTTATATATAGGTAAAGTTTAATATCGTAAAGGTTATGTAAACATTGAGAAGGTTACACAAACACGAACCATTTATACTTTTAACCACTTTCACTTTTTCAAATATTTTAATACTCGGAAATCACCTCTGTGAAACTTTGGATTAATTTTTTTCGCAAACTAAAACGACCAGGTAAATTGTGAGTAAGCCAACATGAAGCCTGGCTAATCCTCTTTAAAACGATATACCATAGAAAATTTTAGCTAAATCCTTTGAGAAGCTATGAATTCAAGAACGGCAATAGAGAGGGAAAAATCGGATTTTCTAAAAGTTATCCGTCGGCATCGCTCGCGGGACTTATGTTTTTTTTTTTAAATACGACCACTTTAAAACTAAAGAGGTTAATGCTTGATCGAATGACACGTCAACCTTCAAAATTGGATAACTATTTCCGGAGATATTCTAATAAGAAGCAAGATCTGTCGGGATACGCGATGCGCAACTACGGGCACAGTTTATCCCGCCATTTATTTCATGTTTTCTTTTTTCATAGAAGTGATAAAAATATTCAATAAGTAAGCAAAATAAAAATAATTTAAAATAGCAGCTCTCTTGATTTTTTGTTGCTGAATTCACTCCATTTTTCAAATTTTAAAAATATTATAGTAGTGAGAAGTGACGATCGGTCGAAGATTATGCGTTTCAGTGCTGCGATCTATTGTCCCAGAAACACACTGGTTTTATCCCTATCGGCCTCAGGCTCGGAGAACTCAATTCTCTTTCTAGTTTTTATTTCTTCTGACAAGTTAAGTGATATAAATAATTCACATTGTTTAAGATTATTTATCATTGTTTAAGCTTAATTTAAAATGATTAGGGTTATTTTTTTCGATTGACTCTATTTTTCTTATGCGTCAGGATACTTTTCGAATTTTCCAATCGAGCTGAAACATGGGCAGAATCCGTTTCATGTATTAAAAAACAGGATAAGACAAATAAATTCAAATGATTAGGGTTATTTTATTTTTCCATTGGGTCTATTTCTTATCTGTCAAGGTAATTTTCTTATTGATTAGGGCTATTCATATAAAAAAATACCAACCCTGCAGCATTTAGATTTATTTTTAACTTTGTTTATAACAGATTAGCTTTACGTCAAAAATAAACCTAATTCGTGACGAATAAGCCTTTTCATTGAAAATTATCTTTAAGTATAAAATTAAGCTGTGCATTATCGATTAGACTTATTATAAGAAGTTTACAATTCCAGGGTCCTAAGCACAATCACTTTTTTTTATTTTACCTATGCTGAAGTATTAAAGGGTGGCCCTTTAATAGATAAATCTAGCTTTAATAGCTTAATTACCTTTGATAGATAAATCTAGGCCACCCGGCATTATTCAATATTTCAGTTACATTTTAACTAAGTGCCACTTCTCATTCAATCCCTCAGGCAATAAAATTTTCCCTAGTCTAAAGAGCTCCTCTTGTTCTCTCGGGATGGTCCAAGTTCCATCGAGACTTAGGACTGCTTAAGGAACTCTCTTAACTTTTCCAATCAACTTCCCAAACGGACCTTTTTCCCTTCTTACTTTTGTTTCTATTAGTTCTTCTTTATGACCTCTTAGTTCTTGCCGATGCGCATTGACTTTCCGTTTTCATAATTCTGAATCATATTCTGTGAAGTTGAAAATTAATCGTTAAACATGCTTTATCATGTAAAATAAAGTTGTTGTTTTTTTTTTTTCAGATAACTTAGTGGTTGTGAATATCAACCCAGGGTTTGGATTTCAAAAAGTGATTTTTTTTTTTTTTATATTAAAGTAAGTGTTCTGGAAACAAAGAAAACCACGCTTTGTCATTACAAGATTTGGCATTTCACTTGTCAGGTTTCTGCACTAAACGCAATATTCACTGATAATTATAATATATAAATCGGAAGGATAGATGGCGGGTTTCTGCATAAAAGTATGCCTTTACAATAAGAAATACTGATTCCGTAATAAATGAAAATTCAGTAAAAGTGTCTGTTTACGGGTTTCTGAAATAAACGATTTATATAGAGCTTAGATGAGGTATGACAGTATCTAAATCATTTACCATTTTATGAAAAACATCGGGATTATTTTCTAACAAACTTTGGAGTAGCCACATTTTTAATATTACTGGTAAATCTACTGCAATTCTTCAACAGCACTAGTGATTTCATGAATCCAATTCCTTTAATTACTCGTCACAGTTGTGAATCAACTCATGGGCAAAGTAGCTACCATATCATATCCTTAAATCCTGCAATCCACGAAAAATGAGCATTACACTTAGGATTCTCCAATTTTTGTATATACGACAAAGTATACATTATTAATGGGTTGAATGAAAAGAAAGTTTTCATGGACTCAATGCAATAATCTGAATCTAAACATTTATTTTAATTTAATAAATTTCTTCAAGTTGAAAGGAAAAACTGTATTCAAATCTTGGTGGCCTGGCACCGACATAAAAAAATATTAAGTAATGGTTGATTGGGGAATATTTATTAATGTTTTTTAATAATTAACTTTTGTAAGAAAAATTATTTCTATCTCTTTATGGGTTCTTGTGTACAGTTTTGAAGTAGGTTTTTTTTTTTTTTCTAAAAGTTTTAATTTATTTCTTTTTAGTGGTTCTTGAATACCGTTTCGATGTATCACATTCATATTATGTATGTCGTGTAAGATCATGATCATATGTAATAAAATAAAAAATGCTTGAAAAAAAAAATACTCAATCTCTCAAAGTTTTCGTCGGACCCAGGAGAAATTTACACGGAACAACCCCCAAAGTTGTACCCTTTTGATTGAAAAAAGAATCATAGAAATCGGTTCTCGAATAGCGAAGTTATGAGTGAACCTACATTAAAAAAAGGTTTTAGTTGGATTCTGATAAGAGGTGTATCGTTTTATTAAAAAAATTACTGAAATCGGTCCAAGACTGGCGGAGAGTTAATACTGGAAAAATACAGAACGTTATGTTAAACTGATAACTTCCTTTTTATAAGTCGCTTAAAAAACGTTTTTAGGATGGAATTGAAATCTCAAAACGTTTAAAATTGACGAGTTGCATGAATATAGTTAGAAGCCTCATATTTCTGGATCTTGGAGGCAAACTACATTTTGCCGATATGGTACCATTTTATGAAAGATAAAGTTAAAAGTTAGGTTTTTATTTGCTGGTTTGTACACATTGAGTATATTTTATTTATAAAATTTTGTCTGACTAACTCACTAGCCAAAATATAATTTATTACGTAGTATAAAAAGATTTCTACGATATTCGAATTGCTTTAGTGAAACGTTGATTCAAACGACATAATCCAGTTTACCTCCGAAGTCTATATTTGATAAATATAGATGAAAATAAAGAAGTAAAATTCATTAGTTAATTTATTAAGCTACTTTAATTAGAGCATTTGCTTTTACTTCTTTCGTAGTACAGTAACTATTAAATTCAGCATTTTGGAATCTATGGAATCTATAGGTGTTACGTTATGTATATGCACTGTAAGACAGTGAACGATTTAGACCTGGCCTTTTCCTCAGCTTTCTGATAACCGAATTTCCATCTCCCTGCTCAAGGTTCAGTTTCCTCATCAGACAGGAAATCTGCTATCCTTTTCTCAATCTTGATTTCCCAAATCTCGAATATGTCAGTAGCTCAAGATCCAAAAATACCCCGCGGCCGTGACAGGCAGTGTTTATAGTTTATTTTCGGGATATAAATCTGGAATGGAGACTGTTGAAGAAATGCCGCGCGAGTTATTTTCTGTTATAAATGAGTTCTGGTCTCGGAGAAAAGTTGTCATCTATTAGTCACTATTAGCGATGATTTAAAGCACACTGTTTCCATCAAACGAAAATTTTCGAATAAACAAACGCCTTATTTCATTGAAACGGGTGACATATATTTATACACATCGCCGCTGAAATCCCCCCAAAAAATTTAAAGCGTCGAAAGGATATTTATTTCGTAAATATTTTCTCCAAGAAGTTACACATATTTAATTATTCATGTTGCTTACTTTGAGAAAATTATAGAAATGATACCTCGTTCATGAATTCCAATATCCATTTATTTCAATGTTTGACTTAAGCGTATCAGCCATTCTTGCGTTTTAATACAATATGTAATTCTTTCAACCGACTAAACAAACAATCTTATAAATATAAAAATCCTTAAAATGATTTGCTGTTTTACTTTTTTTTATTTATTTTTATTTTTAAACGGATTATTAAACGGATAATAGGAATCAATTGAATATAATAATCACATTCACGATATGGGTGATTATTAAAATGATTTTAAAATTTAATCATTAAAATCAAAGAAATGAGAAAAATTACCGTTATCTATCGACCTTGGACGATGCCACGAATTAAATAACTAAAATTTTATATTGTAAAATCTAGATGTTACATATTGATCTTTTCAAGATTTATTACTTTTAAAATATAGAAGATACAAGTCGATCAAACTTAAAGAGCCTAATAGTTAAAATTAATTTCTGTTGGCTGACATAAAAAATATTCTAATATAAATATGGATGAAACTTTAGTATCGGATAAATCAAATGTATCACCAGGATTTGAAATCAAAAATAAAAAAATAAAAAAAATTAAATCCGATCGAAATTTTTATCTTGTAATATTATAAATCATTTTATAAATCATTTTTAACAAAAGTGGTTTTTATTTTGTGATCAACAAATGTGTAAAATAATAATTTGATTATTATTTCTGAGCTAAATCTTTTCGATGAATAATAATAATCATTTGTGGACAATATTTTTTAAATATCTTATTCTATCTTAATAATATATAAATATGCAACTATGTTTATTTGCCTTCGGCCGCACCACACAAAATATATCGGACCAATAGTTCTAGACCTCGTTTTTTTTTTTTAAACTTTCTTATTTCTTTCCTGAAATATATAGGCCAGGAATAGTTATTACAAATAAAATAATTGTTTCTGATATAAGCATCGATAAAGTAATAAAGCATATGAACATACATCCATAGTAGTTGAAATTTGTAGAGTTCAGCTTCAAAATCATTACCTTTTCCATGTGCTCTGGTGCAATACTAGGCCTCTATCACGAGAGGCTCTTTTTTGATATGGACCTAGTATTTTTGAATTTCTGTTGCAATATTTAATAGGATTTAAACGGCGATAGTGATAATGTGAGATGTGCTGCATTTTCTTCTTTATATATGTGTTTTTTCCTCTCCTTCGAAATTGGCGAAATATCGACAGGTGATTTATTTTTCTTTTATTTTTGAGACTCTTAGCTTCTTCTTTGGAACTGTCCATTTATGTCCTGCCAAAAGGCTCCATTTTTAGCTTTTGCTCTTGTATATTAATAAATTTTGTGGTATAGCCGTGTATTTACTTTTTCTTGATAGAGACCTTCCTCTTCTGTGCATTTTAACTTTCGTTTTTCTCTCGTGTTTGATATATTTCTTCTTTATTTATTATTACATTTATTTTTATGATTTATGTACCTTTTTGGTTGCTTAGTATTTCCTTTTTTTCTTTTAAATATCAACTGTTTGTAATTTAACCTTTTCCAGCTGTTGCCATGTAACCGTCCTTCTGATGATGAATGAATTGGCGAAATATCGACAGCTGTTTTGTTTTTCTGTTGTTTTTGACTCTTGGTTTCTTGTTTGCAACTTTCCATTTATGTCCTAACAATTATTTAAGTCTCATATTGAGCTTTTGCTCTTTGCATATTAATTTATATTTAATGTTACATAATTTCAATTCATGTAAAAACCATAGCAGATAGAGAGAAAAAAAGAATTTTTTATTCAGTCTGATTTTCATTTTTGAATGAAATATTTTTGATCAAGTATTAATCATTAATTTTAATTGAAAAAGTATTGCTCATAGAATGAGATTATTTTTAATGGAATCAATAAAATATTGATTTTTATGCATAAATCAGGAATGAGTTTAAAATGTTTTGATATAAAAAATAATGATTATTACATTATTTGTTGGAAAAAAAAATTTATCGATTTAAAATCCTTTACATCACCATAGGCATTACAAGACAACGTGGTGAACACTTGGGAACTGTAAATCCTGCAAGAAATGAGAAAAATAATTTAATTAAAGAAGATCTGGTAATTGCACGTGCCATCAAGCCTCATCACCTCAATTTATATTCAAATTAAAAACAAATATAATTACAACCTGTTCTGTATATCTTAATTGAAAAGTTAATGGATTAGGCAATGAACGCCTGATAACCCTAATTAAATAAACTGATTTTTATGAATATTTGAGTTCCATTAATATTCCATCTCTGACAATTACTTTTATGAATTCCTTATTAGGCAATCTTGCCTTTGTGGTATAGTGATCAGCCTCTTTAACTACAAATCTTGGGCAAAAGTAGATTACCCTAGTCTCTCAGGTTTGTTTTGATAATGTTTGGAAGTTTTCTACTTATATTAATAAAGCCTTTCATAATAGAATATGCATATATTTTTAAAGCATTTTTTTTCATAATTTTTATGTTTGTATTTATCAGCGACCCCTCGACAAAATTTTGTTATAAAAATATGAGGAAATAGGAACGTTTCTCACTTTCAGGCAACAAGAGAAAATGTGATGTAGGTAATGATTTAACACATCGCACCTTTCGTTGAATAAACGTACAACTCAAAAAAATCGAATTTTGAGTTAGTAACGGTAATCGATTGAGGAAGTAGCCCGTTTTGTAATTTGAATATGAGGAAAACTCTAGTTGGCTAAATAATTTTCTGATCCATTATCTTATACGAGAAGCAGTAGTTGACTATTAAAGTATACTATTTTAGCGTTTATTCTGTCTCTCTACTCTCTAATATATTCCTTGCCAGGATCTATCGAAGCCTGTATCAATGTTAAAACCTGTAAAATCTTTCAAATAAGGGCCTTTTCAAGATCCTCTATCCTCACTAAAACTAGTGTTAATTGTAGAACGCCACAATGTATGTATAGATTTTATTTATACAAAAGATTGGTTGTAAGAACATTGGCTGTTCCCAACGGATTGAAAATTTTAAAATTGAATATAATTTTAGAGATGCATAAAACTCAGCATAAACTGGTTTAGTGTATTTATTATCAACCAAATTAGTGAATCCTTTTGGTTTATTATTTTCAATAATGAACCTTTGTAATCGTCCTATAAAATAAAAAATTGAGGTTTTACGTTCTAAAATACGTAGAATTCAAAATCGAATTAAAAAAAAAAAATCAACCCACTTGCCGGCTTCTCTCCGAGAATTTGCCCAATTTTTTAGAGATTTTTAAATTTTAATTTGTCAAATTAATTGTTAAAAAATAAATTTGTAATAATGATATACATGTATGCGCCGTGTGTCTTTCAAAATGTTAAAACTATTCAGCACAAATTCTTCATTAAAGGACAAACAGAACGAAGGAGATTCTCTTCATTCAAAAATTAAAAAAGATACTTCAAGGGCCCTCAAAGCTGGTTCTCTTAATGTGCTTCTTCAATATTACCAGTTGAAGAGGACAGCTAAGAAAAAGACACCTTATCACATTGCAAATGAACTGTCACAACGAATTAATTGATTTTAAACCGTTGACTAACCTAATTTTAATGTTAAAGAAAATAATCGAATATTCCATTTTTGGTGACATAATGGTAATAAAACTGTGTCAAGAAAACCCGTTCGTTTTCCAATTCAAACATGATATTAAAAAGAAGCCTTCGCTCATGTTGATCCTAATAAAAAGAAAAGGAACACCAAGCATTCATAAATACTGATTTAGGTGTTGACGAACGCAAAGCGAAGTTCAACTCGTTGACAATCAAAGCAGAATATCTTTCGCAGTTACCTATCTCAGAATAGCACTCGGTCTAATAATTGTATCATACATTTTTTGTGCATTGAAATTTTGTCAATACCGGATTCCTTTTGGCTAGTTGGTACTAAGTTGTAAATAATAGCTGGTTTGAAGTAAAACACGGTGACTAACAAATATGACCGACCCACGCCAGTCTGTTTTGTAGTATTGAGGAATTTGATTATATTGTCTAAAATATTACTAATAGTTCTGAGAATAGCTCTTTTTGTGATGTGACATAGGTGAAGTTATGGAATATGTTTCTGTACATGTCTGCAACCAAATTGGTTCCAAACTACTCCTAAAATATGTGTTTACTTCTTAAGGTGTTTTGAAGTAAAACATGGTAACTATTGCAGTTAACATGTTTTATATCCACTAGGTTAAATCACATAGGGTACTTTTATTATTGAGGCGATGCTAGGCCTATATATGTCCACTAGAGGGTCCACTAGAACCGTTTTCAGCTGAAATTTCAGCCCAAAATACACTTTGTCGGAGAAAATCTCCGCCCTGGTCGTTCTATTTATGATAGAGCAACCATCTCAACGTCATTTTGCTTACTTATAATTCTTGTATATATCTATTTTCTGTATTTCCCTTTGTTTTAATTGATATTAGATAAGATTAAGAAAATATAGGGTTTTACATCACAACTTGGTGATTTTTTACGATTTTTCAAAAACTTATAATTTGTCAAAATTATAATTTTTTTACATATCTCAATATATAATATATATTGAGATCATAACATAACATATTGAGTATCATAACATTTTGAAGTGCGCAATGCGAGTGAAATTTTAGTTTTGTTTCCAGCTGTTACTATGAAAATTTTAAAACTATGCATCAATTTTAATCCTTTTGACTAAGCTTAAGGAGTATTTCGCTACACAACTTTTTTCAGTGAGCAGACCAAAAAAATTGGCATAGAATAATAGTTTACTGCTTTAGTTAAGGTTTCCAGTAGAAGGACCATAATGCAGTTCTGTCCCCAAGCGAGATATAGCTAGCTACAAATGTATTTTTGTAGGGTTTTCTTATTTTTTTATTTTATCTTATTTTTATATATTTTCAATTACGTAATATGACAGCTGCTGTTAAAATGATAAACTATAATGTCAGAAAAGATGGAATTAATATTAAAAATTAGAAAAATCCTACCCCGATACGCGATGCAGCTATTTTTTTTTTATAGTTATAACTTACGTAAACCTTTAATTTAGTAGCTATTTAATTTTACAGGAGATTTTAGGAATTCAATTTTCAATGGTTGAACTTTATTTATATATGATACCTAAAAACGCCTTTGAACATTGGGCTCTTTCTTGCAACGGCCGCTAGTGGCGAGAGAGAGGAAGGGAAATGACGAAGAGTGGGGGTAGTTTCCAGCGCGAAGTTGTTAACTGACTTCAATTGTTTGATACTTTTTTACGCCTCTTTAAGCAATATTGCGTATTGTTTTTTTATTTTTATAAAAAAAAAAATTCACATCTTAAAAGTGAAAAAAAAAACCGCTTTTCGGCACGCTTATGATTTTTTTTCTCACCAGGTTGCCACATATCGATTTTAATTAAAATATATATATATATAACATTTATATATATTTTATATATATAATTAATATATTTATATATATATATATATATATATATATATATATATATATATATATATATATATATATATATATATACAAATATAACATTTGTTTCTACTATTTTTCTTCTAATTATCACGTCGAGAAATTCCATTGGAAATTTATTTTAAAAAATTAATATATTTTCTCCATCGCGCCTGGACTAATTAGTTACCTTTCGAGTTGTGTACTTTTTTATTAGTTTCACCCGAGGCAAGTTAATAAAGAGATTTTAATATTATTAAAGGATATTGGAAATTTATTAAAAAAAATAAACGATCTCGACTGGACTAAACTTTTTTTGTACCACTGAACGGCTGAACACGGACGGAAAATCGCACCAAGATAGGATTGAACCGTAGTTCGGTCAGTCCCGGCCAATAGTGCATGTGCAGTGTACGCGCTATAACGCTTTCTCGTTATTTGGATACTCAAACGTTAAGAATCGATTTTCCAAAAGTCTTCATTTTGTTATTTACCATGTTTTACTTCCGAATGCCTCAAATCTCCTCTAAAATAATTTTCAATTAGTGTTGCAACTTTTTATATTCTGTTTATTTATTTTTAATTTAATATTATAGGTTTTGAATTTATTGCCTTTGTACCAAGGTCTCAGCTGTTTGGATGACCGATTGTATCTAATTGAATGACTAATTTTTTATAACTGTTCCTCTAATTTATTGAATAATTATTGTAATTACGAATGCTTAATGTTTCGACTGACTTTAAAAAAGAACGTTTTCCATCTTATAAAATTTAAAAAAATTTAATAAAATGTTTGCGTTCATTAATTTTTGCTTTCTATAATTTCTGTTTACCTTTTCTTTACTCATGTTTCTAGCATATATTGTACGAATTAAGTCGTTGACGATTGCGAAAAATGTTGAAATCGTCCATGAAAAAAGGAAGCACCACACAATTTTGGAAAAAACAACAAAATATTCTTCCACCATAGGCTAAAAATAAATCAACGGACCATGGACTGTTCGAATTGTAATGTTGGAATGAATCGGGGAAAGTATTACTAATGTTCATTGTCTTTTAATGAGGATGTATTCAAAAGTGTAGATCAAAAACTTTCAATATGGTTTACCAAGTATGGTTTATTCTACGACAGGTGCGAAATGTTTATACGTATTTTATGATATTATGGTCGGTAGTAAGCGTGATAGGCTGGACCTGGGTTATGTGGTTACGGAAATACCCAATGAACCGTTGATTTTGTGAAAATTGAACCCGAAGCACTGATGGGTGGAGTGGCCCTGTCAACCGACTCGATAATTACAAGTGATTGAGGTCAAATCAAATAGACTGCATACTCGACAGGTCTTTTGGTAAAGTCACTCACTACTACTTATTATTAAATAATGCAATCAAATATAATTAATTAATTTTCATTTTTTTTAATTCGTAAATCGCATATGATAGAATTAATAATTAAAATTTTTGATTCATATTGAAATATTGGCTTTAATTAGATGCAACAATGGCATAATAATAAAATCAAAGTAAGAGTACATTTTGAAAAAAATATTGGTACTTTCTCAGGGATCAGATCAAATTGATTGATTCACTCACCGTAAAGCCCTTTTCACGATACACTAAATTTGGTGAAATGAACAACCTCGAGATTATGATCGGACGTTAGAAATAGCGATTCACTGTAAAGAACAACCACTCTGACCTCAGTAAAAGTCATGACTCCAGGAGATCGAGATAGTGAATCACTATTGCTCACTATTGTAAAAGATTGTATTGACCAAGAGAGGAGGTGGATCATAAGAGACTAAAAAGAACTTCACCTTGTTTCTCCCTAACCATTCCTCACCCGATCAATAAAAAGATCTCTTTTGATTAGTTCATGATCAGATCGCCACTTCAACCACCAAAAAAGAGGCACATTTGGCGTTGAGAAGACGGATTTCCTTTTCCTTAATAATAATAAAACCAGTTACTTCTCATTCCTTTTGCTCTTTCATTTATTTTTTTCTATTTCATTTAACGAATCGTTCACTACCTAGGCAATGATTTATTTTTTCTTCCACTGGTTGTAATAAATGAAGAGAAAAATGTTATAAGTTTTTCATGAATGCCAAATAAAACAATTATATATCCAGATTATTCATCCCTTACCATGTTTTAAGCCGATTAAACTTGTCTTCTCCAATGACAAAGGTATCGGCGTGCTAATTACCTTTGTAGTACGAACCACGCCTTTTGTCAGCAGTTTATGTCGAGAAAAAATATACGAACTCTTATTAAATAATATTCTTAACATAACCTTTGGAAATTTGAAGAAAATTTTAGAGGTTTATCAAGTAAAAATAAGCTGATATTCCAGAGTTCTGTGTGAGGGCTCATTGAAGGAGTTAAATTGAGACTTGACTAAGCCAGAAACAGTAGGATTTTGTCGTACTTAAATATGAAACAGGACGTGATGAGCACGGAACTAACTGGTCTATCAAGATCCATAATAGATTAACAGGCGAGCCAGGTTGTTTCACGGTCGGGTTAGTAGTCCCAGAACAGTCCAAACCTCAACTCTGGGGACCTTACTCAATCAGGGGCTAATATTTTTTTCAGTAGTCACTGGATAAAAACTGTGTCCTCTTTCGAATTCTATTTACTGCTTTTAGGAACCACTGAAAAATTTAGTCCATCAGAGCTATTAGTTTTTTAAAACAATATCAAACAAATTTTAATATCGATATTTTTTCGAAAACCACAGCTCCTGCTATTTTTTTCAAAAACGCCAATAATAATCGAATAAATCCAAAATGTTAAAATAAATCCATACGTGAAAGCGAGATTTTAATGTCGATAGCATTTAAAAAAACTACGGCTTCAATAACATAATAATGCACTATACATATCGGATCCGCCACGTTCGCCCACACGTCAAACGTATCGCGGTGAGGAACGTGTTAATAGTTTTTTCATCAGATTTTAGCTTTTATCAAATAAAAACAGATATATTTGTTGGCATACAGTCCTCCTCGATCGTCCATCTTCCTCCTCCGTACACCTTTTTCAACCTCTCCTTCACTATTTCCCAAGAGGTTTCTTCGTCCGCTTGTATGTGGTTCAGAATACCTCTTTTGAACCTGCAGATGAGGTTCGCTCTTAGTGACTCGGCATCGCGTGGGTCCAATAAATTTTCGGCTTCTTTCGCGGCTGGACTTGTTGTAAAACGGTCACCGCCCTTGATGAAGTGGTTCAGTTCGCCTAACTCGCCAGTGAACTCCCTCAGGCTCGACACGTCCTTCCGCAGCTCCTGAGCTGTCGCCACCTTGACCTTTATCCAGGCCAAAGCGTTATTTCCATTATCTCCTGACAGATTCAGTGTAGCGGGTCTTACAATGCTATTACCAGCACCGTCCGTCATTATTTTTCCGTATTCGCACAATACGCAAATAAAAAGCAAAAAAAAACTAAGCAAAAAGAATTCAATCTGGTTCTGTTTTATACCGGCCGGTCCCGGGTTTCGGCACCAATTAACGTGTTTGAGACACTAAAAATTAAAAAAAAAGAAAAGGTTTTCACAAAAGCACACAGAGAGAGATCGCTTACAACTAACTTTATTTAGAAAGTAATCCTCTTTATGTAAGGTCTAGGAGTTGTTTACACTTATGATAGGGATTAAGTTATGTTATTGCCCAGATCTGGCTCTTAACTTATATATATATATATATATATATATATATATATATATATATATATATATATATATATATTTATATATGTGTGAGATTTATATTATTTGAGGAATTTGAGAAATAAAAGTTATTTAAAGAAAGCTAGGGACGAGGGTTAAGAATGAAGTTGTGTCGAAAAATCTTAAAGGATGTAACAAGGAATTTTGGAGGAAGGGCTGCTATGTGATATGAGATATACAAGTGGATTAGGAATTGGGATCGGCCTGGAATTGAAAAGAGACCCGGAAGGATAACTGAGTAGCTGATTGCACAGTGAAGTAGCGACCAGGTTACTAAAATCAACATTAAATCTATGAGACATTATTTTTGACAATCGCTCTCCTCGATAAAGCCAGGCCTTGTGTCTTAGAGAAATGTTAAGTACGCATTTATTTGACCAATAATATACATTTTAAAAGAACATAGCCATCGAAAGATCGAAAGTTTCAAATATCTTGGAGCCCATCTGGATGAGAAAGAACCTATCGATAAGGAAATCAAAGAAAGAGTGAGTTCGGCTGGAAAGATTAATAGAAAAGATAAGGAAAGCGATAAACAGAAAATTTCTTATTAAAAGGAAAGAAAGCAAGGACACAGAATTAAAGGTTTACAAATCTACGTTTTTCCCCATACTAACTTACTCTTCGGAATCATGGACAGTTACCATGAAACATAAAAGCAAGATTTATGCATCCGAAATAAGATTCCTTACAAAGGTTGAGGAAAAAACCAGATGAAACCGAATCCGAAATACAACCATTCGATCAAACCTCGGTGTCAACCTGCAGAAAAGGTTGTTGAAGAAAGCTGTCTGGAAGTGGTTTGGACATGTTTTAACAGTGAACAACAATTGTCTTGCTAGGATGACATATGAAGCGAAGGATGACGGTAGAAAGCCCCGAAGAATCTGAGAAAACGGAATATGGGAATGCTTCGCAAAGAGAGGACTGTATTGGAATAGGAGATGGAAACTGGTTGAGGATCGTGGAGGGTGGTCCAGGCTTTACAGAAAGACATCTCACGATGCATAGAGTTGTGTAGACGAGGAATGATTATAATGATGATATGCATCTAAAAAAAATGAAATTACTATTATTTTAGTTATTTAATTATAATTTCGATTCACAATATTCAAAACAAATTTGGTGGCATCAAGGGGAATCAGTGACGTTTGTGGATTCCAAAATTGCCACAATCATCTTTGACTTACACGTGTTCATGTATAGTCATTCTCTGATTTATTCCATAGGAAAAATTAGAATTTTTGATATAAACATTTAAAAAAAATATTTTTTGATGTGATGAACATAATTGGTATGATCAATAGGAATCAGTGACTTGATATGGATAGGAAATGGAATGTCTATGGATCCCTTATTAAAATTAATTAATTTAATTATGGAGATCATGTTTGACTAATAAACGTTTAAACACAGTTCCGTGGAACATGATGTAATTATATTTATCTTTCATTTGAATATAAATTGATGTAATGAGGTTAGGTGCCAAGTCCAATGATTGGATCTTCTTTAATGACATTATTTCTTCCCTTTTTCGTCTCCGATTTTTTTTCTCTCTAGATTATTGATCCCTTTTATTCTATGCCCCCTTTTCCTAATCTTAATATAACTAACCCCAAAGACTTTCGATAGCTTACAATAACGTAGTCTATTTAAAACTGAATAAATATTTATACGCCTTTCAAGATTTTATAAATCAACCGATATGGAAACTATTTAATAATATTTATATGCCTCTTTTATTTAAGAACGGAAATATATTTCCTGCTTTTAAAAATTAAAAAATAGAATATTCTCGAAATAAGAAAATATTTATGCGAAATTAGATTAATATTTCATCTGAGCTTTAAGTTCTTCAAATGAAACCTGCCGACCGTAGTGTGGCTATTCTCAAATCTAGCAGTTCATGGATTAAAATTCATCCAGATGGTTAAAATATTTCTATGCCCCTTTCAATAGTTTAAAGTGCTCCAAATGAAGTATAACTTTCTTTAAATATGTAAATGGAGCTGTTAATTAATTTCACCTAATTAAACCACATTTAAATCATTTACTGATTACTGCCAAGGTAGAATTTGAATCAGCACTTACGATGTCGACAATAGCAATGTGAAAATTTCCAGTGTTCATTATTTATGGATTTATTCAAAACTCATACCATATCACACCAACGTTTTGGGGTTTTGCCCCATCTTGAGAATTGGACACAATATAATTTACTTTGGTTAATAACATTCAGTACAATATATAAATATTTAAATGAATTATTACAGTTATTTATATATACATTATTTTAAAAAACTGTTACATATTTTTACATAATTATTTCAATTTATTCATTAACCAACCCATCTACTGGAATCTGCCAAAAATAAATCCATATATTTATTTCGTGATGATGTCGTGTCTCTATTTCATATATTCAAATTCCTTTGACCCTTCTTGGATTAAGCTTATTCTTATTCTTTTTTATGTACATTTTTATTTTGTCTTCCCCACATATTGAATTAGTACTGGTTATTATGTTTTCAGCAGCAGTCACTGTACAACCGCTATCTAGAGCCGGATGTACAAACTACATGCTTTTTATTCAATTGTAAAATTCGTATTCATTGGAATTATTAAAATTATGACTCCTTTAATAAAATATTATTTAAAATTATTAGTACTATTGACTTCCGCTCGCTGCGCTCGCTCAAGAAAAAGAAAACCCAACGGATCCTTTTCAGTTGATGTCGGGTCCTTACCGTAATTTAAATTATTACTGCTATAAATACCAGAATACCAAATCTCAACACACCATGTCTTCATAGACTTCCAACAGGCCTATGACTCCATAAATCGTCAGGAGGCTTATATAGCCATATTAGATAAACTTGTTCGACCAATGAAAATTACTATGGAGAACAATATCTCTTATGTTAAAGTTGGTGGTGATTTGTCTAGAGGGTTCACTATAGAGCTGGTGTCAGGCAGTTTAATTGCTTTGTTTTTAATATAGCCTTGGAAAACGTTGTGAGAAATGCAGGAATACGGTAGTCCCTACTACCGTATTCCTGCATTTCTTGTTGAATAGATTCTTGGTTCTTGGTTCAGCTTCTTGTTTAGACCTTATGGGTAGACCATGGAGAGATGCTACATCATTCGAAGCCCTAGAGGTCTCGGCTGCAAGAATGGTACTCACAAAGAACAACGAAAAGACGAAGTATATTACTACATCCAACCAACAACAGGAGCAAGAAGGAAATGTCGAAATAGGTACTCACAAATTCCAGAAGGTACGAGAGTTTGTATACCTAGAGGCCCAAGTCAATTCCCAAAATATGATCGAAGAAGAAATAAACAGACGCATATTCTCACTGCAAAAATACTTCCGTAGCAGAGTCCTGTCCAGGGTAGCAAAGATTAGAATTTATAAGAAGCTGATCCGCCCAGTCCTTGACAATGGCTCAGAAATGTGGGCAATGACTAAAACAACTGAATTGTTGCTCCTGAGGTTCGAGAGGAAAATTCTCCGAAGAATGTTCGGACCAGTATGCATTAATCAAGCCTGGCGAGGAAGGACAAATAACGAGCTAAAGAACCTTTACAAAGATGTAGAATTGTGCAGGTCATTAAACTAGTCAGATTACGATGGGCCGGTCACGTAATAAGGATGAACCCTGAAGAAATTCCAAAGAAGGTATTAAGTGAGCGAGTGTATGGAACTAGGAGAGTTGGTCGTCCAAAACTTAGACGGGAAGATTCTGTAGCTACTGATGCCAGGATTCTGCTTGGTACCCGACATTGAAAAACTGGCGGTCGATGCTGGACTAGGCCAAGTCTCAACTTGGGACGTAGCGCCAATAAATAATAATAATAATTACTGCTTTAAATACAACTTCCCCATGTCGCCGGAAGTCGACATCACTACTAATTTTAAATAATGTCTAAGTAAAGGAGTAATAATTTTAATAATTCCAATTAATGCGAATTTTATCATACAATTGAATATAAAGCAGTTAGTCAGCATAAATGTATAAGTATAAAATTCTTTTTTTTCTTCTCCAAATTTGTGAGATGAAAAAGTATGCAGCAGAAGAATAGGATATAAGTTCTTCCGCTTAAATTGTTGAAACCGTCGATTTACAATTATTTATCTAGTGACATAGACAGTTCTAATGTTGTCAAGGAACATGAAAAAATCTCATGGGAACTTGTTACCATCTGAAATAAAATTACATATAATAACCGAATGAGACATTCAGAAACAAGAGCTTATGTGTGTGTGCGTCAATAAATGGACGTCGCGACGCCGAGTGTCGTTTTTGAAATACGACTATCTTCGGTAACCAGTAACCAAATCCAGGGTCACTTTTTGAGTCACCGATTTATAGTTTAATAGGCATTCAAGAATGTCAGGGGGTGTCCACATCAGATATCTGTTTTTCATACAACAGATAAATATACAAAAATGTATGATACAAAAACAGGTTCAAATAAATAATAAATGTAAGGTATCCATAACCAAAGCATACTCTTCTTTCTTTTTTTTTTTTTAATTTAACATCGTTTACCTTATTTAAAAAAAAAAATGAATGTAGCATTTGCAAGCTATTGCATCTGTCACACATCACGAGCATGAAAATGACTATTTAATAGTTTTAATTAATAAACTATGTCGTAAAAGTGGGTGATTAACTATGCTAGTCACAGTGAATGGGCGGAGATGGGACCGCTGACACTTTAAAAATAGAGTCCTCAGTTTCATCTGAGGCAGTTCGCTCTGAGGAGACACATGCGCGCCAATCGAATAAAATGTGGGTTACCTATTTTTATATGATGGACCCCACTGTGCGACGTTTAGGGTTACATCTCACTTTCTTCGCGAACAATTTTTTTTCTTCAATAATTAGCCCAAAATAATAGATACAAATAATAGTAATACAACAATCTTTTTTTAAAAAGCATTCTTCATTAAATTAATTAGTGAATGGAGATATATTGATCACTCCAGAGGACTATGAGACAGTATGGTCAGCAATGTGCTTGAATCATCTGATTTATCATCTGACCAACGGCGAACTTTCTCGCAATCATGAATTATAATAAAAACAGTTAAAAAACAATATATAAAAAAGAAACTACAAAACAAAATAAAATAATATTAACAATATATTTGAATATACTTTCAAATCATGACTTAAGGATGGCGGGAGGCTGTTAAAAATTAACAAGGTAAAATAACACAACTATAAAATTAGGCTTGATCTTTAAAATTCAAGTTTTGATGGTGACCGATTGTGGAAAGTATGCTCTAGGGTTGGAATCGAATTTTTGGATTTTCTAATCCTAATTATTAGTTATTATAATCATAAAATTTGGGAAAATGAAATTGTTAATTAGCAGACGATCCCGATGAAGAGATCAGAACAAAACATCCAAGACCACTTTCACACACTAAGAATTTTTCCTTACGAAAATTACCGCCCCCATACGGAAGAATGGTTTCACATTGGTCGGTTATTTACCCTTCGGTTTGCTCTCGTGCCTTTTAAACTCAGTTTTTCTATAGATTCCATTATGAATTGAAGGCTCCTAGTGCCATATGGTTCTTGTACCGTCGTGTGAAAGTTTAATTTTAAATCCTATTTTTAAGCAGATTCTTAGTTACAAAATTAATAAGGCGGTACTTAGGTGATAAGATGGCATTTAAAAAAAAACTACTTACGCAGGTAAAGAAATTCATATAAGAAGAATTGAAATCACAATGATGTAAAGACGAGTACAAATTACAAATTTGTTATGAAATAAAACAAATCAGAAAAAAATCAGTTGTAAACAGGATATTTTTGAGGAAATCAATTGAAATTTTTATTCATATAACTATTTATAAATTAATATCATAATTAAATAGCAATAATTCAACTAATTTATTTAGAAACTCCTTGCACTAATATGTAATTACAATTAATAAATTAATATAAACCAGCAATACACCATTCACGGCAAACGGAAAAAAATCTTGATCCCTTTCACAAGCTAAGAATTTTACCCAACTGATGAAAATCGTCCGGTTTTCTAGTCGAGACGGCAGCAACCGTCCTATTTTTACCGTACGGTAAAAGTCTTAGCATGTGAAAGCCGCATAATTACTTCTGAACTAATATCTAAGATTTTATTTAATCTATGCTATGAAGAATATGTGGAAAAATTTATACCAATTCATATTCCTCCTAAATCAGATTTTTTTTTCACGTCCTAATAGATTTTTTCCCTCGGTCCTTTTCATATAAATATTCGGTGTCCACTCAGAATTTCCTTACCGCTCTGGGCGATAGTCAAAAATAAAAATTGTTTTCTGTATCTTCGCTAATTTCAACCCGATTAAGATTTTTATTTTTAATGTTTTGCTTTATTGAAATTTAAATTTTCTTTCAAACGAGTATTAGGATCGTTCCGAGAGATGTGTTATCAGTTAAATCAGTTATCAATTAAAAAAAAAACCAACTAAATAAAGGTTAACCGGTTTCCAAAGGAATAAATACAGGATACTTTATTAAACACGTGTCTAAAGTTCAATACGCTATATCTTTGCTAATATTGGTCGATTTATTTTTATTTTTTGTTTTGATGGGAATCTGATTAGTTTACGATGTGACAAAACCGAGAAACAGAATGATCGGTTGGAAACAACGCATTGAAATTTTGACCCCATTCCAATACTTTCCTTACCCCATTGGGTTAAAGTCAAATATAAAAAATGTCCAACTAATTATTTTTGTGGAAAAGTATAGTTTTTGAAGTATCAAAAAACTAAACTTACGTGATCCCGTGATAAAATAAAAATATAGGACTTATAGGACTTATAGGATCGAAGCATAACATAAAAACTAAACTTATAGGAACGAGTGAAGAATAATTCACTATATGTTCTCAATGTTAAAAACGCAATATCTCTCCAAATACTGAACCAATTTCGATGAATGTTTTTTTTGTTTTGTAGGAAATTCAATTACCTTTCGAATGATCTTGTAGTAGTCATTCAAAAAATGTATATTTTTGAATATTGCTGGAATAAAGTCTTATTTACTTCATAATTTTTTTCTGTTTTGGGGGGGGGAGGGAGGAAGGAGGGGAAGGGTTTGCTAAATTGAAAAATTAAAAGTGCTTTAGTGGGAAGATTTCAGGAAAGTTTAATCAAGATCGTTAGAGCCGTTTGGACGCTACAGTCTTTGGAAAAACGTTTTTTCAATTATTGCGTAGCCGCAATTGCTTATTAGGTGGCCATTTTTGATCTTCCCGCCCGTTTAAGAGATATTCGCGGCACAAATACGTAGACCTATGGCAAAAATATTATAAATAATTTTTAGGAATAAATAAATAATAAATATTTTTTAGGATTTAGGGGGTTCTAAAACTTATACGATTTGATCCGTTGAAAAATTTTACCTGATTTAAATATATTCCTTAAAAATGCGTCAATAAAAGTGAAGACATGGCTATAATGTCTAATACTTTTTATCTTTGCTAATAATGATTTTTTTCTTGTTGATTGATTAATTGTCTTTCAAATTATTACATTTACATTACCATTAAAATACCCACTTTTCGAGTTATACGCAAATAAAATATTCTTTTCGTCATTAATTTTTGTCCTCCTTTTTATCGGAGATGAACTTTATAAATCAATAATTAGATAAATTTAAGTTGAAGAGAAGTTATAATTAGAGAAATTCGAGAGATAAATAATTAGAGAAATTAAGTAAGTCTCATAAAAATCGTTGGAACCGCTTTCGCACTACAATCCAGATACTCCGCTGCTGTTATTGAATACAGAATGGCCTATTTAGTACACAGACATCAGAAGCAAAAAACTTACGAATACAAAATGAACAAAATCTACTCATTCAAGAGATATTCGTGGCACAGTCAGCCACACGAGCGCACATACTCACACACACACACACACACACACACACACACACACACACACACACACACACACACACACACACACACACACACACACACACACACACATAGTAGCGGTACGAAAGTGAAATACATTAATTTGGAAGAGACTGTGGAAAAAATGTATTAATTGGCTGGGGTCATGCCTTACTTAAATGATACTTGATACTTTTTCTTACTATACCTATGGCAGATATATATATATATATATATATATATATATATATATATATATATATATATATATATATATATATATATATATATATATATACATATAACTATTTTCAATTAGTTAAATTACTTAAATATATAGCAGAATGTGATCGAAATACTGATATCGCTGCCTCGTCGAGATATGAGAGAAGCCCAGAAGTGTATGGTAACCTAAGAATACTCCCTGACCTGACCCATTGTGTGGCGTCGGCTTTCGTCTGAGGTATTATTTTTCAACATGTAAATGTTGACATACTAACTACTTCCTTATTTGTGTATCAATGGCGATGTTCTCTAAATATACATATTCCAATACATTTACTTTACTCGAAACAGCGAATGACTAATGGTATCTTAATTTACAAATGATGAAGGCTAGCACTTGAAATTTTCTATGACTCAAGAGAAAACTCAACTAATTTACGAGAAAAAAAATTGACTCAATCTACTTTTCAAATTAGCAACATTTATATTATTATTGCTTATTTTATCTTCTTGACTTAATTATTAATTTTTATTCATGCAATTAAGCAACTTTGTGGCAGCATTTTGATATTTCTGTATTTTTTACTAAGGATAGCTCGGGATTCTACTTCCACTCCATCAGCCCATCTAAAGTCTTGGTCCGCTTACCTGTCTTGTTTGTAGATCCGCTCATCTAATAGTTTTCTCAACATACGCTCATAAGGCATCCGGCGAATGTGTCCCATCTTAATCTGCCAATCCCTATTGCCCTGACACAGCATCTCGATATAGCTCCTGCAGCTCATTATTTGTCAGCCATTCCTGGTTAACATTGAGTATCGGGCTAAACACGATTCTTATCATTCTTCTTTAAACACGATGCTCATATCGAAGGAGGCTTGGTTCCTGGATTTTGAAATCGTCCAACACCCAAACCTATATGTTAGCACTGATCTGATTTAGGTTTTGTATATCTGCAGCTTGGTTGTATTGATATAGCTCGGCTTTTTAGGTTTCTTTGAAGACTAAAATAGGCTCTATATGCGGCCACGACACACCTCTGGATTTCTGCATTCATGTCATTATTTATATTCACCTGGGAGCCAAGGTATATAAACTCAGAGACATACTCAAAAATAGTCTCCAATTTCCACGCGTGCTTCCATGGGGCCCCCACAGTTTGGATCCGCATATACTTAGTTTTATTCTCATTTATATTGAACCAAACTCTTTGATGGGCTATAAATTAGTATTTTTGTATTAGTATTTCATAATTTAAACAAAATTAAATAAATACTATTACAGTAAATTAATGAATTATAAATATTGATAAATTATAGTAAAGCAATAAATTATATAAAAATTCCTTACGCATTAAAAAAAAAAGTTCTAAAACAAATTTAACACAATATAATTCTCTATTTGATACTGAATATATTTATTGTTGAATGCAAAAGCATGATTCGTGATAATTTAAGATGAACTAAAAGCTCCGACAAGTTTAGTAAATAATATTTTACTTTTTTATTGATATGTTTCTGGCAAACTGCTTTTCTAAGGCAGGTAGGGTTTCCAGAAACCACATTTACTCAATTTAATGATCTCATTTATTCTTTATTTGCATCGGTTCCAGAAGGGAGCCGATCAATCTAACTATATTTTACATAAAAGGCTAGAGACCGCAGAACCTCCTGCTATGGTCAATAGCTTCGGATATTATAAATACCATTGGATTTCCTTTCCAAGGGTGTCGTGTTCACCATTTCACTTAATTAACTAGATGATGGCATGCAGGGTAAATAGAACGTTAGATTTTGTTACAGATCTTACTTTATTTAATGAAATGAAATGAAATGAAAATAAAATTTTATTCTGGGACTTTTAGTCCCCTTAGAATAACAGAAATGTTCAGTTCTAGTACTATTTGTCTAGCTTACATACAGTAAATAATTAAGAAAAGTTAAGTAGTTAAATAAAATAAAGGAAATTTTATTAATTAAAGGCATATGAGTCGTAATCAAATATATATGTTCACCTGTCTACTAACAATAGACAATAACTAACAAACAATAGACATAATAATAATAAACATAAAACTGTAGACAGTAAATATAAGATATAAACATAAAATGAAGATATATATAACTATAGTACTTACATAAATGCGGAAGATTGATAGTTAAAGAGGTGGAGAAATAATTGATGCTTAAAGGGGGTTAAGGATGAGGATTTGCGAATGGAGTTGGGTAAGGAATTCCAAAATGAAGTAGCTCGAAAGGTAAAGGATCTTTTGAAAGAGGCAGTTCTATGAAAGGGTATATACAAGTTTATAGGTTGGGATCTGGTGTTTAAGGAGTGTACAGAGGAACACGGGGTGAACAGATCAAGAATATAAGGAAGCTTTTTGGTTTTGAGGGTTCGGAAAAGATAAATACCTAGGAGGTATTGCTGTCGGAAAACAGGTTGAAGCCACTTTAACTCGGCGTACCAACTGGAGACGTGGGAGCGCCTGGGGATTCCGAAGATGAATCTAATAAAGCAATTCATTAGTGTTTACGTTACGTGTAAAGCAATTATTTACGTTACGTTATTAATTACACTATTGGCTTATTAATTTCTAATCTAAATTACTCTCATTGTAAAAATCTACAGACTGTAACATATGTATTTGAGAATACTGGGAGAACTTGCTTATTTAAAATATAATCTAGATGCCACATAATATTATACATTGATGTACACAATGAATCAAAGGAGTTATCTTTTCGTTGCTCTATGGTCTAGGTCTCTCTCTCCTGTCTCTATGTGCTGCTCAGTCGTCCCCCTCGTCTTCTGCCTCTAGTTCGATCCTCCTTCTTCCCAGAACTCTCCACTTCAACTCTTGACCCGAAGTCTCCACTTCAACTCTTGACCCGAACTCTCCACTTCAACTCTTGACCCGAACTCTCCACTTCAACTCTTGACCCGAACTCTCCCGAACTATCTTTCTCCCGGCCTCTTATACCGTTTCCCCTACTTCTTCTTGAACAGATGAATTTTGTTCCCCACTCTCCTTTTGGGACATCCTATTGGCTATCGCCGTAAGAATATTTTCAAAGGGCTTGTAACCTTGGGCGGCAGATTTTATTACACCATGTCGACCTGGCCTATCTCTAGGTTTATGGTGCTCTTACTTGCGCTTATCTTAAGCGGCCTATTGGCGGTCTTGAACAGCACCCTCCAGGTACAACGGCTGACCTCTTACAGATTCCTTTGTCCGAAAAAGAAACTGGTTAATGTTGATATTACTGAACCGGGTGGCATCACTTTAATTTATTCTTTATTTAATTACTATTATGAATATTAATTATTTCCTTCAATCCCAGTATTCTCAATACATAACATTCTCCTCGTCTCACGAAAAAAAGAAAGTAAATGGACGCATGTTCATTGACTTTGTTTTAGCTCTATACATTAAAGATACTTATTCATAATTACATCGGTACTACTAGACTTAGGTGCAACCGGAAAACAAACATTTATCAACAGAAATAATAACAATAAATGCAAAACAAACATACACAATAATATTCAGTAGCTAACTAAATAAATCCATTTATAATCCAATTATAGACAAAAAAAAACTCTACTCTAGACGTAAATGAAATGCTCACTAATCTAAATGGCAATATCAACTGATCCTATTCCTAACCAGTCAAATAGGCAGGAATTTTTCAAATATTCAAAATATTTACATACAAAAGGTTTCTCTACATGCATTTCAATGATAAACTTATTGAAATAAATCAGGATGTAATACGTATGAAACGAGCCATAAACTCACATTATAATTAATGAAATAAACAAAAATCTCAAGAAACTTTTATCCAGAAATGTTCATTTCCTTGATATGTTCGTATCAAACTGCACTCCTTAAACATGACATTAAGTACACGCTAGAAAGAAAATTCTAAGGCCACCATGTATATAAGCCACTATAAACTCTAATAATTTAACAATATAATTATTCCTGCAAGTATTGTTGTTTATATGGTAGTTAGTAAATAATGGTAAGCACATAATAACATCACCTATAATATATAACTCAAGTCACTATAGAGTAAAAACATAGCAATATATAGATAGGTATGTGTGTCGGTGTTTGATTGTAAAATGCTGGAAAAAGGTTAAATAATTTCTCGGAAAAGAACTTTATTTATTTATAATTAGTAATGGGAAATTTTAAAATAACTACTTGATTTTCGTTAAAAATCTCAAAGGTTTTGAATGAAATAAAATTAAAACTAAATTAATAATCAGTTCAGGGCGGTATTAATTATTTCGTGTTCGATAATGTTTTAATCATTGACCTAAAAAAATGTTACGCCTTGGGAAACAAAAAAAAGTTACTCTCAGAAGTTGTGAACAAGGATAAATTGTAATGCATCACATTAAGTATTTGTCGTCTTATAGCTGAGAATAATTAACCCTCAGTGGGTTGGGAATTACTGGTGTATAAAACATTCTTGTTTTTCTCCTTCCTTTATGAGTCAATCTTTTCCATTCTTCCTTGTCCATAGCTGTACCTTGTATTCGGATCAATATTTTATTTTTTGTGACTACTAAGTATTTCCAAGTTGTCGTTTATTGTATACGACGTATATGTTGTATATTGTCGTTGATTAGTTCGGCGATATTTCTCTAAATAAAGCACGTTCTAGCTCAATATTTATCTCTTCTTAAGTTGACCAGATCTGTCTATCGAACGGCTGTAAGGATATATGAAATGGTCGGGGGAAGATTAACACCAGTTTTTTTTTTTTAATTACATGTAAATCATCTATATAAATATCTAATGAAGCAAATGGAATAACACGATCTCCTTACCATGCCAACTAGACCCACTCAGATACACATTAAATATTCCAGCAGTCGTCACCTTGTATTGATTCTGTCAGCAAACATGTAAGACTGTTAGTTAATTATTAATCGGAAACTTTAGAGTCTCACGAAAGAATAACTAATAGAAAAGAATTTTTTTTAAATATTAATTTTTAGGATTAATCTAGCAAAGTTTTTAATATACTAATAGCGCAGTAAGATTGAAAGATAAAATATCTTAATCTTGTAACCCTCCCTCGCTATGCCCATCCGAGTACAAGATCGGACTAGGTAGCATAAACCTCAAAGTATTACCATTTGATCCTTCATCATTTCCATTGCATCAGTTAAGAAAATGTTTAAATTCAGATGTTTTTACTTATCAATGGCAACTCTTATTCTCAGGAGAAAATAATTCCCAGATTAAAAATTATTTTTACTTTCCCTTACCTGTATATGAAATATATATTGAGGGGAAGTATTCCGATCTTGAATACGGAAATAATCGTTTTAAGGTCTCCTGAGTCCTAATGACCAAGTATCCGTGTGTTTATCTGTAAGTGAACATCCTAGCTCAAAAACGAAAAGCTATACGAAACTGAAATTACAAATTTAAGATAGATACATGTCTGGAATATAACAATAACTATTTCGGTAAAATAGACGGAATTGCCACTTTATACCACCGATTTTACACTTTTTTTTACGATTTTCTCCAAAACGACTTTAAGGATTTTGATGGAACTTGTCTAGTGTCTTCTTCTTAAAGCCCTTTAATTTTTCGTTTATTTAGCACAACGCAGAGTGGGTCAGTGTACCGATTAAGGTGGACAAAACTTTTACGATCGCATTCTGAAAAAAATAATATGGTGGCCTGTTTTCTAGTTTTTTTTTTTGTATTCTATGTCTAATAAAATAATTTAAATGTAAAATGGTAGACGCCAAATAATATTCAGATTATGTCTAAATCAATCGTTCTAGGGACGAGTTCTTTGTTCTAATGCAGCTCGCTAGTCATGTTTCAAAGCGTTATTTTACAGCGTCAACTGACAATGTAAACACTTTATATTTATATATAAACGTATTATATTGGAACAAAAATAAATAAATATTCAATTTTGTGATCAAAAATTGTTGTTACTTCCATCATAGCACGAAACTTCCATACCTTCGGTAGTCAGGAAACTATATTTATACTGGAAAACGACTGGAAATCGATACGAAAACATCTAGTATTCCAGATTAAATTTCGTTATTTTTTTTACTCAATTTCAAAGTCCGGAAAAGCTGAAAGGTCAAATAATGTAAGAATGACCCATATACCGTCTCTGCTAATTTTAAAATTTGATACAACACTTTTAAATCTAGTGACATACTGACATAAAGTATTAAAAAAATTATGGTATCTCATTCTTGTAGCTGATCAATCAGAGAGAGAGATTTGAATATATATTGAACCTTGATTAAATGTTTTGATTTATACAACGTAATCAGTGGCATATATAAAGATAATTATATCTAGAATTAAACGGTCATATGGAGATTTTGCATTTAATAAGGGTATGCTTGGATGTTTATCATTATTTTATGCTTAATTATTTTACAAACAGTTCTTTATTACTAATATATATATTTTTTTACAGGTAAGTGTGCTTGGAGAATATCACCACAAACAGCAAGTAGTACATTTCGATATTTATTAAGAATAAATCTGTGATTATAATTAACGTAAATAAATTTCATTATTGTACATTATTCTACGCTATTATATTTAGATTTTGTGTTAGATGGTCTCATAAATACATTGCGCTAAAAATGTAACAAGAGTGTAAGCAAAACAATATATTTTTTTCTTCACTATGACTCCATGATAACAAGACCGCGCCACATTTTAGCTATTTTTTTTTCCCAATTACAAGCAGTTGCATATGTATATGACCTACGATCTGATGTAAATTGCCAAATATTTAATATAATATCAGAAGGTCGAAAATGAAATTTGTTTTATATAATATATAATATAACATATAATATAATGCAAATATATATATATTTGCAGAAAAAAAATAAAATAAAATTATCAGAGACTACCAATGTGGCTTAAGACGCAACCGTTCAACTATTGATCAACTATTTTCCTTATGACAAACATTACGAGATTAGTGTAGTTCATCAGCTTTATATTGATTACAAAAAGGCTTCTGATTCCATTGACGCCAGAAGCTGTATAAATAATTTGATTGAACAGAATATAACAAAGAAATTAGTAAATCTAGTAGAGATGTGCGTGACCAAAATATTCAATAAAGCTGGAATCGGTAATCATTATTCCGAGAAGTTTGAGGCTTGTTCGGGTTTAAAACAAGGTTATTCCCTTTCACCTGATCTTTTTAATATAGTGCTAAAATATGTCATTAAAGAGGTGACACCTACCCAAAAAGGTATAAGTTAAGTAAGTAAATACAAAAACGTAGATGAAAACCGGTAAAGAGCTCGAAGCGAATACGGATAAGACACAATATGGTACATAGAAGAATCGTCTACAATTTCGGTGATATAGAAATTGGAGAATATACGTTTGAGAAATTTAAGCATTCTGTGGTCTTTGATAACTAGCAAAAATGAAATTCAGGAGGAAATAAATACGAGGTTTAAGCTGGAAAACGCTTGTTATTTTTCGGTTGAAAAATAGTAGTTTTGAGCTAAGTATAGCTCACAGCTTTTGTCCAGAAACTTAACCTCTTACTGTTCCTGTGTACGGGTGTGAAATATCGTCGCTAGCTTTGAAGGAAGAAAAACTCCTTAATGTTTTCGAGAATAAGGTATTGCGAAGAATATTTGGTCCGAGGAAATATGGGTCTTTTGGCGAATTTAGGAGGGTTAGATAAGATGGAACAGTGGGGTATAGTTTATAATTGTCAGTATAATTGAAGTGATAAAATTGAAACGGACGTGTAAAGTTGGCGGTGGTAGTAACGAACGAATCCCTAAAAAGGTAATGAGTTAATGAACGCTGAGCCAACTGGTGAACGTCTGAGGGTTAGACCGAAACGTAGGTGGGAGGATTTTGTTAAGACTGATCTTAAGGATTTGGGTGTGGACGGTGGTAGGTGGAAGGTTTGTAGACAGCAATTGGTAGTATCGACTTAGAACATTCGGGTTCACTAAGTCTTTTTTTTTATTTATTTACTTAAAGCAGCAATTAATAAAGAATTTGTTAGTATAAAAAATGTAAACATCAATTTAAATACAAACGTTTAAGCTTTACAAAATGGTTTAAGCTTGCTTATTCTATTCTGCACAAACGATTAACTATAAAAATAAGATAACTTATAATTACTTCTTGTAATTATAATTACTTTTAATACTTTAATTAAGTTTAATTTTCATTTTAATTAATATTTAATTTAATACTATAATTAATTATAGTACTTATAATTACTTAGATCCTCATGGGCTTACGCATCATTATTTAAACAGATAGAAGACAAAAAAAAATCCGGCTTTCCAATAATAAAAATTATTCGTTCATCCTCGTACGTCAGTAGCAAAACATTAGAAACAGACTTATCCTAGGTCCACGGAAATACCAATAGACTTATACCACCCATATCCACAAAACACAGATCCAAAGAAGGCTGAAAGGAGTTGGATAAGAGATATTCTAAAGTCTAGGATATAAAAAAAAATCTTTGTAAAGTTCAACCTGAGAGTAGATACCGGTTTTATTTAGAGTAAAACATATATAAAATGCATAGAAACAGACAGGAATTCAGACATAATTGTGTTTAAAATTTACGTATGATTCCATCAACATTTTTGCACATCAACCCGAAGAAATAACCCTTCTTCTATTTACGCACTTTATTCAATTTATGCAGGATAATAAGTTAGTAATAGTGTTTTGGTGTATCATCACATGGGAATTGCGTTTTAATGTTCCATAATAGAAATAGTAAAATGAGTTTGTAACTAGTTTAAGCAGGAGATATGCTCGTATTGATTGAGCAACCGTATAGCAATTATCCTTAACTGAGATAGAGCTACTATGGATATAAACTCATTATTAAAAGTAGATTATTTTTTTTTTTTCGGAAAACAGAAAAATTTTAAATTATAAAATTTGGCTATATAATGTTATGATTTTATTTAAGGGGAAACAATTAGCCTATTGATAAAAAATTACAAGATTAAATACATATATAACATACAAGCAAGATTCACGTTCACATCTTCAAATGCATTTATGGAAATAGATGGAGACAGAAAGCTGTATGGTTCGGATGTTTTCATATGCATTTTAGTTGAAAAATTTTATTCTCCATTGGCTGTAATGTACGTTATGTATATGTCTCTGCCATTGTCGATTACTCTCTCATATCGTCTAATTACAGCACAATTAGTAGGATTCAGTGAAAGTGTGTAAAATCTTTAAAACTGCTTCTGTAAAAGAAACCGTTCGTTTCTCGTATACAAATTTAGTTCCCGTGAATATAAAACAGTTTATATGTTTAAACGTGGGTTGGGACACTAGAGACTTGATTTTTTCTTGACAATTTTTAGTTATTTTAAAAAAATATTAATAAACATTTTCTGTTTAGCTGTAATATTTTTAACTTTGATGATTAGGAATTAATTTAAATATTTTATAGTCTCGACTGCAAGTACGATAACAGACCACTAAATTTGTTCTCGGAAAGTTTTTTGCACTGGAACCAATGTTTCGTGATCATTTGACTCATTTTCAGGGTTCAATATTTTGATTTTAAGTTCAAATTTATAATTTTTACATGCATTTTTCTTTTTAACTATATTTCCATAGCAAAATATTTCGTCAATAATATTATTGGTCAAAAATTTCAAATTTCAAAAGGAATGCCTATTAGATGCAGTTACTTTTCATTATCCCATAACCTTTGTACTGCTTACATTTTGCCGCCATATGGACCAAATACTTAATACACTCGATGAAGAAAAGTTTAGCAATTTGTAGAGTAACAACTTTACTAATCACAAGGACCTAATAACTTTCGGAAAATTACTCAAGACAATGTTGTCAAACACAGATATGAGTAATACCCGAGAACAAAAGCAGTTCGGAGGCAATTTATGTTATAAAGTTTCCCCTTAATGTGTGTAGTATAATAGCTCTCAGTGGAACGGCATCATTAATCAGATAAATTGGGGCTTATGTTCTGTATTTCATACCTTATGTGTTTTACATGTTACATTAAACTGCTGTTCGCTATCATTTGCAAAATTGTGGATGTACTAATATTTTATATTATGATGTTTTAATAAAAAAATGAGATAAATCAATTGGGGATATGTCTTTAAATTATTACAATCTTCCTGAGACAAACATGAACTTTTTGACTCTATTGTTTAAGATTTTGTAGGATAATATCGAATAATTTTTCTTTATATTTACCTCTCGTGTAGAAATCAACGGGTCAGGGAGCCCAACAGTTTGTTTCTAAATGGCTCTAAGTGAACTGTCACCTAACATCGAAATTATTATCGAATAGGGAATAGCAGTCATATAAATGAGAACAGCTCTCGTGCTATTTGTATCGGGCATATACAACAAACAGGATATATAAATCATTCAAAAACAATTAATTTTCTTATCAAATAATTCAAGGCTAAACTTCCTAAATAAAAGGTTATTCTATTATTTGTACTTCAGGTATTTATTATTTGTCTGTGTGTTGTGCATACCTGTAGATTATATTAAAAATTCTAAATTCTTCGTTTATATTATATTAAAAGTACGAAAGTGTTGCATAGAAAGTGTTTATGCTTAGTTTGTAGTTAACATATTTAAAAAACATATTTATATCTCATTATTTAAAAAAAAAAAAACATTTCTTACACATTAACGAATAAGAAAAGTATTAAATTATTCAGAAATTAATCTACCTTTCATTCATTCATTAAGACATGAAAAAAAAAACTTTTAGAAAGCCCGCATGTGCTTCAAATTATAAGAAACATAATTTTATTAGTTATTAATTTCTGTTATAATGATATCGTATTAGATTAAATTGATTTGTTAATCATAATTTTTAATTGTGTGGTCGAAATGATAAAGATCTGATGGTGACGATAAAAGAAAAATATTTATAATGCATTAACATAAACAAATAAAAACATATTTATATTTCTTTATTTAAAATAATGATATTAAAAAAAAAATCATTTTTTCCACACGAACATATAATAATAGTAGTAAATTACTCAGAATTTAATCTACCTTATATAAAATAAAAACATAAGACAGGCCCATTGCACGATAATTAAAAAAAATAATTTGGTGCTTATTTATATATTTTTTAAATTTTATTCTTATATATTGTATTACTTATAATACTAATATTAAGAAAAATTGTTGCTTATATTGAAGGTATAAAAGGTATTGCTTCTTTTTCGTAACATCTTAAAAGTGTATAAATTTGTATATATATTTTATAGTTTAAACATTTGTTAAAAAAATGATAGTTCCGTATTATTAAGAAAATAACTAAAGTTCCACCTCTGCTCTATTTGTGATTAATTTTTATCACTTGAAGAAACTGCATTGTCATTTGTTTACTGCTATCTTAAATCCTCTATTTAGCTGAGATTACACCAGCTCGAAGATCCGTTCTGATGTTTTAAAATCTATAAAAGAAAATAGCTTTTCTATTAGCAGTAAAGTTTGAGCCTTCAAAGATTTTATCAGGTCCCATAGAATCGGACTCGCCATGCCCATCGTTGGAATTTACTATTTTTTAAACGATAAATAAATGAGCCACTTACTATTTCATCTTGAATCATTTCGTTTTATTTCAATTTAAAGCCCTAAAATTTTATACACCGATCTAATGAGTTTTTTTGTTGGGTATTGTGTATTTTGGAAAAAAATGGCCTGTAAAACAACATTGTAAAAAAGTATAAAAAAAATTCTCAATACATATATATATATATATATATATATATATATATATATATATATATATATATATATATATATATATATATATATATATATATATATATATATGTATTGAGAATTTTTTTTATACTATATATATATACATATATATATATATATATATATATATATATATATATATATATATATATATATATATATATATATATATATATAAAAGTATAAAAAAAATTCTCAAAAAAAAAAAAAAATATATATATATATATATATATATATTTTTTTTTTTTTTTTGAGAATTTTTTTTATACTTTTATATATATATATATAGTCCAAAAAATATTTGAAAAAAGATAACTCGTGGGTTTGTGATAGATTGAATAATTATAATGAATATATATGCATATATATATATATATATATATATATATATATATATATATATATATATATATATATATACATATATATATATATATATTGGTTGGGGGGGGGCGGTCAATAAATAAACACACAAATAAGAAAAAGTTTATTTTAATGTTCGTCCCTAAAATTTTATACACCGATCTAATGAGTTTTTTTGTTGGGTATTGTGTATTTTGGAAAAAAATGGCCTGTTAAACAACATTGTAAAAAAGTATAAAAAAAATTCTCAATACATATATATATTTTGAGAATTTTTTTTATACTTTTATATATATATATATATATATATATATATATATATATATATATATATATATATATATATATATATATATATATATATATATATAGTCCAAAAAATATTTGAAAAAAGATAACAAAAGATTGTGATAGATTGAATAATTATAATGAATATATATATATATATATATATATATATATATATATATATATATATATATATATATATATATTGGTTGGGGGGGGCGGTCAATAAATAAACACACAAATAAGAAAAAGTTTATTTTAATGTTCGTCGCCGTTTCGGCGTAAGTTTTAGGCCATCAGGGCTAAGAAAAAACAAGATAACAATAGACGAATGCGATTGTTGTTTTTATCAATAATATTAAAAAAGTTAACAAACAGATCGATAAGACCGTAAGATACAGTATAAGTATAATGTGAATAATAAGAAATCAAGAAAAATATGTAAATACGGTAAAAAGTATAAATAATGTTAATAAAGTATAAAGAAAATTATGCTTATCATAATGTGAATAATAAGAAATATAGAAAAAACATATTAATAGATAATGAAAATAAAGATATTTAAAATATTGTGAAAATATAGAAAAAAGATAATGAGTCATATGAATGATATAGTAAAATACATGAAAAATACTAACTATAATAACTACTAGAATAAAGATTTTGGAGTAAACTTGAAACATGATGATCGCACTCCTTTTTTACCGAGACATTGTTTCCCTGGACGAATCAAAGCGTTATTTCACAGAGTGGCATAGGTACTTAGGGATAGTATCAGAAGGTCCTAATATATTCAACAGATGTCATTATTTTATAAAATACCATTTTATAAAAACACCTCCGTAAAGACAGTTTCTGTAAATTAAAAATTACTCATGAATGAAATAAAATAAATTCTGTGAAATACTGTAGATAGATAATTTCATAATCACACGTTTCTTGAAACAGGCGTAATGAGGATATTATACTAAACCAAGCCTTGCCATTAGGCGTTGATGACCTAGCGGTTTTACGCCTTAAAATCCAAACAAACCAGGCCTGGCCAACAGTCGGATTTTATATTTCTATTGAAACTTTGAACCAATACGCAAGTTCGAATATCGTTCGGATATCAAATATAGAATTGAAGTTCGTTAACTTCAATGCTATATTTGATATCCATGAATGCCATAGGATTAGTGAACGAATCGGAAAAAAATATTGAAAGAAAGGATAAATAAATATCTCAAAAATTAAGGCTCGAGATTTTATATTGAATCATAGTATAACAATAAAGTTGTATTCATCTTTTTATTTGTATTAAATTTCTAAAAAACATGTTTATCATAAGACAATGTCATCATTGGCCCGTGAGACCTTTTGAGTTCGCCAGGCCTTTACTCAACAGTAGTGTACGATTTTTATTATCTGGTTGTTATAAATTGATCGTAAGAAACATTAGTATATATATCTTCAGCGTTGATAATTCAATGGCACTAATACCCATTTCCTTAAAGCATATTTAAAAAATATATAAAAACAGGAATATGGATATGTCTTCTTAAGGGGCGATTCATTCATTAAAACATGAAAAAAAAAAATTTGTTAGAAAGCCTGCTTGTGCTTCAAATTATACGAAACATAATTTTATTAGTTTTTAATTTCTGTTACTATGATTCAACCTAATGGTGATGATGAAAAAAGGTAGGGCAATAAGTCCTTACAAGAAGTGGCGTGGATGCCTATTCGCCTGATTGATGTTCGCTTTGACCGCTCGAGCTGAAATTCGGCTCTGAGAACAATCGATTTTCGAGAAAACTCTTCAAGGCCTACATGTCCCGACGTAATTTTTCCAGCCACTTATCAGGTATGTTGTACGTATGTGTATTCAAAAACGTATGCGTCTTTTGTATGACGAAGTTACGATAACGAGTACTTTTACATTATCTACAATTCTACTTTAAATTACTTGTATAACTTTTATATTTGTATGCTTATTTTGTATGTATTTTTACGAATACTGTTTTACTGTTGCGTATTGCATTGGAAATCTGACTTTCATTTTGTTTTTTTCATTCTACGTTATGATTCTGGTACCTTGTTTAGCTCAGCCTTTGCAAAGGGAACTTAGTCCGAAACTTCGGCAGACATTAAATCAGGATATCAACTTACTGCGGGCTTCTTTCCTAATCGCACACCGAATCATCACTTTGATTTCCTATACGGACAACTATATCTTCGTATTTAAAAAAATAAGAAAGGTTTATTCAGAATGATTTCTATATTCACATCCTAAAAGACATTTAAATTAAAACATAGACTGTATATGGAACACTTACATTAACATTAAACAAATATAGAGGCGACTAAAAAATTTATTTTCTATTTTTGAACGGATTCGACGCCATCTGCATTTTATCCAATCATAATCCCATCAATGGTGTAAGATACCATTTGCGTGTGTCGCAAAAACCATAATTAGCGATTTATAACGATTTGGAAATTTTCGTTGGCCATATCTAATCAATCATTTTTTTTAAATTTAATTATTCCAGTAGATCTGGATTAAGGAAAATGAAGCAACGGATTTTTCATTTTTCGTTGTTTAATGAAGTACGACATATTTTATTTCTAATAAAACTCCGTATTATTGTTCATCTACCGTAAAGAAATCCCTGATAACGACCTGCATCATAATTTAAATTACCCAAGGCCATACGGTTAGCTACATATTTTTTTTTTCCTTAACCGTTTCGTTGGTCTTAAACTATATTAAGTTTTGTTAAACCTAATATCGAAGTGAGGTGTTCGATTTGACAAAGAATGCCCCTTATTTCAAAAATAAATTTTTTTAATTATTATTTCATTTACTTCTGCAACCTAAGAAACTTGGATAGCCATGATTCATAGCCGTTAACTCTAGCTCAGTAGTTTTATCTTCGGTAAAAAATACGGAGTGCGTTTCCAACACGCTTGGTCCGCAGCATTTCAAAAACTATTTTAATTAATCAAAAACTATAAATATATAACATATTAATTTTTAATTTTAAAATTTGTATTATTTTAGAATAATGAAAATTAAAATAAAACGGGGTCTTTCTTCCAAAGCATACCCCTAAGAGAGCATATCCGATTCGGAAAAATTAGTGAAGAGTCTAACGAAATAAAATATGTTTTTTATTTCCTTTAGATTTGTTTAAGTAAAGAATTTAAATACATTATGAAACAATTCTCAGTTATATACAGAACCATTATAAGTTTTAATTTTAATCTTAATACTATAATAAATAATACTTAATCCCAACCTTAAGAAACTTTTCGCTTAATCGGTCAGAATTTCTAGGAATTCATTGATTGAACATTTAGAGGTTTCTGATGAAAACGAATTCATTTGTTATAAGGATATAATAACATTGATTTATTGTCATGTAAAATTATGAATAAATTATGGAGTTCGATCTTAACTACTTATATAACGTCACGACAACTTTTACGTGGAAATATCAATAGCACTTACTGTAAGGGATAAAAGTACTTTGAATGACTTGAATGTAAAATTGTTTGATAGAATGACTTCAGTAGAAGAGGCTTTGCGGCTTGTTTTATTATGGCTAATAATCCTACTTATAAGTGACCCTCGTGCAGAAATGTCTTTTCAATATTTAGAAAATGTGAATACAAAAACAATAAAAAAAAAAAATCAAAAATTGGTGTGCCCACTCATATGACTTTCCTAATTGCTTTGGTTGCAGATTCAGATATAAAAATTGCTATACCTCATCTAATATTGTTTGAGTTAAGCTTTGTTGACAATTTAATCATCTTTCAAATGAGAATGTGGAACGTTACGAGAGATTTATAGTATTCGAGCTACAGGAAAAACTAAAAAAAAAAAATAAACGGACGGACCTCCATTACTCTAAAAACTCATTATAAACACGGGTCAAAATCCAGTACGCCGTATCTTTTCTAATAATGTCCGATTTATATGATTAATTGTTTTTTGTGTGTGTATGTCTTTCGAAGAGAAGCTTATTACCTCAAGTGATTATATAGAATTTTTCACACAATATATACTTTTCGATTTATGCAGAAATAAAATTTTCATTTCGTCATAGCTTTTTTCCTTCTTTTTTGGGGGGATGCACTATATATGAAAAGTCAAAGGCCTTTAAGGAGAATACTTATTTCGCAAGTTTTAAAACTGTAATATGCTCTTAAGCAGTATCCTTTAATTAGTTAAAGTTTTAATTTTCTAAGGGTGTTATTTGGTTCTTGAATATTCTTTGAATATCTATGGAATTTCCTATGAAATCGCTATACAGATATACCTACACAACCATGGCGTATTTTATTCATTTACCCTCTTAATGTTAAAGACCGTGTCAAATATTTTTTTTTTAAATTTAATTCTTGATTAATGAACAGGTACGATATAAAATATAATCCGTTTGAGACTTTTCCAGCGCCAACTCTGCGGACCTATTGTAGTTAGACTTAAGAAACATTTTGTCTTTTGTCAATTTCTCCAACTCCAGTGACCATCTTCAGCTGACAAAGTAAGTGGCGGGTCGTTAATCTCCTGAAGAACACTTGTAAAGGACATTACCACCAGGATCCTCGCGGGTAGGAATCAGGATCGATTACTCCTCAGAGACACTGAGTGGGGATGCTTCAATCTGAAAATAATAGGAGTTAAGACCTTGAAGTGTACAACGTACATTGGGACCACTTAGAGCTGACTATAATTTCTGAGTATTTTTGGTTATGAGACGTAACGTGTTGGCCTTAGTCTATTTTCCTCTGATACAGTGTTACTGAGTACACAATGTAAATAAAAAAAATAAGCAAGGCGTCCAATTCAATAACAATAAAAATATGTTTTCCTTTTTTAGTACCGAAAACTGGGCTAACTTTAAGATTGACTGGGCAACTTTAAGAAAATTTGAACTTTGATCAAGTTTGAACCCTTCGAATTTAATTTTATTTGTATCAAAAGACAATAAAAATGAGCCCGCTTAGGATGTTCAAATTTGAAATAACGATTGCCTTAAAGTTACTCCAGGTTACGATACATACAAAAAAATAATAACAAGCGAAAAATAAAATCATTCGTAGTAAAATATGGTAGTTACTTACGTATTAAACGATCGACCACTGTTGAGGTTATTAGCTGACACCATGAACTGATTCGTATTCATGCGAATTTAAGTCCCAACCTCAACTAAAAAGGACCCGTTAGGCGCCCATTCATCGACAGTTGTGAACCAATTATAACCGTAATAATATTAGTATTAGCTATTGTCCACAACAGTGGTCGACAGTTTAGATGTAATTACTAAAATATAAATAACAGTTATATTAGAAATAACATTTGTAAGGATCAATGAGAAGAATAAAATTGTTTTTGACCAGACGACAGATCATCATAATTTGGTTCCCTAATTGTTAATTTCAATCTGAAATACGGTTTCATATCCAAAAGACTGCTCCGTTTTTTCCACTTAATGCCAACAAATGCTGAAAAAATAAATTCGGATCGATATTAAGACCCAATTTATACATTACGAATAACTAACGAAGTTTTTTTTTTTAGTTTTTTATGTTCAAAGCGTATCCCTGTCATACTCTTCCCATTTCAAGAAACACTGCTTTAGTACATAAAAAGGGAAATATTTCTTATAACCTCTGGAAATAATTAGTAACAATTGTCGGCTTCTGACGAACAACTTACTAACTCGGTAGAATTGAACCGTCAAATTAATGAATATTTAAAAACTAATCCTAAAAAAATCAAACATACATTATTTTTAAAAATAATCCTATATCAAAACAACCCATGAAGGGACTATCTAATGGACTCAGTACTTGGTAAGGACGTTCTAGTTCTTGACCAATGGTTGTCCCAGGATCTGGTCACGTCATGTTCAACTGCCTGGTTTTTCCCCATCGCATTATCGTATCAGATTGGGTATGTTTTTAGAGACTGGATGAGCTCCACGAGAAGCTCTCGACTCCAGAGTCGACCAACAACTGATATAAAAGAATAAATAAATTATCTGTCTCAAACAGACTCTAACTTTGACCTCACTCCTTGATTTTTTTTTTTCGTAACGCTATATCACGCTAGACTTGCCTTTAGGATAAAAAAGTAAAATGCATGCATAAAAAAAATTGTTTCAATCCCCAGGTTGCACAATGCTTCTAAACTTTAGGAAAACGTATCTTTTTTCACTAATTTTTAAATAATTTAGCAAATGGTGAGAAATTGCTGTTGTGGCCATAAAAGTAATAAATTAATTTTTTGGCACTTGTACAAAAAAGGTTAAGAAAACATGAATAATTTTTTTAATGGACTCATTCTACAGATTTATTTAAATAGCAATCGCCTTAAAAAACATAATTTTGGACAAAGCATGCATGCAAATTTTCATTTAAAATTAGAAACGTTTTTCTGTTTGTTTAAAAAAACTTTTTTACTTGTCCATAGGTTATTTTGTTAATTTGAAAAATTATATACTCAAAAAGCTTGGCATAGATGACCTTGTAAGAAGCGTAGTTCTAATAAAATCATCTTTTGACTTAGGACCGACAACAAACTTCAACTGCTTGCGTGTGGTTTTGAAATTTATGAAAGTTTCATTCCTCTGCGGTTTCACTATATTTGATCTTCAAATAAATATCTTTATTGGTCACTCTTTGCAAAAAAAGTGGCAAATCGGGTACTGAAACTCCAATCAATTATTTCGACGCTTTCTGTTGCCCTTTCTCTTGATGACCAAAGGAGGCATGAGGCAAGACCGAAAAAAAACATTCGGATGAACACTAGGCTTTAGTTGACTTCATTCCTAAGTCATAAATATGGGAAAAATAAGGATTTCTTTCAATCACAGGGTCAATTATTTGTAGTAAGTTGTCAGTCAAGAATCACTTATATAATTTACATTTTTTCAAACTGAACCATGAAGACTATTCAGCCTAAAGAAGCGCCATTTTGATATTGGAACTGAAGTCGATACGTCAGGAGGATGATTGGCTTATTTTCAGTATAGTAACCAAGGGGAATCAATTTCGCACTCGTGTAAGCAGTGTCATGTTTCCAGGTAGTTCTGTTAAACAATGGGGCACACGCTAACGGACCTGTGGGTATCAATGGCTTGGAGTTTCCGACGAGCCTCGATTTCACGACCAGCTACTGACACTACATTTTCCGTTAATTAGTGAATGGCTGTACTAATGTAGATATAAAAAAAAGACTATGAAATTTCGCATTAATTTTTCACAAAAAAGGACCAATATATTTTATGTATGTATATATATATATATATATATATATATATATATATATATATATATATATATCATCTTGAATTTTTTGTATAACTAAATTTTCTTCAGGTTGAATTAAGATGTATCAAAGATAAGTGAAACAACTAAATTTATTTTTAAAAACGGAAAAGAAATTTATATAACCTAGTGAATATAACCTGCTCTTGTTTAAACCGTTTTTTACCTCTATCTACATTTACAGGACAATATGTTTTATTATTTTTCTTCTCTATTCTTATTTATCTTTTTCACTTATATTTATTAATCCCACCTGTTAATTACAATTATCAACAATTAGCAGATGGGCTGGCATTATAAAAGATACAAAAAAAAAAAAAAAATACTTAATATGCATCAGGACAGGCTACCAGGGGCATCCCACTTATTTCTTTAAAATTCTCGTTTCTGTTCTATATTATTCTACAATCATTTAGAGACAACGAAAATATTTTTGTATTAAACAATCATTACCATCAGTTCAGTGAACATGCTAACTAATGTCTGAAAAGTTACGGCAGATTCTTGATCCTTTTCCAAATTCTGTAAAAAATACAAAAACGCTAACTAATGACATTTTGCCATTATTTTTTTTTTTTTAAATCAAATTTCAGCTCTTAAAACAGAAATGAATTAAACTGAAGAAAAGTATTTTAAATTGTGTGCCATGCAAATGGGATGGGAGCAGTGATAAGTAATATTGTATAAGAATATATAAGTGATAAGAATATATTGTAGGTAATATATTCTTGATCACCGAGATTAGTTGGATTCGGAATATAATATAAAAATTCGATAGAAACAATCTTATTTCTTAAAGTTTATAATTCGGAATTGAATATTTGTTTCTGTAGAATATCAGTGTATAAATATATATATATATATATATATATATATATATATATATATATATATATATATATATATATATATATATTAATAGGTTTCAAATAAACCTCTCATACAATGAATTACAGAACCTGGAAATCCTCAAGGATTCGTGTAGCCCATTAATTTAGTTAAAGAGACATTCTATCTACCCATGGGGGGATTTCAAATAAACCGTTCATAATATTTTTTTGAAGTTTAAGTTTCGATCTCTTTAGGACTGTTGAATCACACTCTAGAGGAGGGTGATTTTTGCAGTTAATAAATTTTGCTAAGTATTAATCATTCAGAACCTATAGAACACAAAACTAATGAAATGTTAATTTTTACTAAGGGAAACATAAATCGGTAAAGTTTAGGCTAAATAAAATAAAGAGCTAAATAAAAAAAAAATAAATCTTAAGTGATCAAGGTGACCTTACTCCTAGTTAGATTTTCAAAAGAAAAGTATGCATTCCACGCCTCTAATAAAGGTGTTATCAGCTTTTTTATTTTATCAGAAGCCCTAATTTTTCTTCTATCGCGTTTTTTAAATTGGCTTCTTTATAATGTGAATTTCTGTATCAATTAAGTAAGCTATGCCCCTTGTTTCCATTAAATTGTGTCTATTAAATAGCGTGCTATCGAAGGATATTTCATCTTATTTATTTTGCGGCGTTTGTTTGTTTTTGTTTATAGGAGTAAAACCCTTTGGTCATCAACGCCTATGGTTATTTGATTTACTGAGATTTGGAACATATTTGGAACAAAAAATAAAATATAAATAAAAAAAAATAATAAAAAATAATAATAAAAAATAAAAATAAAATAAAGATAAAAAAAAAAAAAATAATAATAGATGATTAAAAAATAAATAAATTATTAAAGATAAAAAACAAATAATAATCTTACTATTTTTTGTTGTTTTTATAATTAGCGTACCTCTAAAATATTATACTTTGGAAGGGAAAAGAAACAAATTTTTAATTTTATTTTAACCCAAATTAAGACTTAATTGTTGGTGAACTTTTCTCAGTATTGTCATGAATATCCGTTCTGTACATCTACTTTTCCTGAAACCTCCCATGACTCTAAAACATGATTAAAATGTCACAGAACGCAGTACCTTTAAGTGGATGTCCAACGAACCAAGAGTACTCCTCTCATGGGAAGATAGAATGTCTCTTGAGCTAAATTAATGGGCTGCACGAATCCTTGAGGATTTCCAGGTTCTGTAATTCATTCCTTCGCATCCATCTATTTTCTTTTGCTTTTTTTTCAGAAGTAATATTTCTTTTCTTTTTTTGTATATTCTATGTTTTTTTCTATAATGTGATGTTTTACCTTAAAATTACCTAATGCTCCTGAACGCTCACTTCTAATTCCTAATGTATTTTCCTTTCAAAAGTATTATATTCATCTATTGGTGGATTGTTAGGTATTTCTAGATTTTTGTTTTCATTCCTTGATTCAAAGTAAACTATATTCCCCATGGAGTTGGTTTGATAGATTTCTGTATGTAAGAAACTTACCTCATTGAGAAGACATTCACTTTGTTTCTAATGAGAGTGATTTTGAAATATAAACAAAAACATTTGAAACACATAGGTGGTAAATCGTTATCATAAATTTTCCATCTCACTCTTCTCAAAGTACATCTCTTAAACTGTGGCGTTTCCATATTAATTTTATTTCTTGAATTAATGTGAATTTGAATATAAGTATTTTTAATAATAATAATAATGTTTTATTCTCAATTTTTTTTTAATTACAAAAACTGTGTAATCATGTTCCGCTTTTCACGTCCTTTACATGATTAATAATTTTTAAAACAATAATTATATTTTAGATATTTATATCGTTCGTATAATAATAGTAGGAAAAATAGAAAATAAAAACCCACTTAGGAAAAATAAAAATTAAAAAATTAATAAGAAGAGTATAAGTATTAGTTTCACGTAACAAACTAAGTGTCAATATTTTATTTGAACCATGAGAATCAATAATTATTATTTTTAAGTTGTTTTCTTATTAATAATTATGACATGAAACAATATAAATGTTATAGGGTTGGGTTAGAAAATTAATTTTATACTCCAAAATGAAAGGCTATGAAATACAATTTTTGTTTTTAAATAATTATCATGTATCTCAAATTTAAATAATTTTAATAAAAATATAAATGAATCCGCTGATAGCGAAAATTACATAGAAACATCACAGCTCACCCGTAACAGTGTGTTACGAAAAATGTTAAAATAATTGGTAGGTTATAGAAAAAAGGAACTTGGCAACAGATAACGGGAATCACATATCCAGATCAAGGTATGTTATCCGAAGGTATGTAAATAACAACTGAATTTAAATTCTTCTAAATATTCGATTTTGTTAGTTCTAAAATACAATTTTTATTATGCTTGATTATGGCTACTAATTAAAAAAAAAACATAATAATATTTTTTATCAAAAGAGGAAATGAGTTAATAGTGGTCTAATTGTTATTATTTTAGTAGTAATAATTACCTAAAATAATTATTAAACAAATTTAAAATGTATTTTTCCGAACATATGGATGCCACCACGTTTAAATATCGAATGTGAATATAGCTATGAATCAGGAGACCAATAAATACTTTAACTTTTAACTCTTCCATTTCAAATACTTTTTGCTTCCTATCTACCGATGGTAGGGAAGCCTTTAATTCATGCAGAAAGTGAAAACAATTTATGTCCTTAGAATCGAAATTATCCAATTCCGATTTTTGTACATGGTCAAATGTGACGGCAATAAGACATTCTACTGATAGCCTGATTTTGATGAAATTTTTAGTGCAAGTTGATACTTGCATGGTCCCATGTAAATTTATCCACTTTAAATCTCCTTTCGCTTACTTTTGCGCAAAAGTATTTTACTTGACATTCCAATATTTCAATATCAGATTTAGTCCAAAGTTGGAGGAAGATTGGAGACTAGTGTAAAAATGGTTTAGTATAAATTTTGTCAAATTCCACCTACTGTTTTCGCTTAACGAATGTGCAAACTATTTTCCTCATCTAGAAGTTCAGGATACTTCAAAAACATTCCTTATTCCGATTCCTTTCATCCCTTTGAGACCATTTTAGAAGTACTGAGTCCGAAATGATGATTTAAAAAATGATGGTTCAAAGGTCACGTGTTTCTGAAAATCCCTCGTTTTATGAACTTAAAGAATAGTGTTGTAGTTTATTTGTTGTTAATAATTAAGTGTTTCGAGAAAAAAAAAAATGTTTAAGGAACCAATTTTGGATAAAATGATTCAAATGGCCATCGTAAATGGTTGGATACTTTTTATTTGTCTTATCACCGAGATATAATAAAATATAGCAGTATTTAATTTTTTATTTATTTATTTTGTTATATCTTTGGAGTCCTCTGGTACTTTCTTTGAATTATCATTGGAAATCATTTATCTATGTCAGATTCAACTAATAAATGTAAGATGTTCCAATGATATTTATTTGTACATTCTTGAATTTTAAAATAAGTTTCTTCATTCCTCTTATTTTTTATTTCCTCTTTATGGAAATTAAAAATAATAAATTTCCAGGATTTATTTCCGTTATGAAGAACTCTACATAAGTACCTTAATATAGGCGAGAAGCTTCTTCCAGTCATCTGCCTCATTCTTTTCTTATTTACCTTTAATAATTTACTTAAAATACATAATATATTAACTTCATAGACAGTCTTAGAATTGAAACAATAATAATTAAAAAATATAAAATTAAAAACGCATAGAAAGGTGCACACCTGTTAACTTGTACTAAATAAATAAAAAAAATAAAGATATAAAATATATATTTTTTTATTTTGTGGCATTGATTAGTTTATTTTAAACGAGCTAACATGCTTAATAAATTAGTAAATTTTAAATTTAAACACTAAACCGAAAATAAATTGCTAGGAGCCATTACCTAACGACCCTATAAACAATCCTACTAATAGAACGTCAGTCACACCCCGATCGTCTAACGCTGAATGTCAAACTCTCTCAGCTACTCCGGAATATAACACCTTAAATATTTACTGATTAATCGCTTTTAAACTATTCAATTTAATTTATTGTTTTTTAGAAATTATTAAAATGTGAATTAATTTTTGATAGTTGAAATAGTATTCGTAAAATGGGTAAAATATTAATGCACTTGAGAATGAAGTAAAAATAACTTCTATTTTTCAATCCATGCTATGTGTTTACAATAATGGTACATCGCTATCACATAAGAAATAATGACTCAAGCAGAAGGGTAAGGATTTTATTTTTACTTATTTACTCATGAAACATTTAAATATTTTTTCCAAAAGAAATAAATTAATTCAGTATATTTTTAATGTCAATTTTTAATAATTACAGCCTAAAAGAGGAAATAGTCTTTTGGCTGTACATAAAACCAGATTTTGTTTAATATTTTTTTAAAAATACGTCCTCTTTTTTGTTTTTTAAGAACAAAAAGGTGCTAAACTGAACATAATAATTTATGCTATTCAAGCTTTGTACTTGTTGTTTGTAGTTTTTCTGAATGAAACTAAAACAGATAGGGGTTTTAGAAAACAACAGATGTTTCAATTAAATTAATTTTTATAGATTCCTGAGGGGAAAATATTAGACTAAATTTTAATACAGATATAATTTTATGAAATATATATATAATGTATTATTATATATTGTTATGTATTTGAAGGAAATAATTAAGATTCAAAATAGTCATTAATTAAGGAATAAATTAAAGAGATGCTCCGTGGTTCAGCAATATTAATATTGACCAGTTTCTTTTTCGGACAAAGAAATATTTACAAAGTCGGGCTTACCTGGAACGGGAGAGGGGGAGGTACAGTATAGGCCGCTTAAGATAAGCGAAAGTAAGAGCAACATAAAACTTAGAGATAGGCCAGGTCGACATGATGTAATAAAATCTGCCGCCCAAGGTTCCAAGTCCTTTTTCAAATATTCTTATAGCTTATGCCAATAAGATGTCCCAAAAGGAGAGTGGAGAAAAAATTCATCTTTTCAAGAAGAAGTAGGGGAAGGAGTATAAGAGACTGAGGAAAGAGGAGTTCAGGGAGAGTTCTGGGGAAAGAGTTGAAGTGGAGAGTTTTGGTGAAAAAGGTTGACGTGGGTAGTTCTGGGTAAAGAGTTGAAGAGGAGAGTTCTTCAGCTAGAAGAGAGAAGACGGAGGTTTGCAGAGGGTACAGCTGAGCAGCACATCGAGACAGGAGAGAGAGACCTAGACCACAGAGCAACAATAAGATAAGTGCTAGTCCTTTGATTCATTGTGTACATCAATGTATAATATTATGTGGCATCCGGATAATATTTTAAATAAGCAAGAGTACTCCCAGTATTCTGAAATACATGTAACAGTCTGTAGATTTTTACAATGAGAGTAATTTAGAAATTATCAAGCCAATAGGTTAATTAATAACGTAACGTAAATAAAGTAAGATCTGTAACAAAATCTACTATTCTATTTACCCTGTATGCCATCATCTAGTTAATTAAGTGAAATGGTGAACACGACACCCTTGGAAAGGTTCTTCAATGGTATTTATAATATCCCAAGCTGTTGACCAAAGCAGGAGGGTCTGCGGTCTCTAGCCTTTTATGTTAAAATATAGTTTGATTGATCGGCTCCCTTCTGAAACCGATGCAAATAGAGATTAAATTAGAAAACTAAATAAGTAAATGTGGTTTCTGGAACCCCCACCTGCCTTAGAAAAGCAGTTTGCCAGAAACATAGCAATATATATATATATATATATATATATATATATATATATATATATATATATATATATATATATATATATATATATATATATATATATATATATTGCTATGTTTCTGGCAAACTGCTTTTCTATAATATATATATATATATATATATATATATATATATATATATATATATATATATATATATATATATATATATATAATCCTTCCCAAAGGTAAACGTCACCTATTCATATAGATTGTAATTAAAGGTATTTAATTTTTTTTTTATTTATTTATATATATATATATATATATATATATATATATATATATATATATATATATATATATATATATATATATATATATATATACAGGGTGTCCTTTTAAAATTACCATTCATTCTGGAAAGTTTGAAATATTCCTAAGGAGAAAAGAAACTTAGTGTTTGAGTATATCTGTATATCTGTAAATATATATACCGAGTGTCCTTTTTAGGTGGCCCGGATGAATTTCTCTTGAATCGATAATGTTATAAAAGAAATAAAAAATACGTATTTATTATTTTTCAGCCTAGTTTAAAATTTCGACCTGTTATTGAAAAAAAAATATAAGGGGTCTCGCAGACCCAGTACAACTTTTAAATTTCAAATAGGAACCTATTCCTTCCGATACCTCATTTTAACAGATTTATAAAACTGAAATCAATGGTGAAACCAGATTTTAAATTGGTCAATAAATTATAAAGTTATGGTTCAAAGTTAAAAAAACAATAGATTTAATTCTTTTAAATTGTCTTTACATTTTTTTTTTGTTTCACAGGAGTTAATTGAGTCCTAATGAATTACAGCTAAACAAAATAACAAACACGATGTGTTATCTTTTTAGCTGTAATTCATAATAAAGGTTTGTTTTAAAGATGTAGTGAAAGAACAGAAATAAGCCAATGCACGTTTTGTGAAACGTTGTAGCAGTTTACATTCACTGTCGTTGTTTACCCAAATGGTCTTATGATAGTGAATAAATTCCTGAAAATAAACAACTTTTACAACAATACCTGCTTCCTTACATTATCAGCAAAAAGCTGACATGTGCAATTGTTTTATTGAAAGTGGTGGTATTGCTCGCCATGCAGTCCTGTTGTACTCCCGGAAATTTCCCGATCGTCCCCAGGTGAGCCACAAAACATTTATGCGTATTTCTCACAATATGAGGAGATTCAGATCATTTGCTGGTACACCAAGAAAGCGGCAGCACAATTTCGAAGTGGAATTGGATATTTTATTGAATGTTATGGGAAAAGCAGCGTTTATGCCAATCATAACCCTGCAAGATCAGTTGAATAACTGCAGCAAAGAGTGGAAAATGCTTGTCGATCGGTCCCTCCTCAGTCCATCGCACTGAGCAACAGCGAAGAGTGGCTAAGAAGAGCCAATCTTTGCATCTTCGAAGAGAGTAGGCATTTTGAACAAGAAATGTAGGTTCACCAACCTCTGGTTGTATGTGGTATGGAATTTTTTCATTATTAAAAATAGCATACCAAATGCATTCATTGTTTTTTTTTAAACTTTGTATCATATATTTTTTAAAAAAAAAACAGGTCGAAATTTTATTATTTATTTTATAACGTTACCGGTTCAAGAAAACGAATCCCCTATATATATATAATCCTCCCCAAAGGTACACGTCACCTATTCACATAGATTGTAATTAACGGTATTTATTCTTTCTTTTTTTAAATAGAATGTTTATTGAAAAATAATACAAACTTCCACACTCAAAGATAACAGGTAATAGTTTATTAAATGTAGACTAACTTCTGACAGATGAACATTTCATGTAACCAATTTTAAAATTTGGAGAAATTATTAAAAAAAAAAAAAAAAAAGGTGTCCCTGCCATAGTGACCCTATGATTAAATTATAGTGCAAACTAATTTAATAAAATAAAATTTAGTTTCCTTTACATTGCAAGCAAGTGTAACCAGACAACAAGGTCGTTTTATGATGACCCTGTTATAATTTATAATAAAATACTTATTTTTTCATTACTTGATTTTGGTTGGAAATACTGAGTGGTCGTTTGTCAGGGTGAGGAGGTATATCATATCATAGGCCATGGTTCCTTGTTGGTGTTTTTTATAATTCCTCCTTTTAGACCGCCTGTTGGTGGAACTGATCTTCGTTTCACCATTTTTCAGGATTGGTGCAAAACTCTGTTTAAGACTGAATTTTCCCTTGGAATTTTTCCTGAATGTTTCATGATATAGGACCATAGGATTTCTCCCTCTCTCTCAGTATTTAAACATATGTTTAACGAATATATCTCCTGGCTCTACTCACACTTCTCGAGAGAAAAGTCTGCTTCATTATTTTTATGTCCTGGCGGAGGTTCTGATATACACGATTTCTACGAGGTTTAGAGAAAGAATTTTCTGCCGTCAGAATGATCAAGTTGGTCTTCCTTTCATTCATCGCTTCTGAATACAAAATGACAACTTCAATCAAGTTTCTATTCCTCTGCATCGCGCTGTTACTTATCCTCCCCACACTACTTGTAAATGGTGTAGAGACTGAAAAGTTCTTTGCTTGAAATGCAAATACAATTTTTCTATTTCCCTGAATTCCTATGTTTTCTAAAAACAGAAATTCATTAGCTTTGTATCGCTTTTATTTAAGAAAAAAAAATTGAAACAGAGTGTATTACATCGGTGATCTCTGAATTTATATTATTCTTTTACTAGCTTACGTTAAACAATGATTTTCTGTTTATGTGTTGGAGGGGAGGAACTCTATATTCCATTTAGGATCACAGTACACCTACTATTTTTATTTTCTGCCTAGACTGATCCGTTTATGACGTTTCACAGAGAAGGAACCAGTATGCAAAAATTACCATTCATTCTGGAAAGTTTGAAATATTCCTAAGGAGAAAAGAAACTTAGTGTTTGAGTATATCTGTATATCTGTAAATATATATACAGGGTGTCCTTTTTAGGTGGCCCAGCTGAATTTCTCTTGAACCGATAATCTTATAGAAGCAATAAAAAATATGTATTTGATATTTTCCAGCCTAGTTTAAAATGTCTACCTATTTTTGAAAAGAAAAAATACACGGGTCTCTCAGACCTAATACAACTTTAAAATTTCAAATAGGAACCTATGTCTTCCGATACATCATTTTAACGGATTTTTGAAACTGAAATCAATGGTGAAACCAGATTTTAAATTGGTCAATAAATTACAAAGTTATGGTACAAAGTTAAAAAAACAGTACATTTTGTTTGTTTTGGTATTAATTCTTTTAAATTGCCTTTACATTTTTTTTTTGTTGCACAGGAATTAATTGAGTCACATCATCGAGTTTGTTGTCTTTTTAGCTGTAATTCACAATAAAGGTTTGTTTTAAAGATGTAGTGAAGAAACAGAAATAAGCCACTGTACGTTTTGTGAAACGTTGTAGCTGTTTACATTCACTGTCATAGTTTACCCAAATGGTCTTATGATAGTGAATAAATTCCTGGAAATAAACAGCTTTTACAAGCTTCCGATCGTCCCCAGGTGAGCCACAAAACATTTATGCGTATTTCTCACAATATGAGGAGATTCAGATCATTTGCGGGTACACCAAGAAAGCGGCAGCACAATTTCGAAGTGGAATTAGATATTTTATTGAATGTTTTGGAAAAAGCAGCGTTTATGCCAATCATAACCCTGCAACATCAGTTGAAGAACTGCAGCAAAGAGTGGAAAATGCTTGTCAATCGGTCTCTCCTCAGTCCATCGTACAGAGCACCAACGAAGAGTGGCTAAGAAAAGCCAATCTTTGCATCTTTGAAGAGGTTAGGCAGTTCGAACATGAAATGTAGGTTTACCAATCTTGGTAAACTGGTTGTATGTGGTATGGATTTTTTTATTATTGAAAATAGCTAACAAAATGCGTTTTTTTTTAAACTTTGCACCATAACTTTGTAATTTATTGACCAATTTAAAATCTGGTTTCACCATTGATTTCAGTTTCAAAAGTCCGTTAAAATGATGTATCGGAAGACATAGTTTCCTATTTGTAATTTTAAAGTTGTATTGGATCTGAGAGACCACATATATTTTTTTTTCAAAAAAGATCGAAATTTTAAACTAGGCTGAAAAATATTAAATACGTATTTTTTATTTCTTTTATAACATTATCGGTTCAAGAGAAATATAATACAGCCGGATATATAAATATATAGAGAGAATATATAAATATATATTATTTTTTCACTTTTTTTTTTTTTTAAATATTATATTATCAATTATTAGATTAACCTGAATCCGGAAAACATTCCGCTGCCATATCTACACATAAATCCAAGGTTTTTTGCAGAAAATGATATTCGATTCAAGTTTTGGAAGAGGGGAGGCTTCGGTATCATTTAAGCAAGTGATCACTTTTGTTAGAAAATTTTAAAATGTTTGTAGGCTCAATAAGTTATGTATTCGCTTAATTATATAAATGAGGGAAAACGGAGGAATTATATAAAAGCAAAATAGGAAATAAGTATAATTAAAAATGAAAGAAACAATTAGATAATTAAATAAGTATATGAAATAATCATTATTAGAATGACAGAGTTATTCGTACTTTATTATTAGGATGAATTACAGTATATATTATATGAATATACAATACACGATCGTACTCTCCTGATTATTTATTATCCAAATACTTAGAGCCAATGAGCATAAAGCCCATGTATTAATGAGATGTTTTCATGTTAATATTAAAATCAGAGCTTGATTCAAGTCGCAACATTGATTTATTTTTCATTCATCGATATGTTACACTAATTAGTAGGTATTGAATTATTGATTTTAATGTTAAAAAGATAATAAAGTATTGTGGCTAAAATGTAATTCATAAATTCCTGAAATTAAAATAGTTCTAGAACGGACCATTATTTTTTAAATTTCTTATCTATGTAGTTGTCTCTAGGAGCTAAATTAAAGCTGTTTAGGCTTTACTCCTTGTTTATAATATATTATATATATATATATATATATATATATATATATATATATATATATATATATATATTATAGTATATATTATCCTTGTGTATAGATAAACATTTATCTAAAAGAACCAGGAATGGAAACATTCGGCACTATTTGATCTGTATGTTTTTGAATTAATGATTCAGCCAATATTAGTTAAACATTACCATAATGCATATATAATAGAGAAATATTGTCTCTTCAGAATCCTTCTACACGTTATCATAATGCTTCCAGAGTCACTATTGTATCTATTATTTAAATGTTTGATGCAGTATACTTCCATTTCTACTCATGAACCAATTCTGTATTCTAAAACACAACTTCAGCAACATCCTGAATTCATTACCATTTAGGCGGAAGGCGAATCTGGCTGTAAAGTGGAACAAATAGGACAAACGATGCATTCATTGCATTTCACATCCATATTAAAGTTCTAGTGCATATTCATTCCCACTTTTCTACCTCAAAAAGTGTAATTACCACAAAGCTGCAACCCATCATTGCAGTAGTAAAGTATCGTTGTAATTGAAACAGTCTATGGGTATTCATGGGGAACAAAATCCCATAGCTACGTTCGTGAAATTTTCATTTAAGCTCAAAGCAACGGAGCAGTCAATAAGATATTTTTTATTTATTTTATATTTGAAAAAAAAATGGTAATTAGAGGTATTATATTCTCAGTTCTGATTCTTTTTATCGGTATTAAATTATTACTCATTTAGTTGTTGTACGATAATGCACCCTAACTGCACGATAATGTACTCTAACTAGAGCGGTAAGGATAGGTTAATCTACAGGTTATTTACCAAGAATGGGTTTTCTTACCTAGTCAATTTGTACTTAGAGTGTCCGATTGAAATCTTATCCACCTTCCAAATGAAGTTCCAGTAGTATCGGTACTGTAGATCCGTCAAGAAGAAACTTAGATCCAAGTTGCTGAGGCTCGTATATTCTAGAGGATAGTTTTCTCAGAGAGTATCAGCAGACAACTACACGTTATACAAAGTTTTTGTCAACGAATGGCTCAGCCCACTTCAGTTTAGGACGATGAGTCGCCGTCGGACAACGAAGGCGATGGTGGAAACGATGAAGTTGAATAATAACAGGAGAACTACAAGACAACATGAATTACCTTGTGAATAACGGATAATTATGAAGAGATTAAAATTCAATTATATCTCTACCAGAAGGGATGGCACGGATTTTTATGTGATATTCTACCAATGCCAAACCCGTGTGAAGTACTAAATAAATTTATACAGATCCACTGTGGATAGTGCAGAAAATAAAGCTTCATCTCTTTAATTTATATATATTTTTTTTTATTGATTATCTTATAATTTTGTTTGTATATATATCTATGTATTAGTAATACTTATTGACATTGTTTAGAGGATACTAAGTTTATTTTAAAAATACTTCTTCTACGTTACCTTATTTATGTTCGGTATCTAAAAATGTATTGCTTGAAAAATTGAAATATAATTATCTTTTCAATGAAGTAAATGCGTATGTCAGTGAAAAAACTTATGGACGACAAATTTGCTTTAAAAGATAAGACTTCGTTAATTAGACGTCAATCTGTCCCGTCGTGAATTTTTTATAAGCTAATCAATTTTTAAAATATGAAAAACCCGCAATACAGCCGGCATGACGTCACGCCTTACCATACCACATGTTAACTTTCTGCGAGTTATTAAAGTTTTTGAACCGATGATTGTAGAAAACTGGTTTTCACCTAAATATTTTATAATAAATTAAATTCGGGACAATAAAGATAGAAAAAAATAAAACGTGCACATACCCCATTAAGGCACTTGGTCGTTTAACCTGGTATCTAATATTTTTTGTGAACTGAATTTTTTCACAACGAATTCCTTATGGTTGATTTCATAGGTTTTTGAAAGAATCTGTAGGAAATTTGTTTTTTGTTTTTGAATACTAATGTTCTTATTAAGCTATGGTAAGTGCCTGGGCCCTAATTTTTAATAAAGTACAAAGGTTCGTGTTTAGAGGTTACTGCAAGTTACTTATCGCCATTAGAGAATAACAATTTTATGCATTTTTTTTTTTTAATTTAACCTGTAACCTCTAAAACGAATCTTTCTCCAAATCATTCTTTTTAAATATATATTTGTATTGTATCCGAATTGCTCTGAAAACTACATCCTGTTATGGCATCAGAAAACCATAAATTCAATGGTCATATTGTTATCATTGACTTTAGAATTTTCTGATGTCATAAAAATATTTAGTTTTTAAAGCTATTCGGGAAAAATACAAAAATGTGTGTGTCTCAATTCATGACAGCAAGGATTTATAATCATTTATTCACTTCTCTTATTAGAATCGAAGAATAGAACATTTGCTTCGGAGGCTGATATTTTCATTAAATATCAGCCAAATCGTGAATTATAAATTGAACTCGGAGCTTCATGTTTGAAGTTTCAGGTCCAGATCCTACGTCACGGAGGCATTTATACGAATTCAACAATAATTATTGTTTCGCCACATCAATAAAGTGGTATTTCATATCTCATGGTATTTCTACTAGCCTGTAAAGCAAATAAACAAATTTGTTACAGAGCTCTGTAAGTTATGGCGTAGTCACAAATAGACTGAGTAAGACAGCTAATCTGTGAATATATTACCATAAATGATCGTTCTTGAGTAACCTATAGAGTACTAATAGCGGTGATATATCATTTTTTTGTTTAGGCGATTACTGCTTATTAATTTATTTATGTACAGAAAAGCATCGAGTCGTGTTTGTTTCTTAAATAACTTTAACAGCCCTACTAAACTAAATCGTATGGTTTAATTGTTTACTTACTTAAGTCGGTAATTTCGTGTAGACTATTGGTGTAATTAGTTCAAGCACAATCTGTATCTAAAAAGTTTTTCTGAGACTGAAAAATTCATATATCATCTAGTAAACTTCAATTTATAAACCTACTCCTTAAAAGTTTTTTTTTTTTCTCATCCCCATGTTGAAATAAGAATTCTTCAGAATCGGTCTTACCCACTTAACAATTCTATAGCATCACTCAAGAATAAATCCCTGCTTGTTTGATCTTCTGGTTCAAAGTACCTTGAAATTTGCTTAAAATCAGTGTCTTCCCTTCCGCTGAGGAACTGTAACACATATGAGACCCAAGAGGTGTTGTAGTATGAGCTAATTACTCCGGGCTACGCTACAGCACCGTGTCAAGTATCGTCGCTAGTAAATCCTCCTCCAAGTAATGAGGCAAACTCTAATTAGAGTTGACTTATAGCTCTCTTAACAATTTAATTAATTAATAACAGTATAAAAAACAGCACTAATGCAAATATATGATCCATAATGGTATAATGTATCATCGTAATGGATATAGTGTGGAAGCCGCAATATAGGAATTTGACGTATTAATAATGAGATTTTTGGAGAACTTAGTGACATAAAGTTCAGCAAGAAAAAACGATCCCATAAAAAAGCACTGAATTATTTATCAATAATGCAATTATACCAGCTTCAGAATTTCGGATAGTTGTCCTAATCCACTTATTTTGCCAGGCCAGCCAAATAACCTAAAATAGGTTCTATTTTCATTAACTAAACCAAACAAACAACGCCTAATAATAACCATGCAATCATTTTAATCTTAGGACGTATTTTACGAATCTAATACCTCTGAAGTCCAAATATAACTATTATTATGACAGTAGTCCATTTTTTTAACCAGACCTTTGTTTCTGAAGTAACCCTTATTATTATTATTATTGATAAAGGAAATCCTCGACCAGGTTAATGTCTGCCTACGCTCAACTATGTCGACTATCAATGATTGACCGATATCAGTTCAGACTAACTGCTAATACAGTTGGCAGAAAAGGTAAAACAACAAAATAATAATAATAATAATAAAAAATATAAATAATAAAAAATAAAAAATATAATATTAAAAAATAAAAATAAAAAATATAATAATAATAATAATAATAATATATATATATATATATATATATATATATATATATATAATTAAAATATAAATAAATAAAAATAATAATGATGAATAAAATAAAATAAATAAGTTAAAATAAAAGAAGAGACCTTAAGATAAAACAATATATATTTATATATACATGAATAATTATAGTGGAAACAAGGGAAAGATATAAGAAACTTAGGATTATATCTCATTAATTTTAAATCGACTCATATAAGTCGATTTTTTTAAAATAATCGAATATTTCGGTAATGTGTGGACTATTATCATTTAGAAAAGTTGCTAAATGATATGGGAGACCTATACTTTGGAGACTATACTATATGGATGACTTTCTCAGAGACCGGTAGCAATCAACTGTCTGCAGTCAGTTAGTAAGTGTTTAACAGTCATAGGTATGTTGTACTGGGCGCATATTGGTCTAGGTGTTCCAGTCAGCAAATATTTTGATGGGTGAAGCGGGTGTGTCCGATTCGTAGTCTTGCCAATACGAATTCTTCTCGTCTGCTATTTTGAGTTGATGTTTTCCATGTACTGTGTTTTTAAGCTCTCTTAGTTTTGCCGTGTTGATCCATTTTATTTGTCATTTGTTTATTACTTGCGATATTACTAATGAATACATATCATTATAAGGGATATCTAAACAATAAGATGGAGGAATCAATGATGCAGCTTTTGTCACTTCATCAGCTTTGCAATAGCCAGACTTATTGTTGTGTCCTGGGATCTTCACGATTAAGATCGCCCTTAACTGTCCAGGTTTCTGCTCCATACGTCATTATTCTCAATTTTATACTTTAATGCACGTTTCTTTTGGTTTATGATAATCATATTCCGTAATCCTGAGTATAGCATTATCTTCTTTTTTTCTGCAATCCATCTTTTTATTTTGCATACCGCAGGGACAATCTAATTAAATTATGGAACCAAGATATTTAAGGTGTTGAACATTATTCAGTACCTCTGCTGGATTCTGTTATATGCTATCATTACTGGATTGTATACATTCCGCTTTCTCACCATTGATAACCAGACGCCTATTCTCATATTCCTCTTTTAATACTTTCTCAGCATATGACCAGTATCTTCTGTATCTTGAGAAATGATGGCATGTTCGTTCGCAAATAATAAGTTATAAGGGTACACATCTTTTTTCAAATGAAACTCCATGGACTTACACTTCTTTATCCAGTCTTTAATATATTTTCAAATATAATAAAAGTCAGGTTGATATTGATTGGCATCAAGTCATTTATCGCAGCAAAATCGTGATTATTTTAGGGACCAAATAATTACTAGAATATATTTTTCAACTAACATGCTTCATCTCGATATATATTCATCAACTTTAAATGATTAGTCTGAACAAACGGGCCGGATTCAATAACAGAGATGAAAAGCCAAACAAAATTCATAGTACATTCATAGAACAGACTAGTTAGGAATGATGAAATATTATTAAAATGACCAGTAAATAAATATTTATATGATTAATGCCTTTCATAACCTCAGGATATACTTAAAAATAATAATTTTTAAATTAAAATTTAATTCACGACTCTTTTGGTTTAAAAATTTAATGCACATGAGTTTTTTTTATGTATATTTGAGTTCTTAAATTGCCATATCTGATCACATAAAAACACTCCTAAAAAATTATAAAGACTTTTCAACGTTCCTTCCATTTCTTCATCTTTTATTGCCACTCAACTCCGTGAAACTGTAGAAATGAAAACACTGAGACAGTAATAACTCCCCTTTTCATCAGTCTCCTTTTCAAATCTACTTCATTTAAAGGAGCTCTCTGTTCTTCATGAATAGAGGACAATGCTGCATTATGATTATTTTTTTAACTTTTAGCCATAAAGTAAAGGGATGAAAAACTCTTGAAAAGTTTCTGAGCTGTCTATTAATTGACTTTATTGCTAAGAGGTGAAACTGTTTAAGAGGTGAAACTTATCATAAATTGAATTGTAGTATAGAAGTATACCTACATATAATCCGGGAAAATGCCCTAGGTTAATTATAAGATAGATCGACATTATGAGATGTTAGTGTAGATTTTTAATTCTGAGAACAATTGAAGAAAAATATCGTAATAGTAGGCCATGCTGTAGAACTTGGAATCTTAACTTATATACTATACAGGACTTTATCCAAGAGGAATATGAGCACCTTTTCTTGTTAAATATGAATTAAATTCCATATTTTCTTCCTTCTTCTGTACTTCAAAGTATATTTTCAGGATTTGTTTAAAAAAAATTAAAAACTTTAAATTATACTGGCCCTATACTTCAGCTGTATATTAAATTAGGCATCGGATCCTGCCAACGTTGAGGAATTGGTAGGGTGATATGCTATTGAAGTGTTGTGAAAGAAATTCATTGAGGCCAACGAGCTCGATTGTAATAGTTTGCAAGAATCCTCCGACAGAAGGAAAATCCAATAATTCCAATAAAATTCCAGTAAAATCCAGTAAAATCCAGGTGCTTCGATGATTTATACTTCCGATATTTACGATTGCACACTGCCTTGAATTTTTTTTTATAATTTAATCCTTAATCATTGACATATTTTGCTGTCATAAGTACTGACATATGGTCCCACAGACCAATAAATTTTAAACTAAATAATATATTTTGAATTATAATTATTATTTATTATTTACATGGATCTACAACAATAATTTATTTAAATATTTTCAATATAATTTCTTAAATAATTAAATATAATATAGGTATTGAGGGAAAAACAAAAAAAAAATATTAAAAACTTGTCTATTTACTAGCAATTATTAAATTTTAAATTGGTTATCATTCAAAACTAATTTAAAAAAATAATTTAAAAGAAAAAAAGGATTTGCAATAAATATTGTTTTACTTCGCACAATTATCCCATATTCAAAGCAAATAAAATTCTTATATTTATAACACAAATATGAATATTTTTCTTCTTATTTTTTATTTTGTTTTTTTGAACCAGTCTCGGTTCAATTCAACTAAAAAAATATATGAAATTAAACAAATTGGGAAAAAGATAATAATAATTGATTTTTAGATCATAATTACAAAGTAAAGTTTTTGTTTTAAAATTATTTTTATTTATACAATTTTATATTGTTTTATCTTTAGTTATAGATATGAATTAATTAAAATCATCATAATCCAAATCTCGTTTACTGCTTACAAAGTGTGAGGTTATTATTAGTCAAAATACTGAACTAAAAACTTACCAAAGTTCTAAAATTTCACAAAAGTTGATGATTGGTCTCATGGACCAATGGATGCTAAAATCTATCACGAAAATTAAAATAAACGATCACTTTCTATCACTTTCAATGCGCTACAAAATTGGGGTAATTAAAAAAAAAGAAAAAAGACCTACTGAGTCTTAGAAGAAATTTCCACCATTGGTGGTGGGGTCAATACCCGAGAACCAGTACTATGAGGTCCCAGGGAATATTGATCATTATATATTTGATTGTCATTAGTGCATAAGATAAAAAAACAGTAGGATAAAGAAAGCTTTTATACATTAATAATTTAAGTTTTTGAGTCTAAAATTGAACTGTATAAAATTTTTCAGAAAAATGATCAGAAAACCTTTCCAGATATATTCACGTACACCATGTTTCTCGATATACTATTAATATCTACAAACTGTATCCTGAGGGTATCCTGTCTCAGTTTACCACTTCGAAATGAGAAGACGATTCCATCTGCTTTCGAGAAATCAATATCGCTCCACAGTTAGTGATCGCACTATTCGTAAATCGCACTAAAGTAAATCTGTGCGAAAGAATTCATAGTTTAGCCAGCGTTATAGAGAAACTGCTTTGTCTCCATTAAAGACAATTAATTCCTGGCGCAGGTGTAGCAACCCAGCCTCATGCTATTAGCTCAAATTTATGGGGATAATTTCATCGGAATAGATTGTAACACTTGCTTCGTTTCATCTATGATGAAACGAAATGATGGATAACCAAATGTAAGGCTGTGAGAAGCGGAAAGTTTAGTTGTCGATACCTGAGCTAAGACAAAGGTTATTGAAAAACATTTTGATTACAAGAAGCTGTTCCAATAGAGCCGGATGTTTCGAAAAAGTTTTTCAATATCTATTCTCTTAGCTCAGGCATAGAGAACTAAATCTTCCGCTTCTCCTAGCCTCAGATAGTTTGATTGTTTATCGATCAATCTCTTGCTATGCTGTTTGATCGATTGCAAGATAGAATGATCACTATCCCCTGAGAATCATGCCTGGAGTACAACATGGAATATCAGAATATATATATATATATATATATATATATATATATATATATATATATATATATATATATATATATACATACATACATCAGAAGTGCAAAATTGCTGTGTCTGATTTTGCTTTTTTGATTCTATTATCGCAACACTTCAAACTCAAAGATTTACCACTATCCACAACAAGCAATACAGTACAATATGAAACATATTTTTTATCTCCTGTAAAACTTTGAAAATATTACTTACAACAATTTACCTCTGATTTACAGATGTAATTCCACACAATCATATTCCCGTTTGTCCCTGCCTCTCCTTTCAGGCCATGCAACTACACGGGTAATTTTCTGTTTCGAAGTCACGGAGTTGATAATACTTCCAGTGTTTTCTCTGTCACGATCCATCTCGTGGAGTCAAATCCCCTCCATTTTAATAGTCATACTCTATATGTTTTACTTCTACATTATCTGAATACACTTGGGATATTTTTTAACCCTTGGAGGGCGGGTGAATTTAAGTACCTAGAAGGACGAGCACTGGGTCTTTTGACCAAGTACCTTCTTTATAATTGTATTTGATATGTTTTTGTTATTATATCTACCCATTCTACTATATAATAAAAGAGAAGTTTTGATAGTTAAGATTGAAATAATTTTAAAAAATCTCTAGAATAAAATTTGTTTATATTAAATAATAAAACATCGAATACTAGTTATACTAATAATATTATTATTATATTATATCACGGTATTATGATATTATATTACGTTATTATTATATAATTATTATTATTATTATATTACGCATTAATATAAAATTTTAATTATACAATAATAATTATACTGGCAATATGTAAATCAATTTATTTATTATCTTCTACACAATCAAGATTTAGCACTATATTACTACCCACAATAAATGTTTTTACACAGCATACAAACGTTTGATGATTCCTTCTCACTTTCTTATCTAATTCGATTTTTTTTTTTTTGACCCCTTGTGGAATTGCTTTACAGATCGCAGGATTGCACCTTTTTCACTGTCTGAATTTCCAGAATCCAACAAACGGGCTAATTATAATTTTTAAAAGATTGGTTGTAACTCCAATAGATCTAATCGCTGAAAGATAATAGAGTTGCTGCTGCCCATCCTTTTAGTATTAAGACGTAGAAATTTCAAAATTATAAAATGATAAGGGCTCAGTGTTATTTGTTAAAATATAAATACAATTTATAGAAAAATAAAACAAAATCATATTAGAACTAATGATTCCTAGGGATTAGCAAAGGTTTGAGGAAGCATGTTGAGAAGCAAAGAAAGAAAAAAAAAACTGACATAAATAGTATTTTTTGTTTCCTTATTTTCGCACATAAAACCAATAATTTAAAACGCTTTAAAATAAACTATTAAAAAAGCTTGATCCATATAAAGATATATTTTATTAATTATCTCTTTTTGAGAGCTGTTAAAGATGTAAACATTTTAACAAAAACTTATTGACCAAAAAATGGCAATCGTTATCTTTATTTAACGGAAAGAACTATCTTTCAAAGGAAATACAGAGTGCACTAGAGATGTGCCAAGAGAAAAGTTGTTTCTCGAGATCTTCCGGTACAATTTATGTGTTGGAACCAACTTTTCAAAACCTTCAAACGAAAAGTTTCTCAACTTTGTTGTATTTATCTTAAATGGGTTTGGAACGTGTCCCAAGAGGAACGTGAAAAAGTTGGTTCAGTAGAAATCTTGCTCCGATTCTGTAACAAAGATTAAAGTCAACCAGCTAGATGTAATTACCAAATTTCTTACCAAAGCTAAATTGTTTATTTCATAGTAAACATTTATCCAACAATATGAAAATATAATAAAGATTAATTAACATATCTACGACAACCGGGAAAAATTATAGAGATCGAATCTCTCCAACTTTTTCTTCTTTCTCGTCCTCTAGTTATATTTACAATTTGCAACAAAATAACTAGTGTTACTTAATTAGACTCATCTGGTTTTTGACAATTAATACAAATATCATTCAATAAGAATCCACAAATGCAAGAATTCAACAATATCTATGGAGTTAATAATTATATGTTAGTTACATAATGCACATAAAAATTAATGTATATTTAAACAGAAAATAAAATGACTTAAATAAATAAGGGAAAATGTAATGTCTCGATAAAATTTTGTTTTTGTTTATTAACATAATTTGTAAAGCATTAATAAGTTGTTTGTTATTAATTATTGTTTCTTTTGAGATTTTAATTTTTATTTTTAGAAAAAAAATTGGGAATTATCTTTTACGGAAGAAGATACAGCGAAATATTTCCAACATTTTGAGATTATTCCATCGAAGAATAACTGTGCGAATGGGCATGATATTTTCATTACATAAATAACTAAATTTAAATTAGGTAAGGCCCCGATCTCAATTGAAAAGGGCCCCGTTGGGGGCATTTATTAGTACATTTTAGATTACTCCAAAAGATAAATTAAATAATAATTTCATTTATCTATTTTTATTTCAAGTTTAGGAAAATTGCTTAAGTACAGCCTATATATTAAAGCATTCCCATAAATTTAATATGAATGGTCGTGTAATAATAAATGTACTATGAATGGTCGTGGCTCATCCAAGTCATAATATGTATATTTTATGTGCCTTTTTGATGTCCCATGATATGGGTGGCTAATACCCAAAAATAATTTGATTTTAATTTTAACATCTGGCTTTTAGTTTTCAATTTTAAATTATATTTACCCTTTATCGTTATTGATATAGTCCGTTTTATCCTCGCTGCCGTTTTCCCATCCTATTCAAGATTAAAGTTTTGTTATATTTTCCACATGGCCGAATCATATAAAAACGAATTACCGCAATCCTTCGGGTTATGGTGTCATAAACCCATTTCGCTCCCTTTATAACGGCTTTAAGTTTTCATCTCTCATCTCTCATCGATATCTGTTTTGAAATCGCATCTTGTTGATTATATAAGTTAGTTCTTAGTCGGTCGTAAAAATATTACTGTATATTGGTACTCCAGGGCATTTGTCTCACAACTCGTTTTATACCCTGGTTATAAACAACTGGTTTTTATAAGAAGTCAATTTGTATTGGAGTGAGATAGTTGAAAATGCCTCAATATTAAAATTATCTGATCTGTTTGGTTTTATAATAACAACAAAATATAAAGCTGAAATATGAACATTTTTTAAAACTTTGTTATTTGATTGAATTGAGTTTGGCTGTTATCAGGCATACGAAATAATTAATATGCGATGTGCTTTACATCTTTGAGGCCAGAACATAAGTAGATTTTTTCTTGGTAAAAGTTAAGAAAGGGCTGAAATGTTTCTTTACTGAAACTAAGATTTAAAAAAAACTATGCAAAAGTAAGATTTAACTTGCGTTTGTTGAATCTTTCTTTTACATAGTCTAGCTTTTTTATTGAGTGAAATTTCGCTTTTAAAACATAACCATAGAACTTGCCTATTTGTTTAAAATAAAAATAATAAATTTTAAGCGAAGAGAACGTTCTTGGACTCCTTAAAGAGAGGGTAGTTTCTTCTTTCTATACACATAAAAAAACGAATGCATTATCTTAAAAGGTCTAAAATAAGGCAATTACCATATCAAAACAAAATAAAGCCAATCGCGTGGTTTAAGAACCTTTACCGATGTTCCAAATTTGATTTGAATTATTCAAAAGGTTCCTAAATTATGAGCGATTATTTAAATCATAAAAAAAAATGGAAAATTTGGCCATGGCAAAATTTTGAGGCCAAAAATTTTTATTTTTAGATTTGCTCGAAAATTTGAATATTGTGGTTTTTTTTATGGGTTTTATGGGACGTAAACGCCACCTCTTTCCATTCCCGCTCACGAAATATTAGAAGTAGTCTAAAAATCGATTATTGATGACGTATGCACCAAATAATGACGGCTCTCAGTCGTCACTCAGTCCCTGACCAGCTCCAGAAGTCTTAAAAATATATTCTAATTACAAAAGTATTGCCATTTAAATAAGCTCTTACTGTGCACAATAAAGAATAAAATTTAAAAAAAAATTGTTATTTGTGGAAAAAACGTTTTATGTGTTTTCTGTAAAGGTTGATAAATAGCGCTTACGTTTTTTTAAAAAAACGGGGCCGATATAAGTTAATATACCCTTCAGATAGGTGCAAAATTCAATTATTTCGTTTTAAAAAACCGGATCACTCTTTTTTATATTTACAGTTTTTTTTGATGTACTGAATCCAAATTTGCCATTATTTTTTGTGTGAAAAAATCTATAAGGCTAGTTTGTTTGGTAGTTTAAATACTTTTTAAATTTATTTGACCGAAAATCAATTATTTTTTAATGTTTATTCATTTCTTACTTAATATACACTAAAAAAACAAATGAATAGCTGGAAAAACTATGTCGATATCATTTTTCAAAAACGAGGTATAAAATAATACATTTCCAGCATGTTTTATTTTTTTTTCTCAGCTCCTACAACGGTAGGACATGGACAAAACGGTAGAATATGGGTCAACTTTATTTCAATATAGAATCACTCAAAATTTTTTTATCTAAATCGGCGATGGGCGCATCGTGCACTCTCATTGTAAGTTAGAGTATGGTAATGGGTAAAATAAAACAAACAATCACAAAATGTTTTAGTTTTAGATATCTCGTGTCAAAAATAAAAAATTAAAACAATTGTCCCAAAACAGTTTTCTTTCGTTTAAATTTATATTCTTTTCATTCTCATGTAATAATTTCGAACGGAGAGTAGTCCAGAACCGATAAGAGAGCAAAGAATATTTGACTTTATCAAAAATATTTTAATGACAAAAGACCTTTACTGCAATTAATTTTTTTAAGCGAAAAATTCAGATCGAAACCTTTTTTGTGATATAGATCTTCTCTTTTCTTTTTTAATAGCATAGGTAATCCTGAAGTTTTTTTTAAAAAAAGTAACAGCAGATAGCTTATTTATTTATTTTTTTAATCATGTTCAAGCTCTGTTGATTAAAATTGTCATTAACCTTCAATTTTTGGCTAAAAAGAGGTATGCAAAGTATAATATGCGACTTTACGAAAATACTTTGGTGTCTAATGACATCGACTGTAATTAATTGTTAGTTAGAGAAGAATTCAGATCGAAATCTTCTGTGGGCTATGAATCTTCCATTTTTTTTTTTTTAATCGCATATGTGATCCTGAAGAAGCTTAGCAATTTCGTTCGGAAATAATCGTACTAATGATATTTCAGTAATTGATTGTTTAATGTTTTTATTCATTATTGCAGTGATCAAAGAAAGGAACCATAGATGTTATATTTCAATGAGTTTTCTCTTTGTGTAGATCATTACAATTAAATCAAATGGAAATCATTAATCTTCAGACTATTCTGTACTTCGCTGCAATTATAGACATTGTTGTCCATTTCTCATAGATTTATCCAATAGCCAGAGGCTCCCATCAAGGATTAAGCACCAACTCTTGCTCCATTCATGTTCCCTGGAGTGGAATGCCACTAGCACTCTATCCTTCATGATTAGTTGGATCCTTCCTCTCTAACACCTTCCTTCATTGATCCCGCCGTTCCCATTTATCATTACCTAGAGCTGCTAAAGTAGAACAAATTATACTGTCATTGTGCTTTATCAATAGTAATTGCTATTTATTGATTAGCGGTTAAGTATTTTAAAGGTTTCAAAGATCAGCTATTTTATATATTTATAAATATATTGAGTAGTTAACAATTGTTTTAAAACGGAGCTCTGAATCATTCAATGCTTAATGAGCGTTTTAAGATAGTGAGGCATTTCTCTTCTAATTAAAAGAATTTAATCTGCCTTTTAAGAGGACAGATTCTCTTTCCAATCACCTGCTTTTAATATCATTTTACATCTATTGAGCATTCTGAAACCAATTTATTTAAGCTTAGATTATCCAATGTTTAAATGCTTTTCAATTTATTTTACATAGAAAATGGAGAAATAAAAATATATTAATGAATTGCCGATCTAATGATTTTATATAATTTTCTTAAATTAGTTGTAATATTTTAAATATATCTCTATCCTACTTCATCATTCATATTCATATATATATATATATATATATATATATATATATATATATATATATATATATATATATGCATATATATATATGCATATATATGCATACATCCTACTTGCAAGATATAACATATGATGTTACGAATTACGGATACTGCTTAGCATCCTAGTAACACTGATTGATTCTGAGTGGTCCATTGATCTAACGTCCATTGATCAGCATTAGAGAGCAGTGGTGAGGAAAGTTTGCAAAAACGTAAATGATTTGAAACATATTAATTACTTCCACTTTCCTGTATAAATAAAGAGCGGAATAGCTCCACTGGTAAGGCACTGTGTTACTGTGCTCCCGGTTCCGGGTTCGAGACCGGCTGTAGCATATAATTATTTATTCTGTTAACAGCCGTGGATCGACCCCATGGGATCGGGAGACCCTCCTGGGGCCAACCCAGCCTCTATAAATTGGGTACCCTTAATTGGGGGAAAACCCTGGCGGTTGATCGTGATCTCGGCCAAATCACCTACTTGCACAACCGTTGGCCTAGAAACAGTACGGTCCTTTCCAAGTACTGAACCCAAGACACTTCATGTTGTAGTGGTAGAGGTTTTTTTTTTTTTTTTTTTCCTGTACAATAAATAAATTTAAATCAATAGGACATTTTTTCTTAGCTAATATCCAATGAAAGAATATTTAATTGAGAACAAGAAATAACCCTTAAGAAATAGTACATCAGAAAAAGCACATTTTAAAAATAATGCATAACGCAGAGTAAGCCAATCTTGTAATATATTTCATTTTTTTTTAGAACTGTTTTTTGATAAATATTACAATCTGCCTCAGTTCAAGCAAACATTAGAACGATTGTATGTCCACATTAATATAAATGTGGATAATTCCACAGAAAAATGTTTAATAAAACATAAGATATCTCTCACTTTTGGCTGCCCCACTCCATGATTTTATCACTTCAACACCTTTTGTGAGCGTTCATGAAGGGTTCTCAGACTTGATGAAAATTCGTTCCGTTCCACAATGGTTCAATTTTTCGTTCCGTTCCACCATGATTCAATTTTCCGTTCCGTTCCATCTTCGTTACGAACTCACAATGTGATATCTTGGTCAACGGTTTTGTTCTGTTTCACTATCGTTTCAACCAATCTAGTGCAAACTTTATTTCGAATGATAGATAACGAATAATTTAGATAGTTTTTTGACTGAAGAACAACGAATATTTTGTTTGTAATAAACAACTATGAATGGAAATAGTTAGTTAGTAGGTATGAGATAATTATTACGGGCGGGTTTACATCACTGAGGTAATCTAATGAAACGTCAAAAACAACTGTGAAACCTTATTGTAGCCACATCTAATATCAAACCCAACATCGACTTTTTTAAAATGCAAATAATAAATAAATATAATTTGTTTAGTTTGTTTAGAACACAAATGATTATCCAATGTTGAATGAAAAACCCAAACGAGTGACAATCCCACGCAATGTTGGATGACTTGTCACATTGTTTTAAGATAAAAAACTATTAATTTTTGCTGCTTTGTTTAATTGGTTTATTATTTTCAATAATAGACCTTTGGAAACGACCAAGGAAACAATTTTTGTAACCCCCCTCAAAATTTGAGGTTTTACTTTTCAAGATACTTAGAATCCAAATATTGAATAACAAAAAATCCGTCCGTACGCCGTCCGTGGCTTTTCTCCGAGACAACGGAACTTTTCTTGAGATTCACAGGTCACCCCAGGATGATCCTCGGAATTCGATATTACAATCCGTCTGTTTGTTTCAAAATGGCGCCGATTAGAGATCTTATAAGCCCATAATTTATAAAGATAGAGGAGAAATGTAAGGTGTTTTGGAATCATGATAAAAGGCAATAAAAAAAAAATAAAATAAAAAAATCTATGTAATTGTCGATTAAAGATCTTATCTGCCCATAATTCGGCCAGTTATAAACATAGAGGAAAAATGTAAGGTATTTTGGAATCAGAATAGCAAGGCATTAAAAAAATAAAAATAAAAAAATCTTTATTTGTAAATGCTTTTGTTTATTATTTTCAATAATTCAATAGACCTTTGGATACGGCCAAGGAAAAACTTTTTGTAACCCTTCCCTCCTTCAAAATTTGAGGTTTTGCGTTTCAAGATACGTAGAATCCAAATGTCGAATAAAAAAAATAATCCGTCCGTCTGCCGTCCGCGGCTTTACTCCGAGACTACTCGACCGATTTTCTTGAGATTCGGTACCAATGTCACAGGTCACTCCAGGCTGATCCTCGGAATTCGACATTACCCTACCTCTCAAAATTAGAGGTTTTACGTTTCAAGATACGTAGCATCCAAATATCGAATAAAAAAAATACGTTCGCAAATAAACGAAACTGATAAAATTCCCTACAAAAGGAAAACAAAATCATTTAAATCGGACCAATATTAGCTGAGATATAGCGTAACGGACTAATTCTTCGGCATGGCTGGTCATCGTGGCCTTAGGCCTCCCGACTTATCTATTGTGCTTCTGACTTCCTCGTATCTCTCTGCTTTATCCTTCCTTGGATTAATTCTGCACTTCCTTTAGCTTCCTTAGTCTTTCCTTTTATTTTTTCCTACTGAAGTGCACATAAAATATTTCCTCTGCTTCATTTTATCCTCTGATTACATATCTGATTAGCTATTTTTGAAATATCACTAAGTGGAAATAATAAACCATTGTGTAATAATGCAGCGTTTTTTTTTTTTAAGCATGCAGAAGTATTTTTATTAAATGATGGGATCAGAATGAAAGAGAGAGTCGGTAACCGCGAGTGTATACATATTTTTGAAACGAACGGTTGACCAATCCTTGTAGTTGTATTCATATTACTTTGAGTTTGAGGCAGGTTCGTCAGACCAGTATCACAGAGATGTTGCATAATATTTTTTCACCACACACGCACCTTACACCACTAATAACTAATATAAGTATTCTAAATTATTTTATTCATTACTGTAAATTAGGGAAGTAATCCCATGAATCAGCGTCTCCTCTTTTATCAAGATACAGAGACTAAAGTGGCTTGGCCATGTGATGAGGATCAACGAAAGAATGGCCAAAAGGTTGTATTGTATATGAATGAATGTTCCGGACGGTGTAAGACAAGGGGCCGATGGAGCGTTGAGGTGGGGTAGGATCTTTGGAAACTGAGGATTTCTGTTACCATGCAAGAGACAGGGAAAAATTGTTGGCAGCTGTTGAGCAGACTGAGGGTACCTTCATGCGCCTGTTGTGCCGATAGAAGAAGAAGAAAATTTATATCATTAATTTTTATAGTTGTTCCTTTCAACATTATCGCAGAAATGTTCGCTATTTAAATATCGCCTGGCATACTCCATCAGGTAAACGAATCACAGGTAAAGTTCAGCAACTCAATTTAAACTAACAGGTAGCGAGCAAAGAAGTTTTTGCCTCCCTTCCTATCAATCACATTGGAAAATAAAAGATGCTGATCAATGTTATATTTAGTTATCAGTTATCATTTAGTTATCATTTCCATGCTCTTTACTAAAATTCATAATCAATCATCAAACAATAAATTCAGTTTACCAAAGGCGAAAAACTGTGATAACCATGTGCCAAAGGCGGACTGAGGCTTGAGCTTTACATAACAGGGATAGAAGAAGGGAATCCAATATTCATTTAATCCGCTAATTCATACGTACATAATCCATTTGTTTGCACCTCCAAATTTTTGCATTAAAATTGTCTGCAACACAATATTTGCAATACAATATTTGCATTACAATATTACAATATTTGCAACACATATTTCACTCCTTTTTTTCTTAATCGTTGAACAGCGAGGAATAAATTACTTACTTATAAAGCTTGAAATCCAATGTATCAATATTATAGTATTTTCTTGTATGTACACTTTTCTGGTGAAACAGCATTAGAATGCTGAAGGAAAATATTCCAACGCACTCCTTTAACATGCACCAAGGATAATACATATTCACAACGCTGTAGCATCCCTTTAAATCTGCTGTGGCAGTCAATATCAGGAAGGGAGGCAAAGAAGTCAAGAAACCTTAGAGTGCCATCGTGAGGCCAACGACGCGGAATAACGACAGAGAGCTCTCGAGATTGCCGAGTTTAGTGTGCTCACTGACCGCGGGGGTTGAGGAATAGTGGCTTGAGGGTCATGTTTGACTTTGAAGGTTTCACAGCCTGTGTGTGGGGACCGAGGGGACGAGGGGATTCGCTCTATATCGATTGTTCAGGAGCAATATGAATTATTAATTATACATATTACAATTATTATAGTATCTTGTATTATTATGTCTAATATAATCAAATATATTATATGTAAAAGGACCTAGAGCCCATAAACTCATTGATGGGACTTTCAATAATCTATTATTTACTTAAGGTCCTTTAGAATGATCAAAAAGACAAATTCAAAACCACTAAAATATTAAGTAAAATCTGTTTTCAATAGCCAAAACGTACAGACTAACAACAAAATGTTTCACTGTAATTTGTATGTATACAAAATATTATATTATATACACCAAAATTATTATGAAATAAATGGCTAGAAGAAGAGATTAAGGATCGTGAAACTTGGTTCAGATAATGATGATAGTAAATGCATTTATCTCGAATATTAGCGATACAAAGTTATGTGAAACTGCAACTGATATTGCAAACGCAATACATAAAAGTGATAAAATATCTGTCGAATAACATGAAGGTCACGGTATTTTTTTTACAATTCCCAGGCATATAGCTAGGAAATTGTCATGGAAAGAGGATTGTGGATTTGAATGAGTGTCGAGCTTCAATGTAAGGAAGAAATCTTTTTTTCTTGAATGCACAGCTACTGTTTTCCGAAAAGTAAGCTTTTTACATGTCTTTGTTATGAAAAGATGGAATGTTAGATAAATGTGAAGGTTGAATACGATGGGATTATGCGAACTAAATTTAGCAGATTCTTTATTCATGACTTAGGTAATTTTATATGAAAAATTTCGGCCGTCATTGACTACGCTTTCCCGCAAACGTTTCCGTTAATTTTCGATCCACCCATATTTCTGGTGGCGTCACTGCCTCATTTCGGGAGGGATTTGTGGGCCGCTGTTTGTGAGCTCGGTGTTATCTGCCCGTATTTTTTCGAGGTGGTTGTAACTGTAACAGTGAACTACGACCGTTACGTGCACATGTTGGACATTCCTACGCCTAAGTTGAATTAAATCGACGCAGAGGATGTATGGGTCCAACAAGATGGAGTTACGGCTAACTTCGACGTTCGCTTAGAGTTTTGAGAGAAATGTTCCCTGACAGATTGATTTCTTTGAGGGATAGTTATGAGGGATCCCGCTATGGTCACTTGATTAATCTTCATAGGATTTTTTTCTCTGGCTATATCTCAAAGACAAGATGTTTAAACAACGACCACGTTCTTTGAATGCTTTAAGAGTGAGCATCAGGCAGGAACAAATTATTGCCATTCCACCAGAAATTATCCAGCGTGATGAAAAATTTCCGGAAATGTCTTCGGCAATTCGCAGTTAATAACGACATACATTTGAAAGATACCATTTTTATTACTGTGTGTATATATATACGTATATATATGTATGACATATAAAAATCTAAAAAATAAGCCAAGAGTCCCAAAAATAAAAAAATCATTTGTCGATATTTCGACAATTCAGGCATCATCAGGAGAGTAGCAGAGAAATAAATAAAATATAAACAAAGATAATCTAATAAAGAACAAAGTGCAGCACATCTCACATCCAGAGTCAAAAAGTCACTAACCAGAGAAAGCACCCCACACCAAGACATCCAGGCAAATACTGAGGGAAAAGGGAGGTTCATGACATCAGCTAGGAAAGGTTAAATTACAAAGAGCTGATCGCAAAAAAGAAGGAAATACTCACAAACCAATGTATATATAGTTTTTTATTTGTCATAGAAAACATCCTACTTTTGTATTAAAAGCAAATGGTATACTTCATTGACAGGAGAGTGGAATAGGGAGAACTTAAAGCTCTGATACAAAGTATTTAGTGAGTAGCGTTAATAATTGATTAAGTATACAATGTCTAAGACAGACCTCAAAGTTCATTCGAATAAACAACAAATACATATTTTGTTTCAAGGATTTACCCAAATTCTAACAGAACCCACTGAATAGGATAACTCTCAACAAGGATCTTCTGCTCTCTGATTATCGAAAAGAAGTGCTTAAAGTATAATGCACTGAATTTTATCATTTACATAATTTGTCAATAATTAGTATATTTCAATAACCAATATTTTTAATTACAAAATGATCTATTAATAGAAAAAATAATTTTTTTTTTCAGTGTAAGAAACAGTCATTGAACTTTTTCAAAAAGTTTTTGTTTAACTGTTTTACAAGAACTTTTACCCCCACTTATAGTATTGAAATAAAAGTTCAACACGAAATATACCTTCTGATAAAATGTTCCATATGAACTTATACCATAAGAAGTTTTTGGTAAAAGTTCTGCTAGCATAAGTTCTTACAAAACTTTTTCATAAAAGTTCTTTTAATAGAAGTTTCTACTAGAGCATTTTATATATTTATTCTAATATAAATGTTTCACATATTTATGGGGAAAATTTTGAGGAAGATCTTCGGGACCTGGGGGAAATCTCCGGATACAGTATGGTACTATTGTTAAAAAGTTAAGAAATTTTTTAATAATTATGAATCTAGATGAGCACACAGAAACACACACAGCAAACAAAAAACTACATGTATAAATAAAATTGGAAAAAAAAGAACAAACAGAAAAACACATTTTTTTTTTTTATTTAACATTAAATTTTAAATTTCAATATGAAAATTTCATTAATTTTAATTAAATCACTTACAGAATGTTTATTTAAAGGTATAATATTTTAAGATAAGAAAACCTGTTACGACAAAATTCCATTAATATTTTCCACATTTGGGTGAGAACTTTAATAATGAGAACTTTTATTATAATCTCACTAAAACGTTGTAACGAGAACATGGTAATCTGAAGCACTTAACTTTTTTTTGGAAAGTAATAACGGTAAGATGAATTTCACTAGTCCATTTACAGCAAATACCATAATTTAAAAAAAAAAAGTAGTACTGATTCCCATTAATTATTTAATTACCGGTAACATAAACCATTCATACAAACACATTCAGTAGGCCCTTTTGTCTTGAGAATTGTATGGTCGTGGATTTAATTATTTTATGTTTGATAATGAATTCTTATCTATCTTGAAATTAGTGAAAATTCATTTCTATATTTTCATGTTCAATTCATCCGGGATTGAGTAACATATTATATCTATCCATTTTCAATGAACTATGAAAACCTCTCGGAATAACCATATTTTCCAGATCACACCAAAATCAATAACCGTTTTTAAACAATTCCTAAAATCTCGTGATTCCATTCCACAAAATACCCGGCAGCTCATAGTATCCTCTACTGTTTCCTTCTACTTTGAGTATGGTTGCTTGGCTACCTTCTGGGCAAGAGATGAAATTTAAGAAACTTAAGAATCGATTCATAAGATTTATTTTCGGGTTTCCCAGTCGCAGTCGCTCTCATGTCTATTGTTGGTTTATGGAGTTAAAGTGGCATATTCCTGCTTTCCGACGACAATATCTGTTTGGTGTCTTTATTTTTCAAGCCCTTGGAACCAAAAAGCCTCCTCAGATTATTCATGTATATATTCCCTCTTATAGAACTCCTTCCATCAGCAAATCTTTTGTAATTCGTGCTACGTACTTTTTCGATTCTTTACCCCTTTCTACTCATCAATCCGCCTTCATATTTTTCCTGAAACAACTCCGTTCACCTACTTCATAATAAAATCTCCGCATAAATTTAAATAGCATGTATTTCTGAAATAACCATTACTACTAGATAACTGATAAGTGCGCTTTGGATGCATCAAGCCAGACAAATGTAGAGGTAAAGTCTAAATAATATAATTATTCCTTATGGGCATTTGTCCCAGAATAATTTTGTTTTCATTCATTTCATTAGTTATTTCTGGATTGGATCCTATGGTATAACAACCATGTAACAACAGTTCTGCATATAATATCATATAACAGTAGACTGTATCTAACGGTATCATAGAACAACAGTATTCTGAAGCGTTGTCAGAAATGGTGTTAGATAATTGATGTTCTTACATGTATAATGTAATGTTGATGTTATAATGCTAGAGTAGTGTAAGGCAGATTAGGAACTGGTGGATATATGATTTTTATTGAATTTAACGCCCTTAGTATAATATTATTGCTACTGCAGCTCCCTCACTTAAGTACTCCAACAGGTTACCAATCTATTCTAGACTGAAGCCTTATTTATTCCGTAGATTCCTGAAATTTATTATATTATTTGACTATCCTATATTTCAGAATCGTAATTAATTGTTCGACTAATGAACAAATACATATAACAATTTATACGTAAACTCATTCCTAGATTGAATTCGATCGGAATAAAATGCATTCACTAGGAAAATAGTTCAGGAAAATTAAAAGCTTATGCACGTTGACTTTTGATAAGATTTGGAAATTCAACACGAATCTGTACTTGAAATGCTGTTGTAGCGGCTTTAATCTCTGTCAATTTCATAACTACAATAGAATGCTTGATCAGTTTAGACCATTGTGTTCCAATTTTATATATTAATTTTGATTTTTTGAATGTGTTTTGCAATTTTAGTCGGTTGACTTAAAATGAAAATTTACATAAATAAATTACTTATGAATCCCGTTAAAAAAATATAAGGATTAGGAAATATTAAATAAGGGCCTCTTGATTCTATTTTTATTATTTGTGTCGAAACAATTTTTTTTTACCTCAAGGCCATTTATTTATTACTGCATATTTTTAATTAACTGTTGCTTTGAAAAAAAATTATTAAAAGCCGTAGAATGTATCGGAGCTGGCCTCCCTCAGGCAAGCACTATGTGCTGAGGACATAGGCAATTACTTAAGGTAATTAGTATCTTGCATGCGCATCTATGTGCCTCATACAATACTCCACATGCATGGTCTCTGTTCTTCTACCAATATGTCTATAATTTGTGGGCCATTGTAGTAGGGAAATTCAATGGTTAAGAGGCTAAATAGACTGATTAAATAGAGTGCACTGTTTTGCAATTATCAATCATCATCAGTGACAATATGCTGTTTAATGCAACGTCAAGATTAATAATAGGTTGTTTGGCTGTTTTGGTCTATGGAACAGAACATCGTGGTCATCAGTGTCAAGTGCTTTTACTTGATGATATTTAATCAAAATAATTAACTTATCATGAAGAATATATTATAAATATATATATATATATATATATATATATATATATATATATATATATATATATATATATATATAATAATATTATAAATACTTACTTTCAAATGCTTTTAGGGCCCTCAACGAATCCCATAGTGATGTTCTTTATGGGCAATGTTCTGGAACAGTCGAGCCCATTGCAATCGTATTCACCTCCGAGTTATAGACGCTGCAAAACTTTTGCAGTCTCGACCTATGGATGGAATCAGAAGTTACAAAAGTTGATCCAGTTGATGAGCCCGATTTAGAACCATTTGTGAAAATCAATTTGTGATCAGGAAATACTTGGATGATCTTTTGGAAGCTTATTTTAAAATTTGTTACTTTTGAATTTCCTCTGTTTTGATGTTCGTTAATTGAAAATATAGTTGGAATTTTGTAAAAGTCCATGGTGGTGTTTTGATTTCTATTGTACCTATATTAATTAATTTTAACATATTAACTGCGGACCATATTGTTTTTCCAATTGTAGGTTCGCGTTAATCTTCAGCTGGAATTTTATTGAGAATTTATATTTGAAGATATATATAGCAGGATAGGTAATTTTGGTTATAATTTGGTGATGTACCTGATGAAATTGATTTATCCATCAACTTAGCGAGAGACTGATTCTAAAAGCTTCTGTAGCAATACTATTCCTGAGATTGTCCCTTCTGGCAGAGCGATAGACGAAACCGCTCATAGACCATCTTGGAACATATCAATGGCTAATGTTATACTTAGAGCAGTGTGTTTCAGTCTTACCTACTGATCAGCAATTTTTCTATAATTAAAAATATTATATGAAGCAATGAAATGTTTCGGGAGGCGGTCAAAAAAAGATCACAAACAGTAAAAACTATTTATTAGAAACCGATTTTCAACCCATTTTGCAGGTTTTCTGGGCTTGAAGCTCCAAAGAGAAGTGAAAGTGTGAATAAAATAATAGCATTAGTATATATATATATATATATATATATATATATATATATATATATATATATATATATATATATAAGCTCCAGCGACTCAAAACTGATAAAAAAAACAAAGAAAGGAAAAGGGAGCAAGAAACAACATCACGAGATCTGAATAAAGACTGCTTTTTTTGCCTCCGTAATCCTGTATATATACTCTGTGTGTTCTGTTTATATATATATATATATATATATATATATATATATATATATATATATATGTATATATATATATATATATATATGTATATATATATATGTATATATATATATATATATATATATATATATATATATATATATATATATATGTATATATATATATATATATATATATATATATATATATATATATATATATATATGTATATATATATATGTATATATATATTGAACATCACAGTTACAAATTATTAAAAACGATCCATGCTTATTGTTCCAATAATTAATATTTTTAATATGATAGATAATAATTTTAACATATTACAATTTACCTATTTCACCGTTCTTAAACCAACTATTTTTTGACAAAAATGTCAACGAAATCTGATTACGGAGTGTGATTTCTTGACTGTTAAGGAGTACGGAAATAAATTTACTCAGATCGAATCAATTCGACAATTACATACACTTTTTCGAGCGTGTTCCGTTCGCTACGGTGTTTCGTAAGTCGCGGGAAATTTTGCAGAGTAAATTGTATACATAAGGAGCAAAAACACCCAAAAAAGTCCAAATAGGCTTTGGTCCGATTCCTCATAAAAAAGGGGGAAACAAAATCACGTACCAAAAAACAAATAGGAAGCGATCACTCAAAAACTGTTTAAGGTAATTAAGTTCCAATTGCACCATCTTAATGCAGACAAAATTCCCTTTTATAAAAATAGTTTGGTTTAACTATATCTATCTTATCTTTCGAGGAGATAGTTAAAAGTTTTATTTTTTAAATCAATCTTTACTCGTGAAAATTTTTCTTAGCCCTCTGTTTCTTAATCCTAAATTCAATAAATTTTCATTTATTTGTCAATATATGGCCAAATCAAATTTATTTGATTTGAATAAAATTATTATCCTACTCCTTGGCCTACAAGAAATCGCATCTCTTAATAAGACTTCATCCACATTTTAGTTCGAAAATAAGTTTGTTTGAGAACCGTGTGCTACATTATTTGAATTGTATTAGGATTGTGTATTGTTACAATTTGGTTTTAATTAAGTCAATTCATTTTCAAATATCCACAACAGTCTTGCGAGAAAAAAAATAAGTTAGGATGCAACATTGGTGTAAGGGACCTTATTTTTAGATCTCATTAACATTTTATTAACCTTATAATTAGAGATTAAGTTAAGGTGAAATGATTGGAGTTTTAAATAAGATCATCACCAGCCATTAAAGATTATCCAGTTAAAGAAAGTTAAATTAGGCATTCTTTAGTAACTTTAAAAGACTATTTCTTACTCTCGGGTGATCGAGAAAAATAAGTAACTTAAGTGAAAAGTTAATAAGTTGTTTAAAAGATTAATCGATCAACTAAATTTATTTGGTCTAGGCTGAAATATTAGCTACTTTTAACAAAGTCTCAAATCCCATATTTATTATCACTCATTATTATATTATCCCATAAAGTATGAACTTTAATTGTATGGCGTTAAACAACAGCTTCTGGAAGTTACCTCTTCGTGTATTTTACGTCGGCTCATGAAGGTTTTATTAAAAATTCATATCGTTTTCTAGTAATTTATAGTGAATTACAATGAATCTTCGAAGGCAGATGGTCGACTGTGATGTATGCTATGGAAGATATAATTTTTTATTTCAAATGCTTTTTGAAATAAATGGGGGTAATTTTTGGTTTCAAGCAAAATCTGTTCTGGTCACAATGTCACAGAATTACTTGCCCTAATGATGGTCCATAAGTTTGAGTCGAAACGTCAGCTTTTTCAATAAAAAATAATATTGACTCATTCCTTTCTGAATGTTTTTTATTAAATATTGGATAATAATTAATTTTCTGAGGATATCTGAGGGCACGATTTTTACTTACTTCTTTGAATACATAAGATGGATATCTGATACTTTTTTCTGGCAAAACTGGTAACTTTCGTCCTGAACAAATATTTATGTAAAATTTTAATTTCATTTAAATGCTTTTTTAGTTATTTATTTATGGCCCAGCATGCATTTATCATAAGGTCCAGTGCATGACGGGCATGGAAGGAGAAGAAGCAATAACAAAAACATTAAATTACTATTTATTAGGTATTATATAGTTGAAATTAATATCAATTTTTGATGTATAATATATATCATTTGAACAACATTTGAATCATTTGAACAACTCTTATAATATCATGTAATTAAGAATATAATCAGTGACATTTACAGATTAAAATATATGGATAAAAAAGCCTATTGAACTCTGAGCCAAACACGTCTCCCAATTTAAGGTGAGATTTATGGAGCAGGCTCTGGGACATCCCGGGACTTCTCTGCTAACTGCATTGAAAGCCAGTGGAGGTTAAATGAGAGCATTACAACCTCAGCCGCTCAGTACTTGTCAGGAACAATGTAACATATAAAAGCTGGAATCAGTGCTATTCTATGTGCTGCCGAATTTCGTATAGACAAGGGAGCAATAAAAAAATTTAAAAATGGAAATAAATAATTGACGCTTGTAATGCGATTACGACAAAACTCGTAGTTCGAATCTCTTCAAATTTGGCACAAATGTTCATTGTAGACAGGAGAGACGACGTATGTGTAGGCATTTTTATTTTTAATCCCAATTCAAAATGGCGGTTTTATTGGTCCTGCATTTTTACACGGTTGGTGATGCAAAAGCAAAATCAGAATATTCCGATAAAGAGTTATTTGAATTATCTTTAATGATAGCTAAAATACAACATTAAAAATACCAAAATGGCGGGGATGTGAGAAAAATGATGAGATCTCCAAAAGGCACTTCTCTAAATGTAACTCAACTCACAAACAAATTTGTAAGCATCTTACTCAATTCGGAAGGTCAGTAGAATCAAGAATGATGCTATCAACGGTTAAGGAATCGAGATCTCGGCAAGAAATTTTTTTTGGAATAAGCATGGAGGCGTTAAAATAAATTTTGATAAGACAGTCGTGGGATGAAAGGAATGATACAGAAATTTGGGAGGAAAACAAGAAATTTTGGGGGAAATAATTTTTTTATTTTATTTATTTATATTTTAGATTAGAATAAGCCTCAGAAAAATAAGTGTAATTTAAGTTTATTATTATTACTTCTTCTGAACGTTTAGAAAACAGAAATTGAATAAAATGCAATAAATAAGATTGTTGCGATTTTCTTCTTTCGGTGTTAAGGCTAGGGATTAAAAAAAAAGAAATAGTTTATAGTTTTAAAATAAATAAAAAATTAAATTAGAACGCAATTCAGGAACATTATTTTACCCTGGAGTAAACGCGTGGGATGTTTGTGTCACCCAGTTGTCAATGCAATATATGTCATCACGTACTTACATTGGGGCTCTAAAATTCCTAATAGCTGCCTCCATCTGCCCCTTCAAGGATTTCATATTGATATATTACACCTTACTTACATTAATCACCTAGAAATTGCTTTTTAATTAGATTACAGTTGTTCCCTATGCGCCTAATTACGTTTTATTTTTTCCTTTGAATTTGTGATTTTATTTTTTTTTTTCGGAAGAGGGATTTGTGAAGAAAAATCTTCCAACATTGTATTCCTTAATTTGGTTCATATGATTGAATGACAGCGTTTCGGGGCCAGTGCCCCATTTTCAGGTCTCTGTGAGGCATCTATATATTAATAGAAAGTTAATAGTATAAGTTATAATTAATGGCCATAGATAAGTACAATAATTACCAGAAAGTTCATGTCATAATTTTAAATATCTATTTTCAAATGCCCTTTTTTAAATTCAATCCGATAATTAATTATTTAATAATTAAAGGTTTTGTTTCAGACAATATTTTATAGTGCAAGTATAGCACATATTTTTTTTTTTATTAATGCCTCACTCTAACATTAGATGTATTGCTCATCCTAATGCCTTGTTAAATTGGCTGAAAGAGATTGAATTAGAAGGTAAGTCGAATATCAATTGTCAACTTTAATGTAAAATTTAAATTCGATAAAACTATAACTATTAATGCATTTTAATAGTTTTTTATAATGTTATATATTCAATTATTATAAATGTTTTTTATTTTAGTGGAGAAATATTATCTCAAGCGTATAAATATGTTACAAGAAATCGTGCGCCTACCCCAGGATTAAATAAATAAAACATAATTCAGTCCCACCAATTCTCAATACATGTATGCTTTGACAAAATGTATACTATATCGTATGGTTTCTCTTTTAATCGTAATTATTTGATCATATTTTTTAAAGCTGTATTAAATTATAAACTCGTAGATTCAAACCAGAGAACTCCAAACTTTTTGGCCACACTGGCTTTCCACCAAGTCCTAAGGGCCGCAATGGCTCCTCCACAAAGTTCCAATGGCCAAGAATTAGCCTCAACTATTAGACTTAGCAACATACTCATATCATTATTTTAGAGTTAAAATGTTCAATTTCATTATAAATATCAGTCATTGTGTTCCTTAATTTGTCGTTAAATGAAAATATATTCTTACTATTTTATATGATTAAATTACAATGTAAATTTTACAATTAACCAAAATAAACTGTATAGGTCCCAGATTCACAGTTTGGGAGATTCCTGGCCTAAACTATAGTGATAGTTTTACTTGCAGATCACAAATATTTAAATGATCTATTTATTCATTTTTACTAGTAATATACATTTTTTTTTCTTTTTATATGATATTGATTATTATTACTTGATCTCCTTATGTTTTTTTTGTTGTTATTTTTTTTCGTTTATCTTGTATATATGGTATGAATGGATTCTTAGTGTGGCAGCTTATATTATTTTTCAAAAAAAAAAAAAAAAAACTTGCAGATCACCAGTATTTTGAGGTTTAGAAAGAATCTAGAAAATATATATATATATTTAACAATGCACTCCGGGTCGTACATTTGAATTCAAACAGAAGTTTCGAAAGTTAGAAAGGAGGTATTTAATTAAAAACAAACACTAAAATATTTCGGAATACACTTCTGCTCTTATTTCACAAAAGGAGTTTAAAACAAAAAAAAGTTAAGCCCTCCGGGTAGAAAAAAAAGAAAGAAAAATTTGTCTAAAAGGCAGGTATTTCTGAAAGGACTGCCCCTAAGCGGAGAGGAATTTGGACTGACACTGTAGCGCTCATGTTGAATTAAGAGTGAAGAGGTGCTTTTATCTCTATTTACTTTCCATCTTAGCTGCAAACAGTGCAGTCACCTCCCCTCTCCTGCTAGCTCTTTTGTCCAGTCATCCATCCCAAGTCATCAATGGTTGTCTCTTCTGGTTCTCGAAAATTGGTACCATTAGTTTTTTGAACGGTAGACTTCGCGAAGAAATCTAAACTCTTTATTGCAGCTCTTATAAGAGAATTTGCCAATGTTGTCAACGATGGAGAAGCCAATATTTTTTCCAGATGTACTGGGCATCATAATTTGTTTAAATTAAAATTTCAATATATGTTTTTGAATATTTAATTATCAATGAATTGAATATCCTATCAATTCCGGGATTTTAATTGTGCAACCATTTATTGCAATCACAACACAAATCTTCCGAATTCGGAGGTGATTTTTCATAAACCTTTTTCCTTTAGTTCACATTGTCCTCCCGCAATATTGACGAATCAGCAATATAATTTAAATCTCAATGTCTACATTAGAAACTTACAATTAGGACATTAGAACATTAGAAAAGATTCGAATTAGAGATATCAAAGAAAATTTACAATCACGAAACCCAATTGATCAATTTTTAGTCGTATTTTCTCGGAAGATCATGGGAGGAAGGTATTCATTTAAAATCCGTTTCATAACCCATAAAACACGAATTAGTGGGTTTTGGGAATGTCTGGTATAAATATTACTACATTTAGGCAACTCTAGCGGCACCCTTTGGACCAAATGTACTAAAATTCGGTATATATGGTTGTTTTCTAGGCAGAGCAATACCATGGCATTAATTTCAGTCTACATTTCGGCCACGGATACGATATTAACCGGCTATTAGCACCTCCAAATTGAGTTAGGTGGTTAAACATTTGTATGTGAATTAGTTAGTGTTAGAGAAGTGACATTTGGAGGTCTCAACATTTTTCTCCCTCCTCCCGCGGTTTTAAGATTTCATACATAAGATTATGGGTCAGCTATTTTTGTTATATCGAGTCACCCCCGCCTGAGCGCCTGATCGTTGACCTTTTTCCATAGAATAGATTTATTCTAGATAATGTCGAAGAAGAATATCTCTCTGAAAGAGGCAATACTTACAAAATCAATCTTGAATCTGTTCAACTTCAATTTTGGTTACCTCGCGACCAAAAAAACAGGCGCACTTTGAATTTAAATTAACAATACTGATCGAAGAAATATTTTTGGTTTTGAACCAACTGATATATAAGCCATGTTAATAGGGTTTGCATTACAATCGCCCTTTGCCGTAATCCATCAAGGATTTGTGACTGATATCCAAAGCCACCGGGGTCAGGGTGGTCAGGAGCGACAAACCAAGCCGACGACCGCTTCATTATGATTCAGACTATCCGCAATCGCTTCCAGTTGTATGTTGCTCGGTATGTGGATGTCATTGTAAAAAGTAGACGAATCGCTGAAATTAACCAGCACTCCAGGATGCCTTCCGCAGGTCCTCTTGGGCTTCTGTTGTGTTTTCAGATCAGTCTAACTTGAATGGTTCAGATGCTCGAGGTAGAGTGTAGCGAAGAAGATAATGACCGAACAGAAGCCATATCAGCTGTAGACCGGCGGACATGATTTTGGGCAAAATGGAGGTAAGCTGCTCGAGGCGCTGTGGTGAGGAGAGGACCTTCTATGGAAGACATCCTGGAGGGCAGGTTCATTTCAGAGATTCGTCTACGTACTGTTTGCACACTGATATTCACACCCCGAGATACTTGCAACCGGCTAGAGGTCACTTCTGAGGTCTGGAAACGGTTTCGGAGAGTCAGCATCACAACGAAGCGGTCGTCAGGTTGGCCTGTCGCTCTTGTCCACTCCGGCCCGAGTCTCCTGAAGTCCCTGCCAGTCTTTTTGTATCTCTGGGCCAATCTCCGAACCGTTGTTTCCTCTAGTCCGAGGACCCTGGCCGCGTTTCTCTGTTTTCTTCCGACCTCAATTAATACGATGATCCGTGGCATCCCACACCATTTTTAATAAGTGAAAACACCAACAAGATGAAAATAATGATTACTTTAATAAAAAAAAAACGCATCCCGGTAAGCATAGTACAACTATAGAGAACTTTATTTGCAATATTTGGACATAAGTCACTATTCCTTAATGGATTACTGCAGAGGATGATTGTAATGTAAACCCTCATGAGCAGATTCAAACCCAATATAACTTTTGATATAAGTTTATTAAGACCTTCAACTCCTTTCGGCTCAAAAATTTCAACCAAAATCTATTCACAACTAGATCTTACAGTAACCCTGAATACAAAATTTTAACTTTCTACAGCTAACCGTTTTTGAGTAATGCGAGATACGAACGTACGTATCTAACGACGAATCTAGTCAAAATGGATTCAGGGATGGCCTAGATGGGCATTTCCGTTGAAATCTGAAAATCGAAAATTTTCGCGATTAAAATATTTCCTTTACTGCATACAAGGAAGCAAAAATAACAGCTTAATATTGCTATATATATATATATATATATATATATATATATATATATATATATATATATATATATATATATATATATATATATATATTTATTTATATATAATAAACGAATTAAAATGATTTAACACTTACAAATTTTAATTTTGTAATCGTAACATTGTCGACAATCGTAGTTTGAAACGTACTGAGGGCAAACGCTGGATGCTCACTCGTACAAACGATGTACCAACTTTTCCATAACAGCTATTTTGGTGGTGGTTGAATCCTTAATGTATTTTTCTAGCCTTGCTGTCATCTACATGATCCCAATGAAACTATTTAAAAAAATGGACGTATTTGGTTCTGGTACATGTGTATCAGTAACCAAACGGTTAAGCAGAGATCTTAGAAGTTAAGAATAGCCGTGGAATGAAAAACTATTCTGCTAGACGTATCTGCTCCCTCTCTATGCTAAGAGATCCCTTTTAAATTTAACTAAAAATATTTTTCATTTTTTATATATGTAATTTGTAAATATTTTAGAGTGAACACTAAAAATTATTGTTGATTAGTTTTGCGAAACTATAATAATAATAATCTAAATTAATTAATACTCTGTGAACGTAGCATATAAATTCAAATGATTATAACATCGATATCCTGTTAGTACTTCCTTTATGGAACCATTAAGTAACTACACTAAAATTAATCAGATAAAAATTAATTAACCGTATCAATATTGCCTGAAAAACAGCACATCCCATCTAATAGCTAAATAAATCAATTTAAAGCCAAGATCCCACGGATTATTGTCTCCAGCCCAAGATGCTAGTTTAGCTCCTCTGCCTTCAGATTGTTTACATCCGAGAGGCATGTACCTCCTAGTGTTGATCCTATCAACACATCAGTGCCGATCGAAGCTCATTTGAATTGGTAACCACGTGGAACATTGCGATATGAAGTGACGGAACCGGATTTACCATATTATATTAATTATTCATATTCCGATAATTTACGGATTCTGTGTAAGTTTATCTTCTGGTCCGATTAATATGGTCCAGGTTACATTGCTATCGTAATTGGAAATAGATCGTATCATCCATCGGTTCAATATATGAACTTCGGAACACAAAATGGAAAAGATTTTTATTTTCACTATGTAGAGTCCTGCTTCTATAATAAATTCTGTAAAACCAATCCCCTCTTGGAGGTAAACTGTTCTTTGAATGGTCGTAAAACATATCGACCCTGGACCGATAGCTAGTTCTTTCTTGGAACTTAAAAATCTTGTTCTTCAATACAATCCAATTGTGTACAATTTCAAAGGTAGAGGGATTATCGTTCTAATCCCGTTTTTATTTACACATTACAATAACTGTACTAAATCTGCCAGCAATTGATGGTGGATAAATATTTACGACTTTTTTCACCTTTTACTATCAGTTACAACAAAAGTAATTTGGATAGCTTTAAGTCTGCAACCGTTTTTAATGCGTTTTATCTGTTCTTTCAAATTGAGTCGGCATTTTTGAGTTGCGATAACTTGTATTGAAGCTATTAAACTATTTGCCAACTCTGATTTTTGCTTGGAGTGCTCAAAATCATGTGAAGGGGAATGTGTATGAATAATTTACAGATTTAATGGATCTTGTGAACTTTATCTCTTGCAACAGGTCTTCATGTTAGTTGCAACATTGAACTTAAGATAATAATGATGGCATAAACCAAGGAAATTATTCGGAGAATAAAATATGGTTTTAGTATGCATTGTTAAACTGTTGATCAAAAATAGGGAATTCAACATGCAGTCCTTAAGCTTTTTATCGATTTCAAAAAAACTTATGATTCTAATGACCACCAGAAGCTGCATAATATTTTGACTGAGCAGGGAATACGAATGGATATTTTTTTATTCAACTAGGAAAAACCCTTGATAATAAAAAATTAATACATGAATGATTTATGTTTGACGAGAATAAAGTTAAAAATCTTCATATCTTGGCTAAGACAAAGAAATTAGTAGGAGAAACAACGCGTGGGTATTTCTTTATAAACTCCTTCATTTAACTGACCCAAAATACAGAATACATGGCAACTAAAACCATAATTTTAATGCTGTGCAGGTGTTAATTGCAACTTCTGGTTACTAAGAAGATTAAAACCACAACAAATATTTGAAGCTGGGATTAATAGTCGAAAAACCCTATTTTATAATAATTGGGCATTTATAATTCATCTATAATCGTTACTAAAATTAAGATAATAACGACATTTCTGGTACATTAGAAAATGATTTCTGATAATAAGGCGATAAATTATAACTACATTTCTTTTCTAATATTTTTTCGATAACATTCGGCTCGAATCAACATATTACGTGAGGATCATGTCTCCACAATGTACACTGATAACATGAAACGTCGATAGATATTGAATTATTCAACAAATCGATTTTTCAATTAGGCGGTGCTTTAGGGTGCGGTATACTGACCATAATTTACTAAAAATTGACTGTTAATTTGATGAAGCTTAAAATTGGAATTCTTTTGAATAGATTAACGAAGTACCAAAATTATTTCGGTATTTTCCATACAGGAATCCTTTATTTATTTTTTTTTATCCAAGAACATCAAGAAAGACTCGACTCATTAAAGAGGCTATTATAGGCCAATTGGATTCTTAAACTACAATACAGAAGTTTGTACTCCTCCAATTCATTTGTTCAAAGCAGCCTCATATTTGTTTTAGTATATATGTGTTGTTATCAATAGTACAGCAAAAAAGAGCAACAAAATTTGTGCATTCAAGAAAGTTTCGTCATAACTTCCTCTTGGTAATAAGAATCTGTAGAGTCAACCCGAATCTCCGGGACCAACCCCCTTTGGAGGCCTCGAAACGGAGAGGGGGTGGACGGGATATCCGCAAAATAATTTGCACAAAGTAAGTCGAGTTAGGTATCGTTTCTTATTGTTTTTATGTTCCTGAATCGAATGAAGCCACCCCCATGACGATACAGTCAAAAGTTTAGAACTAATTACTGATTTTAGGTTTAGAAAAAACATAGTAACGCGGCTGAACTAAATACAGGTTGACCCGTAAGTCACTGTAAATATTAAAAGAGGTAATATCTAAATATATATTTTTAATAATATTACATTTACTTATAAATGTAATTTAAATAAGACCTCAAGAGCAAAGTTCATATTGATCCATAGTCCGATTCCACACAGAAGAGCAGGAAATTCAATTTTTGTTTTAGTAAGTCACGTATTTGTTGAATATGAAGCGATGACTTAAAAACTAATCAAGATTTGTGATTCCAATTGCACCATCGTAAAGAAAATAAAATTCTCTTTAAAAAATATATTTTGGCTTAACTAAAGACGGCTTTGGAGGGGATCAATAGCATTTCAATATAATGGAAACCTAATTCCATACTACTCTTTTCGGCATATATAGACCAATCGCAAAACAAACCTCGAATCTATTTATAAGAAATCAAAGTTAATGAAAGTAGAAACTTTACTATAAATGGGTTATGTGTAGCCCAGCAGGAGGCTGAGAAATACATTTACAATTAGTGTATCAAGGGAAAGCTCCAAACTAAATTTCGTAAAGAAAATTTTGTCTTCATTACGATGGTGTAATGGGAACTAAATTACTTTGACTTGTATTAGATCATTATAATATGGACCATCTCAAACTTGGACTTCATAAATATTTTACAAAAAAAAAACGTATAATATTAAAATAATATTGAAGGTGCGGGACACAAAAACCGGACTTGACTTATACTTAAGACCGATAGGGATCCCGTATCGCGTATTAATAGGAGACGGCGACACCGATCCGGGACTGGACTTGACTCCAGTCTCTTATTAATTATACGATTGGGGATCGCTACTGGACCTTTAAGATACAAAGTGCTGCAGTTACCAAAGCATTAAATTTTTAAAAATAGTCCTTAAAGTTGGAACTAATAGGATCTGAAACAAAATTGGTGTATTTTTTTTACTGCCATTGCAGTGAGTAGAAAACTGTTACTACGCCTATTTTCGGGGGAAAAATAAAGTTTAATAATCTATTGAACATTTAAACTGATTATAATAAGCAACATTCCGGTATAATAAACATTCCGTGTATAGGTCAAATAAAGACGTATATGCCACCATCTTCACTGGAAAGGTGGAATAATTCCACTTAAAACTGGTAATACAGAACATGTAAATCAGTAGAATTATGGATTGATAAAATTTTTTTCCACTTCTATAATTTTATTTTTATTGAAAACTAGTTTCGAATGTTATACATTCATTTTCATTTCTAAAAGCACATATAAATTAAAAAATCAGCAATTCAAAATATAGTTTGGTATTATTATGCATATTAAATTAAGTGTAATATTAATATTTATAATAATGATTTATATTACAATTAATTTAATATGTATAATAATACCAAACTGTATTTTGAATTGCTGGTTTTTGAATTTTTGTGTGTTTTTAGAAATGAAGATGAATGTATTACATTCGAAACTAGTTTTCAATAAAAACAAAATTATAGAAGTGGCAAATAATTTATCAATCCCTAATTAGATCCATCCTTCTATACCATCATGCGGACGTCAACTAATAAATACAGTAGAAGCGGCACTTCGGGCCGGCGGGGGTTGAGGAGCATGAGGCAAACGCTCTTGATGTTTCTCCCTCTCTCATTCCCTTGTCACTCTCTTTCACATTACCTGTTTCTTATGAATTGGAACTGCTATGTTTTCATAAAAAGTTGAGTACAATGTAATTTTATTTTATTTTTTTTGGCTCAAACGAAGCATACACCTTACACCTACTTACTGCAATAGCATAAATAATTGCTTTGATGAATTCCGCAGCGGTGTTGTGAGACATAAAACATAATAATATTTGTACAACGAATTTAAAAATAAAATAAAACTCACTTATTACGTTTTTCATATTGTCTTGTATTTTTCATATTCTACTTAAACTTTTACACAGTGAGTCATGGTAATAACTACATCAGTGTTGAATAAAACTTAATTGAAAAAAAAAAAATGTCCTAAAAAATCTTAAACCATAATAAAAAATCAATCATTGTGAAATGAATTGAACTGGAAATAGAAGAGACATCAAATCGATACTTGGAGTATGTTTGAATATTTGCCTCTGGGGTTCATACGAGTAAGCCAATATTTATAGGGTCCAATTCTCCTGAAGTCTTTTTCTCAAAGATATCGGAAAATAAAGAACGAATTCCCGTTTAAGCGTACCAATATTGGAGAATGGGAAGATTCGAAAAGGATTCCGGCCTTATCCCCACCTATTGGAAGGTTTTGGGCTTTTCCTTTATTCCTTTGATAGAGTTAAAAGGTTTATTTTTTTTATTGATTAAGAGTGTTCATATGTTGCAAATAATCAAGATGTAAAATTATATAAGAAATTGTTTTAAAGCTGTCTTATTCAGAAATATTTGAAGCATGAAAAAATAATAATACTGTAGGATCAGTTGTGACGGTAGTTGATAATTGTAGCGTTATTAAATCATTATGGAATAAAATACACCCACAAATCGTAACTGTCATTAATCCTAAAACATTTTTTAAATCAATTTACAATCTTTATCTTCTCTTTTCTTTTTTAACTTCAATAAATATGTACGGAATGCTTAGTGGTCGAAAAAGAGAAAGTTTTTAGGATTCCTCTTATTTTATCCCTTTTAGAACCTTTGAGTCTAATAAATTCATAATGGATAAAATATTGCACCATTCATCATTGGTAGGAGGGATAATTTATAATAATTTCGATAATAATTTATGATTTATTTTTATGATATTTATATATGATTTATAATAATAATTTATCATAATTTCGATTTGAAATTAGGTACTTTTCAGGTTTGTCGTAATTTTTTAACAAATGCAATATACATTACATATTTCGTCTAAAATTTGAAAATACTATAATAGAAAAGTAGTCATTTTTTTTCCGAACTGCTTAAGTGAATTCGAAGGAAATACTGGAGTATTTTTTAAAGAATAGAAATGTTTTATGCATTTAAAGACTATTTGGACAGGATGTATGGTTATTGTGATAATTTAAATATGTTAGTTAAAAAATAAAAGAGGTTTTTAGAAATCAAATTAAAATAAATGAAAACCGGTGACCGAAATCGAAGACACGTATCTACCGGAAATAAATAAGTCCTATCCGAATTTAGAATTTTTAAATATTATAATAACTTAATAATGACACCACTTTTCAAGCCTATTTTAATAATCTATCTAATTAATATTGTGACTAAAATCCCTAAATAATAACCATGGAAACACCATTTCATTCCCAAGACCACATGAGGTTCATAGTTAGTAGGTCATAGTTAATAGGTCCCCTCTTCGGTAAGCCTTGTATCATTCATTAGGATGGTGATCGATTGATGAAGAATTTCATAATTTAAAAAATACCTGAGCGTCAGAATTTTAAATATCACACCATAAAACAAGATAAACTTTGTCCCACCGAAACTACCCTCAGAAAAGAGTTTACAAGTTTAAGTTAAAGTTAAATTTTACCCTCAGAAAATGAGTTTACAAAAGAATCTTTAAAGATTATAATAGATATGAAGATACCACCCACTGATGCCCAAGATACTGAGAAGAATGGCAAAAGAATTGTTGAGAAACTTTAAAAGGCGCGGTGTTATCATTCCTGGCACGTAAGGAACTCTGCTGCTAAACTTGTCTCAACAAATTTTTTGAAATTTCCAAAGTAACGACGGGGTCACCTTTCTTTATGAACTAATTTCACTTGTGTAAAAGTTTTTTATTAGTTAATCAGAAGTTCAAATTAATTAATCAGAAGTTCAAACAGATTCCTTAACTGATGATTGTTTTATTTATATATATACTACCCGTCCTGATCCGGCTTCGATCGGAAAAAAGATTTTCTTAACATAAATACATCTGACCAGATATAAAATATTCCAGTAGGTCAGATAATGGATTCAAAGTAGGCAATACAACTTTTCCTGCTGCGGATAATAATTGTACAATGTGATGAATACTGTTTATTTGTTTTATATTCATGCGCAAGACAATTGAACGATTATTACGTTAATATACGATACGTTATATGTCATATGTTGTATCCGCTGTTGATGTATGTAAAACGTTAAATGTTTTAATCAGCATTAACTAGTATAGCTATGAGCACCGTCCCCAATACACAAATGCATTGTATGAATATGATATTAATCGCCCAAATCGTTCAAAAGTTACACGTTCACAAACAGACGCACCAACGATTATTTATTTATATATATTCTCAACATTATGCACTTTAATTTTATAATCAATATAATACCAAATTTGTTTAATTACGATATTATTGTCAGGATAAAATATCATTGCTACAAGGTTAACTTCAGGTATTTTATAAATTTGCGTTATCTACTGACTCCAAATATCAACAATTTTATTTTTTTCGTATGCAAATCTGCTAAATTAGCTTAATAGTGCGACATACATCAATATACAATTAAAATTACAATTGTAAATAGTTTTTATCATGTGTTTCCTATAAGTGTTGCTGTTTCTTCTCTTTATATGTATATGTTTTAGTTTACGAATTTATATTTGTCTATTTCCTTTATGAAATGAAATGAAGAGTAATTTTTATTCTGGGACACCAAATATCTAAGAATAATTACAATGTACAACTCCAGTAATATTTTTCTGGCTGCATTAAATTGTTAAAAAATAAATAAAATATATTAAAAAAAAGAAAATAACAAGTAAATTTAATCAAAATATTGAAATTATAAATAGATATATGTACATATTTGCAACAATAAACATAAAAACTTTAGTTTTACATATTAGCGGAAGATTGATAACTGACGAGAGAAGAAATAATTGGTATTAAAATGAAGTTAGAGATCTCGATTGGAGATAGTCAAGGAATGCCGAAACGAAATGGCGCGAATGATAAAGATTTTTTTAAAGGGAAGCAGTTCTGTGAGAAGTAATATACAGATTTGCGGGCTAGAATTTAGTATTTATTATTATTTATTTATAAAGGCAATCCACGACAAGGTGATGTCTGGACGCTCAACTATGTCGACTATCCAAGATTAACCGATATCAGTTCATAACGCACTGCACTGCTAATACAGTTGGCAGGTAAGGTAAAAAAACAAAAAAATAATATATATATATATATATATATATATATATACATATATATATGTATATATAAAACCATAACAATATAATTATATATACTAACAATAATAAAAAAAAATAAAAATAAATAAATGGAAATAAAATTAAATTATCTAAATAAATATATACATATAATTAAAATATAAATAAATAAAAATAGTAATAATGAATAGAAGAAAATAAATAAGTTAAAATAAAAGAAGAGACCTTAAAACAAACCACATATAATAGAATTTGGTATTTAAAGAATGGGCAGAGGAACAAGGGGTGGGCAAATTGAGGATATACGGAGGTGTTTTATTTCTAAAAGCTCGGAAAAGATGGACAGCCGAGAAGTATTGTCGTTGGAAAGGTGAGTAAATCTACCTCAATTCGGCATACCAACTAGAGATGTGGGAGCGCCTTGAATCCCAGAAGATGAATCTATTGAAACAATTCACTAATCTCTTTAGTCTCATCTTATGAGAGAATTATATGCCTTAAAATGCATTTTGTCAACCCTGTATTACTGCAACTGTAATTATAAATTACAGAAAAAAACTTTATTTGTTCAATTGTTACAATAAGCATCAATTATAATTAAAAATAATAAACTGGCAAAATAATGTTCTAATAATCGACGCTGAATTACATATATTAGCATCTCATTGCAATTGAGATCTGCAGAGCAGTGAGAGGCAGCTCTACACACATAGAAATACTGAAATTGGTTTAAGAAAAAAAGTAGCTGGTTACTTGTCTGCCTCTATGAATTCATTTTTATTTTATTATTTTTTTTTTCAGTTTTCTTCAAATTTACTTTATGGTTTTATACTAAAATTGTATTAACGCTATAAATTAATTTTTTATCTATTACATCGACTCACGCTAAATTAGATCCATATTTTCATAATTTGCAATCATATTAGAAGAAATATTAATAAAATATTAAATATGATTTATTTGATAACTAATATTCATTGTCTTACAGGTTATCCCTAGCTTCTTGGCTGGAAAGCGGAAGCAGGGAGCTGAATGTAGTAGGTGAGCAGTTCTTGTGCTCCCTAAATCCTGAATGCTTTTTACCCCTTTAATTTATATTTATGTATATTTAATGAATACGTATTTATCCTTATTCCTTATCATGGTACTTGATATGGTTCCGTCCCTGTATCAAATATTAATTAATATTTGCTATTTTTCTTAGCATGGCCCGTGTGAAATTATCATAATTTTTGAATGTGGTTGTTGGTGAGTATTTTTTTCCATTAAAAATTGTTTTTTAAGATATCCTCCAACAGCATGTGGATTTCTCTTGGAAATTGTGTTATTGAATATTAGAATTGATGCATGAAAAAAAAACCGGTATTGAAAAAAAACAAAGCCTTATAGGCTTATATTTATCAAAACTTGAAGGCTTGGTATAAGTGGTGAAAAATCCATGTGTGTTAAAGTAACATTAGAGTTTCCCCGTAGCTCTCTACAGTAAATACTATTTCTACAAAACAAGTTAGCATAGAGGTATTTTCCTATGCCAGAGGATCAATTTAGCGCAAAACCGATAATTCCACGTAATTTAGTGCGATCCTCAAGAATATTTAGAATACAACGAAAAATAGATTGTAGGAGAGTATAATAAATGCAAGATGCTTTATTTTCTCTCTATTCTGAATAATTATTATCTAAAAAATATTGTAATTAGTTTTGAAGATGAAATAAAACCGGTTCCAAAAAGATCAATCTCCTAATCATTCCTTTCATATCTGTCAAATATAAATACTTGCATCGGTCTCCAAAATAATTTTTGGTTAAGTAAATACCGGTCATATTATGTTTAATTGTTAGATTATCCAAAAAGGAAGAAAAAATAAGAAAAAAAAAGGAATTACAATCCTGTTCTGTTGATATATGGAATAAGACTTAATAATAAAAATTACGGATATCTTAAATATGAATAAATTTATCTCATTTTATATACATTATGTCTCAATAATAATATTAGTAGTCATTAGTAATAATAATATTATTTTAAAAGTTCAATAATAACAATCTAGATCACATTCCCGGGGAGTGGCAAAGAAAATGTAAAGTCAAGGGACAAGTCCTTCTTACATTGACCATCAATCATTTTAATATTTGTAATGTTATAAGGAGATGTCTTTTCCTAATTTCCTTTTCGAGACATACATGATAAGCATTTTTTGTAAATATTTTGTAAAATATTTATAATAACATCAATGATCATTACGTATAATCTAGTTATGATTAACATCGTCGAAAAACTTACGTCTTAACTACCAAAGACCTCAGAAAAACCGCAAATATGTTTGGCCTGAGAATTGAAGACACCACTACGCCTCGTTGGAAGGGAGTTCTGAGAGACTCAAGTGACACCCATATTGGGTACTCGTCACACAATAGTCCTCGACGCGAAGAGAAATTATATTGCCTTCGGTTCCCTCTGTCAAAGCCGATCTCATTTTTCGCCTCACCCTACCTCCCGAATTCCAGAGAATTGAATTTACGAATCAAGAGCTTGCAGGGGCAATCGGGAAACTGTAGGGTTTATTTTAGTAATGCTGGAGTCTCCACCGGTAGGATCGAAAATATTGCCCACTTTACCATAAAAATACTTGATTGAAATATAATTTTAGACCATTATTTTATAAATAAGTATTTGTGATTTGTGGGCTTTGATTGTTTACATAATGATTTTTGCATCCAATGAATGATGATTTTACTGAAAAAGTAATGCAGTCAAGTACAAAAATAATATTGAAAAAAGTATATAAACGAGCTGGAATTCCTTCTTATGAACCCAAAAACTACAAAAGGTCGTGAGTTTCTTCTAATTCACTATTACCATAGACATTACATTTCCTTCCACCTGTGAAGCGTATTTTTTTGTTATGAAACTAAATGAATAAAATAATTTAAAAAAATATAAAATACATTTTATCAGATAATTCACTTCTGGATTGAAACTGAGGCATAAAAAGGACTATTTCGGAACTCATAAATCAGAGATCCTAGAATGCTAGACATCATACTGGGGCATTTAAATTTTTAACATTTTGATACTGCAAGAATGAATGAATTTATATATGTGGATTTTTAAAAATATAAATAATGGCATTAAACTGTATTACAAAAGGACAAGTTACTTCCTGCATAATTAAGTTACTGGTAGCGTTCTAATTCTTATTCAGATTCTATACTTGAAGGCCCCGTGTCATCTTCTTTTCAAACCATTCAGAGAATTATCGGAAATTGTTTGGGAAGTATGGTTAGAAGCTAATGGATTTTTGATTGTATGGAGATGAAGAAATGGAATGAAGAAATGGAAGGAAAGATATAGGATATTAAGATTATTATGTATGATTCTATTTGTGACATAATAAGGAGCATAGAGGATTTAAGAAAGATTTTGAATTTTGAAATTTGAATAATTAGATGGCTTAGTGAAGCCTGAAAGCTCAAATTCCTACGTCAAAAGAGGCTCGATTATAGCCACCCAGGAAGAAGCCTTAAGTGATGGGTTTGTTAAAGCGGAATGTTATTAAAGGATTCTATAGGATAGGATGCAGTTTTTTGAGAGCTTGTTAATGCATTCGGAAAAAGACGTATTGAAACTTCAGAAAGGGGCTTTGATAGCCTCATCTTTGATAGAAAAGCTACTAAACATATACAAATTTTCTCAACAAATATCAAATCTAGAGTCTGTAAACAAACATGCATGGTAAAGACATCACGTTTCTTAAGTTAATAATATCTCGACTAATGATGGAAGCTTCTGGATTTAGGAGTGTGCCGATAACTTCACATTGCATCATATAATCTAAATCTAAAATCTCTTATGTTTCTTTCGTGATTTTAACGTAATAGATTATTAGAGAGAGTCTTGTATTTTTCCATCTGCGCAAGAAATTAAAATTAAAAAGAAGAAAATTAAAGCATTAAAAAATTATTCCTATAATTACAAATAAAATAATAGATATAGAACAAAATCTACAGGTTATTTCAAGAGAAGCAACTGGAGTATTTCTGGATGTCGCTCAAGCGTTCGATAGAGTCTGGCACCAGTGGCTTCTCTTCAAGCTAAACTTCACTAACGCCCAAAGTTTTCAGTCTTTCCTTTCTGGCAGGTTCTATTATCCTCCAAACCTCGTAATGTTCTATCATTAGTTTTTGCGGAAGCTATGTAACAGAAAATCTGAAAAAGACTTACGAAGATTACAAACAATACCAATCAATCTAGATATTGATAAAACTCCACAGATTCAAAAATGTTACTTAAAAATGTATGGAAGCTATTTTCAATATGATTTTGACTTATCATTTCTCTCCAATCAACCTCGAAATTGCAAAGACTCTTAAGAAACACTCGTTATACTATGGCTGAACATTTGACAGATGGTGATGAGATGCAAACAAGTATAATAATGGATAACGCTAAACGTACGGAATAAAATTTTTCTACATTTTAAATTTCAACCAAAACAGAAATAATTTATTTTTAGATACATATATATAATTTATCCTAAGAAATTAGGATTTTTAAGAACTAAAATAATTCAATTTTGCAAGATGCACAGAAACCCATTAATGAGCTTCGAAGAAAATTACTGTTCCCTTTACTTACTGTTCCATTCCCTTAGTAGAAACAAGAATGGAAATAAAAGTATCCGCTTACATTTACACCAAGAAAACGAGTAAGAATGAAACAGCCTTTCCAATGTAATTTTCCTTAATCAAGGCTGCTTTAGTAAGACATTTATGTTCTCACCTAATTGCTACAGGTGTAATTAGAAACATTTACTTCTCTTAAGAACCCATTCACTGTTTGTTTGAATGCTAGTTCAAATAAACCGTTTGGATTGTATTGTTGCTGGCACTTAATGAGTACAAGTAATGAGGATTTTTTTTCTTATACATGGTTAAATAAAATAAATACAGTATATCAAGCAACTGTTTGGTGCCGGTTTTCAATCCGAAACTTTTAAGCTATTATGTTTAGGTAGCTATGTACAATAAATATGTCTGACAATTAATTTCACTTTAAGAGGGAATATGATATTTACATGACAGTTACAAAGTGGAATAATTTTGAGATCAAATATAGTTTCTAGCATTTTAATTCTAGGCAGATTCTAAAGCAAATTATTTATCTGGTTTAATAAACAATTGGCGATCGGTAATGGAGGACGATAGGTTACATTGGAGTTGTAGAAGTTGTACAGGAAACGAGAAGAATGACTCATCAGCATTTTCTGCGTTTTCCGAAAAAGACCAAGATCCTGAAGAGTTGATGAAAAAAAAAATCGAGATTCTCGAGATGGGAAGGAAGAAAAGTAGTCTTAATACTTCGGGACAATAAAAGATAATTAATTTGTCTTCATTAAAAATGCTAAAAAAAAAATTAACATTAAGATGCTAAAAAAAAATTAAAAATTTTTTAAGACATCTGTTATGGATCTACAATCTCTGAAATCAATTTATTTTAACTATGACAAAAAATTTGTATTTACTTACTACCCACAAATTTGAGGTGAAAATCTAAATATAAAATCTCACCTAACTAAAAACTCGATTAATGGTGTGATTTTTTGCAGCGGATTTTTTTTTTTTTTTTTATGATATCAAACTAATTGCAATAGTTTTAATAATTATAACAAGTGATCATGAAAAGTGAATAATCTTATTTTTAAATGAAAAAATAAACCCAAAATATTACTTATTCGTAATTCTACGCCAATATTTTAATTATACCTAATGCTACAGGTAATACCTGGTAAACCGAATCATTATTATTTAATAATTAATTAAATGTAAAACAATAATCCTACATGAAACTAGTGCATTATAAGAATACATCAGCAAAAAAAAATAAATGAAAATAATCGAGACCTCCTGGTGCACAGAAGAATGCAACAGTTTTTTTGCTCTCCAAAAAAGTAGTGATTTTCGCATTCCAAAGTTTAACCTCGGAACGACGCTGTGATCGGAAAAAAAAATGTTTAAAAAATGTATATACTGATTGGGCTTATGATATCTACAATAGTTTTCATAAATTTACCTTTCAAATTTTAGACTCTTCTAATTATAAAATACCCTTTTATTTTTCTTATTAGTTTAATGGGTTTAATTATTGTTCTGAATTAATATTTATTAATCGTTTATTTTATTTTACTATGCCTTTATTTTTTGATGTTTTGTTCATTTGGTTTATTGACAACATTTTTAATCAACAAATATAAAAAGTTTTAGTCCCCTTACCTCAAAATTTGAGGTTTTACGTTTCGAGATATGTAGAATCCAAAAATCGAGTAATCCCAAAAAATTCATCCGTCCCACATAGACTAATATTAGCGAAGATACAGCAAACAGTTCTTATTTTTGACTTTCACCCAAAGCTGTATAGAAATGACGTGCGAATGGATACATCAAGCTTTTTCTTTTGCAAGTTACAGTATTATTTGTTTAACCTTTCTTTGGGCCTTGTTTTTTGTTTCATAATAAAATTTAGTAATTAGGGATTGATAAATTATTTACCAATTCTATAATTTTGTTTTAATTGAAAATTAGTTTCGAATGTTATACATTTATCTTCAGCTCAAGGTTTAGTAAGTTTCAAGGTTTACTATTTAGTAAGCTTTTGTATCATTATACAATTGGTAATAGTAATTTTTTTCATGATTGTGCCATCAAAGAGTTTTGCTCATCTAAATTTATGATTTGTCCCACTGCGTACGCCGTCCGCGGCTTTATCTCGAGGCTACTGAGACTATCTTATATAGATTTGGCTCTAATGTCTAAGGTCGCCCAAGGATGATCCCTTCAACTCGACGTTACTATACGCCATTTCGTTAAAAAATTTATTAAATAAAATAAATACAGTATATCAAGCAACTGTTTGGTGCCGGTTTTCAATCCGAAATTTTTAAGCTATTATGTTTAGGCAGCTGTGTACAGTAAATATGTCTGACAATTAATTTCACTTTAAGAGGGAATATATTTCCATGACAGTTACAAAGCGGAATAATTTTGAGATCAAATATAGTTTCTAACATTTTAATTCTAGGCAGATTCTAAAGCAAATTATTTATCTGGTTTAATAAACAATTGGCGATCGGTAATGGAGGACGATTAGGAAAGTTCCTAACTCGATGAAGGTTCATGAAGATTTCAAGATAGCCAATCGAACGGTAATTAATTCCTCACCAAACAAAAAAAAAAAAAAAAAAAAAAACTAACAGCGAAATCGAACCGGTATTTACTGAGATTTACCGTATTGAACTCTGCAGGCCTGTCTTGTAAATTATTCTGCACATGTTCCAACTGAAACCGGTACACCATTTTTTAGTTACTTGATAACTCAAAAATTTTACATTCCTGATGTTCATTTCACAGATATTTCATTAAAAAAAAACGAAGCCAAACATAAAAAAACAAAACCTTAATCGGACTAATGTTATTGATGACAAAGAAAACCTTTTCTGTAATCGGCTCTAACTCAAAGTCTATTCGAAAGGAGTCGTGTTAATCGTATATAAATATATTTTTTATATATAAATATTTGGAAACAATATACCATTACGTATCAATTTGTAGCGAATTTTTAAAAAGATATGTTTCCTGCTTTCCTCAGATAAAATTCAAAATTAATGCAAATTGAGAAAATTGAGCGTATGTAACAAGATTACTTCAGAAAATTATTGGTCTTTGAAATAAATAAAAACGTATTAATATTCCAAAAAGAATTTTGGAATGGAGACCAGAGAGAAAAAGGAAGAGGGGTCGCCCGAGGAGAAGCTGGTTGGAGGGCGTCAAGGAAGGAATGGTGAACAGGGGAATGTGTGATGGAGACTGGCAAGACAGAGGAAGATGGAAAAAACTTATATTTGGTGACGACATATGACCGAAGTTGTAAAAGTCGTTAAATAAAAAAATTAATATTATTCAATTATTAATAATTATTAGTAATTATTATTAGTAATTTATTAAAATTTTAATATAATGATTAATGTTGATTTTAATTCGGGGAGGAAGATGAGGATAAATACCCAGAAATGTTAACAATGTAATAGTATTGGATAATAAAGATATCAATTTTGGAAGTAAAATTGCCATTATTTTCAAATAAATAAAAACGTTTCAGATAATGTATCAATTTAGTTACAGAATTGAATTACTGAAGGTTAACAAAATAAATTAAGCATATCGACGTATTTATTTATATTTATACAACAGACTGAAATAGTTTAAACAGCAACTTCATTATACCAGCTTAGCATCTGACTGAGTGAGCTAAATTATTAAAACATTTATACAAACAGGTCTTTGAAACTTTTACGACGGGCCACGTTATATTTAATGGTTGTTTTTATGCATAACACTTCTTTTGCTTACGAAGCGTTTAATGTTTTCCTCGAGTTCTGTACACATCGAATCTCAGTTTTATGACTGGTCATTTCATCGGTCCCATGTTTAACTTACGAATGTGATAAATTCGATTTTTATTTTGTTTATTTTTCGATAGTATTTCGGTTGAAACAGCCTGTCTGAAAATCTGAAGCTTCCGGAATATGCATATTATTATTAATGTAAAAAAATAACTACACATGAAACTAGGAGATAGAAGAAATACACCAACAAAAAAAATTTAAATAGGGACAGAAGAATGAAGGTTTTTTTTTGCTCTCCTGAAAAATAATGATTTTCACATTCGTAAGTGAGAGATCGACGGTATACTGAATACAATCAGGTCTTTTGCAGATTAGTCCCGCTAGTTATTTTAAAACAGGAATAGTATCTGTTACAGAAAAGTATCAGCTATATTAGAATCAATGTTGTTATTCTTCTATTATATCGAAGTGCCATTTAGTAAACTTTACAGAACACACCTGAAACGATTTTTCTCCAAATAACAATTTTTATTTTTTTTTATTCTTTTTTGTATAGAGTAGGGGTTTATTAACTAACTAGCTAAATGGCACTACAGCCCTAGTTGGACCTTGGCCTCACGCAGAATTTACAGCCATTTATGCCTTTCTTCCGCCTTCCTTCGCCATCCACTTACTCCCAGCCGCCTCAGATCGTCATCCACATCGTCAAACCACCTCAGCCTCGGTCTTCCTCTCAATCTCTTTCCGCCTAGCCTGCCATTCATCATTCTTTGTTAGCCTCTCATCCGACATCCTTGGCACATGGCCTAGCCAACACAGTCTTCCTTCTTTGATAGTGGCCACAATATTAGTCTCGCCAAAGAGTTGTTCGAACTCGCTATTCTTTCTGATTCTCCAATGGCCAAGCTCGTTTACCGGTCCAAATATCTTTCTGAGGACCTTTCCCAAATCTTCAGACTAATCTCGCTCTCCCTAGTCAAAACCCAGCTCTCGTTCCCATATGTTACCACCGGTCTTATTTTACTCTTATAAATGGTGGTTTTCGCAGATCGAGACAATTTTCGGAATTTAAGCACTTTATTTAGCGCAAAAAGGCGTTTGTTACCAGCCGCTGTTCTGGCTTAGATCTCAACACTAATATTTCTTTTATATTTTATGTTATCTTCTGTTACTAGAGAACCTAGATATTTGAAGCTCTAGCAGCGCCTGAAGTTGTGCCCATTGATTTACACTCCTTGTTATCTGGTTGTATTCTTGACGTCCTCATATATTTCGTCTTGTTCACTGCCGCCGCTTCAAACTGTTCTAACGCTCCTGAAAGTGCTGGTAATGTGCGCGCTGTAATAACCACATTATCTGCGTACGCCAAATGTTGGGTCAGCCTAAAATAGACATTTTCTCCGAGGTTAGTTCTTATTGCTCTTATCGCTTTTTCGAGGGCCAGATTGAATACTATGGATGACAGTGGATCACCTTGTCTCAGTCCGCCTGTTAGTTCAAACTCGTTTGATAGGGTTCCACCAACCCTTACCTGAGATATGGTTTCCTTCCACGTCATTTCAGTTAATCTCACGAACTTTGGTTGGGCCCCTAGAGGCCTGATATCTCTAGCCACCTTTTCTCTATCTACCGAGTAATACGCTTGACGTCTATAAAATAAGTGATGCAGACTAACGTTATGCTCCTAACTCTTCTCCAATGTCTATATCAGTGAGAAAATTGAATCCATTGTGGATCTCCGTTGTCTAAACCCATACTGATAGTCTCCAGTAATCCTCTAGGGCCACCTAGAGCCGGTAAATTGCAATGGCGAGTACCTTATACACAGTCGCACTATCCCGCGATAGTTATCGCATGCCATCCTGTCGCCTTTCTTATATACTGGGCGAAGAATAGCCAATCTCTCCTTACCGCATTCCTCCTACTGTTCTTCCGCACCACTACCACCGTCCATCCTATTTACATTCAGCATGTTCTGGAAATACCTAACTCACCTGCCCAAAACATCCTTGCTATCTCCCAACAAGCTTCCATCTTCATCTTTATAAAATGCGGGTCTTGGTGCATATCCTGTCTTAATATCTTTAACTCCCCAGTAAAACTTCATACTGTTATTTATATCGAATTCCTGCTGCATCTTCTCAAGTTTCTCTCTCCCTTAAGCTCTCTTTTTTCCTCTATAAAACTTTTTGCCTTCGCCCTATTTCTTTCATAGTCGTCTGTCGTGGCTCTCGTTCTTCTATCTATCAGTTTCATTCTAGCATAATTTCTTTCTTTAACTGCTTTTTCACATTCCTTGTCATACCAATCATTTCTCTTTGTTTGCTGTCTCTTCCCTAATTCCTCATTCGCCACACCCTTCAATGCGTTTTTAAAGTCACTCCAATTCTCTTCAATTGACTCGGTACTTTTCAAGCTCTCTAATCTCTCTTCAATTTTCCTTCTAAATATTTTATAGGACAATATATTTTGAAGGATTCTAGCACCGGTTAAGACCAGAGTGAGGACTGATAGTCGTTATTATTTGGTGCTTACGTCACCAATATTCGATTTTTAGAAGATTTCCAATTTTTTTTCGATATATCGTGAGCGGGAATCGATTGAGGTGGTGTTTAAGTTCCAAAATCAATTGAAACCTACATTTCGAATTTTGGGCGCTTAAGCCTTTTTAAAAAAACAACGTCGATATTAATATCTGTTAACATTCATTTAGTTAGCAAAATGAACTCCTTTAGGTTATATTACAATTTGAATAACGACAGGAAGCGTTTAAGTTTTATCAGAAAGCTGGGATTATCCATAAAGGGAGCGCTTCTGTAATTAAGGGTACCCAATGAAGCTCGTGGAAAGAAATGGTGCTTATGATAGGTGTTATTTTAGGTGGAGGTGTTATGCACGTTCGAGTAGAAATGAGAAGGAAATACTCTCCAATACATGGTTAGAGCATCATTAACCACTTCCATGTTATTTATTTATTTCTGGTGTGGTGAGTACATACTACAAAGTACGGTGCTAAAGAATTAGGCACGGCAGAACATACTATAACGGATTGGAAGAATTATCTGCGGGAGATTTGTGCAAGCGACGTACTGACCAATCCAATTAAAATTGGAGAGCCTAGAATAACTGTCGAGATTGATGAGTCATACTTTTCTAAGCGGAAATAAAATGTTAGGAGGATACTTCTCCAACAATAGGTGCTGGAAGGAGTGCTTCCAGGCCGTACAAGGAAGTAAAAATGTGAATTAGGTTAATTATAATTAAAGCTTTCGAAATCATGTGTTTTTCTTTGATCACGTAAAATAACAGATTACTATTAAAAAATAACTAACGGGGCTAATCTGCAAAAGACCCGCGGCCACCGAGTAGCGTTCTCTAGTACAATTTCTGCTAATTTACTGCTGTGTATTCAATCGTAAAATTCGTATTCATGGCAATTATTACAGCTTTAATTAGATATTATTTAAAATTATTAGTGCTGTCAGCTTCCGCTCAACCTGGGAAGTTGTATCTAAAGCAGTAATAATTTCAATTACGGTAAGGGTCCGACCTCTTCTGAAAAGAACCCGTTGGTAAATTGTATATCTCTTAGCCAGCGGAAGTCAGCGTCTGTGGTCAAATCATGATAAGGTCCCCACCTCAACTGAAAAGGATCCGTTGGCGTTTTGCATTTCTCTTGAGCGAGCGTAGCGAGCGGAAATCGAAAAAATTAATAATTTTAAATAATATCTAATTAAAATAATAACAATTTTGGTACAACTTTACAAGAGGGGCGCGTTATCACTAGTACTCCCGATCTTCCCCAAAGGTCGCCAGACTAGCATACTCTAGCGCCATTTGTGCTAACTACCTCATTTGCATTCAATTGTAACATTCGTATTCTTTGCAATTATTAAAATTATTACTGTCTTAATTACATATTATTAAAAATTGTTATTGCTGTCGACTTCCGGTGATCTGGGAAAGTTTTAGTAATAATTTAAAGCAGTAATAATTGAAATTACGGTAAGATCCCAACCTCAACTGAAAAGGATCTGTTGCTGTTTTGTTTATTTCTTGGGCGAACGTAATGAGTAGACAGCATTAATAATTTTAAATAATAACTAATATATAATTAAATTAATAATTTATTATTATAAAATTAATAATTAATAGTTAATTAAATTTTAATAATTCCTATGAGCACGAATGTTACAATTGAATGCAAAGCAGTTAGCACAAATGGCGCTAGAGTATCCTAATCTGGCGACCTTCGTGTAAGATCGAGAGGAACAAGTGATAACACGCCCCTCTTGTGATGTACCTCAATTTTAATTATTCCAATGAATACGAATTTTACGATTGAATACAAATCAGTTAGTGGGTTAAATGGCGCTACAGAGCGCTAGTACGGTGACCGTACTGAAAGGATGCTGCATTTTAAATCACACCCCAACTGTCTAGAAGCCATGCCCACCAATAACTGCTGGACCGTTGCTCGGCCACAGTTAGGTTGCATTCCGATGGCGAACTCATGCGGCACATAGTTGAAACTAACTTTTTTTTTCTTTACCCCCGGATTTCATTCACAAACTATTTAGGCAAGTACTTATATATACACATATTACAAGATGGTATTGTTATTTTATGATATATCCTTATATTCGTTAATATTTTGTAAATAAAACCCGATGGCAAAGAAAAAAATGTTAGTTTCAACTTAGTTGGGTGACTGGCACGAGTTCGCTCTCGGAATGCCACCTGACTGTCGAGCTATTTGCATTCAATAATACATAATATCTCGTCTCTAGTCGAAAAATAAATATTTGTTATTGATTCTGTGTGAAAGTATTAATCAATTATTTTGCATAACTCAATTTCGTAAAAAAAAAATGAGCTGCCATTTAGTTTCTTAAGTGGCTATGAGCATGAAACATATGTTTAAGTTACTTCTTATTGCAAATATAGCACAAACTATAGAACATTCTTGATTATAAACATTTAAAACAATAAGATCACTAATATGGCGTCTAAAAGTTTTGTGGTTGCTAATAGTTTACCAATATTTAAAATAACTGGGTAGGCAATATCCACTAAGAAGCATAATCTGACTATTATTGTTAAATTTGGAAACGTGAAGGTGTTATTGACTTAACGGAATTCGACTTTTTCTCTGGAGCTAAACATATGAAAACAAGTTTAGTTTTATGGTTACTAGAGTAGGTTACGCAAGGTTATTTTTCTGAGCTTTATTGGATTTCGTTTCTTAGTGGAAAATGCTCATCAGACGCATACCCGTTTTCCTCCGTACGTTCAACCTGCATATCCTTCCTAAACGTTTCACAGGATTGGAGAAGGGCATCGTCCCAGGTAAACAGTGTTCCGACGTCGAAGAAAAATTTGAGAACTTCCTGAACAAACCAGAAATCGATGGTTGGGAATTAAGGAAGGCCTTGTGTGAACTGCATGGTATGGATATGGTTCCTTCCCCGCAGGTGATCATTGCAAGCCTTAGGGCTTGCAGAAGAAACAATGATTATGCCCTAGCCATCAGGATGCTGGAAGCAGTGAAGTTCAAGTGTGGTAGCCATGCTAAGACTATCTGGCCCTACATATGTCAAGAGATATATCCAACCCTTAAGGAGTTAGGGGTTGAACTTCCAGAACAATTGGGATATGACAAACCTGAACTGTGGAAGAAGGACGAATGTCATTGTTGGTAATTTTTCTGGATTCATGCAAAAAATTTAATGTTTGTTGATTGTATGTATTTATATATTGATTGTTTTATATGTTGATCAATATATTGATTTATATATTGATTGATTGTATGTATTATGTATTTATTTATTTGCATGTATTTCTTCAATTACTTGTAACCTGCCATGCATCTTATTTATGACAATGAAAAAGCTATATGTATTCAAAACAAAATTTAGATTCCACTTTTTAAGAAGTATATAATCTTGAAATAAATGTTTTATAATTTGACGTATTGATAATAACCTGATTTTTAACTTTAGATTTTTTTTCCCACTCCAAATATATCATCATGTACAAAGCATGCAGTAAGCTCATATTGCTATATAGCGCTGTGCCTGCTTTGATTAATTATTCCTAATACACAGCCTTGTTTTATGTTTTTTAATGATTAAACTATATTTGTTTGATTTTTTTTTAATTAAGGAACTTTGCATGATTTCTTTGGTATTACTAGAAAAAAAAAATATTACTTTACATTTTCTCTTGGTTATTTTGTTTTGATCATTGCCACCATCATAAGTCTAAACTTCTGAATATTAAAGCATTGAATATTATTGTTACTCATTTAGGTCTAATTTTTTAATAATTTTGGTTTAATAAACCTATATCATAATCTGCTATGATTAAAAGCTTCAAAATAAGCTAATCTTGTTTCTTTAAGTATTTATTACAGCTTTTGTATGAATTTACACCTCTGAATATATTGATAAGATTCGGTATAAATTTATAGTATAACAGTAACATTTTACTCCATTTTTTTAGAATATACTAATTTATCTAATGTATATTTAAACCAGTGATTTTATATTTTTAATACATAATTTGGTGAAATGAACTGAGAGGCACTAATATTTTATTTTTTATTTTTATCAGAAAGAAAACTAATCATTGAACTAATTAAAACTAGGTAATGAGATGTTGATTTATATGAAGTCTCATTACCACTTATTGAAAATTTAGTTTCTTGTAGCTACATCGTTCTAGCTATTTTGGATCAACTGAACAATACTTACTTAAGCAACAGCTTGAAAATCAGAATTATTTAAGAACCTCAGACTCTTAGTTTATTCAGAAGTATTGTTATATCATGTGTAAGTTTTGGACCAATGTAATTTATAGGTAAGTAATTAATTATATTTGTGTCAAGAATTGATTGATTGTAGAGGTAAAGAGGTGAGCTAAGAATATGATATAATCGTAGAGCAGTGTGTCTTCACAATTATGAAAAATTACAGCACACTACCTTTAGTGCGCTGTAATTTTTCATAATTTTATTTTCCATGGTTGTTAAAGCTCAAATGTCAATTACCATTTTCAGTTAGGCTAACATTTTAGCAAGCATATTACTAAGTAATAACTTTTAATTTATTCACATTACCAACCATTATAATTTTTTATGAGAAGGAAAAAAAATTAAGTTTATAAAAAATAAATAAATAAGAATTATACAATTTAAAAAATAAATAAATGAGACTCATACAATTTAAAAAATAAATGTGCATTCAATGTTATTTTTGTCGAATTCACTAGAAATAATTGTGGTTGGTTTGAAATTTGTCGTAGATAAATTATATTTAAACAATCAAAACGTCTTCATGATCTAAAGTTGTATTGTGAATAAATTTCAAATATATTTGTTTTCTGTGATGATTCATTTATCATGCTCATGCTCTTTATTAAAACAAATAAATATTTAGCACTATGACCCAAGAAGAGTATAAGGATAATTAGTTGTTAAGGATAACCTGTTTCTTGAGCTATGGTTGGTTATGGACGATGTGTTCAGCATCTACCCCCAAATGCTGCGTTTAACCTAAAACCCAATGGACGTCCAAGCACCCAATTTATAGTGGCTAGGAGTTCATCAGTCATCCACAGCTGATAGGACAAAAAATAAATTTTCTGTCAGCCCAGAACATTACCCACTGCGTTACCCCAATCTCTGTGCTTTTTATTAGATTATATTTGACCTTGTATTCTATAATGTTTTCTAGTTGGTTTATAATTTCCAAATATCAGCTTGAAATGGTTATTTGAATGGATTTGATATACTTTTTTTCTAAAGACTTTTTCTCTATTTTTTTTCTTTTGTGAAAAACTCACATTCAACCTATAAACTAAAAAATAAAGCAGGAAAACTTAGGCTATCATGAAATGGGAAATAAATTACTCAAATTTGGTAATAAAAAGAAACTCTTGAACAGTCAAAATAAAATCTATAAAATACTTATTTAAATAAGAACACAAAAATGCATATGCTAAATGTTGAGGATATTATTATACATTTAAATTATAGAAGGGAAGAGCTTGTTATTTAACCACTCGATAATCAATATCGTATAAAGGCTTACCCAGATTATAAGTGATAAAAGTTTTTATAGTATGATCATAAAATATTTAATTTTCTTAATACATTTCTGATATGTGACTTCATCTTTCAAACTAAAACTATTTATAAAATCTAGGAGTCAAAAGACACCAAATAGTTGTGCATAGAGATGTATGGTGGAAAGCTACATTTTCTCACCCTATTTTAATTAAAATAGACCAAAAATGTATATCAACTTGTGGAAGAAGCCATAAAAAAATAAAATAAAAGATTTGTAGAATCTGACTGAAATTCGGGTACGTTGCCAATAGCTGTTAGAAATTGTATTTTTTAAATTATAAGCTTTACTGAAATATGCTTGAGGATGCTTTGAAAACAAATTTTTAAGATATTTCTTTAATACATTTTTTTTTAATTGCAAGAGAACGATTATAAGTTCCAAAAGTAGTAGAATTTATGTTTTATTCCCCTATGCCCAATTTTTATTTTATTTTTTTGTTTAGCATTTATCGTTTGATACAAGTTTCGGAAGTGAAGCGTGATTATTTCAAAATTAAATTATTTATTAAAGAATTAATTTTCTATGTGTAAACATAATGTACAAGATAGTCGTCTAATACAAAAAAAAAAAATTACACTTCGTTCGCAAAATATCCTCTATTGGAATTTTAGCATTCTTGGAGTTGCATCTGGAAGTTTTGCTTGATCTCTCGCAGCATTTAGACCAGACCAGTATAGCTTCAATCTGGTCCCGAAACGATGTTTATGGGTTTGGGTAGTACTGGATCGATCGGCCACGAACACTTGAGGTATCCTAGAAAAAATTCGCTAGCCGGTAAGTCAACATTCATTCAACCGTTGCCATCGCCTCACCAGTAACTTACGAACTCACCACACAACCTCAAATCATCCCGTTTCACTGCCTATTTTTTTTTTTGTTTATTGTAGATTAAATGGCTATTCTTATACTTTGTATTTATACATGAAAAACCTTCATGAAAAGGTAAATAGTTTCAAGTATCTAGGTTCAGTAGTAACAGCGGACAACGATATTAATCAGGAAATAACACAGAGGCTAGTTGCTACGAATAGGTGCTGTTATGGACTCCTGCAGTATATGAAAAGCAGATCGCTGTCTAGATCCACAAAGGTGAACACATACAAGGTACTAATACGCCCTGTACTGACATATGCGTCAGAGACATGTACAATGACTAGGGCCATAGGGCGAAAATTATTGGTGTTCGAGAGGAAAATTCTCAGGAAGATATATGGTCCCGTTAAGGAAAACAACGAATGGAGAATCAGACACAACAGTGAACTTTCTGACCTCTATAAAGAGCCCGATGTTGTCAAATATATAATAACTAGGCTTAGATGGGCGGGTCATGTCTTATGGATGGATGATAATGTAGTCCCGAAAAAAGCATTCGATGTCGAACCAATTGGTAAAAGGAAAATAGGAAGACGAAAACTGAGATGGCTGGATTGTGTGAGTGGTGATGCCAGAGCTCTGGGCATCCAGAGTTGGTGGAAGGCCGCACGAGATAGGGATAGATGGAAGAAGATTCTTGAGGCAGCCAAGATTCAGTAATGGATTGTCGCGATAAGGATGATGATGATGATGATGATGACATGAAAAACCTATTTTTTAATAAATAATTTAATTTTAAAATCATCCCGTTTTTTTATTGGATGTTTAAGGGCCCTGTATTTCCTTTCCCTAAAATATGCAATGCTTTTTGATAATGTTCACTGTTGCACAGTCTTTGAAAAAATTAGCAATGTTATTTGTTGTGATAACTGAAATTTAAAAAAAAAAATTGTTGATTCGATCAAACAAAATTGAATATCAAGAAATTGAATAAAAATAAAAGATTTTTTCATATTTGTATTTATTTATGATAAATACATACATATATATGTGTGTGTATATATATATATATATATATATATATATATATATATATATATATATATATATACGGACAGAGTAAATAATAATATATATAAATAATAAACAGATTAAACAGATATTTACTCAGTAATTTATACATATAACTAAACATTTTAGGATCCCGTACCCATCATTCTCCAAGGCCTGTATGAACAGCCGTTACATTAATGGAACTTAAATGGAGTTTCCAGGCTACCGGGCTCCTGGAAGATGTGGCGTTGAAGCAGATTATAAAGGAGCAAAGTTTGTTCGAGGTTTTCTATACGTTTTGCAGAATCATGTAATTTCTGCAGGGTCATAATATATACATAAGGAAAACAGTACATTAGTCAGTACATAATATAATATTCTATTGAATATAATTTTAAAACTTGGTGGTTTTGAATGTTTGAATAAATGTTGCCGGTAAAATTAAAATAAATCAAGATTAAAAATTTTCTATTTTTTTTTTCAAAGCTGTTTATTTATCGAAAGAAATATTAGCTATTTATCTTTTAAAGATTAAATTCTAATTTTGATCTATGTACTGTATCTACAGCGTGCTACACCTTCTATTCCTATCCTTGTGCCACCTTAATATTTATTTCGGTCCCGTTATTATTAACGTCAGTGTAATTATTATATAATTTAACCTCTCTCTCGCTTTCTCTCTCTCTCTCTCTCTCTCTCTCTCTCTCTCTCTATATATATATATATATATATATATATATATATATATATATATATATATATATATATATATATATATATATATATATTTACCAATTAGATGTGAAACAAGCATAAAATGCATATTTATACAAATAAATAACAATCCATGTTTTTAGTTTAATAAAAGAAAAATATATTATGAATTCGATATTGTTTTATAATATACTAGTAGGTTACCCGTCCTTTGGACAGGAATCATAGCAAACTATTGAGAACGGTTCAGACTCACCAAATTCCAGGAGGACTTTTATAATTTATATGAGCTTTCTTCACCTTTTGGTAGTTTTTATGAGTAGAATATTGATTTTTTGTTGTGAGAACTATTTAAAAAATCTGGTGGATCACACAACTTATAAGAGAAATATTACTTCCTCCCTCCTCTCCCCCCCCCCCTCCCAAAAAAATATTGAAAACCTAAAAAGTTGGAAAATTTAAGAACCACCTCCAAACTACAAAAATTGTGAGAAAACAGTTTACTTAACAAGTTATTAAAATTTATAACCAATACTAATATCTTTTAAGGAAAGAAATTTGGAAAGAATACAATAGAAAAGAAGTTTTTGAAAAATCAGTTCAAAATTTTGACCCTTTTTCTTCTCCCTATAAATTTATTGTACCAATGTTCCTGGCATGGAACAATATTGTATTTAGGAAAAAAAAAAGGAATGAATGCACTTAAGATGATTTCTTTGATTTTGAATTGACTTTATTTTTTTTTATCTTGGTTGATTATTTATTTTGCTGTTATTTAATTTATATATCTATTTATTTTTATCTGTGATGTACATTACATTACATTACAGATCTATTATTTACTTATTTTATATCCTTATTTTATTTATTTTTCATTTTACTTACTTTTATTATTTATTTTTTTATAGTGCGTATAAATAGTATGAATGGATAATTCAGCCCTAGTACTCATTGCTCTTGATTGTGGCAGCTTGTATTATCTATAAATAAAAAAAAAAAAATCTCGAGAGTGATTTTTTTACAGCCCTTCAAAAGTGTGTCGGTTACTTCTGCCCCACCCTGTTGTATCTCTCCACTTTAGTCTTAGCTTGATACTTCTTCTGATTATGAACTCTTTAGAAATTTGTTTTGGAAATTTCTCATCATATATTCTCGCCAGTCCCAGCCAACCCAAGCGAGCTCTTTGAACTAATTGTCCTCAGCAGCGAATTTCATCGAGCTCGCAGCTCATTTATTTTCACAACGCATACCGTTTCCAATAGATCACTTTTCAAATTTAAAAAAATATCTACTACTTTTGGATATGGTATTTACATCTCATTTCGGAGGATACGTCAGAAATTACATGGCCAATGATTAGTGTTTTACCGGTCAATGTCGCTCTACAGGCTTCTCCAGGAACCGGGTAATTTAACCTTATAGGGTACCAGGCACCGGGTAATATGGTCGTTCAAACGTCGGGTGATATTTTCTTGCAAAATGAAAATTAATTGTTATGTACTTTATTATCATGTAAATATTAAATACTATAAAAAGTACATTAATTTAATAAATACCCTGGCTACGGAAATAACTCTTAAAACGTATAGCTAAATCCATCCTAGAAATAGTACAGACCAGCCGACAAAATGTTGGAGTCTCTTTGATGGATGTTGGTAACATATTTGTTAAATACAGCTACTTGTGTCTTTATGCATGTTTTCAACAATGTTGTCCCTCCAATCCAAATTCAGTTGTGAATAAAAATGGAAGACTATTGCTGTTGGTGCTAGCGCTGCTTTAATCATAATTGCTGCGCATGGATAAATAAATAAGTAAGTCTCTCAATTGACAGAAAGATTTTTAAAAAAATGGAGCCAGCCATAATGACAACTTGATGTCTCTGAATTACTTTGCAACGATAGTACCTACCTTGTTGTACAAATTCTTATTAACAAAGTCTGATCTCCTACAATGCGGGAGCAGCTCTCAGCATTTCGATTAGCTTTAAACCAGCACTTTGGTCCATATCATGCTTGATAACACGATAATAAGTAATGATCTTCTTTATAAAAATAATAAAGAAGATGTTGGTTGGAGGGTGCGATCAAGAAAGAAAACCGAATAAGTTTTTTGGGGATGTACTTATGCCTCTACCACCAATGATATAATGTACTTAAATATCTACCTAAACACATTGGTGGATTGTTAGTGAAGTTGGCTTATATGGATATTGAAACATGGTGTATCAGTCGAATGCCTTCAACACCCGAACGAAACTCAAGACTCTTCTGACAATACTCGTACATTACTATACGATCTTTATGTTTACACGCACAGATGCAAGAAGCTTTCTGTATTTTGACGTCTACAAATACATGGGAGGAAATAATATAATAATTGCAAGAATAGGCGCCGACATAGGGTTGGTGAGGTAGGCGATCACCGATCCAATGATAAATGAGGGGGCGATAGTATCCTTTCGTCCCCCCTCTCTCTCCCTCCCAATAATTTTAGGTAAAATAATTTTTAAAAAGTGAAATAAAAACCAATTACAAATAATCTACATGAACCAATAAAATTATAATTAAGAAAACAGGGAAAGTCGAATAATTCTACGCTAAGACCTAGAAGTAAGATTAAATTTGAAGTAGAATCGAATTCTGTAAGTCTAGATCAGCCCGTCGTTCGTTATTTCGTTTAAAAAGTAAACAATGGCAGGAAATGAAATGAAAAGAAAAAGAACTTTATTATTCTGGGACTGAAGTTCCTTGTGAACAATTTACAGGCTCATTTGTTTTGATCAAGGTAGTGTGGCCTTACAAAGTTACGTGATTTACATAAATATTTACATATCTATATAATAGGTAATAACAGAAAGTGCATAGTTAATAAAAGAGTGGGGAGTAAGCTCAACTCAACGCTATCAGTTCACTAATGATACTTAATGAGACCAAGTTAGCGCCTAAGGTTGCAAGGAGCCGTAACGTGCAGGCACCCGACTACTACACAAAGCTTCATATTTATGAAAGATTAACCGGGCCCGGATATTATCTGGGCACGACTTATCAAAACCGGGTACTGGGTAATCGCCGGATACAAAAAATCCTGCTGCGTAAGTAGATTGCCGAGTAATAACCGGGTACCTCGCGCAACACTGGTTCTTTCTTTGATTCTGTAATGTTAATAAGTGTAATATTTAATTCTACACATATTATCATAAAATACAATTATGAATGCCTTTGCAGGTGGTAACATGGAGCTGGAAGAGCTGTACAAGAGGTACAAGGATAGACTGCGGAGGTCGCTCCTCGTCAGCCTCCTTTTCATCGGTGCTGGAGCCGTGGCCGTAGTACTGATTCTCTACCTCAATCAAGGCTTAGTAAGTATTTAGTGAAATAATGTCCAATCCTAAAAATCAACATTTATTTATTACTGAAATTAGAGTTACTGAAATTTTTAAACTGATTTTCATCAAAATTAAAAGATATATTTATTTGCGAACATAGTTTAAATGTTATTTATATAAAACATACAATACATTACACAGATAACAAAGACCGACATCTGTCGATAGCTTCAAACAAAAAAAAACTAAATACTAAAAACTAATACTTATTGTTCATTATTTATAATTATAATCATTCAGCAATATTTACATTACATGTGAATAGTAACACTTAGTTCATCATCGTAAGTAAACGATAATATTAAGGATAACTTTCTTTTTTTTTTTAAACGTCTTGGATAAAGAACCTCTGCGTTAAAAAATTCATGAAAATTGTAATCGGTTCATAAATTACTTTTTAAAAATCATATTTGCATAAAATAACGTTCTGTCATATTCTAAATTTGTTTTATAAGATTTTATTTCAAAATATTCTAATCTAGTTTAGTTATGCAGAAAAACCATTAAACAAAAGGTCGTACTTGATGGATGGAAGCGTTTCTTTTTAAAGTTGCCACGCAATAAAAAAACCATTTGCTAGAATGAGGGATCAAGGTCTCGTGATTAAATCGTTTTCTTCACAACTTCATTTAGAGTATCATCAATTTACTCAACTTTTTCATAAAAAAAAATCTCATCGCAGTTTTTCTTTTTAAACTTATCCCTCATAACTTTCTTTTTACTAAAGTCAAACTTAGAATACTTTTTTTATTATTATGTACCTTCATTCAAATTCTGAGCAGTTGATGTGATGGTATTAACGAGAAGTGGAGAAAATTGCGCATTCAGTCTTTCAACTTTTCAGATATTATTAAAAGATAAGATTACATTTAACCACATCGAAATAAGAGACTTTAAACTTTATTGAACTACCTCGTCATAACTTTGGAAAAAAAATAGTAAATTAATTCCAACGTTAAATTTTTAAATTAGATTATTTGTAATTATTTCATTTTATTTTTTTGTTTGAATTGCGTCGAGTATTACAGATCTAAGTGTGATGGAAGACTTTCTCGAATAGATCTTTATATTAGCCAGTACTGGTATTCTAGTAGATCACATTTGGAAGGCATACTTTTACTTTGTCGTTTTATGAAAAACCTAAAACATAAATTAAACTAGAGAAATGGTAATGCTTACATAGTTTTTCGTGCAATTGGGTTTCCATGATATTGGAGTATCTTATTTTATTCGCTTTATAAGGTTAAAAACCCCTACTTGATTACCATCGTCCGTGGGTTTAAGGGACTGAGGAGAGGTATTCCCTCATTCAGCCTCAGAGGAGTAGCTGAGAGACTAGATCTTGAAGCTTAATCAGAGGTCTTGAGGACGTTACAACCAGGATCTTCTGTGCACGGTCAAGATCCGCATCCTGCTATAGGTGACCGTGCTACAACTAAACACGGCGGGTCTAGACTGAGAAGTCGATGAATATCCCCAATCCAAGGAGGTTCTAACAAGTGCACTCAGACTACAGAGTACCTGGAATTATAAACCAGGAAACTATCAAGGGAAGAGAGCGGACACTAAGTGATTATTCACCCAGGAAATTTGAGTTTGAAAAGAACTTCAAAGATTCTATCCCAGACAAGGAAATATAAAAGAAAAAGGACCCATATTTTCAAAAATGGGGTCCTGGGAAACAAAGAAGAATGGACAAACCGGGTTTCAAAACTTGACATGAAACAATACAAAATCTTCATCAATTATTCAAAGGATAAGATTAAATTCTTCCTAACCTGACAACAAATATATTAAGAACAACGGTTCTCCTCATGGGCCACTGTCAAGTAAAATATCATCTAAAAAAGATAAAATTAGTGGAAGACTCCACCTGTCGTCTATGTCTAGAATATGAAGAAAGGTCTGAGCACATTCCGTCTGAAGCCCTCAGTTCCTACAGATCTCAGTACTTATAACAGGCAATAATTGAACCTGAAGATATTACTAGATATTACCTAATATACAGATATTTTTTATATCTTGTTTAGGTATGGATCGACATTATGAATCTATATTTACGACCTCGGCAGACGACTGGAAGTTTTATTTATTCGAGAAATAACCTAAAATTTTCGTTCATTTTTCAGTCAATGCTCAATATTTTGGAAACTATCTACCGCACGAAAAACATTGTATACCTTTTTTAAAAGGACAGCAAATGTTCTAAAATTTGAGCCTTAATAGAGCTCTGTACGTTTAATAGTTTCTGAGATTCACTAGATATATTACATTTTCGACGATGGTAACATTTCGATCCATGCCCAAACAAGTTATCAAATATTCGGAAATACCCGACCTTTTGGTTCCTGGGCTAAAAGAAATTTAATTGTAATCTGCTGGTCCAACCGAATAGAAATTTCAAAAAATGCATTTGGGAGTTACAACAAAAATAAATAATTACTATTGTATATTTAGTTATAATTATAAATTATTAATGAATTATAATTACATTGTTAGATAATAATTTTCTTTAGTGATTTTTGTTTTACCAAACAACTACCAATTTAAAGAAGATGAACTAGAGTATTAAACCTTATAAAAAAGTATAACAAAACAAGGACCCTTCCTCAAGCTGAAGTGTTTTTGCTTGATGAAGAAGCTAAGGTAGGATCAAGGAACTAAAAGCTTTTAGAGGGTTTTAGCATAGCCAGGTTATACACCGAGGCCAACGGGATGTCCAAATTAAATCAGGCCACTCAGCCACCCAACTTTAAAACTGATTAGGCATAGTCAGCCAATCACTAGCCTGCTCTCCACAGCCATTAATGACTCGCAGCAGATTGTGGCGAAAAACGCCGAATTTTTAAATAAATCTAGAAAATCGTGAGCTTTTTATTGATTTTTTACACTGAATAAAAAAGCTCCTTTAACCAAAATTCCTAATTTAAACCGTTTTCATGTTATAAGCAAAAAACTAAATATTAAACCTGGATTTAAATCTGAATAATATAACTGAAAAATAATGGTGTTTTAAACAAATTTATACAGTATCATATTTTATTATTATTTGTTTATTAAATCCTTTTCATTCATGGCAACGTAACCAATTATGTATGTTGAAAATATAACAGCAGTTATATCAATGGATACAAGTATCTACAAGTATCTTAAACGTTTTGAGTCGTGAGTTGGACTCTCTCAGATTTTGAATTTTCGTGATTTGCTGCTGCATTCTTTAAAAGATTTACCCGGCCTTCCTCCTATATTGACAGCACTAATGGGCGGTCCCAATTCATTATCTGCATCTAATAAAACTCCCACAAAGTCCATATAGGCAAGCCTGGCGGCCGCCTAGGGCGGAAAAGTTCGGGTGCGAAAAAATATTTTATCTTAATTTTATTATAAACTACCAAGTCACTAATGAGATAAGCTTTATTTATTTTACGCTTAAACAAATATTAACAATGGGACGATGTAGCGACAATGGCAGAGGTGACCTTAGTAAGGTTAAGTGTTGGAGGACAGGGGGAGGGTAAGAATATGGGGCGTAATTTTTTTTTTCGCCTAGGGCGCCAGAAAACCTGAAGTCGCCCCTGCAACCACTTGTGATGTCGTTCAAAAAAATTATTTTTTCAATCGTCTTTTAGTCTTCAGTTTGTTTTTAAAATGATGAACAAATCCTTTACTCACATGTCCGACAATTTCAACCTCTTGCAGGTTTGGATATAAAGACCAAACTACTAATCTTAAACTAGGTTCACCCTACATCAGTTCCTCAAATGTCTTGTAATCTATGCGCTCTAGATAATGAGACACAAGGAACAAAGCGTTAGCTATTATGTTTACATCGTTGATGATCCTAATCTCGATTTTTTTTTTTTAAGCATGGATTTAGTCTTTTTTTATTTTCGTACATTGTGTCAACATTTGAAATTGAATAAAGTTCAAGGTTTGGTCGGTATAGATGAGGCATTTAAATCAAGAGTAGCTTAGCATTATATTTAACAATTTAAACTAAGGAGGGAGCAAAGAATACCAAAGATTTTTTTAGGGCTTAAGACATTTAGAAATTTGATCAAAATCAATTGATTACTTTATTTCGATTTAACTATGCTTACGCTACTTCTTTTTTCCAAAACAATATTCCTAATAAACAGGACCTTATGTATTGGAACTGGTGCAAATATCAAGCCTCTAGGTTTCAGAAAAATAGCGTGGTTAATATTTCAATGTATTTACTAGTAATGCCAATTTCGATACTACGATTTGACGGCGTTGGAGGTTTTTCACTAGAAGAAAAAGTTGTTCAAATATAATGGACTAACCATGGATTCCACAGCCATCGTCAATACATAAACTACACCTCCAATCAAAAATGTTCACCTTCAAAATTAGGGCATTTACCGCTTCGGTCACACTGTGCACCGTACAACAGGGCAAAACCGCTGGTTTTCCAGAAAAAAATTCTACAGATTGGGCAATTTCTCGTTAAAAATTCTGAAAAAAAAAATCAAACGTATTCTTTGGACCAAATTATATTTCGGAGTCATTGGACAAAAAGTGTGCCAATTTGACCTGCCAAAATTCCTGGCACTTCTAGCATTTCTGGCACTCCTATCTCGGCCCCATGTGAGATAGGGTACTGGGGATAGTACCAATCGTTCTATTCTACGTCCATTAATAAAAGGTAAATTACACCGCACGTGTTCTTGGTTAATCCACCTATTTGTGGGTCAACCATAAATTTGACGTAAAAGTTATAGAATGTAGATTTTGGAATGCTGAGTCTCTTGAGAAAAATTCCAGTCCAATAAACCCACACCAACTGGGAGCATGTTAACATAAATTAATTTCTCTTGAATTCGCGATTGTTGAACTTGCGAAAATCGGGCTAATGCAGTATACAGAAATATTGGATGAAAGATCGCATTGTTAAACTTTGGTAGATTCAATTAACAACAGCGCACGTTTGAAATAGCCCGTTTAAGGCCGAAGCGGTCTTCCTCTTCTAAGACAAAAAAAATGTACTGAAGCCTCCATTGCATTATATTGCATCTGAAATTTTTAGAGGAGTTTTTCAAAAATATCTAGATTATAAAAATAACCAAGCTCTGTTGAGATGGATAGAGCTATTTTTGAAAAATTCGACAATCTTTTGTCCTCGCTATTTCAGAACAACTATACTGTTTATCTCAAATCTTCACAATAACGCAAATTATTGAACGAGTTAATGGTTTTTTATTTTCTTTAATATATGAGGTAAATATCCACAATATATCAATTTGTTATCGCTGAAAATAATGTTTAAAAAAAAAAAGATTAAAGCTTGAATTGAACAATTTTCGATTGGTTGGAATAGCTCATTTTCAAACCCTTCTGTTGGGACCCAGACCTATCTTTTCGGAAAAATGATAAGGAAACTTTATTCTTCAGCTATTCGAGGACGGAAAACTGCAGAAAAAGGTTCTTAAAACATTTTTTTCCTCCCCACTCTTCGCCCTCCTCCCCTCACCACTACTGCTTCGGTGAAATATCTATAGATAGGATAGTATTTTAATAAATTAATGCGTTTTTGTTGAGATTAATATGATGTCATTAATGTTAAGATACTAATAAAACTGTCGTTAGTAACATTTTCAATTTTTTACAGGAGAGTAAATAAGTTTCAGATCGCTCTCTATTGCTTATGGTGGATAGTAGTCAATATTTATATTTGAGATTTAAATACAGGATATTCTTAGTGGACATGGACCACTCCAAAAATTTTCAATTATTTTGAGAATTTCATATTAAAACTTTGTATATTTTAGTTATTGCGTATGAAGTCCCTTTTGTAAATCTGGCAACTTGGGGAAAAAATAAATAAATAAATTTGTATTCATTCCACGGTTGTATATACCTAAAATTACTATATTTATGTTTAATAGTAACAAAATTTTAATGTTAATGTTTATCTTTAAAAATTTAAAAATATATGTCTATTCATTCCTCACTTGTATATATGAATAAGACGTCTATTAACAAAAATAGATAACTCAGAACTCTAAAATTATCCAAAAAAAAAAAAAAATCAACAAAAACCTCTGAAAACTGCAAAAAACCTTCTTTGTAGGTTTGTGTTCTTAAATTTTTAGTAAATAATTATTTTAGAACCGTCTAAAACTTTGAATTAAAACAGTAATCGAATTTTCTAAAAAAAAAATATGGAGTTATTCCATTTTGTTACTAGACGTCTCATATTTTATTTTTATATTTTGTATTAGCAAAATCTTAATGTCACAATTTATTTTTCCCTGATCAAATAAAACTTTCATATCGCTTTGATTTCTATATATTTGTATAAAATAATCATTGAAAGAATTTCAAATATTGAAATAGAACTTTCAAAACCTCTGGATTCTTTGCTTCACCAGTGACCGATAAAATATTTTAAAAGACAGATAATATATGAATGAAAATAGAATTCTATAATTACAATAATTGATACATTATAACTGCTATATGTGTCTAAATGTATTTACATTTATTCGTATTGCATTTGACCGTGAATAAGGAGCGAAACTTGGAGTTTTGCCAGATGAGAACAAGCTTCATTTTGCCGCCCCTTCCTTAACAACCCCCGTCCCAATGAACTCAACAGCTTTATAGTAGTATTTTAAGTAATTGGTATATTTATAAATAAATATCATCGACTAATGATTAAAATAAAAGAACCTAAACGAATATTTTTTATGCTCTGGCTCTGCCGTGAGTGAAACGAATAATCTTAACTTTTTCCAATGTTTGTATTATATATAGCATACTATAATTACTATAATATTATAATTCTGGTAGCTGTGGTGCTTTCAATACGAAAAAAAACAACATTACCTTAAGATTGACCGCCATTCACCTACTACTAGTAAAAGCCATGAAAAGGGTTGTCAATTATATGGTTCATTAAAATGGATTTAAAATATACAATTAAAATGTATTTTAGATTAGAATATAATATAATAATGTAATAATATAATATAATAGTTTAATAATATAATATAATAGTAGAATATTAATATTCTATTAGAATATTAAGTAGAATATTAATTATCTGTTAACGCATATGTTCCTATATCAACTACTCTATGGCTCTGAAGCCCACCTATCATTGCCTGTAATTGTTATTCTAAAGGGACTTGTCCCAGAATAAATAAAGAGTTTATTATTATTATTATTATTATTATTATTAATATATTTGGGTGTGTATATATATATATATATATATATATATATATATATATATATATATACAAATATTTGCACAAGATTAAAGTTCATTCTTTAAGGGCTGTTGGAGAAGAATTTGGGAAAGGGCTTGAGGAGCTCTTATTGGGAACTGAGCTCCTGTTACCTCTGCCCTTAGTCTGTGTCAACCGGTTCTAGGTCACACCCTCGACCTCTACCCTGACCAAACCCTTTCGACCGACCCTTTGAATTCATTTATATACAAGTTTATTTACATTTATTATCTTATACAGTTTGTATACACTTTATAAGCATTTGTATAACCCCAGTAGACATGCTGGAACAATCAAACATTTAAATTCTCGGCTGAACCTTTTTAAAAATGAGGGTTTTAAAATAATGATAACAAGAATTAAAAAAATGCTGGGGTGCGCTCATCACACAGCGTTTCCTTACCACCATTTGTAGCCCTTAAAAGGTACGAATATATATTTGCTAATACTGGTCCGATTTAGATAATTTTTAAAATATATTTTTATAAAATTTAATTACCTTTCAAATAATTTCATAATTTGCCATAAAATGCATACTTTTTGAGTTATGCCCAATTAAAATGTTATTTTCATCATAACTTTTTTCTATCTATTCCTGATGATGCACTGCATATATGAAAAGTTAAACAGCCTTAAGGAGATGATTTTAGGCAAGTTTCATCGAAATCGTTGGAGTCGTTTTCGAGAATATTGTAAAAAGTCGATTATTTAAAATGGTTCTTCCGATTAGACGATTGGCTGTAACATCTCAAGAATAATCCTCTCTTAAATATACGATTTCAATTTCGTACAACTTTTCGTTTTTAACCTTGGCTGTATCACACACCCACCTTTTTGCGAGACTTGGTTGTATGGGCACAGGGGACTTTAAAACGTGTATTTCCTTTGAAAACTCGAATACGATATTTTTCACGATCGAAATACTTCCTCTTACTATAGATATCATATATAGGTAAGGGAAAGTAAGGGTGCATTTACTTAAAATAATATAAGTTAAAATAAGTTCAGGGAAACTTTAATTACCGCCATTTATCAACTGGATTGTAAAACATTAATTTCTTGATTAACAAAAAATTACTAGTAATAATTAAATTACTTCATTTACGCCCCTTCAAATTGAAACTTTTTAATTGTGTTGAATTAAATAGGCCTCTTCCTATGAAGTGTTTTGATTCATTTTGTGACGCGGTTTTTAATTCGGAGTACTGCTTTCAATATTCTTGTAAATAACTCACAATGTCAAAAGATAGGCAGATATGCATTATTTATTTATAGAATGTAATGGTGAGAAAAACACAACTTTTTTTATAAATGAAATCAATTTCCAACACACAATACAATATACGCAAAGTCATTTAGCATGCATCAAAACTCCCTAAATTTTTTCTATGCATCTTATAATTATTTCTAATTATTTAATGTAAATATTAGTTAAAAAATTAAATTCGGAAATAAAGTATTTTCTACTTTTACCCAATCTAAATATTTCATATCATCGACCAAAATGAGAATGATCGACGGGGTTACCAAAAGTAGTGAAAATGTGAATTTGGCTCTCAGTAAATTTTTGTTTCATTTACTGCTGATTAGCTCTTATTTATACTCTTATAATTTATGCACTAGAATAGCATAAGAATTAAACGTCGAGATTCTTTAAACGTGCCAGTATTTATTTTTCTTTGCCACACGTCAATATTGAGTGCACATAAAACATGCAAATAAAAATTTCTAAAAACTTTTTTGGAAGTTTAAATAAAAAAAAGTCGTGGCCACAGTCACTCCAAATACGGTGTTACTATGGTACACTGCTCTCTCACTCGCACACATAGTCTAAAAAATATAAGAAACATCACTGAAAAGGTACTGTAAAAAAACTAAATGGAAGTTTTTTTTAAATCGAATTGTACGTTAACAGCTTTAGAAAAAAACCTTATTTTGGCCATTCTCATTCATTCGTTGTCATCACGTACCTTTTCAGTAGACAGAAATAACAGTTTATCCTACTGATGATTTTCAAGTTTTACAATAATTATACCAATGTTTTAGTTCTCCGAGTTGTAAATGTTCTATTGCATTGGAGTGGGTTTCATAGTTTTGTTTCTAAAAGATATACCTGAACTTCATCTCAGAACTGGAAAAATCTCTCAACAACCTTTCCTAGGATTGGCCATCGAATCTCATTACGCAACAAGAGCTTATTTGGTTACTCTGCATAAGATTTGAAACAGCCTGGATTGCGAGGGGCGTGGTTTATTATTTTAACAACTTCATCAAAAGTATTTTAAACCTTATTTTCATATTTTTTTACGCCTGAATACAACTGTGAATCCACTTTGCATGAGGTACGACAGCATTCAACGTACCTTATATTCTCGTTTTATAGCCGAGTCAATGACTGAATTAAGGTCAAAACAATCCAAAATCAGAAGCACATATTTATAGCTTGGTCTAAAAATAAAGTTTCGTTCGAAATTTGCCGCCCTCTAAATTCAGCCACCCGTGCTCTTTGCCCCTTTCCCCCTAGATCTAGTCCTATTCTGAAAGAAACTGATCAATGGCTTTGAAAATGTCTTCACCTTTTATATGCTTCAGTACTCAAGAAAATAAAAAATCTCCATAAAGCTGGTACTCCCAAATAAATCTAAAAAATACTAGTATGGTAGCTTTCTTGGGCATGTCTGGCTGAATCTATTGGTCGGACGGAAATAATGAGTAGAAACCAAACAATTTCTCATGAAATTATACATAAAAAATATTGTATTATTTATTTGGCTGGCGCTTGATTTCGAGTTCATATGGTTACGAGGTTTCTAGTTAAGATTAATAATTTAGCTTTGGCTTCGAGTAAGCAGCATTTGAAGTTGAGAACAGTATGGAGGGTCTAGCTAAAAATTATTTTAATATGACTTTTCAAGGCAAATATCTAAAAAAAAAAGTTGGTTCTAGGATATTTGTGTAGTGTATAGGAAAAAAACGTAGAGCGTAATTTCTTCTGCAAAAGACATTTATTGAGATTCAAAATTATTCATTATCGCGATCAGGCAGAGTTCAGGAACACTTGTCCATGCTAATTGGATCACACGGTCGAGCTGTGCAGTCCAACCGTAACGCAGCAACATCGTTTTCCGCAACCCTTCGTTTCACAATTCCAGAAAGTATCTTAGTAAGGTGCTTCGGTGGTATAAGCTAGTGATAAAAAAATTTTCACAATCTTCTCCGTCACTATGAATTCTACCGTCACGCATTTCAGAGTATTGATAGCTTGTATTATTTGGCAATGCGACAAATGGAAAGCAAGCACTATAAGTTTACTCAACAAAAGGAAATCTTTGGAAGACATTACAGCTATATTCAATAATCCAAAATAGATAAAAGTGCTGGAGAAAGATTTAAACTTAAAACTCCGAAAACTGAAAAATCTTTAAACAACTACAGTTACGTTGCATTCAACAAATTAGAATCATGCAGTGAATTTATCGAGGCTGTCACCGACATCTGTTACCACACAGCAGCATTCTTACGGTGTGTTTCTTGAAAATCAGGCTTGGAAAAGGAAAAAACGGGAGAGTCTCCGAAAACGACGTGGCTGCGTTAAAATTGGACTTCGCTCCTCGGCCATGAGCTCCAACTGCCATAGACAAGGCTGAACTGTACCTTTGATCCCGACAATGAATATTTTTAATCTGAATCTACGTTTCTTCTAGAAAACGTTACGCTCTAAAGTTTTCTTTCTATCAACTTTTATCCAAAAGCCAACCAATTTTCAGATAATTGTCTTGGAATGTCATATTATAGTCCGATATCCAGGACATAATTTTCCAGACAAAGTAAGAAACAAGTTGAAAAAAAATATTTAATGCAGAATTTCCTGAGGAATTCGAGAAAATAGTCTTGTCTCGATCAGACTGCGGATTTTTAAAAATTTATTTAACGATTTATGTGAAAAAAATTATTTACTACATAAAGCGTTAAATAAATTTAAAAAAATCACTGTCAGATCGAGAAAAGACTGTTTTCCCGAATTCCTGGAGAAATTTAGTAATACGGTAAGTATAATAAGAACATAAATACAGTAATTACTGGCCTACTGAGTACTAGTATTCATTGTTTCATCTGCGGTTGGCAACTCTTTTAATTCTTGTTGCTGAGCCAAAAAAAAAAAAAAAAAAGAACTCCTATGAAAGCCAAAACTTTATAAATTTTTTCCAGCAAAAAACCTAAGGATGACTACATGCAAAAACATATATATTTGCACATATAAAGTTTATTCTTGTATACATTATATAATTTTAAAAAGTGTGCATTCTTTATATTAATAGTTAAATCCAATTTAAATTTTTGGGTCTGAATTGATATGTATATATACATAGTAAATAACAAAGAGCGTTAATTTTGGGTGGTGGTCCACAATGTTTTTTATTACATAAAATAATAAAATTAGTTCGAGGGAATCTCTAGAAAACAGTTTAAAATTTGTTTGCCTCTCTTGTAAAGTATTCAGGGCAAACACACATTGAATTTTTATCGTCAATATATTTTTTCGTAACTACAATGTTAAATGAGGCTATAAAAATTATATCCAAAAAAAAAATATTGCAGCACCATTTAAAAAAAATAATAAAAAAATATTAAAATAAGAACTACAATAAATGCAGAGATAGCTCCTATAATTATATCAAAGCTTTTTTTATCGTACAGCCTTATTTCTGGCTTATCTTTTTATAAAAAAGAGACACCTAATTTTTTTAATATCCTCCTTAGGGGAATTAAATTACGTTTTATTAATCCCTTTCTCTTTGAAGCATTTCATAACAAGCAAACAAAATAAAATGAAAAGAATCATATAAAAAAATTAAAGTGGAAATTACTATTCCACATCGTTTTTAACTTAACTTTACAACAACGCTTACATTTATAATTTCAGAAATATTCGTTTATTACATATAAACGCTGTATTTTATTGCAAACAGGTGAATCAGGTATTTTTTTTTTTTTTGTCTGCTTAACTGATATCCTGAAGTAATACCCTCACTCCACTCCCTTCCATTAAGCTTGATCGATAGCGCAACAAGCTTAACCTCCCAATTGCTTCCTGGATCCTGACGTTTGGATTGGATAGGAGGAGCCGGTAGCTGCTAATATCTTTCACTCCCAGAGCAAAACGCTCTGCTTTGGAGAACTAATGAAATACTGGGGTTGCAATAGAACGATTTCCGTCAATAGTAGGTCTCAATGGGGCTCTACTGGATCCTCATGAGAAGTATCCTAGAGTTTATTAATGCCATACTTCCGGTATATTCCATTGCTTTTCTTTCCACCTTGGAGATTTTCCTCAGAGGATATAAATCAAATTTAAATATTTAACTGTTCAATTAGAATATAAGTACTGGTTTAGTTCTTTCAAACGTCTGTATTTGTAAAATAACGCTGTACTAGGGTTGGAACATCGAAAGGGAAATATTGATATTCGATATTTTGATATTTCGCAAAACCAAATATCGATATCCACCGATAATCGCTAGAAAAATATCGATATATCGAAAGGGAATAGATTAAAAAGCAAAGAAAGTGCATCAAATGAGTGTTATTAAATGCAATTAATATTATAAAACTGTGAAGAAGGTTTTAAAATAATATAATGATTATTATTTATAAAACAATATTTTTATTAGCCATGAATCATTATAAAAAAAGATAAAAAAGAATTATACTTCAAAGAAAAAAAAATTATAACATATTTTTATTTTGAAGACTTTTAGCCATATTTGATATATTATAGTCTTCTAGAAGTTTTCAATAATAACACCTTCAAACTTCCCAAATTTTTATTTATCTTATAATTGTTCCAAAAATATTGTGCATTAAATCTACAGAATGGTAACCCCAACATGGAGCACATCTAGATTTTTAGGACCTGGCTGATCTTAAAAATCTAGACCTCTGCCATTTCGGAGTTACAATTCTTGAGTTTTACCGAATAAAGGAAATTGTTAAAATAATATGCAGTAGAATCTCGATAATTGTGTTCGAAAGGTAAATATGAATTATCGAGATATCCACATTATCCAGATTTCCAATAATCGGCGGTGAAAAATAGGAAATAACAAAATTAATACAAAATTATATTAATATGAATGGAAATACAAACGATATAGTTAGATCAACAAAAAAATTCTCTTATTTTCTTATGATGCAATCCTTGAAGACAGATTTCATCGATGGCTTCGTTAAGCATGTTCAGAGCAGAAAATTCCATCCAGAAAGTTCCATTTTTCTAAGAAATGGAACACGTTGTAGATGCATTATTTCGCCATTTTAGAACTAATAGTCGGCACATCAATTTCTTCTTGATCTCCTTTTTTTACGGAGTCAAAATTTCCTCCGCAGCTAGGAACCAAGCTACTGCTAAACCTTCTTAAAAATAGGCGAAATCTCGAAAGGTCATGGGAGTTCTTAATTTTGAGGTAGGTGATTCCCATCCTTGATGCTTTCTAAGAGTTGCATCACTACTTCCTTGCGTTAAATGTCTAAAATCGCTTAATTATGGCCAAGTTTAGAGATTGCAGCTTAGAGGTTGTGCTTGGAGGCAAAAACAGAAGATAAACATCGATGAGTGAAATTTTCCATTCATTGAAAATTTCACTTATGATACATGCTTTTGTGTTTGCACAATAGGCGTTCGGTAATGTTTTTGTTTATAAAGCACCTTGCATTCGCGGATTTGCCAATCATGAGCGAACTTAATTTTTCAGATCAATCTATGTTGTCGGCTAACAGTATAATTACAGGTTTTTTTACAATTTTATTTACAGAGAACTGAATAGAAAGAAAAAAAGGGTAAACCGACCGAAATTCATAGAAACGATTCCTCTCTCACTTACTCACCTCTACTCTTGAAAAGATTAAGAGTTAACCAGATTTTTTATTTGGAAATTCGAATTATAAGGCGTTTACATTATTTGGAAGACGAAAATAAATACGAGGGAATCGAATATATAAATAAATACGAGAAATATATCGGGGGAACAGGATTGCTGTGTTTTTTTGCGAAAAAAGGGAGACTTTCAAGAGACCAGAAAATCTATACGAATTACTGAGATATGAATTGCCAAGTTCTACTGTAATATAGTTTAGCATATGGTCAGATCGATATATCGTTGTAAAATATCGATATCATCGATATATCGGATATTATATATTATATTATATTATATATGTTATTATATTATATATCGGTTTTTCAACTCCGATATATCGATATATCGCGTGTCGATATTCCAACCCTACTCTGTACTTGACTTAATGCTACAAACTAGTTGTAAACTAAGGAAAAGTTTAATAAACATGCAAGAAAATATATTTCTTTCGATAAAATATTTTTTTTCAATAAAAAATAAATATACACTTTTCGAAAATAATGATTTGTATCACTAATTGTTCACCGAGATTGTTTAATTCCGTTTAAATGTATAATGACTTTCAATTTATTTCTCCAATCAAACTTGGTGAGATAAGATAAAAAAAGAAGCCTCTATAAACTCGATCATGTGTGACAACCGTCGTTTTTGCCGGCGTTCCAAGAGACCTTTCGAGGAGAGAAAAATAACTGTCGTGTCGTAAGAATGACGCTCAGAACTGCCCGTGCAGGGCAGAATCGTCCCGACAAATCGGTTGTTTCTCTGCACTCTCGAACACTATAGATTCAGTTTTAATAAACTTTTATCAAAATTAAATTAATAATGTTTCCTCACCTAACCAAATCCAAAAAATATGAATTAAAACATTTTAGATATAAGCTTAAAGCAAATTAATTTCTTCAACTTTACCGATCTAACAATAATAATTATTTATTTTTTATTATTATTAATTGTTATTTACTTTCTTCAACATATGAACATTGACGGGGTGGCAATTTAAATGGGTAATAATTGCAGTTTTTATCCGATTATTATCAAATTAAAAAGAATTAATATGAAGATCAATCAATTAAATGCGTGAAATTAGTTAAAAAGGATGAATAGACAGTTCGGACGGAAGAGAAACGCGACACAAAGGTATTTTACGAATGTTGGATCTTACAAACTAATACTGCAGAACTCATACAAAATATAGAGTTAGCAGCATTGGAATCGTACGCAGAATTTTTTTTTGGAAAGGGAGGGGGATTTAAGAAGATGAAGGCAAGAATCACCTAAATGTCTATAATCACCAAATCGGGAGTGAGTTTTAAGAATAAGCTTGAAAATCGGATCGAAAATTATTGTTAAAAATTACCAAAAATATTACATAAAATAAAAACTTGATTTTTTTTTTAATACATTTTCGGGTGATATATTCCCCAATCTCCCCTTTCCGTACGCCATTGGGGAATAGTCCTTACTCTAAGCCAAGTACCGAATATTATTAAGTTGAATCTCCTAATACTTCAAACTTTCCCGGACAAGTTGTTAATTAATCAAATTTTGGTCTATAATCAATGAGATATTTTATCGACTCCGTCAGATACGATTAATACACTTTATAGTATAAAAGATAATCTGTCTATCAAAGCATCGAACAGACTATACTCCTTAAAGCGTATGGTTCGAACCAGTAAAGTTTCACATCATAACAATTTCTGTAGAGAATTTTTGTTTTATTTTATCAATCATAATTTTAAATTGAACCATTTACCACTGTTCGTCATGTCAGTTGAGAACTGGCGTGAAAGTACGAAAGTTCAGCGCCAAGAGAAGACGACTATAAGCACAGTTAGTAATAATAAAACATTTCCCCTCGTCTTCGTCTTCTTTTGTGATGTTAAACCGGATTGGGGTTGGGCCCTTGATGAGCACGTTGCAAATACCCTCTGCCAGGCTTTGTCAAGAGCTCTGCGGATAATCTAGGGATTACAACTGCTCTTGCAACATTGTTCAACAAGCTTCAAGTATCCCGTGCTCTAGTTCTTAAGCATTCTGCTTTTATCGATTTATAATTTGTTAATCAAATCATTAATGTTCAAATTCCATTAGAGAATCAGATTAGCTAACATTAATTTTTTTTTTTAGTAATTGCACTTCGTAAAGTTTTTAACAGAAAAATTCGAAGACAATATCAGAAAATTAATGGCATAAATAAATACTATAAAACTGTTAAATTTTTTACCACTTTGTGGGCCCTCTTCAGGGCTGCAGAGGCAAGATATAACAAAGATTAGAATAAAAATATAGAATGAATGTATATTAAAGATAAAATACGAAGGAAAAGTAAGTGCAATATAAAATAAATCAAGAGTTTCGTCTAACTGGTTAAAACCGAATATTTTAAAGAAAATAGCACGGATAAAAATAATTATAACACTATATAGGGTATCCCAGGAGTAAATATGAATAATTGAGAGAGAGAAAGACTACCGAAAATGTAGTTCAGTGCCGCCAACCATAACTTATCTCAGCCTCTTTTCGTGATATGATTTTTTAAAGGATTTACCAAGAAAACCACGTTTTCAATAGAAGGCCAAATTTCTGTACTTAATCTGGACGTTTCTCAATTTCTTAAGATAGCTACCCATTTGTAGAAAAATATTATTTCGGCTGGCAATCAGATTAGCCAAAGCAAAATAAACAAGTACAATCAAATATTTTCATAAATAGTAGAATCTCAGGCAATGAATTTTAGAGGTACGTTACGACTTGGAGAATTCGAAAAAGTTGCCTCATTTCATCAGCACATCCAACTTTGAAAAGCTAGCCTGATTTCGAAGAGATGTTGAGGCTGGGAGGTCAAAAAATGTTAGGCATGAGTATGTATGTATTTTTTAGTCCTGGTTTTGTTGTCTCTTACCTTCTTTCCCCATCCCAAAAAAAAAAATAATTCTAAAGTGGGTTACTACTGCAAACACTGTGTTTTTATTTATGAATGATTTTTATAATTTCTGTTTTTAAGGGATGAATATGATCACCATGCGATATAATCAGGGTTCTTGGCCTTATGTATTTACATTCGACTGCCAACAGTCACGTTTAATTTGAGTCCTGACAATAGCTTTGAGATAGCTGTTACCATCCACTACACACAAACTTCAAACCAACGGATATTACCTTCTAAATGGGAAGCCGTTGCAATTTTGATTCGACTGCGTTTTGTAATTAACGTATTATGATAACTATAATCACCAAGGAAATTATAAAAACCATACAAAACGAAAAACACTGTGCTTGTAATAGTAACCCACTTTAGAAAAATTTTGGAGGAAAAAAATACTAAGATACGAGATAACAAAACCAGGACAAAAAACTGCTATGTACTCGTATTGTTGTAGGTATCTAACATTTTTGATCATTCCACCTCAATTTCTCTTCGAAATTAGACAATGATCGCAAAATTGGGAATAATAGTATAAAGCTACTGTAATGAAGCAAACTTTTTTTAATTTTTCAACATTGTAGCTCGAAAATTCATTTCGTGCGATTCTACCGAGTAATTGATGTTGATGTTCTACCGAGTAGTTGATCCCAAAAGTTGATGTCAATAATAAAGATAGGCTATGAAGAATGTATTTCAAAGTCGCCAACTGTACCTCTTTGTCTCAATCCATTTTCGCAATATAATTTTTTAAAGTATTTTCCAAAGAAACCATGTTTGACGCTATACAAATTGGAACTGGGGAGTAGGTATCCTTTTAGTACAATTGAAGTAACAGCATTGCGGCGGTTAAAATGGGCTAATAAAGTTGTGGGGCTCAACAACGAAAGAATCCCTAAAATGATATGTAATGCTGAAGCGACGGATATACGTCTGAGAAGTTGACCGAGGCCAAGGTGGGATGATTGTGCTAAGGATAATCTTTCGAAATTGGGTTTTGATGGGAGCCGTTGGAGAGATTGATGGTATCGACATCAAACCTTCGGGTTTGCCATGCCTTTTATTTATTTATAAAATGTTTTTCAATATGTATCTCTTTGGAGACTATCCAAATAGTAATTATTCACTCAAAAAGTTTTAAAATATCAAATAAATACCAGCGTTTCAGAGATATTCCACAGGAGGAGATATTCATTTACTCAAATATCAAGTGTCGGAAAAGCTCTAGATGTTTAGAACCGAGTACTTTGCCTCAGTGGATGTCTCTTTGACGAAGAAATAGTTCTCTATCAGCTAAATAATTCCGAAAGATCAATAAGTAAGACTCTTCGTCTGGAAATGTCACGGACATTACTGGGATAGCGTGCCAAACAGTTCCTAATACCCGAATCACGTATGTTTTCGATCATTACAAAAGAAGCTTAAGCTCTTTGCGTACTATTGCAAACTATGAGTGAAATAATTTTATAGTATACAAACTTTTAGCCGAAAGTTACTGATAAAACCCAAGTTACTGATATACAACTGTATTCCCCTACTAGATAGCTTATGAAACTTCTATGTACGCATATAATAATTAAGCGTCTATAAATAAATTGTGGGGTGATTATGATTATGTTTTAGGGAACCATATATCGGAAATTATCAAATATATTCACAGCCAACATGATTCGGCCATACATTTTTTCTATGACTAGTTTCTCTTGATTGGCCTAGAGCTGGCTGGACATCTGTAGATTTCTTTTTTGTTGTTGTTTATTGAATGTTCGATTATACAATATAGTTTGTTGAGTCTGAATTGTACGGATTTATTTATGTCGGTGCCCGATCGCAGATTGAATTATTTCATGAAGAGGCCGACCGTATCATGAAATGTTATTTCATACTATGGCCAACTAGTACTGGCCGTATCATTTAATCGTCAACGTTTGTCGCTTTGTTCATCAAGATTTAGCCATATCATCAATGTAGGGTATCCATACAAGATGTAATTAAAATCCATAAATATTAAGAACTTCTTTATTGTTCTTATAGGAACGAAATTAAGTACCTACTTCACAACAAAGTGCTAACATAAAAAATCATATTCTAATTCGAAATATTTAAAAAAAAAATTCTAAAATGACAAAGCACAATACAAAATCTGAGATCTCAGTTAATCAGAAATATTTGGAAAATCAGCAAAATAGTTTAATTTTAATAATTAATATCTTTTAGCTAAAGAGGTTGCCAGACACTGCTGGTACTACTAGTTTCAGAGTTTATGCAGGCCATTTTTAGGAAAACAAATGGCTTTTTAATAACATGATTAAGTTATATACTCATATAATAACAATAAATAATTTTTATGATACATCTTAAAATTGTAAATATTAAAAACCTAAAGTTATTTTAGATCTTTAAATGTACAGAACAACAACAAAATTAATTGTATAGAAATTTCGTAGCTGGTTATGGTAACGACATTTCACTTTGAGATATAATTCTGTGGATAAATTTCTTTTTTTAACAAGATATAAAAAAATGAAGGTTCTAAATAAGGCATGTAAGTATTACCTATCTTTTTAATTTTTCTTGCCTACGTATGAAATATATAGTAAAGGGAAATATTGCGATCGTGAATATTTTCGAATTCGGGTTTTCAACGGAAATGCACATTTATTAATAATCAAGTCTTGAGGTGTGTGTGTGTCTATCTGTGTGAACAGCCTAGCTCAAAAACGAAAAGTCGTACGAAACTGAAACTACGGATTTAAGGTAGGTATATTCAAGGAATATTGCAACTTTTTAGTTAAAATCGATTAACCATAAGTGCAACTTTATATCATCTATTTTGCACAGAGAGAAATGATTTATTGAAATTCAGTGCTGCCCAAATACATTGGGTTATTACAATACACAGCGTACTTATTAAGCCATAGTGGATAAAATATATGTATATATATACACACATTTTACTTTTCATTTTTTTTTTTTACTTCGCTTTCTTTTTTATCACATTATTCATCCACTTAATCTTAATCTTGTTAATTAATCTTATTCATCCACATAATTCATCGCAATTTCATCTTTATTCGGTTACACTACATTTTCTTTTTTTTCTATCTTTTATTTATCTTGATCCACCCAACTACTTTCTCACCTCTCCATAATTCTCTCTTCCAGTTTACAATCAACCCTTTAAGATTAAGTTCACCTGGATTAAGATCCAGTATACAAACTCTAGAAAATGGAAAATTTATGAAACTAATCAAACATCAAAATTTTAACACACACTTATATAGATTAACAGTACAGAAAAAATAAAAAAAATAAATATATATACATATACAAAAGAAAACAAAAAAAAAACGGCTCTAACGATTTTGATAAAACTTGCTGAAAGTCTTCTCCTTATGGCTCTTTAACTTTTCACATATGTAGTACATCACCGAGGAAATGCAGAAAAAAAATTATGATAGAAAAGAAAATTTTATTTTCGCATAACTTAAAAAGTCTGAATTTTATGGTAAATTATGTATAGAAATGTATGAAAATTAATTAAATTATATATAAAAAAAAAAAAAAAAAAAAAAAAAGAATCATCAAAATCGGACTAGTATTAGCGAAGAAACAGCGCATCGGACTAACCGGAAGTGGCTATTATATCATGGATTTTATATTTTTTTCCAATTTTCTCGTTAATGGCTCTAACGATTTTTATGAAACTTGCCTAATGTCTTCTCCTTAAAACCCTTTAACTTTTCATGTGTATAGTATGTCAACAAGAAAATTTAGGGAGAAAAATTATAGCGAAAAGTAAATTTTATTTGCGCATAACTCAAAAAGTAAGCATTTTATGGTGAATTATGAATGAAATCATATGAAAGGTAATTAAATTCCCCATAAAACAAAAAAAAAAATATATCAAAATGGGGCCTGTATTAACAAAGGTGTAACGCATCTCATAAGGACTACAACACCATAGATGGATAGCCGAGTGCGTCCGGAAGGAGACGACCGAACCTCAACGCACCAAGCCGGCAACCTTTTGTTAACAATATGCTCTATTACAGTGTATTGTAATAACATAAAAGTAGGAATTAACTTAATAATTTCTATTTTTATATTTGTTGATGGAAACAAAATGATTCTAAGGAAGCTAAATGGAATGTCCATGAAAACTAAACGGAATTTCTATGGAAACTAAACCGAAACTTTTAAAGTATATTTTCAGCTTGAAAACCAAAAATATTTAGTGTACATAATTGTCTTTCAAAACTTGTTTAAAAAACTAATTTATTATACTTTTGTGAGAGAAGACTTGAAGAAGTGCACGCTGCTGAATTTATTGTTAGTGGAGTTTATATGAACTCTTTAAAATTATGTTAAAAATATTATTATTATAGAGTGATAAGGGAAAGTTGTGTGATGCGTGCACCGCACCAGATTTTTATGCAATGAATTACTCTTGTTGAAAAGACAATATTGGGCTGGGTTGTTTCGCAAATTGGCATGTTGCCATAGTAGTTTTTAAATTCCAGACGCTGTAAACAATATCAATAATAAATATTTAATAATTACGATAAAATAGCTTTTCCATTTTCAATTCATTACTTGATATTGCGATTGGAAACGGCGCAAGTAGATGATTTGGCCAGGATCACGTTCAACCTCCAGGTTTTTCTCGTTATTAAAGGAACCCACTTTATAGAGGGCTGGGCGAGCCCCAGGAGGATCTCCCGACCCCAAGATCGATCCACAGCTGTTTCATTGTCACTAAAACTCCACGCGGCGACGACATGTTGGTTTCACGACAGCCTTTCTAAATTTGATTCTGCTACGACTGGGTCGTAAGCAATTACTCATGAAAGCAGCCGGGTTCCTGTGGGACGTGAATCACGACCGTGAGCCACGCATCCATGTTGCTCACTTCAGTGTGAGCAAGTAATCGTTGAGCAAGTTTCGCGAGCGACCGTTCACAACAAAGGCATAACAGAGACATAGCCCACGGAAGAGTGGCTCACTGTCGTTATTCACGTCTCATGGGAACCCGAACTAATCGAGGGACATTAGCCTTAAAAAATTTTACAATAAAGAAAGTTCACTGAACGAAAGTCAACATGAATGAAATGATGTTATAGAAAGAATAGAGGAATTGAGAAAATATATTTTGTAGTGGAGATTAGCAAAAGAGGAAGGAGATTAGTAAAAGAGAAAAATATATAACTTTTTTGGGATGCATACGGAAGAAGACGGAAGAAGAAGCTTGGAAGAAGAAAGTACAACTCCAAAAGCTGTACTTTTGAGAAAACGGCACTTGAGGCTTTTATTGGATTTCAACAGATTATTACAGATTAGGCACCTAAATAATTTTTGAACCCCATTTGCAAGTAAATACTTGAAGGTAGCTTGTATAAGGTATTTTACTGATTTGAACGGACAGCTAAATTTCCAATGTATCTCGAGAATAAATGACATAAAAATTAACACCAAATCCAAAGAGAGTTACAAAAAACTCAGTTAACATCCGCATGATGGTATAGAAGGATCAATCTAATTAGGGATTGATAAATTATAGAAGTGGTAAATAATTTATCAATCCCTAATAACAAAATACTGGTAAACCTTTTGACCTTTAAGAACCACGATTTTCATTGTAACCAACTAAGGTAAGAAAAGTATAGAGTGGCTCTAAGAAGACGAGCACAAAGCCCCTAACTATCGTTTTGTGGAATGCTAACAGGCTACAGAAACATCGTGACGAACTCGAAATATTTCTCCATAAAAATCACATAGATATTTTCCTACTGACTGAAACTCACTTCACTCAACGGTCACATTTTTACATACGTGAGTACATTTATAGATCAGACCATCCTGAAAACACTTATCGTGCTGGGGTTCTTGCATCCTCATCTATAAATCCTAATCCCATTTCGTATCCTTCCACTCCTACTGACGCTACTCAAATAACCTGTGTTATCACTACAGCTCGTCCTTTCCATGTAACATTCTCAGCTGTATATTGTCCTCCTGGTGATTCCCTTTCTTATAACCTACTCGATTCTTTATTCCGACCCCTCGATAGGCGCTCCATTGCTGGAAGAGAAAACAACGCATAATACCAAAGATGGGAATGGCAAATATCCAACTCCCGTGGAAATATCCTATCTCGTATCTCATTCAGCAATAGTTACACTCTTCTCTTTACCCTTTTCTCTTCTTTTACCCATGTACCCTACTTGTTGGTTGGCTTACATCCTCCAAAAAACGCCTCGATATCTTGGAAATATTTATCGCCTCCCAGATTTCCTACTGCCAAACTAGAATCAAATCCCTGGGTGACCTTTCATCGGATCATAGTCCAGTTATGCTTTTTTTTTTTTTTTTTTTTTACATTCAAACGTCGCTATTAAACCCTTCTCTCCTACATTAATTTCAGGATGAGTAAATTAAGACAAATTTCGTTATGATTTCGAAAATAAATTGGACCTAAAATCCCAATTAAGACAAAACAAGACATTTACAGACTCATAGAAAAACGTAAAGTATCAATAAGAACCAGTATAAATATTAACACCTCAACCAGTAAAATAAATAATTCTCAGCACACTAACTTACGACAGGATATTCGTATTTTATTTAGAGAAAAACGCAGAGCAAGATCGAAGTGACATAGGACTAGATGCTCAGCTGATAAAACTAATTGCTCTAAATTGACTAAAAAATTAAAAGTAGAAATTCAAAATTTACCTAACTGCAAACTTTACAACTGCAGACATATTATCGATGATAACTAAAATCTACTGAACTTCAAATAATGTAGCCATCCAATCGTTACTGACTCCAGTACTCGGTCAAGATCTGACGAAGAAAAAGCCCACTTATTCTGTCAACACCTTTTTAAATCTTTTAACCCTCATCCAGATATCTATAGCCCATTTCACCTTGAATTTATTGAAGCAGAATTAAATATTCTTCTCCAAATGACACTTCGACCAAAATCATTCCATCCTTCATAAATACTCAAGTCCATTCACAGATTACTGTTCTCTTCCTCATATAAGCTATACTTCACTCCGCATATTTTCCTGACCCATGGAAAGTATCCATAGCTAAATTATTCCTAAACCCAAAAAGACACAAGAATATCCATCTTTCTACCGTCCCTCTCTTATAACTATTATGAGTAAAATCCTCGAAAAATCGTACCCGGTATCTATTCTCCAAGGCAAACTCCACACCCACTCAATCTCATTAGTTTCAAATCATGCTTCCTCTTCGATTACTAATAATCCTCCGAGACGTCTTTAAAGGAGATGGCTTCGAGACTTACTAGTTAGTAATTGTTATTAGAGTTATAACAATGAATAGTTTCTCTAAATGTCTGTACCATATAATTATATCATTGTTCAATCGCATTTACTTGTATTTTTTAATTAATACAGTTGTAAAATTTCAAGTAATAAATATAAAAATACAAAAACATAATTTTAGGTCTTAATTGTTTTGACTTGCTAGAGTTTTATTTAAAATACAACTGCTCTCCAACAGTCACACGATCAATATTTTTTCGCTCTCTTCGTCATAAAAAAATAATCATCTCATTGATTATGATTATTACTACACAATAATTAAAATATCGTTTTGAGTTGTGCCTGTGTTCTTCCAAGCTAGCGATTTAATCTATGTTGTAAAAGTCAAATAAATAAAAAAATCAGGTATAGGATAGGAATAAAGCTGCAGACTGTTGAGATAAGGGACGTACGATCGTAGGAGTGGAAAGTCACCTCATTAGTATAAAATAGTTGTCTGATTAACTCTTCCTGGTATGTTTACATACCAGTAAACATACCTTTCTATTACGATTATTGTTACTAGTATTACTTATCATCTTCATTCCTGTTGCAGACGACGGAGGATCCGACTACAGTGGTGTACCTGGGCTGCTCACTGACCTTGCTGCTTCTCCTGGCGGTGGCTACTCCTCTAGTTAGGGGAGCCGCCCGTCTGGCCTCGAACCTCCTGGCCGCCATCGCCCTCTCGGCCATCGCCGTCCCCGCAGGACCGCTCACCCTCTTTCCGCTACTTCTGGTTGGTCAGTCGGCCTTTCCTCCGCGACTGGCTGTTGCTATCGCGGCAGGGCTCACTGCCATCAGCATCGCTCTTACAGCCACTGCAGTTTTCAGCCATCACCAGTCCGTCCTATATTCCAAGGTAAGCCATGACATGAGTGATTTGGTTCTAGTCTGCTATGCAAGTATATGTATATGGACAGGGATTATAATTGTAATTATAAATTCAATTTATTGTGTAAATAAATATTCTTATTTTAAAACATTGAATATTGAGGATACCTGTGAAGGTCAAAGCAAATGGAGTCCCTGTGAAAGTCTGATACCAGAGCCGGTACCAGTCTGACAGACGGTAAACGTTGAAAGAACCCCAAGAAAACTCCAGCCTAGAAATATGGAGAAGAACAGGCAAGGTCTAGGAACTTACCCTCTTAAAACAGACTTCCAAAGACCGAAGGTTATGGAATAACCGCAAGAAGAAAAGAGAACGTGTAACTGTAAAGGAAAATCTACGAGAAAGGAGTCCAACAGGAAGAAAAAATGTCCAAATATTTTTTTTGAAAAGCAGAGAGAGTAAATTGAGCAGTCTATCGAAGAAGACCTGAAGAGGAAGATCGAAGAAGAGGGCCCTAACTAAAAACTTCTGAAAGATACAGGTCGAGTAGCAGACGGGTAATAGAGAGCGAGAAAGAAGTATTTATATAAACACCTCTCTCCCGCTCTCTATAATACGTCTATATGTTTAAAATACCTAATATTTCTAGGAATGTTTCCCATTTAGTTTATGCCCTAAGCACCGTATAATACACATATTGTTATTTGCACTTGTTTGGTTTTTAAATAAAATAGTCATATTGAAACCTGCAGTCTGATTTTTTGCTTTATTCTGGCATCGCTGAATCTTAATGCCGCCATGTAGGCAAACTGGCACCTTTGAAAGGTTATCCATTAGTAAATATCTATTAAGAATCTAGTATACCAAACAAAGACGTTCTGTGTTATCTAACGTTCTAAAACTAAATAAAAAATAGATTTTCATTGATCGGTTTCCATCCGGAATCAATAGAAATATATAATATAAAAATACAGATGCTGCTTCTGTACTCCCTATTCTGCTTTATAAAAGTTGCCATAGCATTGCAATTCTGTGTCTGAGGTTTGACTAAAAAGACACAGCAAAACAACATCAGAAGCCTATTATTTCAAATATTGAAATTTAAGATTATTTTGTGATTATTCAAATGCTAATCATGAGATTGCAAATATTGAAAATAGAGTCAAAAGTACTAGAACTTTCTGCCCATAAATTTTTCTTAAACAATGCAGCAATAACTCACTAATTTTGAAAAGAGAAGTTTCATCTTTAAACGAGTAAAATCAGGATTACTTATCAGTATACTGTAACTACGTTAATCACTTCTACGTCCGATCAGTGTGAATTGCCGCATATAGGCTGTTGGGTCTCACAAAACAAAGGATTGAGGATAATCTCCTGTGTATCCATGGCAACGTAGTTTTTTCGGGTGGTGGTCACTCTTTCTGAAGGGGTCATTAATTTAAATACTTACCCCGCTCAACTTGCAGTATAACAATAACGAATTTGCACAATACAGCTAAGGTTACTTCATCTAAGTGAACTGCTATTTAATATTTCTATTTATATACAAATCTTTTACAACTTTATCTAAAAAACTTTGCTTTTGTTATAATTTAATTTAAAAATGTTTTAAAATTAATATAAAAATAGTATAAATAAGAAACTGAATCAAATATTGATCAGTTTAGTTTTATCATTGTCCTTCATCAATCCAATATTTTCTAGGATCTGAGGAAATTGAAAAATTTCATTTGAAAAATAAACAATCCTTAAGAGTGGCTCATTTTTCTAAACGGCTGATCTGTTTTCTTCGATGCATATAAAATTCTATCTGGGAAATGGAAAAATTCCATTTCGTTTCCCACTTATTCTATTTTCGCTTAATCAACGTTTGCTATTTTTCTCATGGAGCCTTATACAGATGAATCTTGTATTATTTTTCTTCATTCTTTCTTAATTTTTTCGATATTCTTTTTAATACTTGGGCAAGGTCTTCTTAATGGGACAGTAATTTATATAGCCATGAATCAGAATCTTTTAGAAGTGTAAACTTTGAAATGGAATAATTTATTATGACTTACTGAAAAAAAAAGAAAAGGAAATTCGTACTATTGAAGTAAGCGATAGTGAAGAATAACAAAAAATATCTTACCAAATATGGCAAAGTTTCAGTATGTCTCAAGCTCTCATAGGGTAAATATCAGTTTCAGTGTCTTCTCAGTTTTAGTTCAAATCTTTCATTCCACAATATACCATAGAACTATTTGTTTTTGTTTAGTGAAGTGGAAACGAAGAATAATATTGGTGTTTTCAGTGATTTTTACAATCATTAATTACAAGAAAAAATAGGTTAGCCAAAAGTTATTATTGACCGCTAATACCTTTAAAACGATAAGACTATAGGCCTTCCCCCCACCATAATCAAGGCTCTCCACCTCTCCGATCTCTTATCTCACGTCAGTAGTGGACCAGCCTTTGAGCAAAATGACCATCTGTCTGATATGTAAAGGCACAATCGCTCGCGAGGATAAATCGAACATTTCATGTTTGACTTGAAAGCACATTTTTCATTTGAAATGCTCAAATATTGAAAGCGATGCTTAAAAAAAAAAGATGGCTAACTTCAGTTTGCTTGATGTTGAACTTCAATGTGAGTTGACCAATAAAAATAAGCCCCATTCCTCTGTCAAAAAAGTATATACCTTAAAGGAAAAATTACAAAAATACTATCCAAAGTCGATCGTTTAACAGATGATTTTAAAGAAGTAAAAGTACTCTTCAAAATCAGGTAGACTTATCCTTTGAAAATTCAGAACGCCTTAAATCACTCGAAGAACTGGTTTTAAAACAAGAGAGACTAATCGAAAATTTAACAACCGAAAACTCTAGTCCCAAAAACAAAATTAAAAATTTAGAAGTTAGGCTAAATCAATCGGAACAGTATCAACTGTCAAATATGGTTGAAATAAAAGGTGTGCCTACAGGGTGGTAGAAACACCTGAAGGCATTGTTTTGAAAATAGAGGCCAGCTTGGGTATCAAATTGAAAACTGAAGATTTGGACTACGTTCAAAGAAGAAGGCCAAGAGAGGAAGACCCCAGACCTGCGGTAATCATGGCGCGTTTCGTTGAAGGGATGACGCCTGGCAACAGACACCTTTACTGGCTGGCGAGACAGAAAAAGGCTGCCGGTAAAGTGAAATTCGTCTGGTTTGCAGGCGGCCTTGTACGATGCAGACGCGACAATGGACTTTCCGCGTTTATTGTCAAAAAGGAAGAAGATCTGGACATTTTCCAATGAAAATTAGAATCACGTTGCCACCAGAAAATATTTTTATTTTTTTACTTCATGTTTTACTTAACAATCTACTTGCTATTTTAATTTTTTTCTCTGTTTCCCCTCATTTTTCGGATATGAGAAAATTCTATTTTTTACACTTTATTCTATTTTTTTTATTGTTAAAAGTCACGGTTATTTTTACTTATATTTATTTTTAATATTATTTTTCTCTCAGATTCTGATTACTATAATTGTACCTCTCCTTTCCATACCTTTACCGCTAATTATCCTTTCACTATCCGAATATGTCTAATATCTTACTAGCCTGTCATGTTAACTCCCAATCCCTACCGGCACATTCCGATGAATTCCTTGACTATTTCCTTCACAATTTTTATCACATTATTGCTATCTCAGAAGCCTGGTTAAAACCAAATATCTCTTCCTTTTCCATACCCCTCCCTAATTACAACCTCTTCCGTCATGATCGACTATACCGCACCGGTGGAGGTGTTTGTCTTTTTGTTCATGAAAGCCTAAAAGTAAAAATCCTCCTAACATCCCGCTCTTCCTACTTTCCTCACCAAGAATACCTATTTACCGAAATTTCCTCCGTTTTGTTTTCCCTCCTTTATATTATAGTATACCGCCCTCCTCATGTTCGATTTGATCCAATACTAAAATCCTCTCTATACAATTATGCTCCCTTATATTAAAATGTAATAATAGCCGGTGACTTCAACACAAATCTATCCACTCAGTCTCCAGATAAATCATACCTTGTAGACCTATTTCATTCCCTCGACCTTATTTCGTTCCCTTTCAACCTACCCATCATACCCAGTTCACCACAACTACATGGCTCGACCTTTTCATAATAGATTATCCTAAAAACCTATTATCAGGTTCCTCCTGATAATCTTTCCTCTCTTGTCATGATCTTATCAAGATCTCCTTCAATGTTCCAACTCCTAAGTACATTCCTAAATAAATTTCCTGGCAGGACCTGACTAACTGACTTCTGTAAAACTAAATATTTTCTTGATTTTCTGTCCCAATCCTTAGAAACTATCTACTTCTCCTCCTCCATTGATGAAATGGTGGAATGTCTTTCCTCCAATCTTCTCTTATTCCTGGATCATCACGCACCCCTCAAAACATCCACCTTCAAACGTCCCGCTTCTCCTTGGATCGATTCCGAAATCAGAGAGCTGATGCCAGGAGACGTTTCTGGCGCACACGGAATCCTAAAGATTATCCCTCTTTCAAGTCAAAAATCTGTCCGTAGTGAACACAAAAACGAACATATTCTATCCTTTTACTTCTGACCAATTGAACTCTTACTTCGCCGATCCTACTCCAACACCACAGACCTCCTCGTACAGCATTCCTGAAACATCTTTTAATCCTAAAAATTTCTTTTTTATGAATATTTCCCCTGAAGACCTACTCTCCGCTGTCCTCAAGTCCAGAGCAAATTACTGTGGCCCAGACCAAATTCCTGTAAAATTAATCAAATTATGTCTTCCTGCCATCTAACTTTTCCCTACAAAATTCCATTTTCCCCACAGCTTGGAAAAAAGTCATATTCCGTCCATTAAACCAGGTTCCGGTTCCATCCAAAGTTTCTGATTTTAGACCTATCTCCATCCTCTCCCATTTATCCAAATCACTCGAAAGAAAAGTCCATTCGCAAATTAACACCTTCCTGGAACAAAAAACCCTCTTTGATCCCCTCTTCAGTCCGGCTTTCAATCCCACTATTCCACACAATCAGCCTTATTAAAAATCACCCAAGATATCCAATCCTCCATAGAAAAACAGAAAATCACTATCCTTATTCTTTTCGATTTTACCAAAGCTTTTGACTCCGTTAATCGCAACATCCTTCTTTCAAAACTACAAAACCTCTCCATATCAAATAGTGTGTTAAAAGGGTTCCTTTCCTTTTTATCGCTTCGTTCTCAAATTGTCATTATCCCCAATGATTCTCCTTCCTCCCATCTCCTCCTAAATCGAGGTGTTCCTCAGAGATCCTCGCTCTCACCAATCCTTTTTCCATCTACATTAACGATCATCCTAGTTCAATTTACCATTCACAATACCACCTATATGCCGAAAACCTCCAAATCTACCAATCCTTTCATCCTATCGATATGCTTGCAGCTTGGGCTGGAAGAAATGATCTAAGGTTAAACATTGAGAAGACCAAGGCTGACAATATTATATGTGGTTCCAAGCATCTTCTTAATTCCCTTCCTTATTATCCATTACTCTACCTCAATGGTCAACCTATCCTCTTCCACACTTCCGTCAGAAACCTTGGGATAATCTTAGATCAACACTTATCCTGGAACAACCATATTTCTCAGATTACCCGAAAATCCATTTCGATCCTCAAACAATTCCTAAGATTCCTTATTCCATACCTTTCAAAACCCGCCAACTCCTTGTATCCTCTCTTATTTTTCCCCACTTCGACTACGCCTGCCTTGTATACGGTGGACTGTCTGGTGGGCATGAGATGAGATTGAGAAGATTTATGAATTGTTTCATTAGATTTATCTTAGAAGGCTCCAGGCGCTCCCACGTCTCCAGCCGATATGTCGAGTTGAAGTGACTTCTTCCTGTTTTCCGAAGACAATATTTCCTAGGCGTATACCATTACCGATCCTTTAAAACCAAAAAGCCTCCTTATATTCTTGATATGTTCACTCCTTGTTCTTCCTGCTTTCTTTGAAAAGTCCTTTATTATGCGTGCTTCTCAGTTCTGGAACTCCTTACTCACATCCTTATGTAAATCCTCATCATTGCCTTCATTTAAACATAAACTATTTATCCCTCTCCTTGACTATCAATCTTCCGAATACATATAAGTTAACGTTCCTGTTTAATTAATGTTATCCATTTTTTTAATTTTTACTATCATTGTGGATATTGCATAAAAAAAAAACGCAAATTAGTAAGCATATTGTATCAATGTGTTAATGCAACGTTTAGTTACTAACAATCCAGTTAGTAACGCTTTATACTGTATTTAATCTTTATTTTATGCCAGACAAAAGAAATTGTAATAGTTCATTTTTCTTATTCTTAGGAGACTATTTGTCCCAGAATAACGTTTACTTTTCTTCTTTCTTTTTCAGTTTCCTTAAAATGATTCATGAAATATCATGTAAAACTCCTTCATCAAAAATGGGCTATTTTTTTTTTTTTTTTATTGTTGATCCTGAAAGATTATACTCCTACGAATGAGTCTCGTAAAACAAAATTTTGAAAATAAAAAAATAAAACAGCTAACTCCATTGTAAAGGTAAACAAATTTTCTAATTCCATTAAATAAGGTTCAATTGATGTTTTTATTTAATTATTAGGATTAATTCAGTAAATCAGAGGTAATCATACCGTCTTGAGTCCAGTTTTGATGCCTTTGATTTCATTATCGCATTTGCAAAAATTTGGCTATGTTTTTTTCTAGTTTTATCATGTTAAATAAGCTAAGAAGGGAATAAGATGTGAGTCACCAGAGATGATGATATTGGAATAGAAGAGAACGAAGTTGAAGAAGGTTTAACAAAAGACTGATCAAACGGAACGAGAGGAGGACGGTATACTACGGCATAAAGGAGGGATAAGACATTGGAAATATTGAAAATTTCAGTGATAAGGAACTCAACTTGTGGATGATCGTATGGTGGAGATCAACGGGTCTTGAGGCTATTATGGACATATATAGCTGCACCTCCTCCAGTCCGGTTATATATTAGTACGTCATATAAAACTTTGAAAACTATTGACTTTAATATAGTCGAATAATACAGTTTTTCTCTTTCCTAGAAAGTTGACTATTTTGATGTCAGGAGTATTACATTTAGAGTGATTTTACACTTAGAGTTGTAAAATTGTTTTGTTTGAATAAAAAGTATTAAAAAAATTATAAAAAACGGATCCGGATAGTGGAAGCAATTAGGCTCTAATTACGCAACCATACATATATATTATATACCCATTATTATTGTACACATTATAACATTTGTATAAAAAAAGATTTTTTTAAACTTTCTTAATTTAAAGTAAAATATTAGAAGAATCGAGAAAAAAAAAGTCGAGAGTAGCCGGACTCCGTTAATAAGGTTCTATTTTAAATTATCTTTTGTAATTATATTGTAACTAAAATAATTAAATTTAAAATATAAAAATGGCGGTGGTGGGAGGAAAAATTTGAGACCTCCAAAAGGAACTTCTCTAACACCAACTTAATTCATACTCAAATTTTCAGCACTCCAGCCCAATTTGGCAGAGCTGTGGAGGTGCGCATAACCCTTAAAAATATTCAAAAGCATTCCGCAATATTACGCCCACTTCTACGGTATTCTCTCTAGAAAACAACCATACATACCGACTTTCTTCTCATTTGAAGGGGACCGCTGAAATAGTCCAATTGTAGCTAGGAAAAAAATACATAAAGATACAACAGATATCCCCGCAACCTACAAAACCATGTTCTAGGGGTTACGGAACTGATTAAAAATGCAACCACACCCTCCTCGGATGGTCTTCGATATATTCCAAAAGTCTATTATTATTAGGGGGAAATAAGACTGAAAAGTTGGGCTATTATAGTTTTGGAATTCAATCTTTAAATGATTCTATCCAAATTTTAAAAACATGAGGCATGGTTTCATACAGGAATATATCACATTGCTCCTAAATTTATAATCAAGATAAATTTTAGACCAATTTCAACCGTTTATACAGACTGAACTTCTTATGAGAATGTTTCTCATTTTCCCATATTCAAAATATTTTAATTTTTATTTAACAAATATAAATGAAAAAAACATTAGTACTAGTAAGTTTTCATAATATTCATTTTCGTTTATTTTAAAGATTCGAGTCTAAATATTTTGAGACAATATATCAACGGCAGAACCATTTGGATGTGTTCCAATCTTAACAGCTACACTGAATTAATGTAATTCTGAATTAGGATAATTAATTACTTATGAAAATAGCAGTCAAGAATCTAAACTTGGTTATAATAAACTTAGATATGTTTGTCGCTAATTCAATTCAGTATGTATCATAAAAATAAAAGTGTTATTAAAGGTGAAAAAAATTAACGTTTATTTGAAAATATGTCGGATGATTTTTTTTTGAGTCGCCATTTAAAAACGTGAGGTTGGTACCGTAATAATTAAATATTAAGCCTAGAAGTTTTATGGCCCATTTCTTATATGAAGATGTATACTAAATTAAAAACACCAAAGACTAAAAAATGTTAGCATGATCATAATACTTGTCTCACATTGGGAGAAGTATAAACTAAAATATAGGGCATATATTATTTTATTGAATATGTTCAATATCATATAATTTTAAATGAATAAATTTAAATCATATAATTTAATATTAATCCTTCATACGAACTAAAAAATATTTTTTCTAGTTTTACAATTCTGGCATTATTGAGCTCTCCCTAACTAACAAATACGAGCTGCAGAGGAGCGAAATCGTATATATCATCATATTAGAGATTACCACTAAATGGAGGTAAATTTCGATGCTCACTTTGTATTAGAGAGCGGAGTACGGCACGAGCAATATGCCGAGACTGAAAATTGCGGCGATAAATTGCTTTGTTTCAGTGATCCGCTGGGATTTTTATTTGTACCAGAGATGAAACGTGGTATAACGAATGGACCAATTTAATGCAGACAGGTTTATTACTGAGAGGGGAGGAACCAATGTGGAAGTAATTTGAAATTAAATCAACCCTCTAGGTATACAATTTCTTCTGTCAATCAACGTATAAATCATTTCATTCACGATTGTATTGGAAAAATTCTACTCATTAAATCATGCCTGTACAATTTTTGCGTTGATAATGTTTTTTTATTTACATTTTGATATATATATATTTTTTTTAATTAATCAAATAAATTCAAAGAAGTTGGTCGGGGGGCGGACATTAAATAATTAATGTATTTACGTTTCGGCCGAGGAGTACACCCGAGAACAAACTAACTAACTAACTGAATCGAGATACAGTTCCGGTTTGAATATTTAATTCAAATTAACTTAAAATTGAAAATCTCAAAGTAAATACATACGTTGAAAATCAATCCCGGATTGAGTGAGATTAAGGGTTCTTTCCTCTATTCCAAGGGCATTTTACACATTTTCAAATTAATTTATATAATTAATTCGGGGATTAGTATCTCTTCAAAATCACAGAATTCCAAAAAGTATCACTATTATTTTTTTTATTGTAAATACTAGTGTTACTTTATTTACTACGTGGAAACTGAACTAAATCACTAACTGGATTATTAACTGGATTACTTACTTATGATTACTAAATAATTAACTTTAACCTTATAAGTTAACGTATCGAGAAGAAGTCATCAGTGCTTCTTCCGATTTCTTCATCGATATCTTCTCTTCTTTGAATCAATGTAGCGTCACTTGTAGAACCAAGCTACTGCATGGTGTATTATAACCGGTAAAATTTTAACCTTTTCTGTAGATCACCTTTACTTCTCCTGCTAGATATATCTAGAACTTCCAGCAGTGATTTTCTTTTGAATATTGTGATCCTCAGATACTGCCACTTCAGATATCATGGTTATCCTTTCACTCAAATAACTTTAAAAGATATCCGGTTTGCAGTGGTAGATCGTATAGTCGGTCATCATCATATCCTCATGCCAGTACGATGTATATCTTTTTGATATCAACACACTCAAAGGACAGCACTTGTAAATTGGAAATTTTTTCTCAATCAGAATCCGATTTCCTGATGGAGGATTCCCGCCATACGGTTATGTCGGTGGTCGTATTCCATGCCAAGTATTCCTGTATAGGATTAAGCCAGATGTTGGATTGACCTCGGTATTTGCTTACGTGGTAATGTCTTCCCTACAAATTTGTCTCCTGTACACATATGTTGAATATTTCCCTGATTTCAAACCTTAAGGGTACTCCGATATCAATATAAGTGTTTGTGGTGTTAGGTAATATCACTGAGTAATAATTACTCAGAACACCTACTGCTTAAATAAATACAACAATATATATGGTATGATGTACGTAAAGCATACTATTTCCTATTGCTCGAATATACAGGGTGTTCATTTTAAGACGTCTCAAGTCTTTTATGGAAAATGGTTGGTCTAGGAAAAAATGTAGAGCGTAGCTTTTTCTTCCGTAATATGCCCACTTTAACGCCACGAATCAATCCTATTTGAGCCTGACGCGGATACTCTTATTAATATAAATGTGATTAATCCGGTAGGCACAGTATTTTCCCTAATACATGCAAATTAATTAATTAAAAATAATTAATGATATCAAAATGTGGTTTGCACCATCCATTTTAACTTTTTTGCTCTTTAAAGTTATGTGCATAAACATCTTTAAATCTCACAGTTCGGATGCCCCTCAACCATGCATAAAGCTCCATGACCTTCAAATCGCGAGACACTGACTAATGAGTGTCATGATGTAGTTTCTCATAATTCTTTTTATCTTAAAGGTCCGATTCCAGGTCAATCCGTTTATCACGTGGAGAACTTTTCTTTCAAATCTGCAAGCGTTTGTGTGCGTTATTTTATATTTTATACTTTGCGGCCAAAAATAATTTATAATATATTTCTCGGTTATTTGTATATTCATCAAATATTGTGTAATCTGTTCTTTTAAAGGAATAATCTACATAAATATATGTAATAGTCTACCATGAATAGATATAATAGTAAACAAGAATCGAACCTCAGTTATATTAAATATCTATTTAAAAGTCTTGTAAACACTTAAATGTCATTAAATATAAATTGATAATTTAGTTTTTTGATTCCTTAGTATTTCTCTGCTTTGTTGAATATTTTTATTTTTTTTATTTTTGTCTTTTAAATAACGTATAACAGTGGTTCTATACGCTTTGCTTATCCGTTCATTGATCACGTGATTGAAAGACGAGCATTTTCGTTGTACAAAAAAGACATCTCTTAGTAACCGCAAGAAAGTTGTTATTATCAACCGGGGGGTTGGCAATCCTTCCGTCTAAGAGGGTTGGACTGATGGAGCTTTCGAGAGCCAACTTGACCCTGAAATGGAATTTAGTCTATCTCCGCCGTGCATGCAATAGTTCTTCAAGCTCAACTCGATTTTTTACCGAGTTTACAAAAAGAACATGAATATATAACAAATAATATGTCATTTTGATTAGACTGTTCAATAGAGCTAATTAATTGTTTTAAGTGGTATATTCTCTAAGGTTGAGTTGAGGCTTTTTTATCGCTATTTTACATAGTACCTACTGCATTGATCATACAGGGTGTTCCAGCAGAATGGTTCCGGGATTTTGAGAATTTTATTATAAAACTTTGTATGTCTTAGTTGCAAAATATGTTGTTTTTTTTTTTGGTGTTACAACCGATTTTGTAGCTATCTCTAACTCTTCACCATCGCACGTAAAACTGGAATTTGAAATGGAAAAGGTTATATTTTACGATGGATTCTGATAGAGAATATAAGGCTAATTTATATTGAGGCATTTTTAAATCAGATGCGCTGTGGCCACACTTAATACACACAAACTTCCAAAACTGTTTAAAAATTACGATAGGTATTTCGTGAAAATAAAAGAAAAGATTTTGCTGTTTGTTTCGAAACGGTATGCTAAATCGAAAAAGTGCAAAAAACGGAATCGTTCTAATTTCCTGCAACAGTCCGTTATCATATATTCCAAATTTCGGTAGGTACTCCAATCTTGTCTATTACGCAAAAAGGCGCACTTGGTTAATGTTTGAAATGAGATTATCTTAATTAATATTCTTTTGAGAGCTCTGAATGTGTGCACGTTTTGAAGGTAATTTTCTGAACTGCAATTCAATTGTGTTTGTGTATACCATTCTCTCTGGAAATAAATGGAAATTTGCTCGGAAAAGTGATTTTTTTTTTCAGTTTTATGCGTTTTGGTTTTTTGTTTACACCTGTTTCTAGTAATTTTACTTAAAACAGTAATATTTTGTAAGTAATTTTCTTTTGTCCGGGTCTATTGTTTGAAAAAAATAACAGCGGTAAGAAACATTTTTTCGATCAATAATACACAAACAACTTCAACTCGGACTCCTAGACACATCGCTTTTTCTACAAAGTATTTTTTTAAAAACGGGATCAAAACAAGTCCAGCCAAAACATATTTGTATAAATGTTTACCAAAGAGGGAGTTTTCAGCACTGTTTATATAAGGCCATATTGGAAGCTATCTGTTATATTATTGAGGTTAAAAAGGCAAAATCAAGGAGCTAAGTAAAACAGTTGATGGAAAAGCTATAATGACCGCCTCAAAGGTTTCATTACGATTTGTTTATCAATCGGTTCTGGTCTGATATATCGCAATGATGTTTCAGAAACTAACAAAAATAAAAATTTAAAAAAAAAGCTTATTTTAGTTTTTAATTTATTAATGAAAAGACCAACTGTATGTCTTCATTAAGCGTACACTATTGATTAAAAACATTATATACACAACCACACAAGTTTATTCTTCAAGTAAGTTTGTTTCTAACTTCTATTTTCATATACCACAATAATTCATTGCTTTAAATTTTTAAAAATACTTATTCTTACTGCTATGTTTCTGACAAACTTCTTTTCTAAGGCAGGTGGGGGTTCCAGAAACCACATATACTTAATTTACTTACCTAATTTATTCTCTATTTGCGTCGGTTCCAGAAGGGAGCCGATCAATCAAACTATATCTTAACATAAGCAGACCGCAGACCCCCCTGCTCTTGTCACTAGGTTGGGATATTATACCATTTATACTTTTATACATTATACCATTGGAGATCATTTCCAAGGGTGTCGCGTTTACCAATTCACTTAATTAAACTATATGATGGCATGCAGGGTAAATAGAAAAATAGAATTTGATAGAAGATCTTACTTTATTCAAAAGAATTTTATTAATTAAACTATTGGTTTACTAATTTACAATCTAAATTACTCTCATTATGAAAGAACCCTTAACTATAACATATGTATTTGAGAATACTAGGAGAACTTGCTAATTTAAAATCTTACTCTGGTCCCACATATTTGACAATAATGTACACATTGAATGAAGAGACTTATCTTATTGTTACCTTCGCCGTCTCATCAAAGCTGTCGTTAATCAAAAGCCTTTAAACTCTCAAACTATCAAGCTAAAGCTCATTACAAATTAATCACTTAAAATTTATAATTAACTGGTGTCCTTTGATGGAAGGTTGATTCTTGAAACTCTTCAATATATCCTCAGGCTCTTAGTACCTATATGTATACTTAATGATCAAACTGTGCGAATTTATTTTACAACTAAGAAATATCTACGAAAACTTTAGGGTATTAACAAAAAATAATCCATTTATAAGATATTTTACATTTTGTTTTTTCCAATTATAATAGGAAATAACCTTGAAAATAGCAATTTTTCAATTTTATTTTTATTTTATTTGAATGCTCAAATATTTTTTAAATGTATTGTGCCTATAATAAATCTGGATACATCATTAAATAAAGCGTTAGGTTTGCTGTCAGACAACCATGTAGTCACTTAAGAAGTACTCGATTGAAAAATTTCGAAAGGTTAAATTTAAATAATGGAGGAAAAATAGTTATAGTAGAACTAACTGTTGGAAAAGTTGGTTGCAGGTTACATTAAGTGTAGAAAAACATACAAATAAGTGTATCGACGTTTCGGCCTAAGTTTTAAGCAATCATTGCCATTAAGAAAAGCAAGATAATAACCAGTATGAAATAGGATAAAAAATAGTATTACAAGAAAATAGGAAGATATGAAAACAGTAATAAAACATGTAAACAAACAGTAATATAAGAAGATAACAACTAGTATGAAAATATAGGAGTTTGAAAAATATATCAAGATTTTTATGATAAAACAAATAATGTAAATAATGAAAAATAATCTTAATCAATAATATTGACAATGTTATAAATGAAAATTAAAATAATGTAAAAAAAAAGAAAGATTATGAATTATAGTTATAAGATTTAGTAAAATTCATGAAAAAATGTAAGTTAAAAGAACAAAATAAAGATTTTTTTGAGTATTGAAAATGACATCGGCTGATAGGATATCTAACGCTGTTTAGTAAATTCTAATTTGTTGTTGTCTATGTCTGAAATTATTGGGAAAAGTATCAAAAAGTTGGAAAACTTCATAAAAAAAATTCATAGTATAAAATAGATGATTTCTTTGTGAAAAAAATCAGGACTTTCTGAGTTGTACAATTGATTCACATAATTTTTCGAGACAATCAATACTTCTTGTTTTCTAGTTAGATAAGTTAAGATGACTCTCCAATTGAGTTTTTTTTTTTTCTTTTTAACATTTATAGGTGGGAAGCGAGCTGATATTTCTGCTGGCGGGCTCAGGGCTGGGGCTGTACTACAGGCGAATGGCGGAGCGATGGCACCGAGCCACGCTGGCGGACACCAGGGCCTGCATCGAGTCGAGGATTCGGCTGGAGACGGAGCGGGAGCAGCAGGAACAGCTACTCCTCAGCGTCATACCGGCCTATATAGCCGCCGAGGTCGGTAATATCACTTTAATATAATTTTTAAATTAATTTATCTGTCAGTAATAATCGAATAACATGGAATATGATGCATTCAAACAACAAAAATATTGCTATCATAAGATATATCCCAACGTTTTTTCCCACCATGGTATAGTATACCATGTAGGAATAGTATGGTATAGTAGGAAATGAAATGGCCAACCACGCTGCCCGTTAAGGCCACTACTTGCGAGCGCTCCAAGAGCCCGAACGGCCCCAGTGGTCCAGATCGCAGGAAAAGGCCAAAAATGAATTTTATATTTTCAAAACTTAGTACATAAATTCAAAGCATTGTTGGACAAGGTAACAATAATAAACAGTTGTGTAAACACAAAAGAATTTCCATCTCTTAAGTAGGGAAGGGATCAAACTATTATTAGTAAAAAATTGTGGATGTATGGTTGACCGTAGAAATAATTGTAGTAGAAGCTTTGTTGAGGTGTGAGGTCAATGAAGAATCACACCAATAAGCAAACTTATTTAATTGTGTGCAGGCGTTTCTGTCAAATTTTTAGGTCTTCATCAGGGTAGAGAGGCGTTGAGTCAAGCGCCGACTCCTCGAGAGTTAAAACTAATATCGTGTTATTAATATTCACAACTATTACGTGACCTGGACGATTTAATGAGAATATTTAAAACAAAGGACCCCAATGCCAACAGGGATTTTTTTTAAAGCTCGGATTTTCTTATTTCTATGTGCTGCGCTGGTAGATCTACTGAGTGATGAACGTTTTGGAGGCATTTTATTTGTGTGAAATAAAGTTCGAATAGCATGCGCCGTTTGCCGCTATCTATACTAACGTTTTAGCTTCTAAACATAATAGTTGTATACCGTCGTAACACATTTGCTCCATCAATGCTATTTTTCCTTCCGTGGATGAAGCCTTTCTCCTATAAAAAGTAAAATAGGTTTTAGAAATAAGTTTATTAAAGTTTAAGACATTTTTTTTTAATCACTTGGAACATGACGTTTTCAAATAACGTCTAATTGCACATATACAACATTAGGAGAGCAGCCATTAAAAAGTTAAGCTTTTTAGGCACCGTTTTTGAGATACTGTGATTACTAAATCCAATAATTCAATTAGCTTCCTTTTAAATGACAACCTGTATGAAATGTATATGTATAGGTTAAATGTATTACATTAAACATAGGTTTAATGGATAAATGTATATGTTTCGAATTATTTAAAAAAAAAAAATTAAAATTGAACGTGTTTCCATGGGAATCTGCTCTGAAAACATGGATACAATGTCCTATATGCTTTTATACATTGTTTTTATAATTGTTAACCACTTAGATTTACGATTTTTTTCATACCTATTACCTTCGCGCAAGTGCAAGCAATGAGTTGACGAAGTTTCATTGCAATCGGATGAATGGTATGGCAATCCATAAAATTCGAACAAACAAACCACATTATTTTTATATATAAGATATTTTTGCTAATACTGACCCAACTTAGATGATTTTTTTTTTGTATAGAATTTAATTATCTTTCAAATGAGTACCTATAGTTTTCCAGAAGATGTATAGTTTTTGAGTTATTCAAAAAACAAATTTCTTAGGATTTAGAAATTATTTTTTTTCAACCACTTAGATTACGATATTTTCAAACCCAGCCTGTCTATAACCTTCGAGCAAGTGCAAATAATGAGTTGACGATGTTTCGTTGCAATCGGATGAACGGTTTGGCAGAGCATAAAATACGAACAAACAAACCCACATTAATTTTTATATATAAGATGATAATGCTTTGAAACGCTTATATAATTCACAACTTGAATTCAGGAAATTCACAACTCCTTATTCATTTAATTCATTTTTGCAATTGTTTCTTGTGCGCACCTCGCTAAATTAACAGCTCCTTATCTGAGTGATGAAGCTGTTGCGTGACCGAAACCACTTGTCTCTTTTGCGAAGCAGGACCAACATAACTCACGTAAAACGAACTCGCCAGGAGATTATAAGGTAAACTAACGACATTCTGGTGGATACAGGTGCTATTTCGGATATTGAGCCCTAACTTACTGAGCATAGATTAGTAACTAAAATTACTAAAATTACTGCTGGTCTCTAACATCTGTGGAACTTCTCAAACCAGAATCGAACCGGTGTCGCTTTTATTACGAGGGAACTGGGATAGCCTCTAACAGGCTATACCACAGTGGTTCTCAATAATAAGATAAATTTTGATTCGGTATCAAAATAAGCAATTTACATTGAACATGAGGCAACCCCTCTACATATATTAGCCCAGGCCTGATAGAAAAAATATTTTCATTATTAGAAATAAATATTCAATGCACTTTCTGAGCGTGATAATTAGGAGGAAAATAGTGGAAAAAAAAGTATATGTTCTAGATAAAGCTTGTGTGTAACAACCTATTCATAGTGCGAAGAATTCATAAACGTGGCGTTTAAGATGTAATTTTTTTTTTTTAAATTGTATGAAATAGATGTATAGTTTTGTATAGATTTGATGTATAGATGTACGAATTTACGATTGAAATCAGTCAAAAACGTTTTGCAAAAAATATTAATCGTAGGGACTTGTTTTGAATCTTATCTTGTGGTTTTTGTTAGTAGGTATCGAGAGAGGTATGTTGAGAAAATATCGATAAATAGATATATATATATATATATATATATATATATCGATAATTTGTCCGATATATTTTTTTCTCTCGATATATCGTCATATCGAGATTAAAAGCGATATTTTTTCATAAAAAATATATAAAATATAAAAATTCTACAAGGACGGCGGTTTCGACAAACAATGGACCATAAAAACTTTTGGTGTGGTGAGCTCGTGTGACTACCTATAGTACCTACCTATAGCTTTCGACATCCAATTCCTAGAATACAATTAAATATCGGCTTAAAAATATAGATATTTAAAAATATCATTTATATTCTTTTTAATCAAAGAAAAGGTCTGATCGAATCGGACGAAAATTAGCAGATAAACTCTTTCTTGATATTTAACTCCTGTTGGAAATAAAGTTAATAAAAACAATATCTTCATCATAATGGCTCAGAAATATTGATATTTCAAAATATGATTAATACTTTTATTAAATAAAAAATACAGAAAAAAAAGTGGCTCCTGTTGGAATAAAGTTAATAAACACTGCACTACACTCCTGTTGGAAATAAAGTTAATAAAAACAATATCTTAATTATATTGGCTCCGAAATATCGATATATCAAAATATCGTTACTATCGGCATGTGAGCGAAGGGGAAGTGTTACGTACCTCGAAAAATTATTATTAGTTTTAAAAAAAGACATAGTTTAAGCCCCAAAACTATTTATTTTTGTACCAGGTTGCTACATACCGTTTTTTCGCAAAAACATATATAATTTATTTCTACTATTTTTTTTCTAATCATCACGTTAAGAAAAATTTCTTTGAAAAAGTGAACTATCGTACCTGGACTATATTTATATACTATAACATAAGGATATATCTAGTTAATGATGTTGTATTAGTATAACATTATTCTACTGTATTTAATTAATATCTTGACAGTTCATTTATTTTTTTCTATATGATTGCGTTCTATGAATATTCATGGTGGAAAAAGTGATAATAAATGAGAGATGAAAGTGAAGATGAAACAAGCATTGTACAAGTTACAGTAATACTACAACTGAAGAACAAAAGTGGTGTAAACTTTTAAACTTGATAAATTTTCTTGGCTATATTAGGGTCTTGATAGTGAGTAAGACATATTGGCGAAATAGAAAATGGATCTTAAAATGTCTGAATGAATCCCTTTATTGTGAAAGGAGAAGGGTAAGCCAAAGTACAGGGGTTGGTGCAATGAGTTTGTGACCACGAAGAGAATGCTTTGGCAGAAAAATGCCAGTGATTGAGAAATTGATTGACTATTTGGTATCTTGGTTTTGGCAAGGTTGTAACTGATATTTTTGGCTAAAATATGATTATTGGTGCTTCTGACTTTCCTTTCACTTATATACTAAAGAGAAACTAACTCTCTCTGTAAATTGCTGAGAAATAGCCGATTTAATAATGTGACAAAGTTTTAACACAAAATATACCATAATTCTAACATATTCTATGTAAAAACAGATGTTTGGTATTTTTTTATTAAACCAGCTTCAAAAGTTAAATTAAAACCATGTAAAGTAATGTGGAAAAAATTTATTGATAACGAAAAATGTTTTTGTACTTCAAATTTTCAAACTCATTTTTCTTAAAACAAAGGTTATGGCAGTTATAGCCTTGTTAAACCAAGGTAGCGTATTATAGACTAATTTACCAGCGATAAATGACTAAGATTTTATAATATTAATGAAATAATTATATTTTGTAAATATAAAAAAGGTCTTTCATTCATTCCTTACATTAAGGCTGAGCACCTTTGACACCGCCAGTATCACTAATCCTCATACTCATTTGGCTCCAAATGAAAATTAGAAAGGGTAATTAATCACGGCTGTCAAAGATATTTGTCAACGTCAGGACCATTTGCAAACAAGGCAATAATTAGTTCACGATTATCATTAATTTCCATCAGTAATTTGATTATCATTAATTAGTAAAGTTGCTAATATTACGGTTGGAATAGTCGTTGAACTAATAATAGTATGATTATATAACTTTATATATGTATGTTAGAGATAATTGTTCTAAGTAGCATTTTCTAACTTTTACGAGAGAGCAAAAAGAAGCTTCAGATTGCACTGGATTGCTCGTTGTGGGCAGTGGTCACATTTTATATTTGAAGTGTTGCATATTTTATTACTCTTTTAGCAGATACGAAAAATATGACCAGAACACAGTATAAATACGATTATAAAATCAAAACCAGTAACAATACACTTAAAAGAGTTTACCTCTGATGTACAGATACTTTCCCTTATAACAATCAATAGACTATTTTTGCCACGGGTTCTTTTATTTTTTTTTTTTTTCGTAACTTGAATTAAGTACATATAGTATGAGATACAATAGTAATATATTCTAAGTTTCCAAAGACGATTTATATTATTGATTTATATATTACAAGACGGTTAAAATCACAATTGACAAACTGTGGTCTAGATAAATGGTCTAGATAACCACTCGTTAAGTCTGGCCATATTAAGAGCATTAAAATCCAGCTACAATGGCAATTTTAGGTTAACCATCTTCAAATAACCGGAACAATACCTAAATTATAAATGCAAATTGATAGTTCAGGTGCGGTTATCGGGTAGCCACAAGCAAAGGCTAATTTGAACTTCAATCTCCAAGCCCATTTCTGTTTTTCCCTTCCTTTTCCCTTTTATCATTTAATCATTCATCTACATAATTCATAGCATTTTCATCTTTATTCGATTACACTACATTTTTTTTCTAACTTTATTTCAATCCATCCAACTACCTTCTCATTTCTCCATAATTCTCTCTTCCAGCTAACAATCAACCCTTTCCTAATCCAATATACAACTTCTAGATAACTGAAAAACTTATTGAACTAATCAAACATCAAAATTTGAACGCACACATAGATAGATCTACTGTACAGGAAAAATAAAAAATAAATATATATACATATATTAACAAAATAAATAAAATTTAAAAATAAAGATAAAATCCAAAATGATAAATAAACCAATCTAATTGCGATGTAGGTGATGGTGGATAATCCCCAGGGAGTCCAGAATAATATTTTCGGCCAACACCACAATATCGCCAAGATTAGCACCCAGGTCTAAAAAGCTCCTTGTTCTAATCGGTATTGTTCCGCTAGACCCAAACTCTGGTTTTCTCACCTCGGTGAACTCTCTCTCTCCAAAAGTCTCGCGGAATTTTTCTTTTAAGAAGGGGATACATTTCTCATAGATACCTTTTTTCCCTTTCACTCCAACTGCCTGATCGGGACCGTTTCCCTCAAATCGTACGGTCGGATCCAGGACCAATGTTTTCCTTCCTCTTTTGGTTTTTGGGAATGCGACAATATACCTAGCGGTATATACACATATACCTAGCGGATCCCTCCGTATCAACATGAGGAGCCTTATTAACTCAAGCTTGACCCTAAGGTGCCGCCCTGTTATGAGGAGGGAGTTGTTGGGACATTATCCCAGCAAATGGGATGGTGTTTCAGATTCTCTGTCGCAAATGCGACAGAGGGACCCAACTTCTCTTTTCTGTCCGCTGGCTCTTGGTACTCCACGCAGTGGTGCGTAATTAATATTTAGTTTCAAGGTGTTGGACCATTCCGACCCCGAAAGAACTTGCTTCTCGCAGATGTATCTGTTGGCTTTCGGAGTCACTTTGAAATGGCTAACACCAACATCCTACCGCCTGCAATTTGCCCATTCTTCAAACACATTTTCCCTCAGCGACTGTCGTAGAGCTCTCGAACTCGGTAGCCCTGATCTACATTCAGTTTTTCGGCACGTTCTGCTATTTCCGTTTCGCAATTAAATTTGGACTGGAACAGGTATCCGGCACATTAGACAGCCGCTGGGCAATGGACCAATGCTGTAAAGGAGCGTCCCATTAACAGCGGATCAGTCCTAATCCGTATAGCATCGCCGTTGAGGTATTAGCGGGGAGTCCGATGATGAAAACAATTACAGATACTTATTTAAAGTATTGTATAAACGATTTTATGTATTATATAAATTGAATAAATAAAAAAATTAATAACAATACATCAACATAATATAAGTTTCTATCGGCGACCATCAAATTTCTCAGACGGACAAAGTACGTTATCTTGAACTAATATTTGCCCGAAGGATGATCTGGGACCCATACGTCAAAATGAAAAGACAAAAATTTCTATACTCTCTTTTATCCAAATCGTCAAAAATAAAAATCAGGCAGAAACTCAACCTATATATATCAATATCTACTGAAACTCACATAGACTTAGGCCTCACAGATTTATGATCTTAGCAAAAATGACTAACTTACAAAAAATTCAATCTTTTGAATCCAAAATTTTAAGACTTATAACAGAACCTCCTTGGTACGTAAGCAACAAAACTCTACATACCGACTTACAACACCTAACCATCGCCCAACACTTACTTACTCTTTATTTTCGCTTATAATAGCCTTTAGGGGCATTGCAGATTGATAGACGATATAGCTATGGCTGACATGACCATTAGGAGAAAACTAAAAAGGAGCTGGATGATTTATCTCATTTTCTGAATTAAAGGACAAATTCAAAACCGAGAAGAAGTGCTGCTGGGTGCTGTCCTCCCTCATGCTTATCAAGCCACTATTATCTATTATATTCATACATTTGCTTATTGTCACTCATTTGTTAGACAGGGACGAAAATATTGTTATAAAAATATTGCAAACACAACAGAAGCATCAAGGTTACGAAGTTACGATATACAGATTTAGCGAAAATACGTATTTGTAAGCTGATATAATGTATATATGTGTATGTAGTTGATACGTTTGGACTTATTAGAAGATTATTAGAAAATCAAATGTTTATTTATTTTTTATTATTATCATAATTTTCTTTAACCAATTCTAACAATGATTGCATCAAACTCCATTGGCTCTATCGTTGTTCCCATGGTAAACTTGCAAATGTGAAAGTCACTACTTTTCAGGAAAGAAAAAAACTGTTAAATTCTGTGTATAAGGGCATTTAAAATAATTCTCCTAATCCTCCCTTCCTCTTCCCAAAAAAATTTCGTTTTTCTTTCAATATAACTTTCCATATTGCCTTCATTAAAAATACTGGAGTCAATTTGGCAGATCTAACATTTTTCTCATATTTAGAAGACGAATTATCCAGATCTCTGTGTAAGTTTTATTAGTTCAACATCATGAAGTTTCAACTAAAAATAAAATTAAAATAATCTTAAGCACAGCATTACTAATGAGTCCTTCATCTGTTTTATAAGTTTTCCGAAGTTTCAGTAAGAGAAGTTTTGATTGCAGTCAAAAGTTTATGCTAATGAACATGTCATTTGTTTAATTGCGGTGGTTTGTTAGTCTTTCAAAAATTGTTATCTCTTTTCTCTTAACGGCATATTTTAAATATCACATTATAGTAATAACTCTTGCATTTATATTTTTATTTTATTTGAATGCTTGTTTTGTTACTCAAATAGAATTTCTATTCATCAATAGTTATTTACATCACCACTCGTTTCTCTTCCTCATTTTTTTAAAAATATTTATTTCATGAATTTAATTACATTATATAATTAAGGCCGACGTACATGGTTTTTCTCAAAGACAATCAAATACATTTTAGTGATTCAAATTATGTCCAAACTCCAGTATGCATTTGAACTTCTGAATTTCCAAAAAATCTTGTCCACTTTTTTCTATAAATCGTCGTCGTCACGAGAAAATATCCTTTGTGCCATTAAATAACTTGTCATTTTTATATTTTTTAGTTTTTTATATTTTGCTTTTATATTTTTTAGTATACTGAAAAATAATGAATGTACTAAAATATAAGATATAACCTCGAGATGGCTATATGACATATAGCCAGATGGCTATATATGACGATGGCTGTATATGACGATGGCTATATATGACAATGAACGAGATTGCTATATATGACAATATATACATATATATATTGCCATCACGAGGTTATATCTTATATTTTAGTGCATTCATTATGTTATATATATATTTTATTATTATTATATTATATATATATATTTTTTTTTTTTGCAATCTCTCTTTCTTAATTAAGGGAAATATTTGGTTTAAAATAGCTCAAAACATATCAGTCTGCCCATTTGCGGATGAAATTGGTGATATGATGATATTAGCGATTTATATGTGAAAAGCACTGTGGTTAGGAGTGCAAGCGCACTCAAAGGAGCCTTTGAAGTAATGCTGAGAAAAGGAGCAGAAATGGGCCTCCAAACAAATAAATAAAATATCAATTATATGGTGATGTCCCAAAGAGAATCGGAGGAATACCGACGCCCTGAAAGTACGGGCTGTTAACGCTAAACTCGAGTTTGAAAATGTCCCATATTTCATCTACCTCAGCTCGTTCTTGAACTGCGAAATCTCGGTATACGATGAAATTGCCAAGTACATTATGGCTGGCAGCAGGGCCTTCTACGAAAATATTGGGCCTTTTTGCGTCATGGCTGCTCACAAGAGGCACCAAGATGGAACTGTATAATACCTTGGTGAGACCAGAGGTATGCTACGGTTCTGGAGCGTGGTGCCTCAACCCAGCAGGTGCGAATTGACTCCAAGTTTTTGAAAGAAAGGTTATAAGGCGGATCTACGGCGGCATAAATGAAGCAGGTATTTACATATACGTAGCAACACAGACGTTGAAGCTATTCTTGGCAACGAGAATTTGTCAAACAGATAAAAGCCGGAAGACTGCGATATGCGGGGCATGTACGTGGAATATCAGAAGAGTGAATCCCGCGAATGGCAGTGGATGCGAAATGGCTGGACATGAGAAGATGAAGAGCAAGTAGCCAATGGGATGACGAGGTGGACAGAGACTCTCGCCGATTGGGAGTGGGGAACCGTTGAGATGTTGCTAAAAATCGATAGAGAAAAGTACTCCATCAAGCCAAGAGCCCCATTGGCATGTAGCGCTGGAGAGTGAGTGAGGATATACCTGGGAGAATGATCGCTAATCCTAAAGGGTTTAGAGGCGAATAGTGTACCATCATCTAACCATGTTAAAACAACTCTTTGCTCAAAACAAAATTTAAACACTTATTTAATATAAAATATAGTGTGCGCTGTTCTATTGTGTTTTGTTGTTTCCTCTGTTTAGTTCTACCATGTAAACATTGAACAAACTATAGATTTAATGCACCTGACGGTTATAATTCAAGATATTTTTCGAAAAATCTGAATAGGGATCACATCAAACCATATATCATCTTGGAATCTTCAGAGCCTTATGAAGCCGTTTAGTTAAAAGTAAATAATTTATTTTGTATGGAGATGAATATTTTTTAAGTTATATTGTTACAAATGCATTTTTTACAATGGAGGATTTTTACTTCACATGATTTTTATTATGTCACAATTTTATTTTGTGGAACAGCATATAGTGCGATACAGATGATAGCGAGGGATGGTAGACAAAAAGCTAATTTTCTGGAAAGGGGAGGCGTTTTTGTTCTGAACGGGGAGCTATCAGTCCAGAGTGTCTGCCTTCACCAGGGTGCCGTAAATTGCCGAAGACCACATAGCTCCTTAAAACCGATCGCTGCCTTAAACAATTTTATCCGCCTTTTCTGCGAATTCTTTTATCTAATAGAATTTCCATTACTGGAAAAATACCTAAATCCGATGCAGATGATGGGCTATAAATCAAAGGCAAACAAAAAAATAAATTAATAAACAGAATAGAAAATTTGCGGTATATTGAAGAAAATATAAAAGGTAGGTTTGTTAAAAATTCAGATAAAAAACAGGCATTTATACAATTATAAAATAGATAAGGCCATGACCAAATGTAAATTTATGTATATATCAGTGTTGGGCAAATTTTATTCAGAAAGTAATCAATAAATAATATTTTTTTTTTTTTATTCAAGGATAATCAATAATCCATTTATTCGTTATTCTATTATTCTTTGAATGAATTTATTCATAATTTTTGAATCAGTAATCAAATAAAAATAATTATTTGAATAAAAAAAATATATACAACGTTAAATATACCGTTTATTGAGTAAAACCTCAGATTTTTTAACATTTACTTTTTAATAAGTATGAAATTATTGCCTGTATGAAACGTTAATTTGTAAATAAAATTGGAGGATAATAGGAAAAAGTTTGAAAATGAGAAACTTATTTAAGTAAAACTTTACTGTCGTTTATAAAAAAATATTGTGGTTTTGACCCAATTCTTTGAAAAATAATATATAACAAACGAAGATTGAAAAACATATTATAGATTATTATTTTGAAAGTTATTTTGTATTTTAGGTGTTAATGCAAATTTAATGTGGGTGAAACCGCGGGGCAGAGCTAGTTATGAATTAAACAGAATTTTTGACTCATATAACTTTGCTAAAAAAAAAAAAAAATAAATAAATGAGATGATGTTCTATGTAAATGCTTTACAATCATCCCTACGATGTGAGTAAATACCAATCCCCACTAGCTTTTTTTTTATTTTGTTTCTGAACCACCGTTCAATGATTAAGCTTGCGACAAGGTCCAATCCACGTCGTGGGAGGATTAGATCAGTGACAACTTGAAGTGCCATCGATCAGGACAAGACAGATACTATTCCCTTCTGATTTGACCATCGAAGGAAAAGAGGATGAGGAAGGAAAGATACTGCTGCACTCGTTTGGGTCATCAAGTTTAAGACAGCTATCAGTTTGTGAAATTTGCTTAAGCTGCTATTTATCTAATAGGCCCCTGAGGTAATGATTTGTGGCACACAATGTTCTGAAATAAAAAAAATTAAAAAAAGACAATTGTAAAGCAATGTTATCGATTATCACTCTGAATTCACTTCATTACATAATATGTTTTGATATCCTGTATTACTTTCCTAACTAGGTTTTGTCCTAGTTAGTAGGTTAAATGAAACATATTGATCTTTACTAACAAATTGAAAATTCGTAAAACTAAAAAATAGTTTAGGTCTGAATAATGAATGCCTTTAGCATGGTCGCTACTTAAAGAGTCATTAATCATCCGGACATTATCAGGACTTCAATAATCATATTTAAGGAAAGGTCTCGGTGCCACTGCCGTTGTAACTTCAGGGAATGATTGTAGGGATGAGTGCTGTCAGATACTGATAGGGTCGGAAGATTAGGGCTATAAAAAATATTATCATAAATTAAGAAAAGATAAAAGGTAATAAGTCTAAGACAACCATAATATTTGGTATAGGGTGTTTTTGGTTACATATTAATAACATAAGCTATTGTTCGGAGTTTGGATGAAAAGAATTGTACACGCAAGAATTCTGAGGTTTATTAGAACCCCAAAGCTCGATTTCGTCCAAATATGCCTCATTTTAATCGTGTAAATGAGCATTTGTTTAATTTATTTAAATTTTAGTCGGAAACGACGGAAAAATTCTTATATTTTCTGTCTCGTATGAAAATCCCAAGTGAGGTGCTTGTCTAGAGGAAGTTCTGTGTAGAGCGGGGATAAATAGTGCATATTTAAAGTCAACTGTAGGACAAGTTGGTCGTATTCTCGCGATATGATTTAATAGGATTTATTATAAACGGAGTATTTCAGTTTTACTTACACTCGTCATACATTTCGATTAATCATTAATCTAATAAAAATTCTGATATATTTTAAAATTTCTATTCTTCAAGTATGTTTTTTTTATATGTAAGTTTTTTTTTCATTACATAAGTTTGGAATTTAGAAATGAAAAGCAGTCTTCAAGATATTCTAGAAGACGTTAAAGGTTCAGTAGAAACCCTGTTCGCGTTTTTGAAAAAAAAAATCAAGTATCATGATAAAAATAAATTTTATTTTTGCTAATGACTCTTAGTGGTAGAGGCAATAATCAACTAAACAAAATAAATATATTTATAATGAATCACAGTGAATTTTGGTTATTTCTAGTAGTTTGTCAAATAATTGTCAAAATAAATAAAAGATACTTGTTTTTCTGAAAATTTCAAGATATATATCCTAAATATTTACTACCGTCATTTTCAATGAAGTTGAATCTAGACTCTGTACTTTAATATGTGTATACATGAATAAAATGATTTTGCCTTGTGTTTTCAACCAAAATTTAATGTTTAAATTTAAATATTTTTAGTCCAACAATATTAAGGACGCCGAAATTGTTTCAATTTTCACTAGGAACCTTAATAGCTACAGTTAAGAAATTTGTAAAAGTAAATACGTTCCTTGAATAAATGCTCTGAAAAGAAGAAGTCGAGCGGAAAAGCCAAATTGTTAATATTCTCCAATGGAGTTACACAGCTCCAGAAAATTGTCTTTTCTTCCCCTTTTAAATAATTTAACGACTTGAATTTTCAGTCCCATTAATAACCCAACGAAGATTATATCTTTAATAAAGTCTTAGATTATGTAACAGTCTTTGACTTTTTCTATTCTAAAATTTCGTGAAAATATATAAATGTTACCTTTACAAGTTTTGAAATTAATTTAAATTACCAATGTGTATTAATTGCATATTATATTTAAGTTTAATGGAGTTTTATTGTGCATACATTTATTTACTTCATATTTATTATCAGTAATATTGTATCTGTACTAAAAAAACATACTTATAAAAGCATACTTGAAGAATAGACATTTTAAAATATATTAAAACTGAAATACTCCCTTTTAAGCATAAGCTAACAGATAAATCATTCTCTGATATGTTGTTTGCAGCATATCGATAAAAAAAAATTATCTTTTTTTCTTGTAGTAATCTTAGCCAATAGAAAATTATATTAATAGAGAAATTTAATTAGTTTAAAAATGAAAAATAATGCTTTTGTTAATTTTTATGTTATCAAGATGTTAATCTTTTTATGATGATTGTTATTTAAATATATTTTACGAATTTCAACAAGAAGGTTCAATTAAATAGAATTTTGAAAAATATAGAATGGTGTTTTTATTAGTAATGTGAAGTGTTTTACCTCATGCACTGCAAACAATAGAATTTTTTTCTACCGAATACAGCTTAATAGACTTTTTAGAATTTTAAGCCTGTTTGTGTTGTATGAATGATTCTTTGAAGCCTTAGATTGTATTCTAAACTATGGAATTTCAGCACTTCTAAGTGCTTCATGACAAACATACTCAAAAATATATATAAACACTCATGTCAATAATAATCTTGAAATACTACGAGGATCCTTCAGCTAAGAAAAATATAACCAGAGTGTCATTCTCAAATAAACTGTCACTTTCGAAATCAGGAAAAAAATAAAACAGAAAATTCACGTTCATAGACACTACCCGTGGGCCCCCTATATATACAGAGTTAAAGAGTATAAAATCTGATTTGGTTTGCGAGTTTTACGATTTTTGGATTTTATAGGTGCTTTCTTCTCTTCTTCCTCTACCTCCTTTGTGCCGTGAAGCGTGGAGTTGCAGTCTCGGTCCATCTAGCCCACTGGTTCCTGTCCCTGGCTAATCTTCTCATCTCCGGGATGGTGCGTCCTCTAGCTGCCCCCAGTTTTTCAATGTAATCAGAGTACATGCCTCTGGGTCTGCCATGAGGCCGTCTTCCTTCCGACCTAGCTTCCAAATACCACCTGGCTTTTCTGGTATCGTCCATTCTACAGACGTTTCCATGCCATTTTAGTTGCCGCTCTTGCATAGTTGTCGCGCACTGATCCTTCAGCTAAGAAAAATATAACCACAGTGTCATTCTCAAATAAACTGTCACTTTCGAAATCAGGAAAAAAATAAAACAGAAAATTCACGTTCATATACACTACCCGTGGGTCCCCTATATATACAGAGTTAAAGAGTGTAAAATCTAACTTGGTTTGCGAGTTTTACGATTTTTGGATTTTATAGGTGCTTTAAAAAATAAAAATAAAAGCTTTATGTCACGAGAGTTGCGGACTAAAAAAAAATTTCTTAATTTTCCCAAGTTTTTTTTTGCGTTATTAACAATTTGTGTTATAACAAGACTATTTGGCGTTATACGATGGGTCCCCATTAATTAATTTTTTTAAATTAAAATATTTAGTGAACATTTTCGAAATTCACTTCAGACAGTATGTAACTAGCGCGAACTTTTCACAGGAAATTAGTTTACAAAATTTGTATTTTATAAACATTTTAAAACATACTCTGATTTGAGACGAACTGATGGGGAGGGAAGGGGGTTAAAAAAAATTAAAACCGCTAAAATGAAATATGTTGTGCTTCTAGAAACCTCAGGACAGCTAAAGTTACAATTTATTTGAGAATAACCCTAAATAAAGAGTTTTTATTTAATTTTATTAAGAATATTGAACAAATACTGTCTAAATGATATCTTATTGTAAAATTTAAAAAATATATGTATTTTTTCTTGTGTCATATATAACTAAATAAAATACTACAACAAAATTTAAAAATAGATAGGATATTCATCGATTCACTGAAATTATAATATGAAAATTTTTCAGATATTCCATCACTTTTGCCTTTAACGGCAAACATGTGAGCAATATGTAAAACCGAAAACTGAACGAAAAAACAAATTTTCATTTTTAATAATTCATAAAGTTTTTAACCCCTTGCCAAACAACCACTCATTAGCCTTGCAAATGTGATGACGGTAGGGAACAGAAGTAGGCTTCAATTAGCTTCCTGTACCATAAAAGGATTTTTAGAAAATATATTTATTCACATTTTTTATTTAATTTCGAATAAACCTATGATCATTTATTATTTATTCATTATCTTTATGAATTTTATGTCACCATATAAAACAAAAATCATATTTAATAAGGAAACAGGAATCGATTTTGGATTACTAGTTATATTATGAATAAAGTCACCCAAGTTGAATGTTTATCAGTAATAATCTCATCTAGTATTTTGATGTATCTAATAAATACTAAAGAAAAAAATATCTGATGTGGACAACACACGACTTCCTTGCACGCCTATTGAACTATAAATCGGTGGCTCAAAAAGTGATCCTGAATTTGTTTACTAGTTTCAGAAGATTACAGTATCTCAAAAACGACACTCGGCGTCGCGACATCCATCTCTTGACACACACACACGCACACACAAATGGGGGAAACCAGTATTTTACACTCAATTTTAACACTTAAAATATTGTGGACAACACATGACTTCCTTGTACGCATATTAAACTATAAATCGGTGGTTCAAAAAGTGATCCTGAATTTGGTTACTAGTTTTCGAAGATTGCAGTATCTCAAAAACGACACTCGGCGTCGCGACATCCATTTATTGACACACACACAAATGGGGAGGAAAACCAGTATTTTACACTCAATTTTAACACTTAAAACAAGTAATAAAAATGTTTAATTGGATTGGAAACCGAATTGCATTTGTAACCTTTATTACCGAAATATATGATTTATGTATTTAATTTAAATATAATTTTTCATGCAAGCATCTTATGACCTTCAAGTAAAGTACCCTTTTCGGCTCACCAATTTGAACCAAAATAAAGTCTAGTATGTTATTTAAATCAATATATTATCTGATGTGGGCAACACATGGCTTCCTTGTAAGCCTATTAAGTTATAAATCCGTGTCTCAAAAAGTGATACTGAATTTGGTTACTAGTTGCCGAAAATTGCAGTAAAAACGACATTTGGCTTCCCGACATCCATCTATTGACACACACATACAAAAACACACACTCTTGTTACTGGAGGTCTCATTTTGTTATTATATGTCGTTTTCCTTCAGTAGATTACTAGTTTCCAAGATATTTCTTTATGTACTGTGACGACAATAAAACTGTCAATATCACTGGATAAAGCATTAGAAATCGACAGTTCCGACATTTTAAGCGGAAAAACCCACTTAACTAATATCTTATTCTCATGCTGCAGACTTGTTGATCTCACAAATGGGGAGGAAAACCAGTATTTTACACTCAATTTTAACACTTAAAACAAGTAATAAAAATGTTTAATTCGATTGGAAACCAAATTGCATTTGTAACATTTGTAACCGAAACATATGTTTTCTCTTTTAATTTAAATATAATTTTTGATGTAAGCTTATTATGACCTTCAAGCAAAGTACCCTTTTCGGGTCACCAATTTTAACCAAAATATAGTAAAAACATTCATATCGATATAAAAGTCCTTTTTACCAAATTTGAGATGTTTTAAATTATATTTTAATATAATTTTTGATGAAAGTCTAATATGACCTTCAAGTAAAGTACCGCTTCCGGTTTTCCAATTTAAACGAAAATCTAGTATGTTATATATATATATATATATATATATATATATATATATATATATATATATATATATATAAGTTATAAATACTAAATTTGAGAAGTTATGCATAGTATTTTTATATGTTTTTTGATGGAAATCAATTATGACCTTCAAGTAAAGTACCACTTCCGGTGATCAAGCAGTGACCAAAAAGGGAGGTTCACAACTAGATTTTACAACAATCCTAAATACAAAATTTCAACTATCTACGGCTAACCGTTTTTGAGTTTTGCGAAATACGAACGTACGTACAGACGCCACGACGAAACTAGTCAAAATGGATTCAGGGATGGTCAAAATGGATATTTCCGTTGAAATCTGAAAACCGAAAATTTTCGCGATTTCAATACTTCCTTTACTTCGTACAAGGAAGTAAAAAATAAAATTATGTTTTTTTTATATTTAATCACAGACCTTGGAATTGTCGTAAGAACATTTGGGAAATTAAATTGTTGATTTTAGTGTTTCCTACGCATAATAAATATTATATACAAAAATCGCAGAAAATGAGAAAACGTAAAAACAGGTGTTCTTGAAAAACGACTTGAGCAAGGCCCAAAATGGTCTCAGCGGGATTTTTATAAGCGCTATTTACTCCCAAAGAGTTGCTGTACAACGCATATATTCATGAAATATATATGAGCTTCGGTTTAAAACCCCCAAAACGCATTTGAAAATCAATTTTTTTTTTTAAGTGTCACATTGCACAAAATTTTTTTTTATTTTTCATTAAAATTTTACTGCAGATAGACTCCATTAAATACCACAATTCCAGTCCCGAAACATGTTTCTACAACTATTACAAGCCCTGAAATTAAATATACCAAAATATCCGTATTTCACTTTTTTTAATTGTATTTGGAAAAACAAAAATATTACCTATTAGTGCTTAAAAAGACGTAATAAATAAATTTTGGAAAATGTCAACAACCTTCCCAAAACATCAATAACTAGAGTGATATATTATTAAATAATCCATAAGAAATACAATGACCAATCCATCACCGTGCTGTCTCTCTTCGTTCAGGTTATAACCACAGTATACTATGGGCACTCAATTAATTAATTAACGCTATCAATGAACCCAATTTGGGCAGTTCATCCATCAATCAAATTAATTACAATGAATAAACACACATTTATATATAAACTTGCTAAAATAGCAATGCTTCGCTTTTGCTTGATTTGACTGAAGTTAAATGAAAACAACGGAAAGTTTAATTAAAATTATTGAATGTTAAAAATTCGAATTAATTGAAGTTCAAAATATAATTAGTTCACCCGTTCAAGAGATAATCGTGACACACAGAGACCAATCGCCAAAAATACGTTGTTGTGTTTTTTTACTCAGGGGGCTCTACAACGTGTAGAACCTCATGAAAACAGCACATCGAAAATTAGTTCCGATTACAATACCATCCTTAACCAGTAGCCCGCTGCAGAGCTAAAATACCATAGGTAGTACAAAGATATGTGCAAAAGGACTTCAAATGAAAGGATGTTTCAAAGACAAAAAACACTCCAAGTGGTATTGTTGCAAGAGAGAATGTAGAACAGAGGTGGGACTGCTATGCGAAACAAGGTTGGAGAACTGCCATCTACCTTTAAGAAAAGTAATTCTTTTGGTATATTCTTGGGCAAAAGTTCTGCCATAAGAAATTAGGCCTAGTTAATCACGCAATAGTCGATTCGAAGAATAATCTACGAGAAATGAATTATTATCGAATGTTGATTGGAGGAGAAGGATTGTGCGTTGAAACAGACGAGTCCTGCTTCTCTAGGAGGAAATATAACGTGGGCAGAACATAGCCACAGCAGTGGGTATTCGGAGGGAGGTGCAGGGAGATAAGGGAGTTTCCTGTTCACTGTCCCAAGCAGAAATGTTGACTTCTTGTGTAAAAGCGGCAATGAGACCAGGGACGGTGATCTATTCAGATTGTTGAAAGGCCTACCAAGGACTGAAGAAAGTCGCAGGTATGAAATATAAACACTATGTGATCAATCATTCAACAAAATTTGTAGATTTGTCCACGGGTGCTCATACCCAGAGGACCAAATCTCTGTGGGCTTCAGTGAAATGACGCAACAAGAAAGAACGCGTGACAACGAGGGACATGTTAGAGTCCTACCTTTGCGAATTTATATGGAGAAGGAGGTATGAGAAGGAGTGCTTGTTTCAAAAGATCTTGGAAAACATCGCTGAATTTTGTCATCAGATTTAAATGTATTTACTGTTTTTGTTTAATTTTTGAGGTATTATTATGATAATACATCAAAGAAGTACTGTGCAATTAATTAACATAATATCATTTATTTTAAAATATGACAGACATATCTTTTCGACAAAAGACTCTCTTCTTTTTCTCAGGGATGCAATTCATGAATGTGCAGTTAAAAGACTTTAAGGAGAAGACTTTAGGCAATTCTGAACCGTTTTGGCGCTACACTCTAGGAAATAGGTTTTTCAGCTATTACGCAGCCGCTATATCAACATCGGTAGTTTGATTGTTGCGAAATCATCTTTGGACCATGAGGATGAATAGTGAATATTTGGTAAAGATCAATTCAGATGTTTCACGGTTAGCGCTTACAAACGAAAAACGGGCTGTCCTTATATATGAAAAGTATGATATATTTAAAACCAAAATCACTATATATATGCAAGTGATATATTATAGTTATAATATATTTATATATAAAACCAAATAATTCTAGTAGTTTTTTTTTTTTGGCTGCAAAATAAAATTACATCAACTAATGACTGTCATTACCCATCAAAGACAAAGATAAAGCCCGTCTTCAAAAGCGATGCAAGCCCCTCTTGTAACTTAATAGTACACTTAACGTTTCTTGTTTCCAAACCACAGACATTTAGAGATCTTAGTTTACAGTCTGTTGAGAAACAATATTCAACAGAGTCTTTAATCGGTGGTCTGTTAAATAAATGAGCTTGAAAGCTAATAGCCCTTATTCGACATTACCACTTACATAGACTTAGCTTACATTGTTTGGTTAGATTCACTCCTTCAAAGATTAAAAATATAAATGCAAATATTTATTTAAATTTTTCTTATTTAAAAAAAAAATAGAATGAATATCAAAGCTGTAAACAAATATCAGTAGTTTTTTTTTTTATTTTTCTAAGAGAAAACTCTTCTTTAGTTCAACTGTAATTCATGTGTCGTATGGGAACTTTATGCTGAGTTCTATCCATCAATTATCAAATGGCCGTGATTGAGATTCTAATAATAAATGAGAGCAAACAGTGAGATGTTACTGAAATATATGAATACTGAAAGTCTGAGTTGAGTCTCTCAAATAACAATAAATATCTTAGCATGCAACGTTACACTAAATCTAGCAAACTGTTTTGGAGTGATGCAAGGGAAAATGGCAGGATATCATCTCCCGCCAAATTCGAAATTTCAAATATAGTCACAAAAAAGTTATATATTAGCTGAGGCATGGAGATGCAAACGGAGATAAATCCACATTTGAACAATTTTCAGAAAACCCAAAAATATGCATAATTCAGGTAATTATTTTTATCAAACAATTATTATTGGATCAGAATTTTGAATTTGAATGGATTTTGTACGTTTTGGGAGGGTTAAAAATTTACCACCTTAAAGAGGACGGTTATCAGATTGGAAAACATTAAGAATATCAAAAATAACAAAAAATGGATTCATCCTTTTTAGCATCTCCACGCCTCAGCTCTGTTTTATACCACGATATCGTTGATAACCTATTTGGATAGAAATATAATAAATAATCTTTCCTCTGTTTGTACTAAAACGATACTTACCTAAGTGTTCCCCAATTAAATTAACAATTTACTATTTATGATGTCAGGGGCATCTAAATAAGGGCAAGTAACTTGCCCAAAACGAAGTTTGTTACATAAAAATACTTAAAACATTTTAACTATTGATTATTTCATTAGAAAATGTGACAATTCATTGTAGGTTAGAATTAACTTTTTTAATTGTAAATAAGAGAGAAAAAATAACATAAACTATGTGGGACGAATTTTAGAATCCATCTAATCATGGGATCCTAACTTCGTTCCTGGGACGATTTGAAAAAATTTGAGGGAGACGAGTTTAGGACTCGACCTATGAAAACAGTGGTAGTTTTTCCTACCTTAATGAGTAAATATACGGGTCTCGGACAATTAGAATATGAAAACAGTACTCTGGTCTACGTAAAACAATGGTAAAATAAAAAATATCTTACCATGATACACCAGAATAGCGATCTCAAGTTGAACAAAGATTATTCTCTTCTTTCTAATAAAGATTATTCTATCTGAATAAAGATTAAGCTCTTCCTCATTCTATAGTTGAAAGATACAAATTATTTTACAATCAACAGTCAGCTGGGTGGTAGTGGAGTATTTCAAGAGTTTTTCAGCAGGTAGCATACCGCTCATTAACGCTAGATACCGTGGGATGAGTTAAGACGTCGGGACGGATTTCGGGCTCCTTTACATTAATATCTCTGTTTGGTTAGTTTTTTAGATTGTTGATACGAGATGTGCTACCTTTGGTTGGGATTTATGTGATCCAATGTTTTTTATTCCTGGCAATCCCTGAAATGGCGAAACCGTGACTTGTTTTCTCCTGTATCATAGAATTTTGCTCATACTTTCCTCATACTATTTTCTGTAAGAATTATAGTTATAGTAAGAAAAAAAGATATATATATATATATATATATATATATATATATATATATATATATATATATATATATATATATGTGTGTATATAGAAAAACTATATATAATAAAATTATATAATGTATACTATATACTTACATGTAAATATATAGTATTTAAAAAAATATATATGCATATATATATATATATATATATATATATATATATATATATATATATATATATATCAATACTTATATTTTCCTCCTCTGTTTCTCCTAAATGAAATTATCGCGTTTCTCGTAAATCATGTTTCTTATATTTTTTAAATTTCTTCTGGAATAACACCAATAATAAACTTTTATATAGGAATATGTCGATTAATCACGAATAGCAACAACATATATTTATAAGTACCACTAATTGTTGTAAACATCCAAAGGAAACGAAGACAATGAATGCTACCCCTCATCCACGAAGAGACAAAGGCGAGAGCCATGACAGAACCGCAGGATGAGGCCGAACACGGCCAATCAGGAGCTAACAGCTAATCCTGACGTCATAGCCTGGCCGTTGTAGATAAACACAGTACAAAGCCAGGTCCCTCTCTCTGTTATATAACTCTTATTAAAGCTCTTTTTCTTTGTACATTTTAATTTTCAATTTTATTTCTAGATGGGGAGCCGTCCCAGCTCGACAAAAACGGGTTTACCAACCGGCCTGTACCGTTTGATGTAGTTAGCTTCATCAAATGAGCTCTTTCATTCGGAAAAAAACTGTTGCTTTTTCCTGGATTCCCTCAGTGGTTCCGAAATATTAATACTTTTTTCGCCGAGCCGTAGTTTAGCTTGACCATTTCGCTGTGAGTAACAAACCAAAAGAGTGTGGATGATTTAAACGAAACTGTTCCGCCACCATCATATGATGCAATCAACCCACGTCAGTTACAATGACGGTGAATTTATCAACGCGGTTCATACTCAGTATTTCAAATGAAATGCTCTAGGAACAGATTTATCTGTTACTTTAAATAACAATGGACAGCAGAAATCTTATCGGTCAAATATATGCTAACTTCAGGAATCATTATTTCCTTTCTTATTTCCATTTTCTATTTTTATAAACTTAATAGTCTTTACGTCCTTATTTTGAGAAAAAAAATTAACATTTTTTTGTCATTTTAACATATAGTATACACCAATCCATTTTTTATCTGATCATGATGTGCACTGTTTCATTACAATTTAATAATTGACTTAGAAGTTTTATATTTCCTGAAATATAAATATACTGTATACTATTGTATATACTATTGCATATACTATTGTGGTCTCTATTTTAGTTCCAGTAGCTTCTGAATCTTTCTTTAGACAATGTAGAGTAACCAATATCGGTTTCCAACTCGGGTTTTCCGTGGAATATTGTTTATTGCACAGTGAATTGTGCCTCAATCACAGAAATGGCGTCAACCACTGCTTGTGTAACGTTTTAGATCTCTGTGAAATTGGCCTCTCAAAGTCAAAATTTAAAAAAAAAATTGAGTTCTGATAGCCCTCCTAAGAGTTCTTAATAATTTTTAGAAATATTTGCGAGTTGTTTAAACCACAAAAAAATACGACTAAAAATACGGGGGACCAACTTCGCACTTCTCGATACTTTGAAGCCTTATAACCTTTTTTGCTATCAATTGTAGCACATTGGTTAATAGAGATTATAGATAGAACTCTTAAGGGGGCTTCCGGAAGACCAGAAATCAACAAAAATTTGGCCAAAAAGTAAGGTGGGCCCCTAAAATCATTTTTTTAAATTTTTTCATAGAGTTCTTTAGCTCCCCAAAAGCCCTGTGTGTCTATTTATTGGAATTTATATTTTCCTACTTTGTATTTTTTTTAAAAGAACTACAATTATTTCACTAATAAATGTTCTAGAAAACATTTTTGAGTTTTATTCCTCCAAAGGTCTATCAAGCAGCAAAAAAATGAAAATTTATAATTTTTGTGTCACATTACTATTTATGTTTCATCCCCAAGCCAATTACAGGGTTAATAAGCAATAACAAAAGAGTATTATATTGAATGTTAACTTAAAATATATCTGCGATTAATGTATTCTAAATATAAAACATATTTATAGTGAAAATGGTAGAAAACATTAACTAAAAAAAAAAAAAAAAAAATGTTTGCAAATGATCAATGCGATGATGCAAGACGTAGTCTTAAAACAATACTCGAAGCATCACATTCTTCTTATATTTCCCAGAAAATAACTTCGAAAAACCAAAATAAACAATTTTAAGTGTTTGCTGTCTAATAAAAATCGTCAACTCTGCATAATTCATGAAGAAAACGAGATATTATAAAGCTGATGGAAAAGAAGGAATCCCATAATCAATTCACTCTGAAACATCAACATCCTCCCAAGAAACGAATTATTGGTATGATTGTATTATGTAAAATAATTCATGGAACGGAGGTTTTACATGTTAAAAATTAACTTTGGCCACTCAAAAGAATGAAGAAAGGAAGATTGCCGATGGAAGTGTATGGCTGGGGCACAAAACGAAAAAGAATTCTAAAGAAATTTCACAGGATATGGGTGAAGGAAACAGAAGAAAGTTGGACTAGCTAACTTGGAAAAGGACTAGCATAAGAATAGACTAATGAAAGTAAGATATGGAAGGAAACAGCAGTGCCTTTTGGTCAAAAGATTCCACTGACCATTGCAACACAAAACAACATTACTTAACCAGCAGTATTTTTTGACAATAACAGATGTTGAACTCAGCAAATCACTAATTTATTTTTAACATATTACAAAATTATCTCTAATAATTTACTTTTTTTTTTCTGATTTCGTTTATTTATATTTAATATAAATCTTTCCTTATTATAACTAGAAAATATGCCCTTCTTTTTATGTTGTTTCGCTTTGATTGTTTCAGTTCCTCTGCTATACAAAAATCAATTAGCACTATTATATTATGTTATATAAAAAGTTATATTAAATATTAATAAATAAATGAAGTTCCACGTATAAACTTTTTTTCATTTTATTAAATCATATTTATTTATCGATTTAAATATCATCCCGTTCCTAATTAATTTGTCTTCACTTATATTCGACGCTATATTAGGAAGTTTTGTATTTATGACGTACAATTACGTTCATCTGGGGTATAAGGACAGAAACATTTTCATACGCTTTTGGTATTATCTTTAAACGCTCATAGCTCCACTTCTATAAATTCTAGAAAGTAAGAATTGGTATTATTAAACAGAGGAAAGGTGCCATTAGAGATTGAAAAAAGAATTTTTTCATACGGCGGAATTACATCAAGCGATTAAAGTTGACCAGTTTTTATTGCGAGTTGATGACGTCACGCGTGTTTATTTCAATACTTCAGTCAAGCTTAAGTAAGTCAGTATCAATTCGAGGTTGACACATACATACAAATGATAATGATGGGAGATTTTAATGTAGACTTCAGGTGATATGGAAATGCATTTGAATTTCTTCAACATCATTTTAATATGGACATGACACCAAATAACCATCCTAGTACATTAGAGAATACATTTATAGATCTTACTTTCAAGACACATGTCGCCAGAACTGCTATCATCGGGGCCCTATTGCATAATAAAGTACAAAAGTACAAGAATAAGTGGTAAAAATATTAGTGGAAAGATTTGTTTTTAGAGGTTACAGTTAGAGGTTACTATCCTCTTTAGATGATAATAATTTTTATCAATTTTTTTTTTTAATTTACTATTTTTAATATAAATTATTAAACGTTATCATATTTTAATAATTTACAATGTTATTCATAGGCGTAGTACATCATAGGCTAACTTGTAATTGTACTTTAGTACTTTATTATGAAAAGGGGCGTGTCTATAAAGTTAAGTACAAGATGTTATTTAGTATTCTATATTGTTAAAACATTGTTATAATGTTGGAACACGATAACATTTCAAATAGTTATATTAAAAAACAGTAAATTAAAATAATTAATAAACTTATTATCTAATGACGAATTATCTTATAATCTCTTAAAACGAATCTTTCTACTTGTACTATCATACTTTCACAATTATACTATCATACTTTCACAATCATACTATCATACTACCTATCACCGATTTATTGTGCAATGCTATCAATATGTACAATTTATTTCTACAGTGACATGATTTTTTTAAATTCCAAAATAAGCATCCTTAATCCGTAGAAGTCTGCGGACCACTTAGCCAGAAATTGAACCATACAAACCAAACAGTTTTTACCTGATTTCTTCATACCCAGTTAAATAACAAAAATATTATTATAAAAACTAGCAATAGATTTTTATTGCTTGATTTTTATTCGATAAAATTTTTAAAGAATATCTTATTATAAATGTCATGATATATAATGCATAAGGATATTCCGCAATAAGGTATAAATAAATATGGAACCAGACACCGTAAGGCAAACCAACAGACTAGCTTTTAGACATCTTTCATTATAATTTTAATAGAGGTGCTCTATTCCGTGATAACATTTCGGGCGTCTCTCTCACAAAATAATGTATAATGTAGGAACCATGTGACTGCTGATTACTGAAAAATTACAACAAAAAATATTGTTTAATTATTATAAATTATTTAAATTATTAGGAATATTCTTTAGTTATTATATAATCTTATAATTATTCACTCTAAAGTGAAGATTTCAAGTCAATTTATCAAAATATTTTATTCATAGAATGTTGATAATAGATGATAATTATGTATTTGTTTTCATAAAAATATTTGTTCATAGAATAAATTTAATGAGAACCTTCCTTGTGCATTCCTTTCTAAGAAACTAATACCTAGATGAATTTTCTAAAAATATACTAAGGTATATACTCTGAGAAAAAATAACCATTCTAAGCATACTGTTCGGTATTCTAAAATTAAACTATATTATCCTTGACTCCCAGGCAACAAAATAAGTAAAAGAATGAAGATATTGGACGTTTTGAACGTGGCATATCCCGGGGAAATCCTGCCAAAGAAGAAAAGAGTTTATGTTTTTGTAAATGTGGGATCAGAAGCAATTTCGGCGAGCTGGTTTATGGGAATTGAAGGATTTTCTTAGCGGCCTTTCCTCACTATGAAAATCACGATGGGAATTCGAATTTACTTACATCCCACATGAAAGTAAGACGTAGGTACTTTTTAAAAATTATATATTAGATTTTACTGAATTTCTCACTTATCCTCAAATCTATAAAAAAATTAAAATTAAAAGTTATAAAATATAAGCATTGCTGTCTCAGCTAGAGAGACGCATTTGCTAAGAAAATATATACGGTGGTACTGAATATAAAAATGAAAAATAGAAAAAAAAATGAATAATCAGCACAAATTATTTATTCATAAATAAGAATTACAGCAAATCTTCAGCTGTCCTTTGATATTTATATGTGCAAGATGATAGCTGTACGAAATTGGAATTAATCAATCTAAATGTACGCCTGTAAATATATGTGTATTTTTCTTTTTTAACTGACACGAGTATACGAATTATTTCTTTAAATATGTGATTAACAATTCTTTATTTTTTATTATTGCGTTTATTAAGAATCATGTGACGAAGATATCCAAAATGTTGCAATGTATTCGAAACCAGTTATTATTTAAACAAGAAATACTTATTTTATTTACCTGTAAAATAATTAAAATAATTTTATTATTAAATAAAATACAAAAGAACGATTGTATGGATGAGGTCAACAAAAACCATTTGAGGATTACTTGATAATGAGTCCAATAATGAGACCAATCGGCCCTGGATTGAAATTTGTGTATTTGTTTGTTTGTGTGCGTGCGTGCGTGCGTGAGTGCGTGCGTGCGTGCGTGTGTGCGCGTTTGTGCGTGTTGGTATATGTATCTCTTAATTGGGTGGCGCGATATTGTTATAAGTTTATTTTTTATTTCTGATTTCATTAAAAAAAAAAAAAAAAAAAAAAGGAATGCGAAGAAGTTTGTCTAATTGATACTGTATCCAGCAATTTTCTGAAAACTGAGTTAATAACAGCTACCAAAATAATGAATCAAAATTATAGATAGAATAAAAAATGTATAAATATTTTATAATAAACATAACTGAGGCGTTATTTATAAATATGGTATAAGTCACTTTTTAAAATATCGAGTTGCATAAAGTTTTAAACAGCTAAATAGCTATTTAAAGATTAAATAGTTGAAACTGTTTTAATTACTTTATAAAGAAATCATGCTCCATTGAATGTATTATTATAAATACTATATGAGAATATCTATATCTTACTAAAATTGCCATTAACTCTTTATTTTTTTAAAATTGGATATATACTACTTTAAAATAATTAGGCTCATACGTCGTCAAAACTATGAAACCACGTAACTGTCAAATCCTAACTTTTCAAAGAGAAACAATAACCGTTTAAAAAATTAAATTTTCATCGTACTGAAGTGGTGTTTTTTTTCGGAATATCATGTAATAATAAGAAACCTACTATGAGTAGAAACAAATAAAAATTAATGTTGTGTATAGAATTAACGCAATAATAAAATAATTTTCAATCAAACCGTTTTTGACTTATCTAGTCCATAATTTTGTCAACGATATTTGGATGATCTATAAAACAATATATCGTATCGCACCTGTCGTAGAATAAAAGTACAACTCGAAATTCAAAATTATTGGGAAATCATATTTTAAGATTTTTGTTGTCTATACCTTTGAATATCTTCTCATTGAACCACACTAAACATTCGTAATACCCATTCGTAGCTCATTAGGAATGCGTTTTAATTAAGTGGTATTCATAAATAAGTGTAGGAAACAAAACTTCAAATATGATTTTCCAACAATTCAATATTTTGAGATGTATCTTATTCTACGAAAGGTGCGATATGCTAAACATGCTTTAAATTAAATTTACGGAAGCCTTTTTTTAACAATTAATACGCATGAATATTTGAAAGTAGCTCTTGCAAAGCATAATTGCACTATTTAAAAAAAATGAATAGTATTCAAACTTTTGAACATTTCCATTGGTTTTGAGGTCATCAAGAACATGTCTCCAGAGTATGATGAAAACGAGTACTCAAATTGTAGATAATTTCAGGTTAAGTTCAGTTTGACACAAATTCTCTGGATTCCAAAGTAAAACTGCTGCATTTTGATATATTGCATCGTCCAAGGTCAGAGGAGTTCAGGGTTACCACTTTATAAAACGAAGATTATCCGAAATAATAGTAGTAACATACTTGAGCTCTCGTTTTCACCATTCTCTGGAGACGTAATTTCTTGATCTCCTGACCATTTTAATCTCAATTTACTTCAAATGTAATTGCTTTGGCCATTCACTATTTACTAATTGGTGTACTCACCAACGGTAAACACAAAAATTGGAGTCAACTCCGTAATAATTAGAGGCGTGTGAAAACAGCCTCAAAGTCAAGATATGCGACTTTGACAAGTCTCATCAGAATGACCCACATGCTATCTCTTACACTAGACTTAAGAAAGGGGCATGGAAATCCAACAGCTGAACTTTAAATTATCTTTTTTAATTTAGTTTTAAAATATTTGTATCTTAAATATCGGTTATGCCTCACAATTGTTAATTATTAGCGTGCTATCTTTCTCTTAAGTGTTTGGATCAAATATATATTCAACCAGTATTCAGTATGAACCACCAATATTTCCCCTCTGCATTTCTGTCAGTCAATGAATGCAAAATAAATTGGATTGGCCATTAAAGCCACCTCGACCGACACTCGAAAACCAGCCGAGCTTAACCCATTAAAAGTGAAGCTCAACATAATATAATCCAACACCGAGTTGGCAGAGCTCTGAATGAACACTTCATTAACCGATATCGGATGGATTCTTCAACAAAATGTTGGGCATATAATCATGTGATTTCATAAAGACATATTATTAATATATAAAAATCGTGAACGAAGCAATACAAATGAAAATATATTTTAGATGATCTGAAAACTACTTTGGTGATGTCAAGATTTATACCTAAGTTCTCATAAACATACTTTTAAGAAAAAAGGGTAGCAATAAATGAGTAAATTAAAAATAATTAGATTTACATATATTACAAGTTTTTTGTTTTAATCTGGTGAGGCTTTCGGAGGGAGAAAGGGGGGACCAATAGCGAAATGTTTTATTTTATTTTTAAAATAATACTTTACTGATGAATGCAATTCTCAGCCCTTGCTAGGCTACAGACACCTCACTTTCAGGAAAACTTCTCCTTCTATTAAGCTTTTATTTCATACAAATGAAATTCACCATCATAAAGCAGACAATATTTCCTTTAAAAAATATAGTTGTCTTAACTAAATCCATTCTCTGGGGGCCTTCATAGGGAACTGTAGCGAAAGGTTTGATTTATTTTTTTTAAATTACTCTCTACTTGAGAATGTTTTCTCATACTTAAAATAAAAACATCCTTATTGCAATAAATTTTCAAAAAGACCAGAGAGGACACTACACGCTCTTGCCCTAATTAAAACAACGTCTGCCATTATTTTATTCTCTTACTCATGATATTTTCATTTTAATTACATTTAATATTTATTTTTTGTTTATTAATTTAAATTTGTCGATGGTTATTTTATTTTTATTTTCAAGGACGATTTCACCTCATATTTAATTTCAGAATTGTTTCGGTTGGTTAACAGATATTTTTTGGGTAAAGTTTTGTTTTATTTCTTAAAGAAGCTTTGTATTCTGTATTTCCGTGTTGTTTTATTGACTGGAAACCAGGTGAATTTAATAAATTTTATTCTCAAAACACTACTTTGTTGGAGAAACGTAAGTGCCACACCACACTTTTTGCCAAATCTAGACCAATCCCAAAAGAAACCTAAACTACAGTTTTTCGAAATAAAAGCTTGAGAAAAGTAGAAATTTTCCTAGAAGTAGGGTATCTGTAGACCTACAGGAGGATGAGAAAAATATTCATAAAAGAAAAAATATATTGGTTGTTGAACAGTTTTTGAGTGGTCGCTTCCGATTCCATAAAAAGCGTGATTTACCTTAAAAAACACGAAACATAAATTTGCTTATGGCCAAAATGAAATGTTTCATTACTCTTGAGTTATCTTATCACCTCCTTAAATACTTTCCGTGAATTACGGGACACTCTGTATTATAGTTCAGCCGCAAAATGTGATTTTTCTGTATTTTTTACCTAAATTCAGTAATAACTTCTAAACTGTTTATTGTATCGTCATGGGAGTGGTCTCATTCGATTCAAAGAACTAAAAACTATAAGAAAAGATATCTACTCGACTTAATTTGTGCAAGTTATTAAGTTAATATCCCGCCATCCATTTCGACCCACCCCCTTTCCTCAGAGAGGGTTGTCCTCCGGAAATTTGGGCGGACTCTGCAGAATTCGATTCTTACTATCAAGAAGAAATTATGACCAAAGTTTCATGAGTGTACCTATTATGTTGTTTATTTGGTCGATGTTGGCTCATTTTTCCTGTACTATATAACCAAGAGCAAATTTGTTGTACGACCCGCCCTCTTCAGCCACCCCTTTCTCCTATTTGTTCTATATTTTGCCGAAATATTGATTATCGATAGGTTTTTAGCGATTATCGGCATATATCGATACGTGGTTTCGGGAAATCGAAAAATATCTGATATCGATATTTTAATTTTGATTCCCAATTTTAGTATCTACTGTGTACTATTATCTGGACTGCACGATGTAGTTATAAGCAGTCAAAGTCATTTCAACGTTATTTTTAACCTAGTACTTACAATTTTAAGAAACTAAACCGTATTTGTAGTACGATATGTTATTGCGTTAATCGCTATCAAGAAGACTAGAGAGAAATTAATTTGCACACTAGGAAAAGAAGTAATAAACCAGTGTAACTCCAGAAATTATTAGCAACCGTCTACAAAAACTAGACGAATGAGCGTTTTATCGGAAAGTACTAGACTGTTTGGAGGATTGGCCTCTCTATTATTTAGCCTAGAACCTTTGGGTCGCCTCTTATCTGATATATAATGCAAAGATCCTCTGGAGTTGGTAAATGTTATTTCTTATATATGTCCTTATCCATAAATGCCACCGATGCCCTTTTTAAGTTATTTAATTCTGAATAGCTGACCCTTTTTATTATTTAAAAATGAATTCGTTTTTAAATATACCAATAAATTAACCGCGCATTTGTCATTTATTTGATTCGCAGTTATTTTCAGCTAAGATGAGAAGTAACAGACAAAATACAAGCCAGAAGATACAAGCATGTACGATGAAATTACAATACATAGATTTTGTAAGATCAGCTCTTGGTAATTGGTTTCATTCGAGAAACAACATGCCCTCCGCCCTACTCATCTTTGAACATACCGAACTCTTGTTTTTTTTTTTCCTAACTCATCAAAAAATAATTTCCTTTTTTTTTTTATGTTTATCTCCGACGGTCTTTTTAATTTCCGCCATCCTCCTAATACATTGTTCACTGTGAGGGAATTTTCAATAATTTTAAAGAATTGTTAATTTCCATAGGAATTAAATATATTTAATTTAAGAAAAAAATGGAGAGTCGGATTTTTTTTTTTTTTTTTTAAGCATCAAAAGTTAATGAGAGATATGGTATTGGGAGTGAGAAGAATAAAGGTTTTCTCATTAACATATTTACGAAACTCAGGTCTGATAGATATTTTCTTTTTGTTATTGTGTCACTATTTTATATCTAGTGTAGGAGTTTGAATTTCATGAAATTAATCCCTGAGAAAATAGGAACACCACTAACACAATCTTACCATCTATGTTCTATGTATACATTCTATGACCATTAGGACGCTTGTCCGTCGGATTAGCGTTTATTATCTTTTTAGTGATTCGATCGTTGTACATTTCGCTAACATTCCACGCTCATTCCGTACGCCACGATGCGATCACCTCAATTATATTAACTGGGAGGTAGCCACTCTAAGGGGCGTCGTGTAGCCCTCTATAGTCTGTGGTTGACTCATCCTTCTTCGGTCAAAATATTCTGCGCAGTAATTTTTTTTCAAAAGCCTAAATCCCGCTACACACATGGGAACAACGGTTCGGCTGACCAAAAATGAATGAAACGTCATTGTCTTCAGAACTAAATATTCTTCAGATTGATGGTGATGGAATATTTTTTACACCCCTTAAAAAATGATAATTTAAAAAAAATTATGCCATTTTTATTAAATTATAATGATACGTCTGCAACTTAGCGGTGCTTGCAGCGTGAAAAAATTTGAACCAATTCTTTTTTTTATTTTAAATTGGATTTTCATACAAACAGAGGCAATTTTGATAAAATATCTTTAAATGTATAATTTTAGAGGTTTATCGAATTCGGCTAGAAAAATCAGTTATTTATGGAAGAAATACGAATTTCGAAGATAACCCAAAACTTGTTTTGCCAAAAACATTCAATTAAAGACCTTTCGCAACATTTTTTCTGGACAAAGTGATTTTGTCACGGGCAGTACCGCGAAATATGTTACGCGAAAGTGAAAAATGGTGTCTAAACACTTTTTTTACACAATTTTTTGAAAGTAACAATAGAAATAACATTGAACTTGTTATAATTTATATTTAAAATATACAAGGTTATGTAATATAATCAATGTAAAATGCCAGATGAAATATTAAAAGGGAAGTTGAATATTTCTGAAATCCTTAATCCGAAAAAGCGCTAGTATTTGCCTAACGCTATCGGAGTAGTCCAATCAAATGTTAGTTATTACAAAAAAAAAATTTTAGAGTTAGGTTTCTCAACAGTTCTACATATTTTTTGGGGTTCTGAATCCGAATTTCAACTTTACCACGCCGTAGCGTTGACCATTGGATACGTACAATTCTTAACACGATTCGTAATTCTTATGGAAATATGTGGTAAAATAAATCTCATGGGGCTTTTATTTTGGAAGGACATTACGAAGGGGGCAGATTAGGATCCCCTGATGATGTAATATTTCATGAAAATGTAAGCCGTTATCATATTTCCATTATAAATATAGTAAAGCCTTCTTCGGAAAAATAATATAATATTCTATCAAGCATGAACTCGCCTCTAATATTTATTAAATAATTTATGTATCTCATATATTATTGTATATATATGCATATTATCTCGCTGAAAAAATCAAAAGATCATATTATGTTCTCACAATTTTTTTTTTTCAGGTGAAGAGAAGTTTCATGCTGAAAATGGCCGATGCTTCCCAAGAAGTGACGAATAAACAAGCACGATTTAATGCCATGTACGTCCAGAGGCACAACAATGTTAGGTACAAATCGTCTAGATTATTTTCAAATAATTAATAAAATTATAATTCTCAATGGTAATATATTTCAAAATAAATATAAACTCATAACATTAACACATTTTATTGACTAGATTAAGGTTAAAAAAAAATATTAAAATCATAAACATAAACAAATATGTAACGCGTGAAATTTTTGCGAAGAGTCCTCGTTTCGGTTGCAGTTAAATTATAACTATGAATTCTTCATACTCGTGAGCCAGTACTTCGATAACTTTTTACTTTTTTTAAGTACAATTTTTACTTTCGGGATTAGTCACTCCCCACAAAAAAGGTACTAAGTGAAAATCTTCAATAAATGTTAAGGTCTATCTCTTTAGGTCGCATCATGATAATAAAACAAAATAAACCAGGAGGAGGAAACTCACAAAGATTAACTGGATACCGTGTCTGCCCATGAAACAATGCTCAACACTGTCTAACAATTTTCTCATTGTCTGGTGTCTTCTATTTTAAACGGTCAGACAAAATCCAGTATTAAATTGTATCGCTTTTTAATTTCAATTGTTTTGATTTGACTATTACAGCCAATCCACGACTTATGTTCGCCTACCCACAGTTTATATTCTATTGTTAATATATTTGATAGATTAAAAAAGAATATAAATAAATAGTAGTAATAAAATAATAATAAGAATGAATAATTTAAAAAAAAATAATAATAATAAGAATGAATATTAAAATAAATAAATAATTAAAAATAAAGAGAATAAATAAGAAACTTAAATTAATTTATTTTTAACTTTAAATCGATTTGTAAATGTTTATTTGTTTTAAATAATTAAATATTTCAGTAAACTAATGGCTATTATCGTTTAGTAATGCCGCTAAATAGTATGGAAGACCAGTATTGATCACCTGCCTGCTGTCAGTTAGTGTTTAACAGTCATAGGGTTACACTGTGTAAAGATTGGTCTAGATCACGGATGGACAACCTTTTCCATACCATGTGCCAATTTTTTTCAGAGGCGAATTTAGATGCGCCATTTAACTCGAGCAATTTTTATAACTACTAATATTGATGGTTTGTAGTTAGAAAATGGAGATAAGGATAGAGTATGCTTCGCTCAGGGAAGGAAAAGGAATGACTTAATCACACAATTAAATTAGTTTATTTAATCCAGTTTATTAAAGCGCCAATCTACAATATGATCTCTTGTAGAAACGATCTCAAGAAATGATCTCTTGTACAAGAGGATGATCACTTCGAGATGGTACTACAGCTGCGAGAGAGTCTCATTTAGTGAAGATTGCTCTGGACCACAATGACTCTGGTACTGAGAGCGAGATCAGCTTGGAACTTGGATATATATGTTTTTAGGGATTGATAAATTATTTGCCACTTCTATAAATTTGTTTTATTAACTAGTTTTGAACGTTATCCATTCATCTTCAGTTCAAGGTTTAAATGGATTATATCAAACAGAAAAGTTTGTACTGGTTTCTTCTCGCATTGAACTTACACTGTAACTATAAGTGTTAGTTCAATGCGAGAAGAAATCAGTACAAACTTTTCTGTTTGATATAATCCATTTAAACCTTGAACTGAAGATGAATCTATAACGTTCGAAACTAGTTTTCAATAAAACAAATTTATAGAAGTGGCATATAATTTATCAATCCCTAATTAGACTTCTAATCACACAATACGCCACGGTTTGGCTATCCCTGCTTTAGGCGTTCCAGTCAACAAATGTTGATACGTGAACCGTGTATGTCCAACTCGGAATCCAACCAGATAGAGGACTCACTGATGCATCTTTTGCCGCTTTACCGGCTTTACAATTTCCTGGCATATCATTGTGTTCTGAAATCCATTCAAATTAAACCATGATTTCTCCGGTTGAATGTGAAAAGCAGACTAATTATGAGAACTGTAGAGGGTTTTTTGTACACATTTTTTAGCATTGACAGAGAGCTAAAAGAATTAGTAAAGACCACGATATTTGCAACTGTTAAATATCTATTAAACTCATGACAAGAAATTTACAAGCATTAAATGTATTTAGATATATGATGAGAGCTTTGCTCTTTTGTATTAATTAAAATTAATCAGAAACAAATGAAAACATCATTTTAAAAAAAAATCACCCGAAATTTGCCCCTCCCCAATGCTGCCGCTTGGGGCAAATACTCCCTTTGCTCCCTCCCTCTTTCCTAGATCCGATCCTTACTGTTACAGGTTTACATTGATTTACGACCAAGATTTATGGCTATTTCATGGATTTGTTTTTACTTTTAAGTTTATTTTACTCCTCCGATTTGGAGGTTTGCTGTGATTGAAGTATTCGCAAAAGCAACACATGAGTCATTTATTACTCTTTTAAAACACACATATAAACCAGTCTTTCGCGTTTTATAAAAATGCCTTTCGGGCATCACGGTTGGAAATAAGTGTTGGTTTTAATCTGTTTATTAGGCCTCAGATAATAGTTTTCCTAAGTTTTCCCCGTTCTAAGCGGTGAGCCAAAGCAGGAGACGAGGGAAACCCCCAAATATTCGGACTTTTTTCAGTTTTTGGTCTATAAGAGTTAAACGGTAAGTTAAAACCGTAGAGAAAATTTTAATCTACTATAAATTAAAGAATATTAAATTCTGCGTAAAATGAGTACCTGAAACATTGGATTTGGTTTGACAGGAGAATCGAAATTGAAAATCTACAAACACCGGGACCCCAGTTGAGACCAGAAAGGGATCCCGGAGGAAAATTTTGGAGAAGTTGAGGAAATTTGTTCAGATAATTTCAGATTTATTTTATACTTCCAGAAAAAACCCAAGTAGAAATTCGTAATCGGCACTCTACAAATCATAAATAAACAAATTTCTTGAACTTCTCCAAAATTTTCTTCCGAGAGCTCTTGCTCAAAGATTAATTTAGACATTCCGCCTCATAATTTCGACACGTGTCCCCTTCAACGAAGCGTCAAAACAAACAAATCTTCAGAATTGAAATTGTAGATAATTTATTTTAAATAATTTACTCTTCTTTAATTTGGTATAGAATGAATATTAGAATTTGTTGGCATTATTTTCAGGTATGAGCTAAAAAAACACAAAAAACGAAATATTCGAGGTAACAAAGTTAAAATTCGTAATCAGTAACCTACAAATCATATATGAACAAATTTTCACAACTTCTCTAAAATTTTCCTCCTAGATCCCTTTCTGGTCTCAACTGGGGTCCCGGTGTTTTTCGATTTTCAATTTCAAACCGATTCTCCTGTCAAACAAAATCCAAAGTTTCAGGTACTCATTTACGCAGAATTTAATGTTCTTTAATTTATAGTAGATTAAAATTTTATCTACGGTGCGCCGTTTAAATGTTATAGGCCAAAAACTGAAAAAAGTCCGAAAATTTGGATGTTTTCCACGCTCCACCCCCGCCTTGGCACCACATAGAACTAGGAAAACTGTTATCTGGCATCTAATAAACAGATTAAAACCATTTACAGTTTTTCAACACTTACTTCCAACCAGAGTCCCAGATTAACTGGCCTAATACCGCTTTCGAAATCAAATTTATAAAAGTTACTAAAAAATTTATTGAAGCTCGGTAAAAAATAAGTAATTGATATATTTTTATTTATTGGTATTTGTTGTTTCAATTTTAATTACTGTATCAATATATTTTTATAGCAAATGTGATTATTATTTAAACTATAATAATTGAATGTATAAAATGTTTATTATAAAACAATGCAGGCATTTACAAACTTCTTAGTATACAACTTACTATTGAATGAATAAGCATAAATGGTTATTTTTAAAACGATTTACTACATTTCTTTTATACAAGTTCTGAGAATTATTGAAATAAAAAAATTAAAAATAAAAGAATATTCCATTAATTTTATCCTGAAACTTTATTTCTAACAAAGTTTATACAAATAAAAAATTCATATAGTCTTTCCTAATACACAATTTATTTTCAAAAGCACCACTAGAATTCTGAATGGGCCTAAGCGAGCACCTTAATCCTACAGTTTAACCGTATGGACCGCTGCTGACTATGCATTTTAAATTTGTAATTCAAATTGTCAGTAAACATCACGGGTTATACTGTGTTACCTCAATCCCCATCCTCCAACTTCTGTTTGATTTCGACGTCTCGCTCTCAATGAAATATTCATATTAAATTTAATAAACCGATCGAGATAATAATATTTTAATGGATTAAAATTTAACCAATGTCCCATTATTTTTTTTTTCTCGATATATACCATTTCTTTCCGAGACTTTTTTTTTTTTTCCTCGGTTTTTTCTTTGTAGTTCTTGTTCGCTATCCGAAAATATTCAATAAAGATTAGCTGATTGTTGTATTTATTATTGAATCATATGTTTTCCTTACTTCGTTCTTGCAGGATTCTGTGTAATATGACCCTAAAATAAAATTCTAGGTAGAAGTAGAAGGTCCTCTCGCATTTTACAGTGAGTTTAATTGGACTTAAAATTAATATCTTTAATTATAGATTTGATAATGTAATTACTTAAGTTATTATTTCTAATTCTAAATAACCATAGGTCTTTAACCATGGTAATGTGAATAGTCCAAAGTCGCCGATGAATAGGAAAAATAATGGTTTTATAAAAATTGTTTAGATGTGATTCAAAAAATGAATCAATAAGTACAAGGTAATAAGCTCAGATTTCCTGATGACAAGTGTATCTATCTAATTCTTTGTATGTTAATTTTTTTTTTACTCGATCTATGCTAATTTTTAGATGAATATGGCGCAAAGTGTCGAAAACTACTGTTAATAATGAAGAAGAAAAGAAAAAAATGAGACTGATACAACGGTTTTATTGCTTTAATTAAATAATATAAAACAGTCTACTCATTACAAGACAAAATGCTATGAAATGAACTGTTCATGTTCGTGGTACTGATTTAGCATTACAATATGGCTACGTGTTATTGGATAGTTTTGAATATTAGTTAAAAGTTATGGTACCAATTTTTAAAATAAAAATTTGCTTTTTTAACGATATGGATTTTATCCTATCACTTTAGGGACGAGATAACGGACTTTCCCATCAAATTTAATTTGAATTTGAAAAAAAAATTAAAAGGGGGATTTAACTTGGATATAATTTCTAGATTTGTATTGACCGATACTATGTATATATATATATATATATATATATATATATATATATATATATATATATATATATATATATATATATATATATAGATCGACTAAGGAGGGTGGAAGGCTTAGATTCCCTTGCTTCTGCACTTTTCCGGGAAAAGCGAGAAGAAATTTCTTAATTGAACAAATCACTTTTAGACTATTAAAGTTTAGGTTTTTACGCAGGTAATCATTCTAAAGCAAAATAATTTTTTTTTAAATTATCAATTAATTTTTATTGAGCTAAACATAAATATAATGAACAACTACTCATGCAACCATTACTGGAATTCAAAAAATCATCTTATCAGCTTTAATTGGACTTAAATCAGCTCTAAAAACGCAAACTCGTACTTACTAGCGATTAGGGAGCCATGGTGAGAATGCTAATATAGAAACTGTAAAAGAAAAAGAGGTAGATAAGTGGAATGTGTTTTGTAGAACTTTTCTTTAGGACATTACAGAAAAAAATCATCAAAGAATTCAATTATCATTTAATTGGCAATTTCCAACTTCCAAATGAAATTCTTGGAACCACAGTTGGATTCAAAGATTTGAGAAGCTTTAATAAGCCAAAACTTTTATAGGTTTTCATATTTTACAGCCTCCTTTCTTTAATGAAATGTTATATTTAAATTTCGATTTGTATTTTTTTTTCCTTCAAGACTAAAAACATTAGACTTTTGGGAAAACGAGTGATGTCAGCAATTCCATCGATAGTTATGTCTATCGATACTTTCGAGAGTGCTATCAAACTATCGCCAACGCTAATATAACGATTCATGTTATTGGAATATAACAGTTTTAAAATAACATATTTCTAAATGGCAGCCAGCAATGAGAGCGAAACAATTGTTTAAATATTCCAGTCTAAAGGTATTAGTCAAGCTTAGCAGTTAAACAATGTAACAGCTTAAAAGTAACTTAATTCTAGCCAAAATGGTAGCAAAGCCTTCTTTTTAATTTCTGATACCTTTTTTAAATGCGACTCTCTATATCTGTAGGTCACATATAAACTGTCGTAAGTCCAATTTTGCTAATTTTGGATTTTACTATCGCATTTGCATTATTCTGGCCTTATTTTTGAGGTATAAGCACCGTGAATAAACTTAAAGAGCAATAAAATATGCAACAGTTGGAATATGAAGATTGATCACTCTACACAATAAGCAATACAGTGAGATCTGAAACTTCCTTTTGCTCTCCTGTAAAACTCTGAAAATGTTACGACAGTTTACCTTTGACGTACGGATAAATATTTTGAACCTGGTAAAAAGGAACCCATCAAGCTGTTAAAAATAAGGAGCATGTTGCTTTACGCAGTCCTTATATATATATATATATATATATATATATATATATATATATATATATATATATATATATATATATATATATATATATATATATATATATATATATATATATATAATATTTCAGTTTTCCATATACTTGAAAAACAGTTAAACTTTATTAAACAGTTAAATAACTGGCTCCTACCCTGATTTAAACACATCTAAGTAATAAAAATCCTGGATCCTAGGTAATGTATTAGCTAGCAGTTATAGATCAGTGATGACTCCCCACAAGGTGGTGCCATTTTATCTGCTCAGTTTTAATTGGGTTGATTTGACTTACATATTAGATGAAAATATTACTTTGTATAGGGATGCCATAGGGCAATCATATCTCAATATTATTGACTGATTACTATTGCTTAGTAATTAAACGATATATAATATTCCTACTTAGAAGATTAATAATACCCTAAAGATACTCAAATTTATTGACATCATCCTTAATCAGACATATTCAAATTTATAATGGTCTTGGATACTAAACAACCTTCTTCCCAAAATTTATCTTTATTGATCAAAATTAATGTGAAAAACTGATACAGGAGTTTAACCATGGAATGATTCAGACTAGAATTAGCCATTAAATGTTTTAACATATCTTATCTGGAAAATAATTGATGTAGACGATCTGGAACTAACCACTATGGTGGTTGTCTGTCTGATGACTCAGGAACGCCCTCATCAGTACCTCAGAATATCTTGAATCATGGTCCGGGAAGAAGTAAAAGCCAGTGGCATCTTCAGTGGCCAGCTAAAGTGTTGTCATCCCAGTCAGAGCAGAGAGATCATGTACTCCTCGAGTTCCAGGGAGAGGGTGTCTTGATCTTCACTTTCAGCTTTTATCCTTCCTTCCTGGGTTGTCTTCACACTTTTCGGCTAGTATGGGGTAGATCAAATTTTGTTATTCGCTAGATCCCCGGCAATTGGTGGTATCTGCTTCGTGATTGGCCAATCTGTCTCCCCCAAGAGAGTCTCCACTCTTGTCAGGGGAGGAGCAATATCTCCGAATGCATTATCATCCTCTAATTGAATGATATATTTTACAGGCCTCCGCCGTTTTTTCGTATGCAATCCGGGATCCTGGGGTGACTGGTTTCCTAAAATTTATTACGTCTTCCGAGACAGACCATACCTTGCCTTTGTCACACTGCCTATAACTCTATAGGTTTTTAAATTAACTAATGTAATGCGGTAAAGACTAGTTCAGGGTTGGGGTGACGGCTGTTGTCACATGTCTACTATCCTTCCTTGACAATGGATACCTCCCTGCTTAACTGCCTGTCCCTCACTTACGCCCTGGGAGTAGAAAGTTGTTTGGAAAGTCCTACCAACTTGAATATCTGGTATCGGATATCTTCGATATCTGATTATCAAAGTTGTTCAACATTTTAGTCTTTTATTTGTTATATTTGACTTAAATAATCTTACTCAAGATTGATACATATCAATAAGTAGGTTGTTCATCAGGTTAATGTTCATTAATCTTGATTCTTGTGATGTATTAGTGGAATAATTTCTTCCTTATATTTCTATATTCCTTTATTGGTATAAATTACATAGTTTTTTACCCCACCAACGTATCGGGGTACTCCTCTCCCCATTCTCATGTTGTTTTTTTCTATAAATATCATTCAACAATTATAACAACCAGAATTATTCACATAACAATATTATATTTAAGTCATTTCATACTATAAATACCTCTATAATCCTACATAACCTAAAATAATATTTGGCAAGTTAGCTTTAAGCACTTACCTAAAAAAGGGTTCAAGAAATTATTAATGCATTTGAAAAGGAAATTCATAATAATCAGTAGAAATTTGATAAAATCTTTAAACGCCATTTTCTCATAAGTACGACTTTCAGAGTTAAGCTTCTTCCAAACTAGCGACATAGGACGTAAAATTAAAAAAAAAAAATTGAGCAAAACTGTCACAAGTTAAAAAAATTAAGCTTAAAATTATGTTTTAAATGAAAAAAATACCTCACACAAGTTACTTATAAGCCTTTAATTGCAGATGGGCTCAAGAAATCATTAATACAATCGTATGGTAAACCCGTTATAATCATTTGAAATATGATAAGCTATATTTTTTCGAAACTACACCTTTATGAGTTGTGCCAGTCTTGCTCCTATGTAGCTGTATATTTCATATACAATTATTAGTCTAATTATTGTTCTATATTGTATATATTCTATATACAATTAGTTCATAGGGCAGTGTCCTTTGTCCGGAAACTCTTCCCGTTTTTCCCAAGCCCAAATCAGCATTTTTAAGCCAAAGAAATTAATTTTCTTTCCTTCTATTAGCGAAACGCTCTTGACCACCCGACTCCACTGGCCAGATAAACACTGGCTAAGGATATCCGAAGATGCCCTGGGAGTAGAAAGTTGTTTGTGAAGTCCTACCAACTTGGATATTCGATATCATTATCAAAGTTGTTCAAGACTTCTCTGTGGGACCAATGGGATTCTGAGTTCGTTATACATTCAATATTCCAAGTATCTTTTAAATAATTGTCTATATTTGCGCATTTTCATTTTACCTAATACCAGTGCTGTATTTCTTTTTAAATTTAACTAGGCAAACGAAAATAATTAATTATTTTGTGCACATCACTATTTATCTAAAATTTTCTTTTAAAAAAAAAAAAAAGCCTGAAGGAATTTTGTAGTAGACCACTTGAAATAAGACAAGCCTCAGTCCATTATACTCGTATTATAACTTTGTAGTTTACATATAATTTTTATGTTGGCAACCAAGTACAATATATAGATATTTCCAAGGACTCGTATCAGTATTCTCAATTCAATATAATTATTTATGTATATAGGTTTCTTTGATAAAATAGGGGTAATTGATAATTAAAAAATTGAAGGGTTCCGCCGAATAAACGTTACATTTTACCTTACATCCATATTACATTTTTGCAAAATCGGAGTTTTAACTTAATAATGCTCTATGTAGCTTCCACTATACGCTAAGAACGTAAACTAATCTGTAATTCGAAATATTTCACCGCTTTAATCAGTCGAAATCGTGAGCTCTATAATTTGAACTATGTTCTATGTTACCTCCCATGTTTTCCGACGTTCTATTCCCGACTCCCATCCTTTTCATTTCATTCAGTATATGCTACAGACAAATTGTAATAATGAAGAGTATTGCAAATGTGCAAGATTCAACCAGTGACTGAGTGAAACTGACTGATTCTACAATAATGAAGAACAATCTGCTCTGAAATAAATGAAACAAGAAATGGCACTGTCATACGAGTTTGACGGAATAACGGTCTGTCAACTGTTAGAAGAGGTCAACTGTTAGAAGAGGTCAACTTTTATTGATTTGTAAATTAACAAAAATCTACTCTTAAATTTTTTGTTTTTTAAAATGGAATCATTTCAAGATCTTTGATTCGATTTCAAAGATTAACCGGTATGCCATCATTTAATATAGTGAGTGGTAGAAATGACACGTTTGGAAAATATATAGAATGTTAAACTTCCTATTTAAATGTTATATATCATATCAAAGCTAGCATATCAATCTTATATATCCTATTTAAATCATATATATTATTATATATCATTTTAAGGGTCTGTGGTATTTTAAACTAAATCAAATAAGCACTACATTTCAATAGGTCAGTTCCCATCTGGAACAGATAGACATATACAATATAAATAATACAGTAGACAAATAAATAGACTAGATGCTGTTTCTGGAACACTCACACAACTAAGAAAAACGGATAGCCAGAAACGTAGCAATTATGATAAGCTATTTACGATAGCGACTCGTTAAATATTTATTCCTTCGTATAGATATATCCCATAAATTCGTAATGTGCATTTTATACCACAAATCAACTCACCCTATATTACTCCCTGGCTCCTATACTACTTGCGTTATAGATATGGCTAAAAATAAATATTTATTCCTCCATTATAAACGTTATATTCACATAAATCCAATTGACTGAAAATATGCTTTTCAAACGACTCTGCTCACGACGATCACTGCTGTTCATAATGAGCTATAAAAAAAATAATAATCCATTGTCTGTCTATTCAAGGTATTTGGAGCCCACTGAGAGACTTTTTAAACTAAAGGCATTTAGTTTGTTATATTGATCCCATTTTATCTCTTATAAGTAATACAATAGGTTTTTCTGTGAATTTTTAGAAACAGCAGTGGGTGTAGTATCACTGCTTTGATAAAGCCATCCCTTCTTCTTTGGTTATTTTACTATCCGTCGTGATACCCAAACGGGTAAGTTATTTTGAAAGAGGAAGTTCTAAGTCCTTCTGTAAATGGGTTTGGCACTGTGTGCCTGACAGTTCGGTAGGGTTGAAGGACTTGGGTAGAATTCCAGAATCTCTCTGTTCAATACATCCCAGGAACCGTCATATTTTCTTAAACGGAGCTGATATCTCAAGTTGTTTCTATTATTGTTTTCACATGCTTCTGTCATTAACTTCGTCATATTTAGTTCCTCAGAATTTCCTCATAAAATCAAATTCCTTTTTATAAAATTCCGTTGTTAAGTTATTTTAAAGATTGTCTTGATAGTGGAAAGATTGATTATTCGCACGGCTTAAAGTAACAAGTGGTTACAATCAAGCTTCTAAATTTTCATTTCAAGTATATTTAATCAGGGATGGAAGAAGGAGGCATAGATGATCTTTATGAAATTCAGTCTGGTCTGCCCAAGATTTTACATAGGGCAATGGCTTATCGTTTCCTTTTCTGATGATCATAATGGATATCCTTCTTAATGAAGATTCCTTTTCAAAGCTATTACAACAGTTTATTTTTTCCAGCTGTTGATCTCAGCTTATATACTTGGCAAAATTCGGCGCTTTCAGCTGAGGAACTTCCTGAATTGGCTGTAAATGGCGTCTTTTATTTTGTTATATTCCTCTATTTTCTGCATGGATGTACGGCATATATTTTAATGAATAGAAATATATGCGAATAGTATATTTTAGTAAATAGAATACATAAAAACACAAAAACGATTTTAGAGTTGCACTAAAAAGAAAAAGAAACGGATTTCAAGGCGGTGCCTAAAGCAAAAGAAAGTTAAACTATTCCATCAACTTTTGCTTAATGCACTCCTTTGATAAACTTGAGTAATGTGTTCTGTATTTATAAATATATATATATATATATATATATATATATATATATATATATATATATATATATATATATATATATATATATATATATATATATATATATATATATATATATGTGTGTGTGTGAGTGTGTGTGTGTGTGTGTGTGTGTGTGTGTGTGTGTGTGTGTGCGCGTGCGTGCGTGCATGCGCGCACATGTGTCTGCGTGCTCGTATGTATGAATTATAAACAAATCTAAATTTATTTAGTGATCAATGTGTTTAATTTCTTTACAATTTTAAATTCGAAAAAAAGTTTTTTATTTTAGTTTACGTATAAATATGCGAATACAGCAGTTACCATGATGTTCACTATAGTAATCAAGGAAGATTTTATAAAATATTTACTTTCGGTGGTTAAAGAAATTCAGCCAGCAAATATGAATCCATAGATATTTATATTTTACGCTCATGGGGCCGAGTTTTGTAGTATAGTGGGATCCGAAGCGAAGCAAAGCAGCCAGAATGCCAATAGGCCAAGGTTTGTTGATATGCTTTCTGGATATATCCCGTATATTCCAGACTCCTTTGGCGATTTGGTTGAAGACGTGCTTTATCTTTTCCAGCCATGGCCGGAATTATCTTTCACCTCTGGTAACATAACCTACGTCCACTTTTTATTAAAGTATCTAGTTACTCTTACATAAATATAAAAATGGATCTATATACGACTTTGGAATATATATATATATATATATATATATATATATATATATATATATATATATATAAAGCTTAATATATATATATATATATATATATATATATATATATTTATATATATTGCTTAAAATTGCTATATATATATATATATATATATATATATATATATATATCCACCCTAAAAGAATTTATTTGGCTTCCAATACCAGCAAATATCCTATGACCTTCTCTCTTTGAAAGAGCTTCCCACGATTCTTATTTCAGACACGTTTCCTTCTGTAGCATATCTTGCATATCTATAGCATATGCATCTTGAAGGCAAGTTAGAATTGGTTGGTTAAACTTATATATATATATATATATATATATATATATATATATATATATATATATATATATATATATATATATATATATATATATACACAGTCGAACTTCTGTATATCGAAATTTCTATATATCGAACTTTTTTTAGGACACTCGAATTTTTATTAGAAAAAATAATTCTGTATTTCGAATAACATTTCTAAATATTGAATAAAAATTCCAATTTATAAAAATATAAAATGTTATTGTCATCAAAAAGAGGCCTTACTTTACGTATAGAAGCATCGGTAACAATTAAATAAGAAAAAAAAATGTTACACCGCAATGGAAATTCAGGGAAGCTTTAGCTTCAGAAGAAGCACAGGAATGCCTAAATTCTCTGAATATTTATCCTAACATAGGATGAAATTTTCATTCTTTCATTTTAAATTCAGTTTAACTTTGCCTTTCTTGTTGTGAACATTGCTCTTAAACATGACCTCGGTGATGAATTATACACAAATTGACATTAGAAGTTATCTTGCGCGAAAACAAAAATAAATTAATAAATTATAAATCTACATTTGTAAAACATCTGCAATCACAGATACCATTTATACAAATTTTCAAATAAGTTCTATTGATCATTCAGTTTTGATTTTCTTTAACCCTAAAAAATTGCCTTTGTTGCGTCACTAACCCCAAAAATTACCTTTGGTACTTCTTTAACCTAAAAGGATAACTGTAATTGTTTTAGCCTGAAAAGGGTGAAAAATTGCAATCTTTCTCTATACCGAAATTTCCATAAATCGATTTTTTTCAAGAAACTTTCATGTTTGATATACATATTATACATCGTCAGATTTTAATGAGTAACGTTTCAGTAACATCTACAACATACCATCTTCGGACTTTTAATTATTTTTTGTTTCCTATAGTCATCTCTTGTCACATTTATAATAACATCAATTACTTTAAATCTTATTATAAAATATTATTGAAAGGAACACAAGCACTTTGATTCCACTTGTCTGAACATCTCTGAAACCTATCTTGCTCCGATACCTTATAATGAAACACGAGAACAACAAGCACAAGTGTGCCCTGATTAAAAATTCTGTTCTCTATAATGTAACAACATAAGATGGGTTTCAATTTTGAATTATAGATTCATTGATCCACACATTCAGCTACATATTTGTTCTTAGATAGTAATGTCTTCCTTATTTCTATTTAGCTTCATGCAATTATATAGAGCCCTGAAATTTTAATTGTTCGTATGCTGTTCCCAAGAAATTTAAATATTTATGCTGTTATATTTATTTTATATTTACGCATACATGTTTGTTTTGATCCATTACGACTTTGTTCTGCTGGCACTCACAGCAAATACTAAGTCTATTATCTCCCTCTAATCTTTGAGCAAACGAACTACTGAACTATCACTGAATCAATACTATTTTTAAACTATTTTTATACTATTATCAATTATTTTTTAAAAACTCAATCACAATTTTTAATTTTGCAGATTAAAGATCTGTGTGCCGAGCTAATACTATTATAAACGAGGTTTTATTACGTATACTATCTCACTGGTTATCAGAGAAAAATGTTCCTTTTTTAATTTAAGTCATCTTCCTTGAGTATAATTCATGTCGAAATTAAAATAAAAAAAAGTTGCTAAACGCGCTTAGACTCTTTTACACTTCCACGCTTCAATTAATTTTTGATCCTATCTAAGTCGGAACAAATCGGACATTGGAAAAACAAATCCAGAATCAAAATTCAACAGATGCCAGATCTACAAATATTAACTAGTACTACATAACTGCAATGAATTTTAAATGATTATCCTTAAAAATGATAAAGAATAATATTGATATTTATTTATAACAATAATATTTATTTTTACAGTATTCTGTACGCCGATATCGTCAACTTTACACCTTTATCTGAACAACTAACCGCCTCGGATCTGGTCAAAACTCTCAATGAACTTTTTGGACGTTTTGATCAGCTTGCTCATGTAAGTACGGTGAAAGTTTTATTATGTTATATGCATACATATGAGTAAGTATCTATTTATTTGTGTAAATCTATATATATATATATATATATATATATAAATATGTACCTTTATCTTTCTATCTCTCTCTGGAATTTCCCAGGGCTCCAGCACATCTCTTCTTTTCAGCTCCAACATTAAATGACCTCCACAAATCAATTCTTCATTGTTCCCATCACCTTTATGCCGACGATTATCAAATCTACTCTTTATTATTTTTTCTTCTGAGCTATTAGTGGCGTTTATCAAGATTCAAGAAGACCTAGATCGAATCAGCGCATGGCAAACTTCAAAACCCCTTCTCACTTCTCAGATTCAATACCAACTTCCCTATCCTACTATATATATATATATATATATATATATATATATATATATATATATATATATATATATATATTACTATACTATATATCTAAACTACCAACTTGTCACCTTCTGCTCCTCTGTTTAAAACTTAGGCATAATCATTGACCAATCCCCCTTCTGGAACCACCATATCCCCCACATCTCCCGACGTTCGATTTTTAGCCTTAAACTGTTTCATCGCTCCCGCTATCTCCTACCCAAATTCTATCTCCTATGTACTCATAATATCCTTCCTCCTATTTCCGCATTTTGACTATGGCTGTACGGTGGCCACGCCACGCGAAGCTTAGGGGATAGACTGAAGAGAATCATGGAAAGATTTAATGAAGGTTTAATTTACTCTGAGGCGTTCCCCCGTTTCACATCACTACGCGCAGTTAGGATGGCCGTTCCCCTCCTTCCATAGACAGTATCTCCTAGACACATTCCTTTAACTAGTAATTACCAACTAGTGTCCTTCCATGTCTACAATCTCTTCCAATTCAAGCCCTATATCTACTCCCAGTCCCCAAGATCTCGGCATTCTGACCTTTATACACCTTTCCATAGATCTGCATCGTTCCAACATTGCCCGTTCCGCTACTTTCTGGAGTTTTCTTACTCCAAAAATTCGAAATGCCCCTTGGCCACATTTAAAACCCTCCATTTCCAATTCCTGCTCACAACCCAGTCGGACACTGGCTAACCATAGCATTATACTGTAATGCATCAGTTTTCATTACGTACGTTTCATGTACATTTCATTTCATTGTTCATATAGTTCGTTGTTAGATTTATAAATCTCAAAGATTCTTTTGTTTTCATTTATAAATTATTTTGTCTAAAATGACATTTACAGTTTGATTGTTAAGAAATTCAATATGCTCTTTATTTTGTTTAAAAGTTTTTTAGATATTGATTCTCTTTCTTTATTTCTTTTTCTATGTGCTTATACTGCTTTATTTTAATTATTTTTTCTGTATCATATTACAATGTAAATTTATGTTTTCTCACTATAAAATTTAATTAATTATTTTAACGATAAAGTTTTGTTACACGGGTGAATATAAGTTTCTTTTCTCACTCTCTTTGTTCTTTCTTATTAGTACTCGTCTATATTTTTTCACAAGAATTCTTTTTTCTATTATTATTTTTATTATTATTTATGATTCTTAAGAACTTCGTCCAAGAATGAAGTTTTCTTTCTTATAAATATATAATATCCGTTCTCGTCCTTATGAAATTCCTTTCTTCTTCCATCCTCCATCCGTCGCTCTAATACTCTTCCCACCTTCAAATCCCGCTTTGATCATTGAATCCCTTCCAGCTCATCCGATCCCAAAAGAATTGTAAATAGAGTTTCTTTAATTTCAATCAAAATTTGTAAATATGTTCCTGCTGATAGATTTTGTCCATTTTTTAATTATTCTTCATTTGTATTTGTTGTCTTATCATATTAATATTAGAAGCCTGTATGTTATTTACACTCAGGTCATAAAGCCTATTTTTTATTAGAGAAGTTAATCCATTATGACTTCTTGTTATATTAATTTTTATTTGTTGACTGTTTTATCATTTGTTAACTACTCTAAGGCCTTGAAGCTCGCCTATCACTGTTTGTAATAATTATTCTAAAGGGATTTGTCCCGGAATAAATATAGTTTATTATCAGTTTACATATATAAAACTATTTCTATATGGTTAATATATTATATATGGATGTATAATCATCAATTTGCCCAGTTATCTATAACAGTAATTTTCCAGTAAGATAACTTTGTGTCAATTATAATATTCTTATAAAACCCAGCTAAATTTCAATCGCATTTTTCCTAATAGGACATTGATTCATCTATAGATCACTGATAAGCTTTCAAAGTGCCTTAATAATATATTAGGTTCGGTTTGACTTTAAATTAAAAAAAACAATCCACGAATTCCTAATATTATAGTATTTTATATTTATTAAACTTCACCTTTAGTCATAAAAATGCACTTGAAATTTTTATAGTATTTGAAGAATATAATATAGAAAATATCTCAATTTAATCCACATAAATTTTCCATGAAATAACCCTTATTTTCTTCTTTTTTTACTTTTTCTCAAGTTTTATTATTTTAGGCACTCTTTGTTTATTAAATACTGTTTTGTTTTCGAAATCATTTTATGATTTAACCTAAAGTGAAACAACAAGTAATTTAAAATTGTTGAATTACGAATAAAACATAGTTCCATATATCGTGCTGTATATTTTAAAATTTCATTGTATTATCTTGATTTTCCGGGTTATTATTTTCAATAAGGAACCTTTGTAATCGATCAAGAAAACAATTTTTTTAATCCCCTCCCTTCAAAATTGTATAAGCTCATAGCTCTGCCATTTATGAAGAAAAAAAAAATTAATTTACATAATATTATATATTATATATTATATGGTCATCGCCTACTTACGGCGATACCTTCAGGAAGTAATTTATTTTATAATTGTTTTTTTCCGATCCAAGTTTATATGCCCGGATGTAGAATAATAGATTAATAGGATATTCGATAGCAAGGCCCGTACCAATCTCTCCTTGATTAGTTATTGCTTCATTTCGAGGCACCTTGAATTCTTCTGACGCTCGGCAAGAACATGTGGGTGGTTTCTACGGCGCTCAGTATGCGAACTCGGTATCATTCAATGAGCGCCTATTTTTGACTACCAATCAGCTGAAGTAGGCTTTCTTGTGAGGGCAGGATTGGGCAACATTCATCTTTTTACTTCCTCATACTCAGTAAAGGAAGTATTGTAATCGCGAAAACTTTCGGTTTTCAGATTTCAACGGAAATATCCATTTTGAAGATCCCTGAGTCCATTTTCCATTTCGTGACGTCTGTACATACTCTCGTTCGTATTTCGCATAACTCAAAAACGATTAGCCGCAGAAAGTTAAAACTTTTTATTTGGGATTTTTATAATGTCTAGTTTTGAACCTTTTTTGCCACTACAGAATCACCTGAAGTGGTACTTTAATCGGTCCTAGTTTTCATAAATTTTTCACCGAAAATTATATTAAAATATAATGGATAAATTCTCAAATTTAGTATAAGACTTTTGTATCAATACAAATAATATACTAGATTTTGGATAAAATTAGCTAGCCGGCGGTGGTACTTTACTTGAAGGTAAAGAAAATAAACTTTCATCAAAAATTATATTGAAATATAATTCGAAGCATCTCAAATTTGGTATATACAACTTTTACATCAACGTATATAATAAGCCTGATTTTTGTTTAATTTAGCTAGCCGAAAGTGGTGCTTTACTTGAATGACCTTCAGTAAGTCATGCGGTATCCACATCAGATATTTATATTCTAATGTTGCATATAATAATTCGTAGTATCTACCGTATGTTGCCGTAATAAATACGTCTCGGCTCACCGATAAATTATAAAAAAAAAATTTTAAAAACATCTCGATATGCTGAGTTTTATCGGTCAGTTTATGTTGAGGTGGTCAGTACGGTATCGAATAAATTCCAAATTTTTAAAAACAACAAATAATTGTTAGACGACAGACATAGTTTTGGTTTTCTCAGATCATCGGGCGATAAAACTATCAACAAATCACTGTCATCTTTGTAATTATTTGCATTCATAGTTCTCGTATATGCTTTAAATCACTGCTTATGAATGAGAGAAATATTGGCATTCAGAGTTCTTAGATTAAGTTATAGAGTCGGTGGTTAAAATAATATTTCTGCTATTCAAAATCTTATCATATTTTGCCTCTAAAGTGTCTAATATTTTAATATATGGTCAAAGCAATGAGACATTCAGCCATTTTTAATTATCTCACTAATCTATTTTATTTTCATGAATTATATAATATTGTATTTATTGCCTACCTCCAAGGTTTGGTTTTAAGGGATTGTGGATCACAGGAATTGAACCAAGTTGAGATTAAAATGACGATTCTTAGTTATGCCTTGTTTAAAGATTAATATGCGATATATCAATCTATGCTACATTGCCATGGCATTGTTTGGAGCGATTTAATCAGATACAGCAAAGTCGTAAAATATGAAAATTCTAAGAACACATTTTGTGAAAGACGTTAAGAGCGTCGTTAAGCAATTTCCGATAACATCAGTTTCAAAACACAGCTGTAGAATCCAAATTAAATTGTTAATGTGCCTGCCTTAGATTAATTATTTATTTTGCGGGTGAAATCGGACAGCCATGTTTAATCTAATACGATATCGGAGATGGTAACTTCAGAAATGCGAGTTATCAGACAATTATTATTATTAACAATTTTTATAATAATTATTGTTAAACATTTGTTACGTCATTGGTAAGCAACTTTTTTCTCAGCCCTATTATGAGTATTGGCCACAGAGTGACAAAAGGGTAATGGTATAACAAGAAAGAGGGAAGATTAGAAACTCTTAATTTATAGCCCATAGGACTAACCACCTCCTAGTTTAGTCACCCCAAAGGGTTACTGAGCGGCGAGCCACTTATTATAGTCCTTGTATCAGATACAAGGACTATACTATGTCTTAGTACTTCCTCACATGCTCTTGTCAAGTTCACTCTTCATAATTCCCATATTCTTGGTCAGTTTTCAATTACCTATTCAACCTAAGGCAAGCCCTTCTTGAGCTTTATAACAGGACACACTTGCGGCCCTGGTATATAACTTGTATAACTACCTAACTTTTTTCCAAACCCTGGGAAAGTTACTCTGACAAAAGCTCTTTACCAAATACCCTCTCTACTGCCCCTGCAACTTCATTCTCTCCATTCTCATCCCTATAAAGTCACCTCTGAATTTACAGAAGATTCATTCAATACCAGTCTACTTCCGTCACATTGTAACATTAGGCCAGATACTAAACCTAGTCAGTAAGAAGTATTTCAAATGTCAATATGATCTTTTGATTGATAATAAACGTAAAGTCTTATAAGTCTTAACTGTTGTTGGTTTGTCAATTTGCGCAACCCAGAACAATTTCCTCTCTCGGCAATTTTCTTCCGCCTTGGCCTCTTGTACAGATTCAATATAACCTAAAATGATGGCTCATTTCCACAACAAAGACCACTGAGGTCACCACGTGTTATTGGATGTGTCTACCAATCACTAATTTACATTCATTGGGCCTCCTAGATATGTAGCTGTTTAGCATATTATTTCCATTTTACATATGAGAAGCAGGGGTTAAATTCTGATCCCGTCTAAATTTGTAATAGCAGTTGTGTGATGGTGAAAGGATACAATATGCAAACATAATTATACAAGGAATATATTAAACCTTGCAAAATATGTATTTTTTTTTTAAACAGCATATTTAAATATGAGCAGCCAAGTTACAAACACGGCCAGGTCCTCTTAGAAAATTTTTCCAAGATCATTGAAAAACTGTTTCCTGTAGAAAAGAATTTCTGTTGCTAAATTTTTTTATTTTCGATATCAATATGTAAATAAAATTGAATGTGTAGCAGTTGTGATTTATCATATTAAAAGTTTATTACTAATTTACAAAACAAAACTGGGCGTGATTGGGTTTGTAGCCAATGTGTGAACGTTACCGTCTTTGTAACAAAGACGGCATACATTAAACTATGAAAGTAATTCTTTGAGGTTGGTTTTAAAAAACAATGCAGTTAATAAAACACTTTTTAATAACTAACTCTCTGTCTTTCATTTTTAGCCGTTCCTTTATTTACTGGGTATTATAATATATCTAATAATTAAAACCATAATTAAAATAATTCACTGATTATTTTACCGAAACAGCTAAACTGGAACAGTAAACATTCAACGAAAAATGCAGTGAAGCTGTTCGAGATTACGTGGTCCGAATACTGTGCTATGGCACCAAAGCACTTTTGTAGCTGACTTTTTTCTTGTAAAGAAGTTACGTATTAAAATGCATTTTTAACTCGTTTCTAGCCCTATTGGTAACAAAAGAGCCTCGTTATTTTATAATGGATGGAACCATCAGAAGCAAACAATGGATAACTCATTTTGTGAAAAATGGACCTGGCCCTGTTTGTAACTAGAATACTCATATAGAATGGGATCAAAGAATAATATCAAGACTGAGGTCCTCACAGTCTAGAATAATAACGTGAGATGTCCTGATAATGGGAAAAAATACTCCGAGACGTTGGTCAATGTAATGTGATAATTATTTAAGAAAAATTAATATAGGTAGATAAATTATTCACAATATACCTAATAAATTATTTACATTTTTCATATGAGAAGAAAGGATTATTTCAGTTCCCATCCAAAGTTAGAAGTAGCTTTTAAGTCTAGTTTCAACTCTAGTCTATTTAAAAAAGCATTACTTTACAATAATTACATTTTTTTGCATTACTAATGTATTTCTAATTATAACTTATAATAATTATCTTCTATATTTATTTTAATATTTTATAACGAATACCTATAGCCCATGTGTCTGTATAGTAATGAGAGCAACCGCCCTCCTCCCCCTCTCCAAAAAAAAGAAAAATTAAAAAATAGATTATTATTAGTAAATTCCAACACAAAACCTTGAGTCTCTCAAATCCACGTTTTACCAATTCAGGCTTCATCAGGGTTGAAAATTACATAATACACCCTAGAGATATTTCATCCCTCTTCAATTTTCTAATATTATTATTACAGTTTGTGTTATTTTCATGTAATATTGTTTTTGTTTTAAGCTATATTCAATCTCACTTCAACTGCGTTTTAATCAAAATAATTCTGAAAATAAAGATAATTAACATTTAGAATAGTAGTTTCTTTCCGTCATACGTCAACAATCAGCAAAATTAATTCATAAAATTAGTGGTAAACTAATATGGAAGTAAGATGAATGAAAGAACTAAGAAAAAAATTAAAACTAGTGTTAAAATCTGTTATCAGAAAATTATTTTAATATCTATTTTTATTTAATTTTACTTCAAATTTGCGTCTGGCAATGATTGAAAATCAGCAGACTTTATGATATAGGATAATAAAATTAATTTCAAATATTTAATATCAATTGATATTAAATATTTGAAATTAATTTTATAAAATATTTTTTTTAAAATAGGGTTTTTTTTTTTTTCCGAACTTATTTTTTGTAACGGTTAACTTTATTTGATTGAAAAATTAACATTATTATTTTTTCAGTTATTAACTTAATCGTTCTTAAGAAATCAAATAAAATAACAACAAAATATTTCTATTTTTATTACTAATGCATGGTACTCATCTAGTGTGATAGTTGCCAATTTTTACGAGCTACTGCTAATGCATTAAAGATGATAAATTTTTTAATTAAATTCAGAAAAAGTTTGATAACTAATCGTTAGTTTAATTGTATTTTATGTAAAGAGTAATAGTTAATAATATCAAATACTCAATCCGTTATTCTATTTGTAGAACAAATCTTTGGATTCAGCAAGTTCCGCGCTAAAACCGATATAAGCCTCATCATCCAGTATTTTTAATGTTTTATGCTCAATCAAAATAATTGCTAGATTTCATTAGCTGTAACATATGCACCACCAGCGACGACAATTGTTGATTCGACTTGAAAAATTAAACTTAAATTTCTTAAAATGTATCTAATGAGGGTTAATTAAAAACATGAATTCTTCTAATGTTGCAAAACTGGTTATTAAACATGGGCAACGGTTCTTTAAAAATAAAATAAAAAAATATCTGGTGTGTCCACCCACACGACTTTCCTTACCGCTTTGGATGCAAAGTTTATTACAAAATATTGTTACGATTTTTTTTTTCATTGTATATTTGTACAAAATTTAATTATATTTAAAATGAGCATCTGAAATGTTTTGGGGGATGTGAGGTTTACAAGTATCTTACTAATCGAAATCACCACATCTTACTGTATTTCCATTGAGTAAACCATTCACTTGGACTAAATATACTGCATTTTAAGACATTAAAATTAAGTAAATTATTTCCTTTACTATATTATTAAGTATTCTTAACCGTTTTAAAATAAAGAAGAAGTTTTTCTGATTACAATGATATGAAAATCACCAAAATGATTTTTTGAAAGAAATTGCGTTCTTACTAAGCAGAGCTGAAACATACAGATCTGTTGACAGCGGTAGGAAAGTAATATAAATAATTTCTTGTTATTAATATTTCTTTATTATTTATTAATAATGTTTATAATTTCTATCATTTTTTATATTTTTAAAATTAATTCAAATTCAGTTGTTTTTTTTTTTAAATTAAATTCTTGCATTTCATTAGACTTAATTTCTATTCCGTCATTTCTGTCATAAGGCCAGAATGGATGGGGGGACAGATGTTTTGTGATAAAACCTATAGAACGTATAGAATAAAAAGGTTACTTAGTCAATCGAAGTTTTTAATGTTATTATCAGCCTCCGTTCTATTTCAGACTGTGCTTCTTGTGAAACAATGTTGTGTAATGTGGTTTCATCGTTGATTTTAATGAGCTACGTTTCGGCATAGATTTAATAATACAATTTCGTTTTTCGCAAATAAATTCCAGTAATAAGACCATACAATCGAAGTAAATAAAGTTTTATATAAGTCATCGAAGTGGAGCTATCTTAAGCTTGAATAAAGATAAGGAGGCAAGTAATCACCTAAATGTCTATAATCGATAAATTAATAGGGAGTAAGTTTTAAGGATAAGCATTAAGAATGGATACAAAATTTTAGTTAAAAATTGCTGTAAATATTAAGAGCGCGTTAACGCACCTCCTCACAAACCCAAAGATTGTGAGTTCGAATCGCGGTGCCGGCATTGATTTAATATAATTAAATTAATAATTCGAGCAATTTATCAACCCCTCCCCCCGGGTAAGTGAGGCCCGTCAGCCTACTTGGAGGCAACTCACATAGGCCAGGTGTAGGAGTGATGACCCTACCCCGTGTGCCTAAATTGAGAATCGCGGTGTGGTCTTCCATGTATGAATACCACATCACGCGGCCAAAGATTTCCACGGTCTATAGTGCCAAACGAAAAAAAAAAAAAATTATTTATAATGGTCAGAATATGGTTGACCGTGGAAAATATATGTCGGAGAATCTTGGTTGGGGGTACGGTCAATAAATAAACGCACACATAAGAAAAAACTTATTATAATGTGTGCCGACGTTTCGGCCTAAGTTTTAGACAATCAGGGCTAAGAAAAAACAAGATAACAATAGATGAAGCAACAGTGGCAGTAATATTATAAAAATAGTTAGCAAACAGTAAAATAAGACAGTAAGATGAAATAAAATAAATAAATATAGTATAAAGAAAAATATACTCATCATAATTTGAATAATAAGAAAAATATGTTAATAGATAATGAAAATAATGATATTTAAAATATTATGAAAAAATAAATAGAAAGATAATGGATGATATGAAAGATATATTGTTATAGAGATATCAAGATAATTGTGGTAATATAAGTAATATAAATGATTTTAATAAACTTTTCTTACTCCTAAATCTTCATTCCAGTAATTATAATTTGTATTTTTCATGCATACTAAATATTTAAATAATTGTCATAAAATGATAAATATTTCCTTTCAAGGATAACCAATGCATGAGAATCAAGATACTGGGTGATTGCTACTACTGTGTCTCTGGCTTACCTGTCTCCAGGCCCAACCATGCCATCAACTGTGTCAACATGGGCCTCCACATGATAGACGCCATACAGTGAGCCTTAGTTTTATTCTTATATTATAGTTGTTGGAGTATCTTATACAATCAATTTCTTATACAAAGATGGATTCAAAAAAAAAAAAAAAAAGAACGATTATCTAAGGTTACTCATATTTTGTTATATTTATCTGAAATATAAGTAAATATATACATAAAAAAAAAGTAGTGTATAAGTAACTATAAATCAAAAAAGTCGAAGTGAATAAATAATTTAATGACTGTACATTATGTTTGGATAGAAGTGTATTTAGTTTAAATTTTGTATTTCTAATATGATTTTAGCAGCCGTTTTATTTTACAACAATAAAGCTTTGTAGCTTTATTTATTGATTTCTCTTTTACCTTCCTTCATTAAAAAGGCTATCGTTATAGACCATTAAACGCCAGTTTATTTTTAATGATTGTGTTTGAAATATTGACACATGAATTTTTTTAAATATATTTGGAAGAATTTTTAATTTATGAATTTTGGGTAGTATTTTATGAAGTAATTTTCTATTTTATTTAATAACTTTTATCACATGTTTTACGTCGTTTCAGAAAATTTCACCATTTTCAGCAGGATAAAGCTCTTATGCATTATTCCTTGTCCATTGTACCATAATAGATTGTGACAAAGATATGTAGAGTATGTAAGTAATCTTTATTAGTTTTTTTTTTAAAATAATAATGATTAATACAAGTAAGACGAAATAAACTTTATGGATTTTAAGTAATGTCAAAGAATAGTGGATAAACAAAAACTTGAGGAATAATTGTGATATTGAGGAATAATGCATGACAGTGTTGTCCTGAAGATAGGGAAATTCTGCGAAAAATATTCGATAAATATTTAAAAGGTTGAAATTTAGAGGCAGAAATTTCAAAAATACCGTCCTTGATTACCACATGGATTATTTATTTAAATCTTAATGTTTTATTTCAAGATTTTCATAAATTACTACACTGGTAATATACTCTGTTTTATCTATATTTATCTATATTTTTTTATATATTTTGTAATAACAAGAAGAGAAATACTTAAATCGAAAACAAATCTGGTGGTTTTCCCGCAGGAGCTTAAAAAGTAAATAACTTTCCTGAAAGAACACTAAGCCGCTTTTATGTCTCCCATTCAACGGCATTACGTACTTACTACTCCACGGGCTGATGAAGCTTCGAAAGCCCTTATCACTAGTTAGTTGTTACACCTTCAAGGTTCGGAGAATCTTCCTTTCTCTATTAATCCTTCTTTAACAATGGTCAATTTTCCCTTTAGTACACCTCTGGGATGTACTACTAGCACGTAAAGTCGCATACTTCAGAGGTTAAGATGTTCAGCAATTTCTGGAGTAACCTTATTTTAATGCCTATGAAATAAAATTTCATAAAGCAGACTATAAAATTTATTTCAGTAAATCTGCGATGAAAGCTTTGAGCATAAAAAGGGATATCAGTATATTTTAGAATAATATTTATCATCGCTTCTAATACTACGTCATGAAGTAAAATAGCCCGTAATTGTTATTTATTTTAATAATTTATAATTTTGATGATATTTTCAATAAAATAAAAGAAAAATGCCTTGAATGAATTGAATATGGTAAACATTTGTAGCGTTATTTTCAACAAATAAGAAATATCAAAATCATAAAAAGCTCGTACTAAAGCATACGAGGATAAATATTGAAATCTTATTCAAAAACCTACCATAATTTGTGAGAGAATGGAGAGCAGTATATATTGGTGTTTATATAATTTCAAATATATTGTTTAAAAAAAAAAATAGTGAAAATTAATGATCACTGAACTAAGCAAGTAGGAAAGTTTTTTTATTTATTTATTTTATAAAACTCATACGTCTCTCTATTTTATCTTATACTTTGGGCAATTGAATTCTCACACAGTGCTAAATACTTGAATGAATATTATATTAATATTCCAAATTTCAAAAACGACCATTTTTTACTTAGTTCCGTCTAATTTTATCGACAATAGATAGTAATGTTTTTAAATTATTTAGAAGAAGGATGATATAGCCAAATTGATTTCGATTTCGCAATTCACAAAAACAAAAAATATATAGAAAAAAAAAAAGAAATGATGGCATTGTTTTAAACAAATTTAATATAATCATTTCCAATTTATTTGAATTAAATCAATCATTATTGTACAAAATTATATATACAACTTTCAGATATTTTAATCGATTCGAAAATTGAATCGAGACTACAATGCTAAAAACCAGAAATGTCGAATATCCCGTGATCATATCCTCGGGTATCAACCTCTAATCGTTCAACCTCTATCCTCGCGACCATTAAGCTTACCTAGTAGCCTACATTCCTCAAAAAACGTTCCTATATTCTGGGCATAGTTGTCCTGTCAAGACATAATAATGACGACCCAACTGTTGCATCCCAAACCCTGTAGTCACACATAACTTCCATTGAAGAATGGTGTCAGAAATGGAGAAACATAATAAACCCCACCAGATCACGTTTACCCTTCGTCACAAACCCATTACTTCCTGTTCTACAGTATCCTTTAATAATATCCCACTTATCCCAGATCCGCTATCTCCGACTCCATTTTGACAAACGTCTAACTTGGAATCCATATACATGACTGAAACGACAAGAAACTGCTCGCCGTTTTCGGCTACTTCAACACTTACTTTAAAAACGCTCTAACCTTCCAATTAATTACGAAAGACCCATTTACATGACCACAATAAGGCCTGTTTGGACTTACGGAGTTGAGCCATCGAATTCCCCTTGCATTCAATCCTTACAATCCGAAATTCTTCGTAAAATCCCCAACGCTCCTTACTTTGTCACGAATAAAATCATCCATAATGATAATGTTCCATTTGTAACCGATCTGGTCCGAACTATATATCACTCCATGACAATTTCTATTCTCAGTCAGGCCCACTAGTTTCAAACCTCGCTTCCTCTTCGATTCCCGATAGTCCTCCGAAGCGTCTGAAAAAAAAATGGCCTCGGGATCTTCTAATTTATAATTGCTATTGGAGTATTACCAATCGTTTGTTTTTCTACAGGTTTGTGTCATGAATTATTTGTTCATCTCCTATCTTTCAATGAATCATAATTCCTTTTGTCCTGTAAATACTAATTAAGTTTAATTTTCAGTCCAATATTTTATTTTAAGAGGATATCAGTCTGATAAATTAGTTGGCTTTCATTAAATTTCATTAATGACATATCTATAGCTTCGCTTATTCTTTTTTCTGGATCAAGGACTCACATTGTCATCATTTGGTATCGGCAGATCCTCTATCCCGGAATTGTTCAATACAGGTATCTCCTTCATCTTCTAATTCTTCTTCTTGGCGGTGCATTTCTCGAAAAACCTCGCCAGGAGTGGTAAATAGGAATTGTCGGTACATTTCGATTCAAAAAATATAAAAACAATTCAAAATTCAACTGCTGAAACCGCAAACGTTGTTTTCACATAAACGGTAAGGGTTGGTCAAGCTGACCCTGAGTTTGAATATGTCGAAGTTATTACTCATAGTTTTAAAATAACCCTTCCTGAATAATATCGCTTGATGCAGAAAAAAGAATAATCGAAGCTGTAGATCCGCCAAGTGTCGACATAAATTTAGATTTGAAAAAATATTGTGTATTTATTTGGGCAGATTAACATTTACAATCGAAATATTCACGGAACGCTGCTACCAATTTCTTCTAAGAGAGCTTCTTACCACCATAACAAAGGTGACTAATACAGAATAGATTTTTCCTAAGAATAGCCAAAGGGGGGAAAAAAGAAGGAGGTGCGAGCTGTGTGGCTGTTTTTGTGTTTTATTGCCATTTATTTCTTTATTTTCCTACTTTTCTTTTATTAATATTTTATTATTTTCTCTAAATTCTACTAAACAGCATACAAATAAAAATAAGTTATTGTCGGGTCAGATTGGCCCAGCCTTAACAGTTGTGTTTCTCCCTCAAATCTTATCATTGTAGGCTAAGGCATAAAACCTTATTCAATGGGGTCGAATAGAGCATAAGTGATAATGTGCTTTTACGAGGCATAGCCTGCCCATGACATAGCTTAACAGGCCCAGCGAACTATCAACAACGTTTATAACTGTACTTTATTCTATGGTGAAAGTTTACGTTTTTTGCTCTATTAAGTTTTCAGGATTGGATACGCTGTTTTATAAATTACAATTGATGGAATTATTAGCATATTCGTCATATCAGAGCAAAAGTAGCTTGACTCCGAAACTTTACAGAAGAGAGATTTTTTACTTTGCGGATCCAGAGAGGGCGAAAGGGGCGACCACCCAGAGCCCGGTGTCATAGGAAAATTTAATAACTGACTGATACATCATCAACGAATTCATAGTTTTAGGGGGCCTCCGCACTCCCACTTCCTCTTGAGGGAGTATTCTATAACCAGACAGCCCCCCTCTCCCCCCTCCCCCGCACTAATTAAGAAGGAGCACGTAATATCATTTTCTCAGGGAACGCAAAGCTCGTTTCTTGATATAAATGTTTAAACCAAATTTTTGATTTTCTAGCTTAGCCCTATACTTGGCATAATATTTTTGTGATCTTTTATAAAATATTTTTAAGAAAAAGATTATTTATAAATAAATATATATATATATATATATATATATATATAAGTTAAAGACCGGAGCGTGGCAGTATCAACCTTAATACCATCCTGGAATGTAAACAACATTCCGATTGTATATAAGGAGGATTACTTTTATGAATAAACAGTCTTGTTATAGAAGTCGTGATAGTTATTTCTCAGTCCTTTTCCTTTTTTTTAATTCAATTTGTTCGCCGTCGCATAACTGGTGCCGAAACCCGGGAGCCGTAACGCGAGACCTTTTTCTTTTCTTTTTTTTGCTTTTTTGGAGATTTTTTTATATCCCGTCCTCGTTTTTCTTCTGCTACTTTTCGAACCAGGCGAAGACGAAGAAAAATCGAGATGGCATCAGAAGGCATAGTAAGACCGGCAGTGCTTAATGTACCTGACTTACCTTCACTACCACGAGAAACCATGGCGGAAGCTCATGCCAACGCTCTGGAGTGGATGAAGCTAAGGACAGCGACATCGCAGGACCTCCGGAGGGCGATTTCTGATCTGGAGCGCTTCGGCGGCGAAATTGGCGAGTTAAACCATTTTTTGAAGGGTGGTGATCGCCTTATGGAGAGGATACAAGCCAAGACATCGGAGAATCTGGTTAACGCTGGGGATGCCGAAGCACTGAAGGCAGCTCTGGTGTGCAGAGTAAAAAGGAACGTGCTAAATTTAATCCAAGCAGATGAGGAGACACCGTGGCCGGTAATTAAGGAGAGGCTGAAGAAAGCTTTCGGTGGTGGCAGGTGGACCCCGGAAGAGGACATCTATCAAATGTTTAGAGAGAGGCGTTCTCCTCGACAGACGAGCGGACAGTACGCAGGAGCGCTGCTAGCACGATTCAATCAGATCACGGAAAAAATGCGTGAAACCTTGAGCATAGGCGAGGTACAAGGCAGGATGGCATTCTTGGCGACCATCCTCAAGGTCCAATTGGCGAAAGAGACGGGAAAGAGGGAAGGCTTGCCGAGAGATCGCTCATTCATCGAATGCGCCCAGGAGATGATCGACTCGAGCGCAAGGGAAGAAGAAACCAGGATGGAGGTGGAAGAAACGGGGTGGAGCAGAGTGACTGATAGACGCCCCAGAACCACACCAATGGGCTGGAGGAGGAAAGAACCCGCGTATACGAGCAGAGAAAGACCCTCGGCAGGCGAGAGAAGGTCGGGACAACCGAAAGCGAGGAATGGTCCTCGAAAAGAAGAGAGGAAGTGCCATGGCTGTGGGAGGCCCGGACATCTAGTGGCCCAGTGCCCGCGCACTAGATGCTTCGAGTGCGGCACAGAAGGGCACGTTGCGAGGCAATGCCCATACATTTACCGGAGGAGGGAAACACCACGGGCAGAGCCGATGGAGGTCAACACCCAGAAGGTGCGGAGGAAGGCGGGTCCATTCCAGAGGAGTGGAACTTCGGAAGAGGCGACGGAGACGTCGGGAACTTCGGAGACAGATGACGAGGAACCAGGGAGCAGCGGAGGCAGGAGCCGTCAATGGGGTGAGCGACGACGAGCGGTAGCGGAGAGGAGGAAGCCAGCAGGAATCTGAGGGGAGTGCCCGCAGAGAGGCGACCGCACAGCGACATGCAACAACATCAGAGGTAAGTCATGCTGGTTGCCAATTATTAAGTTGAAAGGGGGAGTGAGATGCCTGGTGGACACAGGGAGCTCAAACACTGTTATGACCCGAGATGCACTGGAAAAACTGTGTGGCAGAGAAGGGGCACTCCGTGTTCAGAAATGCGGGTGTAAATTAATCACACTGGGAGGGCCGTGCAAGGTAGAAGGAGAGGCGGTAATCGGTCTAAACCGGGGGGTGGCAAAAAAGGGAAAGATAAGAGTGCACATAGTGGGGGAAATGACTCGGGAGTACCAGGCAATAGCGGGGTGCGATCTATTGGGGCAGGCAGGCGCACGAGTAAAGAATAGTAAAGGGAAGTGGAGTATTAGGTTAGGAGAAACGACATATAAATGCCGGGGGGATTGCAAAGGATAAGAAAGCACGAATAGGAGCGGTTAATAGGGTCGAAGACTGGAGAGAAACGGTACAGAAAGAGTTTGGGGATATATTCTTTAAGGAGGGCAGTACGTTAGGAGTGACAGGGAGGACGGTCCATGAGATCCCGTTAAAGCAAGACAGAGTGTCTTATGTGAAAGAAAGGAGGTATCCGCAGGCTCTGAGACAGCATATTAGAGAAGAACTAGAGAGCCTGAAGAAACAGGGAATTATCGTTAATAGCACGTCACCGTACAATAGTCCACTGTGGGCAGTAAGGAAAAAGAGCGCGCCAGGAGAAAATAAAGAGAAATATAGGGTAGTCATAGACTATAGACGATTAAACGAAAATACAGTGGACGAAAAATACCCTATCCCCAGGTTTGAGGACATTTTGGACAGGCTTAGTGGGGCGATGATTTTTAGCACTCTAGATCTCAAAGCGGGATACCACCAAATAAGGATGCACCCACAGGACCAACACAAAACAGCGTTTACTTTTGAAAGGGGGCATTACGAATTTACCCGAATGCCGTTCGGATTAAAAAACGCCCCAATCACCTTCCAGAGATTGATGGATGAATTCTTGAGAGGCATAGATGAGGGGGTGTGTCAAGTCTATATGGACGATTTACTGGTTTTCAGCAAAACCGAGGCCGAGCACATACAACATTTGAGAAGTGTATTCGAGAGGGTGCGGCAATTCGGGTTAAAACTGTCCAGGGAAAAATCGACGTTGGGACAGGGACAGATTAATTTTTTAGGCTATACCATTTCCGGGGAAGGGGTAAAGCCCGACGCGGCGAAGGTAGAAGCGATTAGGAGGATGACGGTGCCGCGAGATGTAAAAGGGATCCGCAGACTCCTGGGAACGCTAAATTACTATAGGAGATTTGTACCCGAAATGGCGGAATATTTGGTGCCGCTTAATAATTTACTAAAGAAAGGGGCCAAACTAACCGTGACACCGGTGATGGAGGATAATATCCGAAAATGCATGGAGAAATTGCAAGAGCAGCCGGTATTGGCGTTTCCGGATTTCACCAAACAATTCACCGTTACCACGGACGCCAGCGAATATGCGCTAGGAGCCGTTTTATCTCAGGAGGGTGTGGGAGGAGAGCGTCCCATAGCATACGCTAGCAGGCGTCTAACCGACGCGGAGACAAGGTATAGCGCCTTGGAGAGAGAGCTACTAGGTATAGTATGGGCTATTGACCATTTTAGACCATACGTTTTTGGAAGAAAGTTCCGCGTCCACACCGACCACAGACCGCTTCAATGGGTAGGAAGGCTAAAGGAATCCTCGGCGAGAGTCGCGAGATGGAAGGAGTTCCTGGGACAATACAACATGGAAATTTGTTATAAGCCGGGGAAGGAAAATATAGTGGCAGACTGGTTGTCAAGAGCCATCATGGTCAACGCCATCGAAGAAGATAGCGGCGAAACATCAAGAAACGTACGGCAATTTCTGAGAGAATGGACGCCAGGCGAAGAGGGTGACCTCGGCACGGCAGAGACGGAGGGAGGAGAGGAGTCCCCAGAAGAAGAGAGCCCTGCGGAAGAGAGGCCGGTAGAAATGGAAGAAGTCGAGGAAATCATTAACGACAAACGCCGTCAGGTGATCTGGAAGACGAGGACCTCGGGCATGATGAAAATAGCATATAGCAAATATGGGAGGAATAAAATTAATACGATCTGGTCACAACCAGGAGCGCGAGAAGACGAAATTTGTAGGGCACTAAGGGACGCGTCAGAACCGGGAAAAACCCATCATCTCTATGTAGGAAATGCCACGATATGGGAAAAAATTAAAAGAATTTGGAGAGCCGAACGAATTGGCGTGGATAGAACGTTTATCCGATGCAAATACATGGTAGAAACGATAATGGACGTAGAGCAACAAAAGGAAGTGACGTTAGCGTATCATCAGGGAAAAACAAACCATCGGGGGGTGCACGAGACGCTACAAGCATTGCGGAGGAAATATATTTGGCATGGGATGAAGAAGACCATCAAGGAAACTATAGGGGCGTGTGAAGTTTGTATGCGCACGAAGTACGACCGGCATCCTCCAAGAGGGAGACAAGAAGAGACACCGACAGGATACACGCCATTAAAAGAGCTGCAGGTGGACACGTTCACGTGGAGGGGATTCAAATGGGTCACCATGATAGATCTCTTCAGCAAGGTAGCAATGGCGTATAAGGTATGCGACAGATCTTCGGAAGCAGTGTTGGAGGCCCTACAAACATGGGTTCAGTTTTACGGGGTGCCCGACAGAATTTCATCCGACGGAGGTAGGGAATTTGATAGCGGCGCTATTAGAGAGGAAGCGAAAAGATTGGATATAGCGTGGCATCTCAACACTCCGGGCCATCCCAAGAGCAGGGGAAATATCGAGCGATTGCATAGTACCCTGAGTGACCATCTACGTGTGTATCAGGGAGAACAGGGAGATGAAGCAGATATAGCTATGAGAAAAGCCGTAGCTGCATATAACCATTCAATACACTCGATCACAGGATATTCACCCATCGAAGTTTTGTTCGGAGTGCGAGGGTGGAGACGTGATTGCGGGAATACGGCCGCGGATGAAGAAACGGCGGAGGCAATCGTTAGTAATAGGTTAGAGATAGCGAAGGTTTGGGAGAAAGTACGGGGGAAAATAGAACGGGAGAAACGGAAGAGGGTAGAGAGAGAGAACCTAAAGGTACGAGACAGGATGGGAGAGATACGGATAGGGACAATCGTGTACCGGAGAATGGGGTCTAACAGAGGGAAAGAATTGACGCGGTATGAGGGCCCGTTTAGGGTTATAGTTATAAGAGAACACAACATAGTAACCATTGAGAGCGTCAAAGAACCCAGAAAGAGACGAACGGTTCACATTGAACAATTGAAACTCCCTTTGGTAGAACCCGAAAAACCAGTGTGAACGGGAGGACCCCCGTCTCTGCACACGGATTTTTTTTTTGTAACCATAACACAATTGTAATTGTACCAGAGCATAAGAAAGTTTTTTTTTAGTGCAAGTGTAGCTGTAAGAACCCTTTGTTTTAATTTCTGTGAATAAGTTGTGTGTAAATAGAAGAGTTGGTTTTTTTTTGTTGTTTTGTTTTTGTAATAATAAATAGGAAGAATTGTGAGCCTTACGTATAAGATAGTGATAATTGATAACAGTGATAGTGATTTTCTTTTTGTTTATTGTACATGCTGCAGAAGGACTTTTGAGTTGTTTTCTTTTTGTTGGTTGTTTTATTAAAAGATCAGATGTAAGGTATTAAGATTGACTGGCCGCTCCGCTCTGTGAGGTGAGGAGATTAACAAGTTAGGGTTGAATATAGAGTTTACGGAGATCCCCGTAAACTGGTGGGGGGGAGTTAAAGACCGGAGCGTGGCAGTATCAACCTTAATACCATCCTGGAATGTAAACAACATTCCGATTGTATATAAGGAGGATTACTTTTATGAATAAACAGTCTTGTTACAGAAGTCGTGATAGTTATTTCTCAGTCCTTTTCCTTTTTTTTAATTCAATTTGTTCGCCGTCGCATAACTTATATATATATATATATATATATATATATATATATATATATATATATATATATATATATATATATAACAGCCACAATCGTGTCCAACAATTTCTATGTATATATATATATATATATATATATATATATATATATATATAAATATATATATATATATATATATATATATATATATATATGTGTGTGTGTGTGTGTGTATATTTTTCTCATAAATTTCTTTATGATTTACCTAAATAAATAAGTAAAATAAAGTTGAGATTAATAAATATCTCAACTTGGCTGAAAATTTGAATAATAATTGAGTTGTATTAATATCATAATTGAATAAGTGAATAAGAGTGCTGTGTAATTTGTGGACACATTGCCAAGATTAGGATCAAGTATTACAGATGAAGATAGGCAACTTCTGTATCAAATTCGTTGTTTGAAATATCTTAAAGGATAATATTCAGGAAAAGGAAAATTTGGAGATTGGATAGTTCTGTTCTGAAACGACGATGTATGTATGAGAAATATTCATTGCAGAATTCCCGAACAATTAGAGGTTTTATTTGTATCAGGAGAATAATCAAAACTGTTAAAATAACGAGCTACGACTCAAAAATAATTATCCTTCACCATTCATTTCGGTTCATTTGCTCTAATTCAATTTAACATAAAATTGTTTCAATAAAGGCGACTGTGTCCAATGAGACCAGATGACTATAATATATTTGTCGATAAAATTTCTCAAAGGCCCGGTAAATAGTAATCTCAGAAGATATGAAGGTACAGAAGTCATAAAGTTTTACGTTTTCATTAGCAGAATAGTATTACTACGGCTGGCCCAGAAACTTAAACCGTCTCCGGAGAGAAACGATTCCGAGCACAATAAATACCCTCAAGACGCGCGGAAATATTATTCCTTTAGAATTGATGAAATAACAAAAAGGTTTTTATTCTTTTTCATTTCAACACAATTTTCTACTTTTTATGACTATCTTTATTTGTTTTGTTTGAAGAGTTCATTATTTTTTTTTAATTTGATGTTTTGTCATATATATATATATATATATATATATATATATATATATATATATATATATATATATATATATATATATATATATATACGACAAAACAGCCTGATGTCAAAATGAATTTCGAAGAAGGCTGAAAAGAAGTTGGTTAAGATATATCATTAAATAAAATAATTTAAAATTTCAATTACCGAGTCGTGCTGTCCTTCATGCATCCTGATATGCGGGGATGTCGCCATGAGAGGGGTAGGAGGGTGCTACTCCCTCTCTTTTCCAATAATTTGAAAACCCAATTTTTGGGTCTGGAAAATTTGAGATCTGGGAGCCTACTTCAAACTGCAAAAATTGTGGTAAAACTCTGCTTAAATTGAGATATTTCACTCAACGATTTGCTAAAATTTAATACCAACACCAATACTTTTTAAGTTAGGAAATTGGGATTTTACCAATAGGATGTTGTGTTTTAAAATAAATGAAAATCGTGATGTTAAATATTTTTTCCAAAAAGTGAAATTTTAAGCCAATTTCAGAGCCAAATATTGAGGAAAATGAAAATCCTATAAGAAAAGTTGTCAGGTGTGAAGTTATAACTAATCTATATGGCTTGAGATAGAGCAAAGTATGTCGCATGTAAACCCAATGGTTGACTAATAATTTTTAAAAAAAAAACTAAAAACTGGGAAAATTGGATTTTGGGATGATATGCTCTAAACCCTTTCCATGAATTGAAAACTTCTCTGTGATTGTTGATTTCCGTTTTCACAGTTTTATAGACCTATTATAACAATATAATATTACAATATATGTTTATATCATAGTTATATTGAAATATATATTATATTATAATAGAGAGTTGGGGTATTAGGGAATAGTTAAACAGTTTTCTGGTTAATTTATTATTCTATCTTTAAATTTATAAATTTTCAATCATCCTGAAAACCAATTTTCTCATTTTTTAATTTTTAGCAAGTGATAAGTCAACCATATTGTCTACAGGCGTCGTTCTGTGCTCGAATTAGAGCTTAAAACCCTCGGTACAACTAACTTCACTCCTAACAATTTTCCTCGTTGGACCATTATTTTTCCAATATTTAGCTCAAAATTGAACTAAAACCCAAAATTCAATGACCAATTTCTAGACGCCTCTACATCCCGCTATATCTCGGAAACTATTAAACCAACATAGCTGCGGCTAGGCTTAAATTGTGGCCCATTTTGTCTACTTTGACAAAAATAAGACTGATTTTTTCGCTATCCAAATAATTTTGAGATTGTAAGTGGAAAAAGTGCGAAAATCTCGTGTTTTTTTTTTTTTTTTATTATGTCAAATCATATTAAGAAATTTCGTTAGATAACTCCCGATTCAATTTTAGCACCCCAATAAGCTCAGATAAAAAAATTTTTCAACATAAACTACCGGTTTATTGGACTAACGATAAGATGTAGTTGAATAATTAAATTAAATTTAAATAATTGTTTATTTTGATCATTTAAGTTTTAACTACTCATAAAAATAAAATGGTATTGATCATAACTATAGTTATAAACATATTTATCAGGAACACCATTAAATACAGTAAAATGGATATATAAAGGGCATTTGCTGAACAACATACTTTATATTCATAGTACTCCCAGAACACACCTCGCCCATAAATCCAAAAGCTAATCGAACTATTTCAAATATCATACAAATGTATTATATTTGTCTTACATTATTGTATTCTAATATTCCATAACATATAACGGCGATGTATATTATCAAAGATGAATGACTCATTTATCACATTCCGATCTCTTCAACCAAATGAAGTATCATCTACACGTAGAAAATAATTAGTTATCTTTTAGAATATTATAACCTGCCAGTCTTTCACACTAAGTTATAACCCTCACTGATCATATTAACTAGTGAAATAAATAAATGAAAATTAAAATAACATAAAAAGTCTTTTTGTTTCTTTATATTAAGTAGGATGCTTACTAACTTTGAACTCTCGCTGACAGTTGCCAATACAATAGATTATCATTAAAAAATGTTACTTTTTAAACTTCTGGTATAAAATTTAATTCGAAAAATATGTGCATCGAAAAATATTCTTAGTACAATCTCAGTGAAACTCGAAAGTTATTTTAACTTGGAAATTCTAAATAACAAGATACATAAACACCTCAGGTTTTTCATGGAACGCCATTTCTTAAGAAAGATATATTGCTCAGAAAATGGAAGCCATCAGTTTCAATAACGGGGTGAATGAGGAACATCTTTCAAGTTGTTTTCATTAAAAAAGATAATTTACCAGGAAAATTGACATCTTTTGCCATATTTCGTGGATTTATATGTATATATATTTTTTTCCTTCGGGCTTTTATCAAGTTTTTAGCGGTAAATAATATGAGAAAAAAAAATCTTCTATTAGTATTTCTGCATCATTCGTTTATTGCATTATGTTTAGTAAAAAAAAGATGAGACACATCTCCATGCTTTAGTGTTTATCTAAATAAATTTTATAATTGATATGTTTTCCCATAATTATAATTTTTAAAGTATATTTTGTAAAGGGTTTACTAAAGAAGAAAATCAAGATAAAAGTCACTCATACTTCATTATAGTGCATTAATAAAGGTTCTCAAAAAAGATTTTTGATAAAATATTCAAAACGAAAAATTTAGGGTGACTCAAATGGTCCCAAAAACGAGATAAATGCGTAAGTTATATAAATCATTATATATTTATATAAATAGCTATCCAAGATATCAGTTTCATTATTTCCAATGCGTTTGTCTTCTGTGTCCTTTTTTGTTATCTATATGAAGCCACTACAACACATGAAGGGTTTTGAGGAAGTACTGTTCCTTCACAAACGATTTTAAAGGGAATTGATGTATTCGAGGTTCGTAGTTAATCACTCGGTTCTTCCACCCATCAATTGAAGGACACATTTTATAGTTACGGGTTATACCTTTATATGACTCTCAAAGTCTTTATCAAAGTCTGAATAAAGTGCGATAGGTCCAGGAGTCAGAAGTACAGCACCTTTCCTATTCCTTTGAATTATCTATACTAAATGCTTTTATTTTGTATTAAATAACGTATGAAATTATTTAATTAATTATAATAATGAGTTGATAATGTTTCGTTTCAGATTCGTCAGAGAGGCCACGGGGTTGGAAGTGGACATGCGGATTGGTATCCATACTGGTAACGTACTCTGCGGTGTCATTGGGTTGAGGAAGTGGCAGTTCGATGTCTGGAGCGATGACGTCACCCTAGCCAATCACATGGAATCCGGGGGTCTTCCGGGGTATGCAAATTATGATATCTAATATAAAAAATAATTTAGATTATTTACAATAATATAAATTATTCCATTATAAATATTGAAGGAATAATTACAATATCTATTTAAAAACTTGAACTAATTGCGAATTTTTAGTCTCACTGTATACAAGTCGAAGAAATAAAATAAAAATCATGCTTAGACGGTTTCCGAATTCATATTAAAAAAAACAAAAATAATTGATACTTAGAGGGTTTCGAAATGCATAGATCCTTTGAAAACTTCACATCGAAAATTTCATCATATTACAATACTTTCCTTACAAGGAGCAGTGAAAATTACAAATATGTGTAAAAATTTCAATGCCCAGTGTTATTTTCATCATAACTTTTTCCTGCTTGTTTTCGATGTACTTTATGTTGTTAAGCTACCCGTTCACGGTCCAACTTAGTAGGACTACGTTGTAGTACTAGAGAAGAATTCATTCGTCCACTCACGGTCCTACAATGGATCCGATCAGCTAAGTTGTAGTCAATCGCTCATCAATGTTTTAAAAAATAGGAAAATGTCGGCAATGTGTCTTACTTATATGTCTTGGCGTTATTAGAAAACGGAAAAAAGAAAGTTTGAGTGAAACCAATTTTATTAACCGAATAAATTACAATGATTTGAAAATGTCAAATGAAATGGACAGAAAGGATTATAAAAATTGCTTAAGAATGGATAGCAAAATCATCCCTCCAGTATAAGATAAGGATACGTAATAAAAAATATATAAAAAAAGTTTATATTTGATTTATGCGTTTTTATTTAAAAGGTATATGCATTTTCATATTAATTTAATGCCATATTAATTATATTAGTTGAAAGATCGGGTCAAATTAATGATTACAAGCAAACTTAAAACAAGATAAATTAGAGATTAACATTTTTTAAGATCCAAAATTATTAGTTTAAAATTGTCGCTATTCGTTTTTAATCACATTATTTATTTAATATTTTAGTTCAGTCCCAACAACAGAACTCCACAGTGACGTGAGACAAGGGATTTTAGACATGAGAACATACTTTCATTAGCTTATTCCATATTTCGGAAATACGCCTAAAATAAAGTAATAACAAAAAATGGAAATTTGTTTTTAACCACATTTTTTTCATATTATTTTAATTATTAGTTTCTAATTAAATACAAATGATGGCCATAAAAAAAATTAAAAATAACAATAAAAACACAATCTAGGGAAAATAGCTCCAATCTGGCAGTTGTTGACTAATAGAAAACAAATATTGATAACAATTAATGACGTAGAAGTAAATAAGTGGAGTTTGTAGGACCGACAGCCCTACTCACGATCCAACGCGGTAGAATGTTATTAAGGTGGTATGCTTGTAGGACGATCGGAGAAACCAACAAACATCCTATACGCTATCTGTAGTCCTACATCCCCATTCACAGGCCGACGGTAGTCCGATATCTAGTGTAGTCCTACATGTGTAATAGCTTTACAGAGCTTTAAGTAGAAGACTTTAAGCAAGTTTCATCAAAATCGATAAGAGCCGTTTTTGAGCTGAGGTATATAGAAAAACACGTTTTTCGGCTATTGCGGAGCCGATATTGAGCACTGGATGCCCGATTTAGTAAACAGGCATCAGGAGTCGAAACCATACAAAATAATAATGAAAAAACAGCACAATCGATCACACAGACACAGACATGCACGCACGCACACAAGCCAATGGCAGAAAATACGTTGTATGTTTTACTCAGAGGGCTTTGAAACACATAGACCTTAGTAGTGGTAGGAAATAATATTTGAAATTAACAGTAAAATAATGGCTGGTAACAGAGCATACTACGCAAACCTGAAGCTACTCAATCCTCGGCTGTTGTTTTAGCAACGAAATTCATATTATATACATATATATATATCTTAAAAAGTTGTCAACTATGGTTAACCGTAAAATTAGAGTGTTAGAAAATAATTGTATCAAAGCAAGTAGGAAAAGATGGGCATGACGTTTGGCCAGAATGGAGGAGAAGGGGTGCAGAGGAAAATTTGGAAAATAATAGGGAATAGAAACTGGTGGAAGTGAAGGATGGGTCCAAGAAAGGATGAAGTGGAGAGAGATGCGAGGAAACTGAGAGTCCCTGATTGGACGACAGTGGCACATAATAGGAAGAAATGAATAAGAGTAACTATAAAGGACGAGGAATTAGTCAATAAAGTTCAATTAGCTTATCTCTGCTAATGCTGGTCCAATTTCGATGATTTTTATTTTTCAACTTAGCAGAGAATTTTATTTATTTTAAAAATGTATTTGGATTAATGTGTATATCTTATAAACGTAAAACCTCAAATTTTGAGGGGAAGATTAAAATTTATTTTTCTTAGTCGATTACAAAGTTTCATCATTGAAAATAAATGAACAAAAGCATTTTTTTTAAGACCTTTGTAACACTTTACATTTTTCCTCTATCTGCATAAATGGCCGACTTAGGGGTGTATAAATTTTGTAATAGGCCACGATTTTGAAACGAAATAACAGATAGTAATATCAAGTTCCGAAGATCATCCTGGGGTGTCATGTGAGTTTGTTGCTAAATCTTAAGGAAATCAGTCTCGCAGAGAATGTGGACTAGAAACTGAAAATATCATCCGCTACTCAAATTATATCATTATTAATTCATTATATAGGTGTAGTTCCTACATATACATAATGAGTTAATAATGGTATATTCAGGGATACTTATTTAAGTAGCGGTTGATATTTTCAGTTTCCAGTCCATATTTTCTAAAATTGATATTTCAATATACATACAACTATACTATGCGAACCTAGTATTTTTTTTTGTCCTGGATAATTTCTTTTCCCCCAAACTTTGTCAAAGTTGTTTACTATGGCAAATACAGTGTTTTAATTTTGAATGGTTTTTTATTATTTATCCAACAATTTTACATATTATTGATTTTTTTTTATTTCTTTTTTTCAAGGGGTAATTAGAAAATTAAATTAAATTCAGCATCTGCCCATTTATCGCTTTGTCTATTTCACTCCATAAAATAAAATAAAAAAATAATGAAGTATAAAATTTTAGGACAAACAATAAAACCATTCAAAACAAAAAAAAAACACTAAGTCTGCAGTAGTAATTCACTTTGGAAAATTGTTTAGGAAAAATAAAACCAAGGTATATCATAGAATATCATAGAAATATTGGTGCATTTCCCATATATTACAATTTATATAACCTTTTATATATTACAAAACCTACGTTTTGATATGAACTTCAAGAAATTTTTATAGAAAGCAAGACAACAAGAATACGGTTGCCCTCTCTGAGGAGGTGTGCCCCACGATATCAATGCATGATTTCTGAACGTGATAACGAAAAATTCTTATTTTTAATGATGATAAAGTATGTAGTATTATAGAAGATTTATTAAAACAAAAAAAAAAAAAAAATGAACAAAGACTGTGACTCTAATTGGCCACATTTCGTAAGAGACCGCAATTGCTCCTGAAAATACGATTTTACGTAACTCGGTATGTTCTTATCGCAAATTGTAATAATCTCTAAAAGCTCTAAGCAATAAATGAACAAAAGCATTTTTTTTAAGGCCTTTGTAACACTTTACATTTTTCCTCTATCTGCATAAATGGCCGACTTAGGGGTGTATAAATTCTCGGACGGACGGAATTTTTTTTTATTTGATACTTGTATTCTATGCATCTTGAAACGCAAAACATCAAATTGTGAGATGGGAATAATTATGTTTTCTTGGCGGATTACAAAGGTTCATTATTGAAAATAATGAATATATATATATATATATATAATTATAATTATTATAATGGTATATATAATTATATACCAAAAGGTAAATAAATTACCAAATTAAAAAAACAAAAAAAAAACATTTAAAATATTTTCATATGTTCAGAGGAATTATTTTGAGATGTATTAACAGATGAGTAATTGGTTTATAACTTAATAATTAACACACACATGATCAACACAATTATTGTTATATACCTAGTTGAAGCCATGGAGCCAAACCAGGCACACAAATCAACTAATGTGACGGCGTCATTTCATACTAAACCCTAACAACCGAGCAGCTGTGCTTTCATAGCCTGGGCCTTGTTTCAACCACCAACATTAATCTAACAGATGTTTATCAAAATGTCTATAATTTATCTTGTTATTACGTCTTTAACTTTCAGGTTCAAACCCCAATTCCAACCCTTAAATCTATTTTTTTTCGTATATAGATATGCTTTTTCAGAAGTTCAATATTAAAACCTCTCACAAAAAGATTCCATCAAGTGGGTCTATAATTGTTTCTCTATACGTATTCAAATCTGTACCAAAAAATAAAACAAGCATAAAATAAGAACACTGTATACTGTCATTTCAAAATTATGGGTTATTTTGAGCTCAGTTTTTTATAAGAAAAAATCCCCAATTTTTTTTTTTTGTAATGCCATTATATGGGTTCCTCAGCAAGTTCTTAAAGCATGCACACAGTTTAGTAGATATTTTGGGAAATTTAGGAGTGAGATGAAATTGTAGGGTATAATTTTGGCCTTTACAAGAAAATTGATGAAAAACGGACGAAGATTGAGGTATATAAAGATTTCAAGAGCATAATAGTTACCTCTAATGTCGCCCTTCCCAAGATAATGTTTGAAAATTTGACGTGGATTCGGGTGTTTTGGTGCTATCTGGGGCAGAATTCATTTCGTTTTAATTTCTTCAAAAAATTTTAGAAAGTGATGTTGTTTTCACCATCCTCACATCGGAAGAACAATAAGATGGGTGTACAAATATGAAAATTATGTATTCACCGTTTTTACAGAATCCAGAAGATATATAAGGACTGTGAAGTGGGATCAGTCCAAACAGCAGCCTACTTCAAATCTTCATTACTCCTTATTTGGCCACAAATTAAATTTACAATAATTTTGTGTTGTCGATATTGCCCGAGTTGGAAATATCTCCATCCGCAGTAAATTCAAACAAACAGAAACTCACAAGTCCATAATGTCAATTAATGAATGCTCTCTCGGCTTAATTTGATATTGACAAACGGCTGCAGGCTAATTTCATAATTCTGGTTTGGTTAATAAATTGTAATTCGTCACTAACTCTTCTGGACCGTGGAAATTGGAATAAATATTTTTTTTTTTTTTTATTTTGTATATTATATAGTATGTGCGTTAATCAATATATTATTATTGGTTAGTGGCTAATTGATGAACGTTTGTAATATATACAAATAGCTGTTTTTAAAAAACAAAGAAACGAAATTAAAAAATCTTCCATTCAATTAAGTGTAAATATACATGCAAGCTATGCTTAACATTGGAAGTACTTATTTCATCCTGGAACTCCGATACCGAGCACATGCGATGTGCTCAGAATCATTTTTTGTTTTTGTTTTTTATTCTGTTGTTCAAATAGTTAATTTCGTCATATTTTAACAACATGAAACTCAATCATTCATTTATTGAATGATGGATTTTTGGTTGGTAAGAATTGCAAAAAAAAAAATTGTAAAATAAATTATAAATCTTTTCAAAGACTAGTTACTTAAGTATAAATTATTAAATAAAGGACCATTATTATCTATAGAGCATTTTATGGAGAGACTTATAGAGTTAGTAGCAGAAAAATTCATGGACTAGTTAATTAAAGTTCTCCCGGGCTTACTCAATGATTACTTTTTAATACTTGATAATTCAAAAATGGATTATTTTCTTTATGAACTCCATCGTTGAACTTTATTTTATAAAATACATGTAAGTTGGTTAAAATATATGGTTCCAATATTTTACATTCCCAAACGATCTTGTTTTGAATCCATGATTTATTTCGTAATTAGCCTAAAGCATCTAAGTTAATAATGCCCAAAAATAGTGCTCATTTTGATAGATTAGTTAGATAATTGCATAATGTTAATCACTACTGTTGCCTTCCGCTCGGTAAATTCACCAAAGAGATAAAAAAAAAACACCAAAAGAAGTTGGTCAAGATCTTAGGTACTTGTCAGCAAAGATCATTAGTATGTTAATTATGAGCAATTTTATTAATTTATTTGTGTCGATTCCAACTACTACACAGCACTTGCTTGACAAACGCTCCCAAGTCCTAAAAACCTCATCAACATGGATTTCATCGTGCCTATTTGGAACTGTCCTGCTCAGCTATGAGGTTCAACTGAACTATCGATTTTTTTTTTTGGATCCAACTCCTCAAATCTATAGTCCTTGAAGCTCCTTATTATGCCAAAAATGATCTAATCCATGATGATCTTAGTATTCCATTTGTAACCACACACACACACACACACACACACACACACACACACACACACACACACACACACACACACACACACACACACACACACACACACACACACACACACACACACACACACACACACACACACACACACACACACACACACACACACACACACACACACACACACACACACACACACACACACACACACACACACACACACACACACACACACACACACACACACACACACACACACACACACACACACACACACACACACACACACACACACACACACACACACACACACACACACACACACACACACACACACACACACACACACACACACACACACACACACACACACACACACACACACACACACACACACACACACACACACACACACACACACACACACACACACACACACACACACACACACACACACACACACACACACACACACACACACACACACACACACACACACACACACACACACACACACACACACACACACACACACACACACACACACACACACACACACACACACACACACACACACACACACACACACACACACACACACACACACACACACACACACACACACACACACACACACACACACACACACACACACACACACACACACACACACACACACACACACACACACACACACACACACACACACACACACACACACACACACACACACACACACACACACACACACACACACACACACACACACACACACACACACACACACACACACACACACACACACACACACACACACACACACACACACACACACACACACACACACACACACACACACACACACACACACACACACACACACACACACACACACACACACACACACACACACACACACACACACACACACACACACACACACACACACACACACACACACACACACACACACACACACACACACACACACACACACACACACACACACACACACACACACACACACACACACACACACACACACACACACACACACACACACACACACACACACACACACACACACACACACACACACACACACACACACACACACACACACACACACACACACACACACACACACACACACACACACACACACACACACACACACACACACACACACACACACACACACACACACACACACACACACACACACACACACACACACACACACACACACACACACACACACACACACACACACACACACACACACACACACACACACACACACACACACACACACACACACACACACACACACACACACACACACACACACACACACACACACACACACACACACACACACACACACACACACACACACACACACACACACACACACACACACACACACACACACACACACACACACACACACACACACACACACACACACACACACACACACACACACACACACACACACACACACACACACACACACACACACACACACACACACACACACACACACACACACACACACACACACACACACACACACACACACACACACACACACACACACACACACACACACACACACACACACACACACACACACACACACACACACACACACACACACACACACACACACACACACACACACACACACACACACACACACACACACACACACACACACACACACACACACACACACACACACACACACACACACACACACACACACACACACACACACACACACACACACACACACACACACACACACACACACACACACACACACACACACACACACACACACACACACACACACACACATATATACATATACATATATACACAATAAACTGCAATATCTTAGCACTATTTTAGTACATCACCTCTCCTTCTTTACAATCACCGGTAATCTTCCCACACGCGCCGAAAGAGAAGTGGCCCCGTGACCTTATTCATAATAAATCTGTTATTGGAGTGCTAACATAACACCTCTCCATGTCAAATCAATGATCAATTACATACATGTATTAAATAGATGTATCTCGCATTCATTTGTAAATTTGATCATAAACATTGCCAGTCCTAAATAGACAGCCATTCCTCTTTTACAGCTCAGGCAATGTGACGTGCTTTTTTATAGCCTGGACTAAGCTGTAAATTTTAATAAAGAACAACACAAATGAACATATTATGTCTATTCTAGGTACTGTTTTAAATACTGTAAGTATAAGTATTATATCTCAAAGTTAATTTCAATAGGCAAAGAGAATAAAACTAAGCACGTGCTGATTCCTCAAATAACTGAGCAGATGCTCCGGTTAGATGTGAATGAAGAGAAGTTTCAGAATGCTTGCTAGGTGTATGAGGCACGTGCTCCAAATGTTTGATTCGGAGTACCTGCTCACTTTGTAAGAGAATAAAACTGAGAACGTCCTCCACTACATGATTAGATACTCAGCGAAATGTTGATCTACTCTTTTTTACTGAGTACCTACTCACACTGTGCACTTCTTAGTTTTATTCACTTAGAACTATGAGCAGGTACTCCGAATCGATAATCAATCTACATTTGGAGCACTTGCTCCATACATTTAGCAACCATCCCATCATAACTTCTCTTTATTGCCATCTAATGTTTTATTCACTTCACCTAATATGAAATGTCAAATTTAAATCAAGATTCGTGTGGTGACCAAAAATTATAACACCGAATAATTAATCAAAATAAAGTACTGCCAGTTCACATGTATCAATACTGAATCAAAACAAAAAGTTATCAATATATCCCAAATTTAGTCTTCAAGTTCGTGTTAAGTATTTTAATGGAATTCATTAGAATCTTTTATCAGAATAATCTTTACCTACATGAAAATAACAATGTATACATATTAAACAAGTATTATATAAGGATGCCATATAAATATTTTTTAAATTGAAGAACTTCGGAGGCTGTTAATTATTTAAATTATTGCCATTTATCGATTCCCTTGAACGTTTACTGACTTAGGAAATAAGTAGTAATATTTATTTTTTCTTCACAGGCGAGTCCACATCACTGAAGCAACACTGATGCAACTAAACGACAAGTTCGATGTGGAACCAGGCAACGGAGGTGAAAGGGACCAGTACTTGGCAGATCACAGAATCAGGACATACCTCATAGTACCGGTGAGTACCCAAAAATATTTAACTTTACATTATATACCAATCAATTCAAGAGAAAAATATATTATTTGGCTCTCCAAATTATTTATTGAAAAACAATTACAAATAACAGAATCCTGTAATGTTTTCCAAGACGAATTTCTTCAACTAAAGATTCTAAAGATTCCCGAATTACTCCTGACAGATCCATAAATTAATATATTTTTTTTTTAATTAAAGCTATGTTTGTATGTTTGGATTTAACTACAGTAAGTACTCTAACGAAAGCAAGAAAGACGAGTTTTTCTAACGGTTACCAACTTATTCGATCAAGCGAAGGTGATAAGATCGAGATCTATTACGTGAATCCACGCAATGATATAAAATTCAATCTACTCAAGCTGGGTTCGAATCGGCGCCGCTTCTCGAGATTGCAAACGTGTAGCCCAACACGCACGGCCACTCCGGCCTCCTCCCTTCTGTTTTATTAACATATAAACGAGGAAAATAAATTCTAATACTGACTACGTGAGGAACTACAAAATAAAAACATTTTTGTGTAACCAAATTATCAAAACAAAAAAAAGAGAGAAAGTAAAACGTGGTCTGCTTTAATCAAACTACGTAAGATTCTCAAATACTAACCGGGACTCGTAAGATTTACGAGGGCATCTATCCGTCAACCTTTCTCAAAAGGTTTTAACATTTCTGTGGCGTTTGGGTAATATTGCTCACTGAATCAATGTCCACATGGAATGTGACTACAGTCTCTTTGACTTATTTCCTCTTTTTCAACGATAAAGCTCATTATAGGGAACAAAATATGATCTAAACCGATTGCCGAAAAAAATGAAGTATACTCCTTTACCATAGAATAAATATACAAATTAATTACCGTTTTATTAAGTTTAGTAGTAATAATTTTCTCTAGATCCTGGTGCGGAACTTCAAAAATGAAAGTCAATTATTACCACGGGTTTGCTGACAGCCAAGGTAATAATGCCTACACGTACGCAAAAATGGAACAGTTCAGCCTTCGAATTATATTGGTGCCGTACTTATAGTTTTACAGAAATAGAAACATTTATTAATAGTATATTCTTAAAACTAACAACTTATTAATAGTATAAATGCCATTAACACTTAATTACACCTGAGAAAACTGGATCAACCTCTTGGCCAAGTGCTATATTCCAGGATTTAAAAATGTCCTTCTCATTTAGGCTTTTTTTTTTAATACAGTGAAACTAGTTTAATTCGAAGTTTAAGTTTAAAAAATTTAAAAAGTTCAAATTAAACAAGTTTTTTACTCCTTATCTAGAGAAATGTTTATTGATATCACTATAAGGATCCCTTGTGATCATTGAGTCCACTGACGTCGCATATTTTGTTTTTTGGGAGGAAAAGGTGGAATTTACTCCCAATTCTATGGTATTATTATGTCTAGAAAGCATAATAAATAATAATTATAAATGTATATATATAATAAGTATATATATATATATATATATATATATATATATATATATATATATTATATTATATATATAATATATATTATATATTATTATTATTATTATTATTTTTTTATTTATTTTTTTTTTCGCCAACTACATTTTCTAGACATAATAATATCATAGAATTGGAAGTCAATTCCAGTCAAGATTTGGGTATGTTAATTGATTTATGTTTTTTTTGTTTTATCGGTCAGCAGTTTAAATGTTTTCGTCTGTTTTTAAGGTTTTGGGTACTTCTGCAGCCCCTCGAAATGGAGTTAGAGAGTTAAAAATTTGTATGTGAATTGTGGCATTACCAGAGAAATGCCTTTTGGAGGTCTGGACTTTTTTCTCCCACCCCCGCCATTTTGATATTTTTAATTTTTTATTTTAGATAGTATGAAATATAATTTAAAATACAAACTTGCTGACGGAACTCTGTTACTCACATTTTTTATCCATTAACTTTTTCTGTTTTTAGTATTCCTGTTTTAATAAAAATTACGCCATGAATTGTCATAAATGTCTTTTTCTGATGTTCAAGACTTACAACATTTAATAGATTTTCATTAAAGCTTCATCGGTTCGTGAGAAATAATGTCAGCTTAATGTTCAGAGAAAGAAGTAGTGTCAGCACGTAAGCAAAAAATGTGAAAAACTACTGTTACCAAAGCTGCTTAAGTCGGTTTTGACTAGCCCGAACAATCAACCATTTATTAGTTGTCCTAACTCATCTTAATTTTATTGTATGGCATTTTTCTTTTAATTTATGAAATATTGACGGCTTTCCAATTATCGCATATTATAGCTATGTGCGAATTGTTTTGTTGCTAAGGTAGATAATTAGTGTCGTAACCGCGACCAGAAACCATATTTCAAGGACAAACCGCATTCAACTTTGGCGCTTCAGTTATTCCACATCGTCGACTAAAGTGTGAAACTGCGTAAATAAAAAATCGTTTGATTTACAGTTTTTTTTTTGCGTAAATTCTATGAAAAACTATTGATTTTTAATTGTTTCTTCTGGATACTATAATATTATAACTTGCTATAGTATATACCTATAGCCGAATTTGAATAATTGGATGGTTTTTAATTGAAATTCTAGATAATTCGAACTTTTCTGTCGGTTCCTTTTTTTTTATATAGAATAATATTTAAAAAAAAAATCGCCTGCAATTCGATTTTTATTTGGATAAATCGAAGTGAAATCTAGTACTTTATTCTTGTAAGAAAACTAAAAGTAAACATATCCTGCATAATCGAAACCCCAGTTTCGTTTACCAAGAAGAAAAAAAAAATTAGTAAACCCTAATCGGTAGGTAGAAGAGCGACATACAGTAATGACAAAATAGGTGTTGCGTTATAAGTCGGAGGTCGTTTTTTATCTAATTTTGTTTATATTTGTATCCCTTTTTATTTTTAAATGAAAATTCGTAGAAATCATGGGTAGTCTTTAAAAACAAAACACCCTTAAGTGACTATTAAAATATTAGACTTTTCTTTTTTAAAAATTCAGAATATTCGATGGTGTTTTTGGAAAATGTAAATATATAGATTAAAAAAGGAAATCTATAAGAATGAATATGAATCAGGATGAACGTAGTTGAGAATATTTGAAAATATAATATAAAAATTTAATTTTCTAAATTTTTTTTATTTGTAGAACTTGTACATTTTGAGCAATTACTCAAAAATAAACTTAGCGTACTTAATACTTATAATCCAATAATGTCATCAATGTCAACAATACATCAATATTATATAGTTTACCGTGTAACTTGCTATATTAACATGTAATAACTGACCTAGACTGTTCGGCATCACAAGCGGGACCTTCAAACTCGATCTCAGTCACTCAAACTCGTTTAGGGTTTCGAACCGAGTTAGCGGCTGATAGCAGCAGAGGAAACTTCTGGCCCCCGCCTTACCAAGTGTCCGATGATAAATGCCTTCCCAAGACAATAGTTTTCTGGAACCGATCCAGGATGTCTTCCAAGAAGGATTCTCTCCAGTCATTCTTCTATCTTAACGATCTTTTTGTTAAGGAACTTTTGCGAGAAAAGGTAAGTGAAGTGTCAGCGCAAAATCGAGACTAAATAAAAAACAACTTGGATTTGGGTTGATTTTGGATTTGAAATATTTTTGTCTATTCGCAACTTACAGTATGAATTTAGAACATATCTATTGAAAAAATAAAGAAAGTAGTTTATCTGTTTTTCGTTATTTGAATTTTATCTATAAAAACTATCTTCCTAAACGGATCATCAAAAGCGTAAACTATACCCTAATTTGGTTTTTAATACCACTTTCTTTTCGTGATTATTTATATCATAATTAGGAGACAAATGTTGCTTGATTAGATAATATTCGTCCAACTAAAACGAAATATTATAAATTTTTATAATCGTATGTTAGAGTATTACGAGGGGGAAAAAATGAGGGATGCATAGCAAGGCACACTGAACTTAATACCACCAACTATTGAAAGTCCTCAAAGCTGGAGCTTATTGAATGCCCTCTGTGTTGTATTGTCCCTACCTCCCTCCCTATGAAGCATTTAATTAAATGGAGCTTGGCAAGAGTTTTTTAGTTCTTGGACAGAATGTTTTTAGTTCGTTTGCCATATTTGACCTTCACTAGGATTCAAGGATTTTTTTTCTTTTTATTTCAAAGAGATATATTTAAAACAATGGACCGTGTTTGAAATATTAAACTATTGAGAAGAAGAAATCGCATCTGATAAAATTATAATTTCGATAAATCTTAAAAAATAATGAAATAATTAGTGGGGCTATTTAAAAATAGAATTGTTTTATTTAAGTTATTAAGTTTAAATGTACCTTTTTCATCACAATGTTAAGTGTCATCAGCTGATATCAAAATCCTGATGAGCACTCATTCATAAAAATTAAATAGCGAATTCTTAACCAGTTTTCTCAATAACTCATAAAAAACGATCACCATAAAAATAAAATTGCAAGTATGAATATTGTACTAATGAAAATTGCGCTTTAGGATCTTGGAATTGAATCTTATGAAGAGCAGTGGATCTAGGAATGAACCTTGCAATACCTTGTTTAAGCTGTGTGAAAAAAAAGGTTTGAATGAAGAAAGTCCAGTATCATAATGAAATGAAAATTTGAAAAATAAAATAATAAATTGGTTATGATGTTGTCTTAATAATAAAGAAAAAAGCCATCCAGAAGTATGCCTGTTGCACATAATTCATGCTCTCATACCATCACTATGTAGTCTGAGACTGTTTCTATGTTTAGAGTTTAGTAAAGTTGTTTTCTAAACTTTTTTTTAAGCTATAAATAAATGATAAATAACAATTACATATTGTTCTTAAAATAAAATTGTGTATTTTAACTAATAAGTTGTCATCCATCATCTTACTTTGTTACTATAACTGTCTTAGAAAGGAGATCGAGCCGGAAGAAGGAGGTCAAGTTTGGGTGTAGGTCTTGCCCCACCTCGACAGAGATCACCCACAAAAGTTACCAAGACAATTGAATGTTGGGGAGCAGATAAGCCGTTTGCCAATATATCTGAAAACACTCTGGCCAAAAACATTGGATTAACGGTTTGTATTTCAAAAGACTTGAACTTGTAATTTCAATTATGATAAAAGAGGAAAATTAAAAAAAAAAAAAAAAAAAATGTCTAGATCTTTAGTCATAGACTTGCGGATCACATAATTTTAGTAATGTGTGAAAAACTTAGAAAGATAATTATTTATCATTGCATAGCAAGCAAAGTGCGACTGCCGAAGTGACAAAAAATAAGGTACAGAGCTTTTGATGTTTTTTATGGTTGAGGAAAAATGCTTAAAGCAGTAATTTAAGAAATCATAACAAAAATTAATCCAAGGAATAACTGTATTCTAAAGTAAAATATGATACATAAATTAAGTTGATTTTATTTCTCATTTAAAATTCAGTCAATGGATTTTAAAATATTCCATATGTCATAACAATACTATATATATTCACAACTTTTTTCACATAATTAAAATCATAAATTGAATTTAATTTATTTGATTTCAATTTTAAGATTTTCTTTTAAGGAACCATTATAGATCTCAATTTAAATGCTCAAAAAAGTTTCTTCTTTTATTTTTCTTTGATCTTGAGATTGAGATCATTGACCAAAAGATATGCTCATCTTACATTTATTGCTTGTGTGAGCCTGGAGGGAGTCCACCCAACATCACGTTGCTCCATAACCGTTCTCTTTGGGAGCAGTTCAGCAGTTTCCGACTGATTTTCTTTGGTTCAAAGGTAGTAACTAATGAGTCTAGTTCCATGAATTATGGCTGTTTGGGGTCAACGATGCAAGTGTATGTGTACTTACATATCTTTCCCTTAAGCAGACTAACCTTAAATCAAACCTCCAGGTGGCTATTTGACATATTGGGAAACCACAACACAATTTTTCATTAAGGTACATGAGGCAGAGTCATAATTCCAATGCCTGGGCGTTGTGAGTCACCTGGAGGCTGACAGGCCTCACATGGAGGGAGGGAGGGAAGCAGTGGCTTTTCTTTATCTGAGCTTTGTGACGTAATGGTCACCCATCTAATAACCACACTCAGCATTGCTTAGCTTTAATTATATATTGCAAGCTGTATAATTTTATACTATAAATTATATACTGAAATTCTGTATAAGGAGTGAAGATAGAAGAGTAAGGGTGAAGGAGGATAAAAAAAGATCGTACGGAATTTTAAAATACTAAGAGATTGCAAATTAAAAGAAAGCTGACCTGAGATGTATAAACATAAGTAAACAAATAAGTGAGAAATGAATGTTAGCACTGACTGCACTTGAAATTGAATAGAAATAGACATAAGAAAAATATAGAAGTGTTTGACAATGACGGCACTTAAATGGATTGAACTGACGCAGTTGAAAGAAAACAGACTATCATGCTGGAAGGCAGGTTTAAGACAGACACTTACCGGCCTAGAGAGCCAGGTAGAGAAGGGGGCAATTAATTATTAATTAATTAATTTTGAATTAAGACAAATTAAGTATATTAACAATGTATAAATGAATTCCTATTTGTCAAACAAGTACTATATACATACAATATTAATGAGTAACATCAGTAAGTTTATAAATCAAGTTGTTTCAGCTCAATATAAGTACAAAATAAGGTTCAGAACCAGACATCTCTAACAGTGCCTACCACTAAGTTCTTGCATATTGACTTATGTATTTTGTTATTTTAAATCCTTCGAAATCGATCAGGAATGGGTATAGTATTGATCAATAGTGAGCAGATAACATAATAATAAATTTAATTTTAATTTATTTTTTCATTTCATGCAGATTATTATTTATTTCAGAGTATCGCCATGATAGAATCAAATTTATTACCTAATAAAGGAAACTGCTTTGATTGCAGGTATGTGACTTTTCTTTGAATTGAAAAATATGTATACGTACTTTTACTAATTAAATATTATGTATTTTATATATTATTTTAAAATAGTTAAAGATTATTTTTTCTCAAATAGCACTAACAGTTAATTTATCACCACACTAAGAAAGGCAAATATAAAATCAGTACAAGTGATTATTTATATGTATTATTACTTTGACTAATTTCATTCTAATTAATTTAATAAAATACTTATGTTAATATTAGTTATATTAAATACTTATATGTTTTTCTCAGTTCTATTCAAGCTGTTTACTATTGCACAAAATATATAATTTTCACCTACCTTTTTTTTTTAGTTGGGAAGGCGTTAATCCATGTACACTAAGATTTCCAGATTCCAAGCAAGAATCAGAATATCAGTTAAGGCCGGACAATGGTTTCAGACAATATATAGTGGCATCATTCATTATTTTTTTAGCTATTGGTACAATACAACTCTTCTCTCTACCAAAGTAAGTAAATTCAGTAAATATCATTGTAAAAAAAAATATCAGTATATTATGGTATATGCTGTAGGCTCTGTTGATGTTGCATCAATGTTAGAAATTAGAATTCGATTTTTTTTTTCTTGTAACATTATACCTTATTTATTTAATTTCTTAAGTCTTAATTTTCTTTCCCATTTTATGTTTTTTATAGATTAACTGTACTTGCTATTGGATTTTGCCCTGTATTAATAAGCCTCGGTGTACTAGTTTGGGCTTCACGACCATCTCTGACTTCAACCCCATCACCACTAGAGACATCAATCTGGTTGAGAATTCTTGTTGCACTGCTTGTTATTACTCTTATGGCTACCGCTGCCCTAATCACTCTTGTAATTAAAGAAATAATATTTTTAAAAAATGTTAACTATTATTGATGCGTTCCATTTTTATTTCATAATTTTAAATAAAACAATTATTGAGGACTTAGCTCTTAGTATTTAAATAAAATTTAAAATTTAATTTAAATAAAATAATTTAAACTTAGTCATATTCTAAAAATAAACCTTATTTCAATAGCAAGTATTGTAAATTATCGAAGAATTTTAATTTTTAGCTTGATGTGGAACCTGATTTAGACAACAATGTTCCAACTCCATCATCGATGAATAACAGTACCTTTTTAAATGATGAAGCAGCAAAGCTGACAAATGAGCAGCTCCTTCAAATAGTTCCGGTATTATTTCATCTATATTTTAAGTAGTTAATATTTATTAAATCTACACAGTAGTTCAAGTTTGTTTAAATTTTTGAATATTTGTTTTTTATTTCTTAAAATCGATTAAGAATACGCTTCAAATTTGCATCACTTTGCAGCTGCAATGACCTTACCAGATTCTCCCCTTGATTGTTTTTTTTTTAAACAACTCTGACTATGAACTATAAAGCCATGGGTTTGATCCCATAAAAAAAATTTCATTAGAGATCGTTTTGTTTGTGTCTGCGCAGTCAAATCAGGACAAGTAAGTATGAATTTAAAGAAATAAGTACTTGAATAAAGGCATTTTTACACTACAAAACTATACTATATACTAATTACCTACAAATTAGCTTATCAAACTTTGCTATAATATAGGAAATATTTCCTAGCACGTGTGAAGGAAAAATGATTAAATATTTCCCCCAAATGTTTAAGAATATAGCTCTATCCACCATTGTTGTATTATTGTTTAGCTCATTAAGTTGATCCTTTGATCAGATTATTGTGGAGGCAAAGTATATAAATCAGTCAATTTTCAGGAACCTATGATGAGCTCTGATTAGTTGTGTTTATTTCAATATGTTTAAGTCAGAAAAAGTAAGCAAGTTTCTTGATATCCTCTCATTTATTTCGAAAGGCTTATTACATTGTTAACATTATTTGGATACTTGAGAATCTTATAATTCATTTAAAATAGTATCCCTCCATTTTATGGCAACAAAAGTTCTATATCCTTGTCACAAGCAAGTATTGACTTCGAAGGCATCAGGTGTTTCTTAATACACATCAATCAGGACCATTTATGCCTGCCATTATCAATCTTACAAACATCTATCGGCTAACCAGCTCAGTCTTATATAGACAGTCAGTCAACCTAATCGTAATCTGCCCTTTTCCCTATAGTTATTATATTATTGATATTTTTTTTATGATTGTCTCAAGCTAATATCAACATGTAACTATTTAGAGATAATAATACATTTTGACAAATTTATTTTTTAAATTATTTTCTGTTTTAAATAGGCTTATCTCTTCAGTAGTGCTCTCTCTTTAGCAGCAGTTTCTGTGTTTATGAGGTTGAATTTCCTTGTCAAACTACTTTTAATGGCTATAGTTACAATGTGTCACCTTGCTGTATTCTTCTCTTTGTCTATCATTCCAGTTTACTTCCAAATAGAACCTGGAAGGTAAAATAAAATATATATAAAATTCTAAATTATATTATAGCAAATAAAAAAATCAATTGGCTCTTTAATATTTATAGACTGATTGGACTTCAATGGAAAATCAAACTAGCTTTATTCCTCTTCATAATTGTATGTATTCTTCACAGTCTTGATAGGCAGGTAGACTTTATTGCAAGAAGAGATTTCATGTGGAGGTAATAATATTTGCCTTAATTGTTGCGTCTATTATATATTTTAATGCTTTAAGTACCCTAATTTTTGTTAAAACAGATCGAAACTTCAAGTTGAACAAGAGGATGTAGAAATCATGAGAGGAATCAACAAAGTTTTACTTGAGAACATACTTCCAGCTCATGTAGCGGATATTTTCCTCAACAAGAGAAATGCTCATGTAGGTAGTTTAACATTAACATTAATAATAGCAAAACACTAGTTATATATAAAATGATCAAAAGATGCCCATCCTATTCCCCTCCACGGAACTCTGTTTAAAGCTAAATTAATAAATACAGACTTAAATTATCTTCTCTGTCTCATTTACATTTTGTCCCCATCAGATCAACGTTCATTAAATTTTAGCGTGTAGCTAATTGTGTTCCTATAATTGTCCAGTTATTTGGTTGTTCAACTTTTTGATTACACAAATCTTATCTTTCTTTTTATCAATTTGTATTAAAAAAAATATATGAAAAATTGGGTGCAATTTTAAAAAACATTATTTAAAAGCGTTCTTTGAATTAATTTGCATTTACAAACAATACATCATCATAATAGAAATTTCATCATTTCACCCTGCTTAATAAAAAATATACCAGTGATACCAATATAATCAGCAGTATTTCCATTTTTTAATTTAATTTATTTAGTGAACAGTTGTATGGTAAGCAGATACAGTTTGCTGGGCTTGATAATACTGTAGGTGGAGAAAGTATGTCTTGTATTACCGTGAGTGATGTGAGCAATACCCTATAACTCATAACAGTATAAATCATGATATTGCCAAGAATTTTCAAATATAAATTTCAGCTTTGATTTTTGTAAGACTAGACAAGATATCCTGTTCTTAAAAATATATTTCAAATAATCAAAATAACATCTGATAGAGCTTCTTCTCGTCAGTCAATTCAAAGTTTATTTTACAATAAATAAATACAAAAACGTATATCTTCTTCACATATTTTTGTTTTATTTACTCATTAATAGGTACCCTATATATAGCAGACATGAGTCCACATTAATTATCCAAATAAAGACTCCCTATTTAATTTTTTTTAGGAATTCTCTTTTCATAACACCTCTGCTTTAGTAGGACAAAATGGTCTAGTTTCAGGAGTTTCAACTAAGCAGAGTCAATACCACTTATTACAAAACTTAATTCTCAGAAATTTTGATTTTTTGTTTTTTCTTGTAAAATGTAAAATTGTAAAATGTAATCATCTACATTCAACAGCCCTAATTAATCTCCAGTAATACTGCTCTTATATCCTGAATCTAAAGTTTCTGGGAAACTAAAAACCATTTCAGAACAGCAATTCTTTGTTTTTCGCCTTTAGATTATTCATTTTTGAATATGTTACTGTTTAAGTTAACCCTCCAGCACTCACGCGACCATTTCGAACACTTGCTCGTGCTGCACCTGTAAGGTATGTTTTTGGTCTCTGAGTCTTCCAGGTGAACTTATTCTGTCTAGAAATTATAGAAGAGTTATGAAATAGTTCATAAATTGTTGATGATAAATTATATTATAATTTATTGATTCTGAATCAAACAAAAAAAACCTATTAGTCACGCTGTAAGGTCGTGCTGCACTCCACAGGTGTAAGTTTTTGGGTTTCAGCTGAGCATAGGTTATCGCAGTTTTAATTATTTAAGAATAAATTAAAAAATTAGGAATGAATAATAAAATTTACTTCAAATATGAAAATTATAAAACTCAAGTTTAATAGTCAAGCAGTAGCTGTGAGATGTTTCTTGATCTATAGCTGACCAACGCATGAAAAAAATATGAGAAGAGTGCAAGAGCATGTGAGCTAACAGAAGTACGGGAGAGACTAACAAGAAGTTTGGAGGCTCACGTCTCTATCTCTTAGAAATAGCGACAAAAAGAAAAACATTATGTACCTGTGAGGTGATCGCGAGTGCTGGAGGTTTAAATTATAAAATATTTAATTTTTCACACTTTAGAATTCATTTTTAATGCATAAAATTTTATAAAGATTTTTTGTTATTTCATTACAAAAACTATTAATAATTTGTAAAAATGTTTTAATTAACTTTACCATTCTGTGTAGGAACTTTACCATGAAAGGTACAGTTCCATAGCTGTCATGTTTGCTTCAATTCCAAACTATAAAGAATTTTATGATGAAAATGATGTCAACAAGCAAGGACTGGAATGCTTAAGGCTACTAAATGAAATAATTTGTGATTTTGATAAGGTAATTAATTAGATCTAAATAAATATTTTTAGTTAATTTTTCAACCATAAAAGTCAAAACCATAAGTAAAAATTATTTTTATTATTAGCTTTCAAAAATAGATTTAAGGTAGGTATCTGTTAAATCAATGGAATTTAACGTGTGAATTGTGATGCTTCTACATTTCGATTTTTGTAATAAGAATTAAATTGGTCCATTAATATGAAGCTGGATTCCAGGTAAACTAAATTAATCCCTGTAAATATTAATTGATTGGACACTGTACAATATATTTTTAAAAACCTAGGCAAGCCCTTGAAATATAATTGGGGTTTAAAGATCAAAACATTTTAAAATGTGATGTATTACACTTCATAATTACAAATTTCTCATCATCATCATATTCAACTTTTCTTCTATTACATCATTGGCCAGCTTGATCTTAAGGATCGACCTGATGGTGATGCTTCAGATTCTATCTCTTCGTGTTTTCCTCTCGATCTTTCGGAGAAATCTCATTTCTAACGCTTGTATTCTCAATCGATGCTTCTTTGTCAGCGTCCATGATTCCGAAGAGTACGTCAGGATTGGGAGAAATGTTGAATACAGCCACTTTTGTTTCCTTTTCCACCTCTCGCCTGTTTAAGAAGCCTCTCTTAACTGCTTCAAACATCCTATTTGATGCTGCGATTCACTCAGACACCTCTGAATCAATGTAGCCATTTTCATTAAGGTGTGCACCTAGGAATTTGAAGTTTTCAACCTATTCAAGAACTTTGTCTTCAACTCTGATGGCACTCATAATTCTCCTTGGCTTCTTCCCAACCCTCATTACTTTTGTCTTCATAGGGTTTATGATCATATTGATCTTCTGCAATTCTTATTTTAATCTATTGATGTTGTACTGTAGATTCATGTCATCCTCTGAGAAAATAACTACATCATCAGCGAATACGAGTAATGTGAGCCTTACTGGTCTCAGATTGGCCTTACTGGTCTAGGTGGAATTTCCTCATTTTCTCTTTAGCCCTCCGAATAGCTGAGTCCATGATTAAAATGAACAAAAATGGACTGAGACTACAACCCTGCTGGATTCCTATCGTGGTTTCAGTTTCCTGAGAAGTGCAGTTGGCAAATCTTACCACGTTTCATGTTTTCTTGTAGATACTTTCAACCGCCAGTATATGATCTTGATCGATTTTTTTTTCTCATAAGGCCTCTAGGATATCTGTCTTCCTCACTCGATCGAAGGCTTTTTTAAGGTCAACAAAGCACACCGACATTTCCTTTTCTTTTTCTAATACTTTTTCAAAAATCTGTCTCATAGCAAAGATAAGGTCCTGGGTGCTCCGATTTTCATGAAAGCCGTATTGTTCCTCTTCAAGCAATCCTTGGATTCTTCTTCTTATCCTCTTTTCTAGGATCTTAGGATATATCTTACTCAGGATGCTTAAGAGAGATATACCTCTGTGGTTATTACAGTCTCTGTTGTCTCCCTTTTTAAATATCGGTACAATGATTGCTACTTCCCAATCTTTCGGTATTTTCTTTTGTATTTTCTCTCTTCCTTTGTAGCCCATATATTTCAGCATTTCAGGAGTTATTTCGTCTTTAATAAAATTATTTTTATTATTAGCTTTCAAAAAAAGATTTAAGGTAGGTATCTGTTAAATCAATAGAATTTAACGTGTGAATTGTGATGCTTCTACATTTTGATTATTGGATTTTGTAATAAGAATTAAATTGGTCCATTAATATGAAGATGGAGTCCAGGTAAACTAAATTAATCCCTGTAAATATTAATTGATTGGTCACTGTACACTATATTTTTTAAAATCTAGGCAAGCCCTTGAAAAATAATTGGGGTTTAAAGATCAAAATATTTTAAAATGTGATGTATAACACCTCATAATTACAAATTTCTATTGGTTGAATAGTGGATTACAGATTCTAAAATAAATTCTTACTTGGTATTTATAAGACAATTCATTTATACAAATATAAGTTCATAGATGAAATATATCATAATTACTTGATATGGATTTCTCAATAATAAGAACTTTTTCAATTAGTTATAACACTTATAAGGTAAATATTTGTAACTACATAACTTAATTAAATAATTTGTTTAAACATTATCTCCTTGTATATTTATCAATTCCAGGTGCTGATGAAGCCTAAATTTAGCTGTATAGAAAAGATAAAAACCATTGGAAGCACTTACATGCTTGCCTCTGGCCTGGAACCGGGAATTGAAGATACAGGAGGGGTTAGTAAATTTATTGTAAGGCACCACTTTTTCCCCTTTTTTATTTACTTATTTATTTTCATTTATTTTTTCTAAAATATAATATCCCATCTTCCAATATTTTTATTTATTTGTATGGATTTTGATAAGAGGCATGATATATTTCTTTGTCATCATTAGACACATCTATATTGTTAAAATTAAATGTGGATGAAATACGAAATAAATGTTAGATCTATGAGCTTAATGAAATGGTAATCGTCAATTCTAAAATAAGAACAAACTAATCAACAAAACTAAAAGGATCAAAACAAATAAAATATAAAAAACCAAACCCTTTGTTGCTTAGATGGATTATAATTATCTGGTAAATATTTTCTGTTAAAAAAAAGAAGCTTAATCTGTAAACAAAAAAATTGAATCTGTGCATGAACATGATAAGTACAAATAATCTATTGTTTTTTATAACACACAAAGAGATAAACTTTTTTTTTTCAATTGTAGGCACATTATTTACACATTTCTGTTGTAAAAACCCATTTCTTAATAAAATTATTGTGGTTCTCATTTATCCCAATTATTATTATATTATATTATATTAATATTCAGGGTGGGTCTGTGGTCTACAGAGTGAGTGTAAGACTGAGTGAATATTGTTTGTTTAATAATACTATTACTGATGGCCTTGACATGATACATTCTTATTACCGAGGTATTACAGATGTAGTCACATATTGTCAAGGTGAGGGTGATAGAAGGTATCATCATAAAATCCGGAACAATACATATCCAAATGTGATAAGAGTAGCTGGACAGGTTGTGGAAAGACTGAGATAGGAAGATCGGACGTGTTTGAGAACCAACTACGAACCATGTACAATCAGCAAGCTAAGCATATTAGCCAAAGAATATCACAGGAAGGTGGTATTTGTATCACAAATGGAGGGTATTTGCCCCCTGATTTTGTGGAGGAAAGAAATACAGCCAAGGGGTATTAGCCTTCGATTCTGTATGTAGGAATATTCAGTTTAAGGAAGGTGCAGAAACCATAGAAGAAATGACAAACCAAGTGTAGAACAAAAGTAGACAGATGTACTGATTTACTAATAGAGACAGTAACGGATCTAGGCTTTGCAAGGCTCTGGACAATACGCTATTGCAGGGCTCCCCTTGGTTAAAGCAGAGAGCTGCCAGATGGTTTGGGAGGTAAGACATACCACCAAGAAGAAGGGGGAGTCTGGGGAACCCCTAAAACTATAAATTCGTCTGCAATATATAAATCATTTATTTAATTTTGCAATGGTAGGGGCACTGGGCAGTCACCCTTCTTCCTCTGGATCCGATATCCAGAATAGAGGCATATCAGGTGAAACTGAGGTGGAAACTTAATTAAACTATGCCATAGCTCAGCACAGTTAGGGTATAGCATAGATTAGTACACATTTATACCATAGCTTTATTATAAGAAAAGAAAATATATCTACCAGGTATGTAAATAAGAAACCGGAATTTGCCAATAGAAAGCGCTAGCTGTAAATTTAGCTACCGTGAAATCCCGCTGGGGGCACCATTTTGTTTTGTTATCATCTGTGAAGGTGTTTCAACTCACAATTCAGTTGTCATACAACAGTGTATTTTGTGAAACAACAATAAACATGTCAAATTTTGTGCCTGGAAACTACGATTTGTGGACAGCATTGATTTTTTGTTACCATTTAAAGAAAACAGCAGCAGAATCCCATAGAATTCTTGTTGAAGCTTACGGTGAGTATGCTCTTGAGAAATCACAGTGTTTTGAGTGGTTCAAAAAATTTAAAAGTGATGATTTTGACATCAAAAACGAGACATGTGGAAGACCACCGAAAAAATTTGAAGACAGTGAATTGCAAGAATTGTTGGATGAGGATGACGCTCAAACCCAACAACAACTCGCAGATCAGTTAAGTGTGACACGAGAGGCCATTTCCATTTGATTGAAAGCCATGGGAAAGGTTCAAAAGATTGGCAAATGGGTTTCACATGAGTTGAACGAAAGGCAGCAGGAAAATCGCAAAACCATTTGCGAAATGTTGCTCGCCAGATACAAAAAAAAGTCATTTCTTCATCAAATTGTGACTGGCGATGAAAAATGGATATATTTTGAAAATCCAAGATGTAAAAAAATCATGGGTAACTCCAGGCGAACCATCGACATCGACTGAAGTGGTCTTCCACGTGTCTCGTTTTTTATGTCAAAATCACCACTTTTAAATTTTTTGAACCACTCAAAACACTGTGATTTCCCAAGAGCATACTCACCGTAAGCTTCAACAAGCATTCTATGGGATTCTGCTGTTGTTTTCTTTAAATGGTAACAAAAAATCAATGCTGTCCACAAATTGTAGTTTCCAGGCACAAAATTCGACATGTTTACTGTTGTTTCACAAAATACACTGTTGTATGACAACTGAGTTGTGAGTTGAAACACCTTCATAGATGATAACAAAACAAAATGGTGCCCCCAGCGGGACTTCACAGTAGCTAAATTTACAGCTAGCGCTTTCTATTTGCAAATTCCGGTTTCATATTTACATACCTGGTACATATTTACAGTATAATATATAATACAAGAAAATAACAATATGCCTAATATTATATTGTTTCAAAAGCTTAAAATTTGTTTGAACCTTTAGAGACCCAAAAGGTTAGTAACTAAAGATACAGAATGATGATAGGTTTCCAATCTCTGACAATAACAATTATGATAAAATCATTATAAATCTGATTTTTAAGTTAATTATTCTATAACTGCATTTATGAATTTAATTGTCCAATTATATCAAATTTATCATTTTCTTAAAAAAGAAAAAAAAAAGTTTTTCGCCACATATAATTCTGATAACATTATTAAAACTAGAACTTAAAAATTATTATTTATTAATTATTTTTATTTTGTCTGATAAATTTGTTACATTAGTTCCATGATCATTGCATATACATGATGGCAAAATTATTATATTTAAAATATCTACTACAGAACATCTTATTTATTATATTTTAATTTAACATCAGTTACTTATGCAATAGCATGACTAATTTTTCTATTAATTTATTATTTTCAGAAAATATCAAAACATCAAGAGCACAGTATCATTTCCCTAGTTGAATGTGCAATAGCTCTCATGACAACTCTAGAACAAATTAATAAAGAGTCTTTTCAGAGGTTTAAATTAAGAATAGGTTTGTATATGTTTCATAACAATGTATGGACTTAAAATATAAAAACTAAGTTAATGTTGAGTAGAGAACTTTATTAAGCACTTCCTTTATTTTATTCATTTTTAAAAATTCCTCACATTTCAGATTTCAACATTTCGGGTTTTCGTTTTAGAAAACAAAAACAACAGATAAAATAAAAATGAAATAGGAGGGGAATGAAATAGGAGGATCTAAAACAACATTTCAAGTTACAATATATAACAAGCCTAACTGATGATTTAAAAAACATTTATCTTCCTGATGTAAAACTTACAACCATTCGGACATATGGCAAACACAAAAAATAAAAACATTTATTTGTTTTTGTCATCAATTACATACTCCTGGTATAAAACAAGATAATGAATCGATTTCCTCAGCTAATGTCCAATCAGTTACCTATCAACTGTTAGTTGATGGAACTGTGAAAAATAAAAATATATAAAGAAAGGTATAAACAGGAGAGAATATAGATAAATAGCTGAACATATTAAGCAATATCTTTGATGCTCCTATTAGTTTTTATCACATAAAATTAAGACAAAATAATAGTATATATTATGGATTAGAATGTGAAATAATAGGCGTAAAATGTGTTGGTTATGCATAATACAACCAAGAAAAAAAAAAAAAAAAAAAAAATATATATATATATATATATATATATATATATATATATATATATATATATAATAATATAATAATATAGCTTTATTGACATCATTTTCATGACAAAAAGCCTCTCCCGGATGAGGTACAATGGAGTCCAGCTCAACAATATAATTATTCAAACATAAATAATGAAGATCCAAATATAATAGTATACTACCATATAAAATAAAATAATATCCTCAGCGCTTATTAAAATATACAAACAAAACAGAGAAAATATAATTTTAACATATAAAGATAAAACTTAAAATCCATTAATATACTAGTTCTTTCAAAATTCAATAAGATAAGATAAAATTCAAAATTCAGATAAAACAATCTTTATAGTTTATTAACAATTTTTAACCAGCATTCTCTGTCCCTGGCCACTTTCATCGTTTGTTTATATATATATGGAATCTAAACATATATGGGTCATTCTCGTAAGAGACTGTTCAAATTCGCTTCTTTTGGCTTTGAGGTTGTTATTACATGCCTCTAATTATTTTGGAATTGGCTCCAATTTTCGTATATATTATTAGTGAGTAAACCTATCATTAGTAAATAGTAAATGACCAAAAATATTTTCAATCATTAGGATGTCACCAAAGAATTTTTGTCCCCAGAGTATGGTGAAAACGAGTGCTTAAGTATGTTACCACTACAATTTTAGTTGTAGGCTCAGTTTGACACAAATTTTCTGGATTCCAGAGCAAAACTGCTACATTATGAGATATTGCATCGTCTAAGATCCGAGGAGTTCAGGGTTACAAGCTTATGAAACGAATATTACTCGACATATTTATGGCATCATACTTGAGCTCTCTGTGGTATCATATTTGAGCTAGAGACATAAGTTCTTGATAACCTTCTAATCATTTTAATCACAATTTACTTTAAATTAAAATATTTTGGCCATTCACTATTTAGTGATAGGTATCCTCACCAATAATATACAAAAAAACTTAAACCAACTCTATAATAATTGAAGGCATGTTAAAACAACCTCAAAGTCAAAAGATACGAATTTGACAAGTCTCATGAGAATGACACATATGTGTACATAAAACGCACACACAACACACACACACACACATATATATATATATATATATATATATATATATATATATATATATATATATATATATATATATATATATATATATATATGCGTTGTATGAATTTATTTATGTATAAAGTTAAAAGTTTTAAATAGGTATATAGTAATGGTATAAATATTTTTTAGCTGATCAATGCATTGTGGGTTTTATCTCTGAAAATGGGGCATTATTCGGAAACATTGAAATCTGAAATCTCAAGAATATTGTTAAAATTAATAAAATAAAGGAATAAAGTCCTCTTTTTAATATAAAATTATTTTTAAAAAAACAACTAAAAAATAGAACTTTTAAATAATAAAAACTAAGATACTTTTTCCCTTTAATAAAACAGCAATATCTCAACAGAAATGAGCAATATAACATTGTTTCATATACTCTTATTCCGTTGGAGAAATAAAGAAAAATACTCTAAATGATTTTAAAAGTGATTTATAGAATTCATTGAATCAACACATGCTTGTTGGCTCATTTTATATTCAGAATTTTATATTCAGGTTGATACATAACTCACTACCTATTAGGATAAGAATTAACAATTACCACATTGAGTTTATTATTAGTGGAAGTAAAACAAAGAAAAGGCCGAGAAATGATATGGTCACTTAATCTGCTCAAGACCTTTTAGGTAGGAATGTACTATTTTTAAAGTTAAAAACTATTTTGACTAAACTGATCAAATTTTGATAGGCCTTAGAGTAGTATACTAGGAAATAGATACCAATGTCGGAAATGGAGACAAGCTATTTAAATAATTTTCATTGGGCTTGGGGAAGGAAAGGGGGGGGGGGAGCAGAGTTGTAAACAATCATCAGCAATTTTTTTTAAAGGATCTGGCTAAATTGGTTTAAGAAGATGGAATCTATATGCTTAATTTGTTTAAAAATATTATATAAATTCAATAGTCATTTAGAGTATTTTCTGCTTGTAAAGTCTCTGTTTTTCAAAAACGCATCAAAATTTCATTTCATAAATGCTTTTTCAAAATTATTTATTCTGAACAAGTACTCTGAGATAGCTTGTTTATTTATTGTAATTATATGAGAATTAATCTTATTAGGTTTAAACCATGGGCCTGTAATAGCTGGTGTCGTAGGAGCACAGAAACCTCAATACGATATCTGGGGGAACACAGTGAATGTAGCATCTCGAATGGATTCGTGCGGGGTAATTGGAAGAATACAGGTAATTAAGAATATGTGTAATTGTAAATCTTCAGTATATTTAAAATTCTATTATGATCCAAAAATTATAATTTATTTTATAAGGCTTCATTCTACCATCATATATCTATTGTGTATTTCTTCATAAAATAGATACATTAACCAATATTTAACCCTCAAATTATTTAAATAATCAAATTATCACTATTTAATCCTCCTAGAATTGGGCAGTAAATGCTCTTTCTATGCATATTATTTCACTCTTATAAAATATTCTAGCAATATTGTATAAATATGATTATAACTTCCTAAAAATTAGGGAACATTTTCTAAGAATCGTGATATCGGCAAAAACTTACCCACTGTGAAAAGCTTCTTTCTATTAGACCAATCCATTTTAATTTTTTTTATGTAAAAAATCAATTAATCTTTTCACACAAGAAAATATTTTTTAAAAGTTCTTGAATGAAATTTATTCCTTATGAGTATTAATTATTATCTAAAATATTTCAGGTGACTGAAGATACAGCTAAGATTTTAATGAACGCAGGCTATGAGTGCGAATGTAGAGGACTAACTTTTGTCAAAGGAAAAGGAACATTAATGACCTATTTTGTCAAGACTATATTTGATGAAAAATGAAGAATGTATTTAACACTCTTCTGAAAATTCAATGTGTCTTACAACACTAAAACTTAATATTACCAAAGGTATTAGAATATCTAAAATTTGATCTGAATAGGCATTTTTGTGAATGAACCCTTTAATGCTGTAAACTCAATTACAAAAAACATTCCCAAATAATAATTGTGAAAGACATTACTTGTAAAATCATTGGGATATTACAAATACTAAGAAAATTTGAATATTTTTTATCCAATTACTTTTATTTTGTTTAGTTATTATAGAAAAAATGTTCAGTAAAGTTCAATAAAGTGTCCACTTTATGAACTTCCACTAAGATGCTTAACTGCAACTAGTATATTGAAGGTAGTAATTGAAGGTCGAAAATATTCTGAAACTTATTTTTTGTAAATAATATGGCCTTCAAGGCTTTTGTTTTCAGCTGATTTCAGTTTTCTGCATATTCATATTAGAAAGTATTCTTTAAGTGCATCAGTTCCAAGTGAAATTAAGAAAAAACATGTTATTTACAAAAAAATAAAATAATAATAAATAGAATAAAGGACTTAATTTTAATAAAATACCTATGCTAGAAATTTTATCTACAAAGAGCATCCTTAGGGATACATTCAGAAATTCTATGAAAACTTATGGCTTTATTCTGGCAGTACTTCTATAGTATTTGTCTTGAATGAACTTGGTTTAATCTCGAAGTAGAGATTCTCTTACTATACCATATGGACAGTATGCAATGGGCGTATTGAGGCTTGGTATTGGTCATATCCTCATTTTTGTCTCCTTTTTTTCTCATGTTGACTCTAAAAACAGAACTCTTGAGTAAATTTACCACTGACATATTTTTCCTTAATATGAACATATGTGTTCCTCTACATTGTTCATCAGTCTAGGATTGCTATTTGATAATCTCTTAAGTGTTCTCTGATTAAGGAAAGCGAAATATTATTAAAAAAGATTTCATAGCAATGGCAGAGAGGAGAGAGTAAGAAATCTCATGAAGCAAGATCTCTAAGGTTAATAATTTTCATCCTTTTCCTAAGTAAATAATACTTTTAAATTAAAAACATTGATTTTATATAGAATATATTCTTTGTGGAAAATTGGGTGATTTAAGACATTTGATTAAAATCTGGAATAAAACTATGTAGTATAGGTGCTTGTTTTTAAAAATTTGTTTCCCCTAATGAAACATAATGAAATCAGTTAACAATAATTATTTATATATAAAAAAAAACTGATCATCCCAGAAAGAGAACATGGTTCTTTTTTTTAAATAACAAAATTAAGAATAAATTTTTTTATAAACCTACTGGCATAGTGTGTGCCAATTACAAACCTGCCACATTGTGGCACACATACCTTGAGTTGCGCACCTCTGATCTAAGTCATAATTTAAAAAAAAAAATTGATAAAATTTTCCTGTCTGCACAAGAGTAACCTTTATTTGTCCTGTATCATTTAGTCTAAAATAAGTTTATGGCCATCTGATTGATATAAACTATACCCAATGTTGTTTTATTTATTAGGATCCGCAGAGTATTCCTGTGACTGCATAGTTGGAAGCTTTAAAGGGTCAAAATGCCTTTATAGATGTATTTATATTTTTCTTATAGTGATTTTTTAATTGTAAATATACTGGGAATGGTATGTTATTATAACAAATAGTTTCCAGAATTGTACATTTTAAGATATTTATAATTATACTTAAGAAATAAATATATCAAATTATTTCTGTATGTTTTCAATTTCCCTACTTTTACTGTCTACTAGTATAAAATTTTATTTTAATGAAAGCTTCTAATTACACTAAGATAATAATTACATTTCTTAATAATAAAAAAAAAGTCTATTCAGCAATAAGTTATCTGAATAATTTGAATGACAAATACTTGAAAAATTTCACAATTTGGTTCATTGGGCAGCCTGCTTAAAAACAAGTAAGAATATAAGCAACCTCAAGCCTAAAGCTGACCCTCATATTACAAAAAAAAAAAAAAATCTTAACAGCATTCTCTCTCCCCCTACATTCTCTGTACAGACTACATTCAATCAGAACCCTTCTCGTATTTAAGAGTACTAAATAATCTTTTAGGATTTTAAATATTAATAAATTTTATACATACTAAATTGACATTAATTAAAGAAAACAAGGCTTCATTATTTTAATATATATTCTTCTTCCCTATACCATATGGATATTGCTCACTTGTAATACTTTTTTTAGGGGAGAGAGATTTAATTAACAGTAAGAAAATGTTTGGTAGTTTTATAAAAACAATTTATTGTTATTCTTTAGATCTGTTTGGTTTTTTTTTTTATATCAAACACATTATTTAATCTAAAAACAGGAAATAAAATTTACTGTAAAAAAATGATGTTTAGAAGCTAGTAGAAAAGTTTGTTTTGCAACTTTATTTAAAATTTAATAAAAGTTGCCACATAAGGACGAAACATCAGGTAAAAAGATCTTTTAAAATCAGATAAATTTAAAAAAAATTATAAGGATCACAGAAATAAAGAAGAAAAGTAAAGAAAATCAAACATAATTTAAATAAAATATTATGAATACACTAAGAACAGGAGGAGCTAGTTTGGCTGAGCTGGGATTTGTAACAGGTATTTGAAGGTAAGCCTAGTCAAGTACGGGAAGTATGTGAATGGGTGGGCCTCCCAAATGGGTGATAACTCTCCAAGTAAGGTCAAATTGTTCAGAATTATCACGCTATTGCCTCACTTCTCCCTGATAAGTGGTTTTTCAGTATATTAAAAAGTTTTTGTCCACAAATGGTCTGCGATACTAATGGGAGGCCACCAGAAAGAAGCAGAAGGAGACAGGATGCTCTGGAGACGCCCAACAATAAAGAACAGTAGTCCATAACATTTATTTATTTCCATCCCTATCTCACCTTTTGGCAATGGTAGATTAGGCAATAAAGAGATATCACTGATATCCAATTACTAAAATTTGTTGTCCACTTCTATCCTCAATTTCTCATCATTCCAATACAGTGTGTTATGTTTATAATTCAACAAGTACAATTGAAATTGTTATATTAACGTTCATATCCAAATTGGTAATGAAAAAATATAGATTGAAAATCGAATAAAACATTTGTAGCATTTTGGTTAACAAGGAGGTTATATTGATATAGCAATCCTCCCCACATTAATCAGAAAGTCAATGATAGGAGAGTCTGCTGGGTGGTCTCCTCACAATGGTCAATCTTCTTAGTTCTAATTCTAGAGGTGACGGTTCTTGAGATGGCTCTACCAGAGGCTCCTCAACAGCTGATTCTGAGCGAGGCATAACAAGATCTTGACTTGATCCAGGACCTTCTTCTTCTTCCCTTCTCCGACAGCTTTGTTCTTCAGTATCCCTAAATAGGATTGGCCATCCTAGTCTTCTCTCTTGATCCGAAGGCTCCACTCTTCGCTCACTTGTGTTGAACGCATCTGGTCAACATGACATCGTTCATTTCTTCCGTTGATCATAATTCTGTACATAACGTTTTCTTCCCTTCCGAATTTCCACTCCCCATCTCCGTTGAAGTTCTGTACTTGCACTTTGTCCCTGATCTTGAATTATCTCTTGTTCTTTTTATCGTTCATCCCTTTTGGTAATTTATTAATCAGGTCCAGCTGTGTTTGAATATTTCTTCCGAACATAAGCTCAGCAGGACATCTTATGGGACCACTATGAGGTGCCTTCCAGTACTGCATTACGAACTCGCAGAGTTTCAAGTTTAGGTCCCCTGGCTTTCCTCAAAGGGTTGTAATGTTAGACCATGGATCTCTGGAGGTATGGGCTGCTTAACTGGTACTGCTGCTGGCTGAAGAGCTTCTACTAATAATGCCATCAAGTCCTCTACCATGACTTTTTTATGAATTAAATAAATGAACGAATCTAGTTACCGTATCGTTCTCAACAACGTAACATAATCTTCTTCACCATCCTCGTCGCCATTTGTTATTTTTATAATTCAAGAACAAGTACAATTGAAATAGTTATATCAACGTTCATATACAAATTGGTAATGAAAAAATATAGATTGAAAATCGAATAAAACATATGTAACATTTTGATTAACAAGGAGGTTATATTGATATAATACAGAGCAGCTTCAATATTCTGGCAGTTTTCCCGGTACTAGTAATCTTCTTCTCCTCCGAGCTCCAAAGTTGTTCTGGGTAGGATGCAAGTTCTCTGATTTGCTGATTACTTCTAAATATAAATTAATTCTTTGAACCGCGGTAAGTTCTCCTCATTCATTAACTCTTCAATTGTATCCTTCCGGATCATCTTCTTCCTTCTGTCGGGCTTCTCTGCAATCCTTAACCATAGATTCTCCAGATTTGTTGAGCTGTATCTGTAAACGTATCTGGTCAATTCTTCTCCCAGCAAAACATTAAGAGGCATTGCCCGCCACGCTAGGGCCTGCACTACTTTATCCAAAGTCAATTATTCTATATGCTCTAGTGGCCCGAAGCAGAACCTTACACTACATCAACACCAGCCTATTTCTATGTCTTTGTTTGAGGTTTCCAAGCAGTCGATAAGATATCATACAGATGCATAGTTAAATTTTATAGTTCCCACCAAACATATAACTCTTCTCCCTCCCCCAACTTATGTAAAAATATTTGAAGGAATAAGTATTGGCAAGTTTACTAACAAGTATAATTATGAGGATTACCAATATCAACAGGCAATGAAGATTAAAAAAAAGTTGGTCTGATTCAGGGAGACTTATAGTGAAAAGCAACTGTGGATTTAGACAAATTAGTCAGTCCTTATACTTGAGCATTTGAACGTATGTTGGTGAGGACACTATTGAATTGGGGTTATTGGTTATCGTTTTTATTTTATTTTTTTATTGGGGCATAACATCCTTTCCTTTCCTAGTAAGGCAAACAGAACGGGTTTTCCTATACCAACCTATTCTAACTAGAGTGGGAAGGTCGAGATTCGTTACGTGATGCCGCCACCAAATTAATTTCAACCCATCCAGACCTGATTCGAACCATAACAGTCTTGAAGTGGCTAATATGATGCCTTAACACTCCCAGCCTTAATTGGTTATCGAGCTATGTGCAGACTGCTGTTTCAGCATGAAAACCATTATTTGCATCAACTTGAGGAAGCATCACCCTCTCCAGACAATTTGTGTTCCCACAAGCAATACATATCTGCAAGAAGACTGTATCTCACAACAAATAAAATAATTTACAACTTAATCTTATCACCGAGTATTGTGAAGTCATTTTCTAAATAAATATAAATAAAAAACTGTGTCTCACAAGCTGCCAAAATGCTTTTCAGTTTTTGAATTTGATTCTAAAGATTTAAAAAAAAAAGTAAATATAATATATAGTAAATACTACCTGAATTTTATAGAAGCCAAGCATATTTTGGTTAATTAATAAATTATCATTTTAATTTTATTCAGACTAAACCATAAACTGGCACTTTTGAGTGAAAGAATCTAATACTTCTTTATCAATGTATTAATTGAACATTGTTTTAAGAATTGTTAATATCTGGAAATAGAGGTTGCTAAGCATGCTGAAGCAACATTCCACGAATCAGTTCACCACATTTTTGAATGCCTTTTTTTGGTTTTATAAAGCTGATTTCTTTATTGAAGTAGCTTATTAAAAACCCTCTCAAGCCTAGACCTAAACCTTGCATGGATATTTAATACATATTAGTATAAATGTATTTATAAATATAGATCTAGCCATCTATTTCCTCAGTATCAAACACTGTTCTGTCGGATCCAACTTATAATATATTTTTGATATAGGCAAGTGAAATTATAACAGAAAATAAATCCTTTTATTTATTACTTCAAAATCAACATTATTTCATAAAATAAAAATATGGCATATTTGTGATTCATATATATCTTTAATTATAAAAGAAAAACTTTAATATTACATGTGAAGTACAACTGATTTTGGGCATGATAACAAAAACATATGATGATTACTTATAAAATCCATTTGAATCGAAACCGCAAACCAGGCTTCTAAGAAAATTTTAAGGTTACTTAGCAAACTGGGGAAATAATATTTAATATGTTAAATAATAATATAAAATGCATCTGTTGCCATTAAAAAAGCAAAACTAGATCATTTTATCAATATTAAAAGAAAACTTAAATACATTATAATTTTCAATAGGTTAAATAAACTGAAATTCTATTAAAAAATCAATACCAATCAAAATATACTTTAGCCCCTTGTTTACGGTTTTAATACTTATGAGGAATGTTTATTAGCCTATCTAGAACCTAACCCTTGAGTTGTCGTGCCAGTGCATACAGTTTAATGGAGATTTTTGGATCTATTTGACGAAAGTGAGATCCAGTTACAGAGGAGTTAAATTAATCCTTCAGTATACTGTTTGCTTTGCAAGAGTAAAAGTGGTTTATATTTAGTACCAACATTTTAATTTTTTTAAGTGAAATCCTACTTTTTTTTTATTGTTAACTTGTCATAATGGCTGAAATGTAATTAAAACATTAACTTCAACCATTTTTTAAATTTTATTATTTACAATTAGATTGTCATAATTAATAAACTAATTTATTATTTACAATTGAACAGAAAATTATTGTAACAATCATTTTCCGCAGTGATTGTTTATTTTACAATTATTATAATTTATAAAGAGGAATAATCATGATGAATTAATTGTATGGATTTTCTAAAGAAATTGTAATTTCAATTACTTTTTTTTTTATATTTCAGGTAAAAAACGTTAGAAGTATTGCATTATATACTAGTAATTCATTACGCTAAGAGGTGTATTAATTTTTCAATTATAGTTTTCTCCAAGTTGTAAAGTTTATAGGTATATCATTTTAACAGGTAGAATCATTCGCAGATTATTTTTCCAGAAACAAGAGAACTATGATTTCCAACTTGATATTATTGAAAATATACGGAATGTTTAGAAAAGGCAGAAATTTATTTAATTGTTAATTCTAAAAAAGAAAAAAATCAAGTATAAAAGAAGGAACTTGATGGAAATAAAACATTTTTCCTAACAAAAAATAAATGATGCACTTTGTGTGCCGCACGACTATTTACAAGCTGAGAACAGGCACGACTACTTAAGGGTTAATGAAAATATACATAAATACTTACAAAATTATTAGTTATATCACAAAATTCCAAGAAGGTATAAACTCTAAAGAAAACTAACATAAAATTAAAACTTAACACAACATATCAATATAGCTTCAGTTGCCAAGAATGATACAATGAAAAAAAAAAATTAAGACTTCCAACTTGGGAAAGAACAAAAATGAGAAACAGATTTCAAAGAATTAATTCAATATTAATTTTTTTTTTTCAAAAGTAATAAACATAATCATAGACAAATAAAAACAATAATTTTTTTATATTAAATATATAATAATATTATTATATAAATAATTAAATGAATAAAGAAATTTATATGATCTTTGATTTCTTGTTGTATAGCATAATAACAGGTATACAAAACTGAAGCAGAAGGAATGTTACAATATTTGGCATATCAAAGCAATGCCACTAACACATTTTACTTACTGTTCTCCTTATGGCCCACCTTACAAAGGTATTAGCACATTTCCTTCCTCTTTTTATAGTGCTTTATCTGTTTCTAAACAACACTACTAAATAAAGCACAAAGAGAGAAGGAAATATATTGAGACCAATCCACAAGGGATTGTCCTGATCCCAGCTCTTTTCACAAATAGCTGATGATGAAAGCACCTAGTGAATTACTTTCTTCATAGAAGAAATAAGTAAAGTTACACTTAAATGTTAAATTAAATTCCATCAGTCAACATGAGCAACTGTTTCATTAATTTCAATAGGATTCTCAAGGTTGTTTGAATTATAGCTTATATATCTAGTATATTTGACATTTTCAAATTCAATATTAGTATTTATTACAATATGATTATCATTGATTATTTCTGTTTGACTTTCAGGTTGAGGTTCCTTGACTGATCCATCATTGAAATCAATTAGTTCATCAAGATGTAACACTACCCTTTTATGTTGTATCCTTTCAGCAGGAGGCTTAACCTTCTTTCTATTCAATATAATCCTCGGAGTTCTTCGTGATGCCTGATTTCCTATGCTTTTCTCTTCAGTAATATTTTTGGTAACTGATATTTCTATATCTCTTTCAAAGTCAGAATCACTTTCTACATACTCTATCAATTTTTTTCTATTTCTTTTAGTTTTTTCAGCTTCTTTAATAATACATACATCTCTGGATTCTGAATTTGGTAACTTATCATCATCTACTGCAAGTGGATCTTTTTCGTCATTTAAACCCAAAACTTCAGACATTTTTGATAATACCTCTAGATCTACTTTCCTTTTCTTTTTACCAAATTCTTCATCTGTATTAGAATCATCTGATTCATCATCATATTTTTTCTTGGACGATTTGCCCGCTACAACTGATGACAAGGTTTTCTTTCTTCCTTTCGAACGCTTCTCAGTCTCTGTAAAACCTCGTCCATATGTTTTAATAGTATCTTTGTACACAGTATCAATTTCAAGTTCACGGACAACATTTGTTAAATCAAATTCAGAATGACGGCTCAGGACTTTATTAATAAGGGATCCATGTAATTTTTCTTCTTTTTTAAATTTGCTTTTCAAATTTCTTCTAGATCTATCAGGAAAAATGGATTGCATAGTTTCAAAATCACAGCCTAATGAATTAAGAGCCTTATAAAATTTGATAGTGTCAAGGTGTGACCATCCACAACGATTAGGATTTCTAACAGGTTTCCTTTTTTTTAATTCACTGTCAATAACTGTTTCAAAGTTACAATTCTCTAAATTATTAGACGGTTTTATGACCAAGCTTTCTTGAGCGACTATCACTTTCCCATCTGCAGAAATTTTTAACTGTGGTACAGGTAAGACATCATCAGCACATTCATCTGTTTCCTCACTGTTATTTTCATTTGTATCTTTATCTGCCGACACATCACCATTCTTCTCATCCACTTTTTCTGCAGTTGCAGAGTTGTTTAATGTGTTCAGAAGCTTTTTGTCCGAAGACTGAGGCATTGGATTAGTTGAAGGATTGTAAAAAATTAAATCCATCATAGTAAGTTTCGAGGCATCTGGTTCTTGCTGTTTACCAAATTTTTTCAAAAATTGCTCTTTAGCTAGCGATCCCATTTTACTATATGATGATGTAGTAAATTTTTCAGGTCTTCTAATTTTCCCTAGTGCAGCAACATTAGGTTTGAAATTAGCTCTTTGATGAGCACTAACTTTACTAGGAGTTGCCTCAGTATTTTTTATTTCGTATTTTTTTCTTTTAGTTGTTTTTGAGCCATAATTACTTTTAGAAGATATGGCCAGTTTATTACTTTTCGATGATTCTAAATTTTCTTTATTAAGAACTTTGGAAACTTTATTAGAGCCAGTATCATCAACTTCACATTCCACACTTCTATTTTTTTCTGATCTTTTATTGTCATTTATTTTTTCTGTTGAGTCATTCAAAGTAGTTTTACTTCCATCATTCAGCAAAACTTCTCGACTTTCTTTATCAACTACATTTTTTCGGTCATGATTTTGTGAATTTACTTGCTGACTGCCTAGTGAAGATATTTTGCTCAGAATGTCATAATTTATCAGTGATTTCGCTTTTCTGTTAGAATCGCTTAAGATTGAAGAATCAACATTATCTTCAGAATCGGAACCACTTCGTATCTCTGACCTCTCAATCAATTTTTGTTGAGGTTGAGAAACAGAGACAGTTGTGAAGGATGAAGAACCATTAAGGTTATCAACTAAAATGTCTGAGCTACCAATACTTTGTATGGAGCCATTTTCATGTAAATCAGCTTTGGGGATAATAGGTATTGAGTTACTATCATTATTTGAAATTGACTTACTTCCATTATCTTCAACAACACTGTTTGAAGAAGTGTCAACAGATTTACTAATACTTTTACTGATATTACTTGCTTCAGAATCCTTGAACAATGCAGTTGCATTATCCTTCAATCCACTTAATTCTTCAGATTTTTTCCTTTCTCCTTTAATTTCTTCAACTAGTAAGACTTCAGCACCTATTGGATTGGGATTACTTGATACATCATTTTTGTTGTTACACACAACTTTAACAGTAGGTCTGCTATTATTGTCATCACTCTTGTTTTTTGCAGCTGTGTTGAGTTGTAACTTTGGTTTGAATTTTAATTGCCTTAGGGACATTTTACAATGTCTTAAATACTTAGATCAATGGTAACAAATGAGGACAATGCTTCTTTCCCATGCAAACCATACAAATTTCGAATTACAAGTCAATAGCACAGGACTCCAACTTGTCACATTGCATATATATAATTTTTTTTTAATATACTTTTATCTAGTCCTGTAGCTTGTCAAACATTTTAAAACGTTAAAGAAAATACAACACTCTATGAAATTCATACAATTTGATTTGTAATAAGGAGAATAGTTAAATTCACTCAAAATAAAAGACACTAACACTCTATCTAGCATAACTATTAGATGAATACAGAGGAGTAGGTAAGACAGGTTATAACCTGCACGAAGTAAATTCCTAGAAGGCGGTATCGATGCTAATTTGGCCTTTGAATATATAGGTATGTTCATATTTTCAGCTAAATATGAAAAAGATTACTGAAACATTCCGTCATAGGAGTTACTAATAGTGTATTTTCGACTTCTTTAATAATTTTCTAGAGTGAAACTGATAAAAAATATCCTTACATCTAATATTTTGAAATAAATAAATTGTTTAAAATTTTTATGTTCCAAAATGGGCTCTATTACTTCCAAATATTATTAAAATCAGATAAGTATAAATAGTGAATGATTAGATGTGTTTACTTTAGCGGGAAACAACCATTAGACGACGGGATGAAGAATAATCATTTTAATTCCTTAATCTTCAAGTACTGACTAAGATTTTCCTTACACTAGTACTGACACATGGTCCCACGGACCACCTTATTTGAAAATTAATTAATACAACCAAATAAAATATTTATAAATTTTATTGTTTGTTATTACTTACTAGTTTGTTTAATTTGTTATTACCTTCTTATATTGCACACAATCAATGAATATATGATATTTTTTCAAATTTCAGTAAATAAGGATCAATAAAGAAAATAGTAAAAATTAAAAACTACATATTTTAAAACTTATGTATTTACAACGAATTGATTAAAATATATTTAATTTTGATTTTAAACAATTAAAATACTATTAATAACACTAAAAATACTGTTCAAAATTTAAATTGTCACTATTCCAAGCAATTGACACATAGTTTCTCGGAGCACTCAAGCATGTTTTTTTTTGCATTTTTTACAAAGGAAAGATGTTTTCCTCATTTTTTTTGCTGGGCATATGTAACAAAGCTTTCGCTTATTTCTCGGAAGTTTTCCCACGTCATCAACAGATACAGTGCTTACTTTTATGCCTAATAAATCGGCAATTCTCGCCCGAATGGTCCTCGGAACATGAAGGTTTGCCATTCTAGCCTTCATATATGATTCAACTAGCTGGCGACCCAATGTTTTATAAAAACAACTTCTATCTATAAATTTTCATCTTTGCTAGACTTTTGAAGAACGAAGGCATTGTTAGTAGTCATATCGACAATCCTAAAAAACATTGCCACTGGCCATCTAGGTGTACGGCGACTTGACGAATATGTTGAGCATCCCTTGTCCAATAAATAAACTCCACCTTTCGTATTATTGTAAAATGAAATGATTTCTGGCTTACCAGATTCTTCCTCATGTTTTCCGTGGTGCATTGAAGACAATAGAATAACTGCCCTTCCTTTTTCGGTACAAATGAGACCGATGTCAAATCTTTTGTAAAGCCATAACTGGATGAGCCTACGGTTCTCTTCCTTGATGGCAAAAATTCAGGAGGGTTTTCTCTTTTATTTTTGTTAGAGTGCCTAAAGTAGTGGCTAGTTCATTTGATTAATTGAATTGAGAAATTACTATTTTCGATGTGCTAGGTTGGGGTTCTATATTTGTTACAGAACTAAAAAATAAAAAAATGTATAAATTCGAAAAGAATAAGAAAAATAGTTTATATTTTAATAAAATTTATAAATTTAAAAGTATCATTAATTAATATTGACTAAGAAATATAAAACATTAAATGAAAACTTACCTTGAAAAAATAAAAGAAGTCACACAAGTACTGACGTTTGGTCTGTGGGACCAGATGTTGTTTATATTTTGTAAACTAACTTTAATATCAACGTTTCACTTTCACATCCAATAAGGTACGAATTAATAAGGTACGAATTAATTATGTAACAGGTGGTAATAATGATAATTGAGGGTTTTAAGACTGCAAAATAAAAGTTTATTGAAGGAAATGATAGTTTTTTTAATAAACATTGTAAACAGGAATGATAACAGCAAAAAATTATTGACGTGATACATCTTTTTGGAGAAATACTTTAGTATCTATTTTCTATCTATTATCTACAATAGATTTTTTTTTTTTAGAATCACCCATATGTATATATATGTATATATATATATATATATATATATATATATATATATATATATATTATATATGATATAATACATATATAGCAATAAACATTTTAATAAAAATAATGCGTTTTTTCCCTTTCAGCAATGCAAAATATTTTTGGAGAATTTAATAACTAGGCACACTAAATCATTTTTTAAAACTTTATTTTAGAGTAAACTTACAAATAGCGGAACTATGGAAGGAAGCTATAGGGACCACTGAATGGAATACTACTAACTAGATCTTGGGGATATAAGTATGTAGACAGTACTATTATACTGCTGTCTCAGGTAGTGCTGAGGGATGGATGAGTTCATGACGGAAAAACAATGATATTTCTTCTTCTTGAATACACCCCTAATGGCACTTTTTAAAATTATAGACTGAATAGTAGCTGAAATTATAGTGCAACGACAAGATAGGGATTGGGATGGGCGGTTCAAAACTATCGGTACCATAGTTCGTATCGGTCATTAGAGAAATTAATCTCAAATTATTTTCTTTTAAATTTTTTTATACCTGAAGAAAAAAAAAATCGTCTTCTTAGTCTATCGCAAGGCAGTGTGAGGCCTCCGTTTATAGAGCCTAATCCGCATGTATCTATCCTGAGCCCCTTTTCTTCTCCTCGTACAATCCATTTCTCTCCGGTCAAAGGCTTCCTTTATTCCACTTTTCCATGTCTTCCAAGCCGCCCTCTGGGTCTTCTACCTCCAACCTGTGTCTCATAAGTGATCCTTGCCAGTCTGTCTTCTGGAATTCGAGTAACATGCCCAAACCATCTTAGCTGGTTTTCCTCTATTATATACTTTGGATTCTGCAGGCCCAGGTTGGATCGGATTGTGATGTCGGTCTCTCCTAGTCTTTCCTTCAACCGTACGGTGGTAGCTCATCTCCATCGCTTGGAGTTGGCTTCTATGTTTACTTGTTACGGTCCAAGACTCACTTGAGTATGTCAAGATTGGCAGGAAAGTATTTTTAAAAATCGTTATTTTTGTAGATTTGGGTACCTCTTTCCTTTCCAAAAAGCCTTACTTAATGCCATTAAAACACCTTCCGGCTGCCTTGATCCTCTCTTATTTTCCCATCTGCCCAGCCATTCTCGTTCAAATGTGATCCCAGGTACTTAAAATCGCTTACTTGTTCTATTCTGATCCCATCCAGTCTTATCACACGGTGATGGAGGTTGGTCCTCCTTCCGACATGCATAATTTTTGTTTTTGTCACATTAATCTCCATGTTAATTTTTTTTAGTCGATCCCTCAGGATCCGCTTGTTAAACTGGAGATTCTTTCCATTGTTACCAAAGACTACCAGGTCATCCGCAAAGGCCAGTAAGGTGAACTGGGTAGGAAGTAATCTTTTACCACTCCTTTTTATTTCCTAATAAATTTAAAAATGTACAATAATGCCAGCACAGTTATATTATATTTTAATGTAATATTAGCAAATTAAATTCAGAGAATTGCAATCTTGGAAATTAAAGGACATGCACATTTCTCCTAGACTGTCCTATTTTGGTTTATTATTGGCTATAAAGAACTTTTGTAATCGACAAATAAAAATTTAATCCCCTCCCTTCCTAAAAATTTGAGGTTTTAAGTAGAATCAAAAAATCGAATAAAAAAAAAATTATCGTCCGAGTCTAATGGCCTGTTTCTTTTGAGATTTGATACCAAAATCACAGGTAATTCCAGAATAATCCTCGGAACTGGATTAGAGATTTTATTCACCCATATATCGGCCATTTATGAAGATAGAGGAAAATACAAAGTATTTTAGAATCATCATACCAAGGCCAAAGTCAAAAACATTTTAGAATTTATTATTTTAATTATGATTCCAAAATACTTTTACTTCCACTAATTGATTGTTTTTTGGATTATCTATTTGGATAAAATTACAGTGTTAATTTATTTATTTTTGTTTGCACTTCTGATTATCTACATGAATATTCCAGAATACATCCTATTAAAAGTGTTAAATTAATTATTGTAATAATGTGTTTATGCAGAATTATAAAGCAAATACCTAATTGAAAACCTCAGCGAAAAAAAAGTTATAAAATAAAATTACACAAATTATTTATTCCTTCTGAAAATCAGTGATAGCAAGTTACTGATTTATCGATACTGTCGATAGTTTTTCTTTTTCTTTCTTTTTTTTTTTTAGAAAGGAAAACTTTCAAAAATTTCCGAACCTGTTTAAGCTTTTGGATCTTTTTAAAAGGTAGAAACCAGATTACAAACTTAAATAATCTCTCAAAATGCAATACAAATAAAGACCCCGTGCTACTCTCTCGCTCGCTTTTAGGCTGCTCCTCTTTGTACTATTCGCCTACGAAAATCATAGAAAAATGAATGTTCTCTAAAGATGCTAAAAACAAATTAAAAAATATATTGAAGTGTGCTCTATGAAGCCAGTTCTTTGCCTTACGCGATTCAAAGATAGACACGCATGCCCTAGTGATTATTATTTACTTTTATTTATTTTCGTTAAGAATTTGAGTTATTGCATTTTTTTAAATTGTTACCGTTTTTCCTGAGATACTCGTTTTATTGAAAAAAAAATCTCGATTGAATAAAGTTTGATTATCTTATCTTAGTTTGATTTACTTATTTCACCAAATATATACTCATATCAATTCTCTATGTTTGTCCATTCAAAAAAATATGAATAAAGATAAAAAATGTGAGTTTCATTGTCCTTAATAAAAAAGGTTATATTCTGGATGGGGGAAGGGAGGAAGGAAGGACCGAAAATCACAAAAAGACCAGTAATTTTCTAATCACTAAAATTGTCATTAAAATGCAAAAAAAAAGTTAAGTTAGGGTCGTAATTAAAAAAAAAAAACACATTATTTACGAGTAAAGTTTACATGAGGATTATGAACTTTTAAATGAATGAATCAATGGTCTACTGACGTGGAACTGGTTTAAACCTGTTGGGTGAGAAAACACATGATATTCCTAAATTAAACAATTTTCAGAATGCTGAATAAATTTAATTAAGGAACGAGAACGGGATCCATTGATACCGCGATGCACTTGTGGATAATTACTGCCCGTGTCGCACTTGTGGATAGTAACGGGTTTTACTATCCCCAATGAACAGTGGAGGATCCGGAAATTTTAAGAGTAGGGAAGAGGCGCACTTATGTACCATGTCCTCCAATCCTCCTTGCCCTCCTAAAAACTTTAAAACATTAAATGCTTAGATCACGTTTTACAATCCACATTAATCAATCCAAATTCAATAATTATTTCAATAAAAGTCGCTGATATATATGTAATAGTAAACAGTTTTCAAGAAAATGTTTATTATCCGCCTTTTAGAGGGAGAAGGGCGTGCTACCCGCGCCCTCCTACTGGATCCGCCAGTGATACTGAACGTATTAAAATCAAAATATCAACGAAGTTTCCTAGATTTGTGCAGTTTGGTATTATGAGAGGGTACAACTTTACAATCGGGTCGCATTATCATTGGATGCACCCGAAGACACTCGAAGTTCGTCGTAATAGCACTCTCTAGCGCCATTTCTGCTAACTAACTGCTTTGTATTCAATTGTAATATTCGTATTCATTAGAATTACTAAACTTATTAATGTTTTAATTAAATATAATTTAAAATAATTAGTGCTGTTGACTTCTGCCTCACTGCTGTCCTTCAAGAGATAAACACAATCCCAACAGATCCTTTTCAGTTTAAGTCCGGGGAGGGAGAGAGGGTTTGCTGTAATTTCAATTATTACTACTTTAATTAGATCACAGCTGTCAACCAATGATTTTGGTTCATTTATATATATAAGTAGAGTATGCTGCTGAGCTCTTTCTGCAAATTTATATCTATAGTCAGAGGGAATAAGTTGGTAAGTCGAAAAATGGTCCTCCCGAGTTATGCGTATTGTGATCATCTTCTAAGCCTTCTGCAAACAGTGAACAGCTCACCTCTATATCTTGAAATGATTTAGAATTGTGAGTTACTAACTTCTTTATTGTTTGCAAAAATCTTGGGAGATGAACACTATAAACATAACTCAGGAGCACCATTTTTCGACTTACCAACTTATTTCCTGTGACCATTGATATTATGTACTCCAAGTGAATTTTGGTCTACATTGATCTGGTCTAGGCTGAGTGTGTTTTGGTATAAAGATGAACCTTTTACCAATTTTACCTATGAGGTGTTAATTCGTGATATAAAAAAATTAATGTAGTGATACTAATAAATAAATTAATTTTTTTTTTTCTTTCATGGTAACCCCAGGAAATGAAAATTTATTTATTGAATACATGGAACATGCCTTTTAGAGGCATACTACATATATGTTTTTTTTATTCATTTAATTTAAATAATACAACAATATATATATATAAAATAATTAAATAAACAATAAATAATTTATAAACCTTTAAATAACAAAAGAATTATAGATTTTAAACTTATAATTTTTTTTTTCCTTCAATCCTTTATTTTCCTACGAAATTTATTTATATATACATATATAAATATATATATATATATATATATATATATATATATATATACATTTTATTTTTTTTACGTGTTTAAGTAGTGTCAGAATTACTCACCCTGAATTTTTTCCGGTCCAGATTTAATGCAGAAAGACCTTTGTGTGAAATAGAGCATTACTTATGTTTATTTAAGAACTATCAAAACAGTGTTTTTTCTACAGTTTTAAAGATTTTGTCGCAACCCCTGTCAAAATTTATTTGTTATTTTTTGTAAATACCTTTTGAACTAAATTCTATGAATATGTGTAATTTCATTTTTAAATAAAAGAAGAAAGTCAAAATCAGAAGAAGTTTGAACTATATTATTAAATTATTTGAAGTATGAAATTTTGATTTGTACATGAAGAATTCATTAATATGCATTTATTGATTAAGTATTGGTCAGTTAAGTAGATTGGTCTAGTCATTATAGCATTCAGCCTATATGGGAAATTTAATTGTTTTCAATTGTCTCAACAATTGTAAGCTCTATTTCTGCCTACTAGAAATATTCGCTGGAGGCATCTTTATTTACCAGTTAAAGATGTATTACTGCATTAAATGACAGCTTGTTATGATTTATTGTAGATTAATAATAATGAGTACTAATTCTAATTTTTAATTAATTTATCAATGCTTCAACATTCATTTATTTCAGCATTCATTAGAACATTAAAACAAATTATAGTTGTCAACTCACTTAATCTCATAATAGCAAATAAAGTAGAGCTCAAGTTTATGATTAATCATGGAGTAGGCCCTTCATTTCATGTAACATATTTAGGCATGTGCAGCACATGAGTCCTCCCAAAAAAAAAAAAAAAAAAAAAAAATTTTTAAATATTTGTCTTCTATTTATGACAAAGAACCTATTTGATTGTTAGCTAAAAATCTATATAACAGATATATATACAAGCTATTATAATACATTTAAAATATTATCATCAATTTAAAATTTACTTTAAAGCTGTTGACTATTGGTATTTGACTTATCTTTTAACCCGAGAGAGGTGTAGTGGTGAGCATTTTGCTCACAGCTATTGAACATTTATTATAACTTGTCATTAAATAATTGTTTTTATCACTCCTTCTGTCTAGCTGGAGCTTAGGTTTATACTGAGAGAATAATGGTGTAAAAATAAACAAAAAATTTTTTAAAAATATATAGTAAATAAATCTACTTTTTTGCCAACCTGTATCTGGAATCAAATCCTGCACAAATAATCCTCGTTTTTTATCCCCAGTTTTGCCATTTCAACCTTCATCTGCTCTGGGTAGACCTTTATATTTTTGAGGTCAAGCACTTTATCAAAGATTTGCTTATTTAATCTGTTCTTGTACATCCTGCCCATATGTCCAAAGAATTTAAATTTTCTTATTTGGATCGCCGGTTCTGTATCTTATATATATAGATAAGTTCCTGCAGGGAAGAAGGAGCAGAACAGTAGTGGGAAGAAGTGACCGGAAGAGAGGAAGACCAAGCACTCCGAGAGGATGAAGGAGATGTAGAGGGAGAGAAAGGAAAAGAGGAAGACAAAATGATTGGCGTGGTCCCGAGTTGACCCATTTTGAAAAACAAAACAAATAAAAACTTATTTTTTATTTGTTTCTAATAGTTACTTTAAGAATGATATGAAATAGTGTTACTCAAAACTACAATGATTTTGGAGACAGCAATAATTCAATATAAACAGAAATACAAAGTGAGCGAAGCACTCATGGGACACCTCTTGCGTTGAGAAAATAAGGCACTCCACTGCCGGGTTAATTACTTTTCTTCTTCAAACTCTTTCAGCCATTTTAGTTGGGTATTAGTATCAGCTCTACATCTAATGTTAATGTTTGGCATTAATAAAACAAATAACGAAATTAGTGATATATACGCATGACAATAAAATATATTATTAATATGCAATGATTGATTATTCGATTTACTAAAAAAAAGAACACTTTAAAAATTGATGTGAAAAATTATAGTTATTTGAATGATAAAGCTACTTATGTGTTTACATGAATATTATAAAACGATAAAATGAAATTATATAAACTATTCAAATTGTTAAGCAAAAATTAATTTTTTAACAAAAAAAGAAAAATAATTATATATAAAATATTCATAAAAATTATCAATGTAATGAAAGTAAAATCTTAAATTCATAGGAAAAAATGAAATGTAATTAGGCATGTGGGGGAATAACTCTCTTGAAAAGCAAAGTTGTTGTTGACTAATGGAAGTTATGCTCAAATTAGCGATATCCAGTCCTAGACAGGAATTTTACATCCTCAATACAAACACCTGAAGAAGTATACTGCATTAAAGACTGCTGGCTGACACCTATATCATAGTTCAGATTAATATTATTTTAAACTATTCTGCTTAGGAGTAAAAATATCTTTAGATTTCTTTATTCTGACTTCGAGTCAAAACAGGTTTTTTTTAATTATATTTAATTTAATACATTTTTTATCAATTAGTGATCTGCATTTACTTATTGATTTATTTTAGTAAATTTTTACTTTTTGTTATAGCATACGCTATATTTTTTTTCGAATAATAAGTGGTTATGATTCACATTTTATTTTCCATGACGTTAAAATATAAAATTAGAGGACTGATCTGTAATTGTAATAATAATTCTGTTACTATTACATAGATATGAAAAGAATAAATCTGTATTTAAAAGATGGTACAGATGCTCAGCCACAAACCAAGATACAAAAAGTAGGTTCTTCGTCACTTCAACAAAAGATAGCTCTGGTCTGAGGAAACGGAAATACGCACAGAATGCAATGAAGAAAAAATTATTGATAAAAAAAAAATAACAATATTGTTTATGTCTCTTTTTAATTTAAGTTTAATGTTTTTTTCTATTTGTTTTTATTTTGTTGTGATGAATGTTTGGAAACATGTTAACTTATTTTGGCGAGAATAAATCTCCTTATTTCTCTCTGTATTTTATTAATTAACCTACTATTTTTTTTCCTAAGTTTTAATAAAATTTCAATTTTTTCTCATCTCAATTTAAATATATTCTCTCTCTCTCTCTCTCTCTCTCTCTCTATATATATATATATATATATATATATATATATATATATATATATATATATATATATATATATATATATATGTATACACACACTTATATAATGTTTAAAATAAAATATTTTACATGTTAATATTTGAGTGAAACCTGCTTTAACTTCATGAATTAAATGTAGGATCATATTGCAACAGATGTGACTAGTTAAAGGTTAAGTGATAAAATGCTGAATCTGATCTTATTATTAATCAATAACATAAATATTTTATCAAATTCTAAAATAAATAATACAGATTTTCATTGATTTAAAACTGGAACCTTATAATTTAGATATATTGTGATTAATACTGACTTCTGTTTAGATATTCAATTAAATTGGTTTATTATAGAATCATATTGCTTGTGCAAAACAAATTAGAAAATGAATATAATTTTTTTTTTCTTCTAACTATTAAAGAATATTAATTTATTATTTTATAATAAAAAAAAGAAAGATTTGGCTCATATTTGGTGCAAAAACCTATCACAGATAGAGTCTTAATAGTTATTCTGATGCAAACTTCTCTTTTGCAAACATTTTTTCCTCCCAAATCCCAAAATCAGGAGGAAAAGAGAGTGTAGTCAAGTTATACGTATTGTTATGAAAAAATGCACTGTGATAAATATCCTAACTCAGTTATCCTACTATATTGATACAATAATTAACATTTTCAACATACAACATTAACATTTAACAATTAACATTTTAATTAACATTAACATTAACATTTTCCATTGTCTTTTGTATTATGTAATTTAGTGTTATCCTTTTCTTTTTATTCTTTATACTTTTTATCTTACTTGTATTTTCTGTTTTTATCATTTATCATTTTTACTGTTACTGGTACTGCCTCTTTTCTATTTTTTCATTGTTGTTATTTTGTTTTCATTTTAGCCCTGAAGATGGCCTAAAATTTAGGCCGAAACGTAGGCACAGTTATATAAGACCACACTTATTAAGTCTATTTCTTTGACCGCACCCCCGATCAACTTCTCCCTTTAAATATAAATATACGGTCAACAATAACTCCCTCCAATAATTAACATGCTATTTTTACCAAGATTATTGTATAGCAGAAGTAATCAGAAATAAGGTATACTAATTGGAAAAAGGTATATAAAAAATTATTCAGAGTAGCATGCTTGTTTGTGCCATAGGGAGATAGCGGCCTTATCGTCCGGTCTTAGTACAGCAGATAACCACTGGCCCTCCAGGTTGGGGGAAGAGTACCCTTACATTCACTCATAAATAATGTTTACAGCAGACTATACCCACACAACACACAAAGGTCATATAAAGTACACACCCAAGGGCCACCTCCCATAGGTTGCCATGCCATTAAGTGGATGCGGTCAATGAAGAACACTAAAAAGTGTAACATATTTCATTAGGTGCCAACGTTTCGGCATAAGTTTTAGGCCATCATCAGGGATAAAAAAAAAACAAGATAAAAACATTGATAACAAAAACAGCACCAAGCCTGGGATCTTCTATTAAGTGGGGACTGCAGAGGTGATTGTTATGGTCCTGTGTTTTACTTTAAAATCCCATTTTTTCGTCAGGTATATCAATCAGTTTTTGCTGACTATTAAAATAATAATGACAAAGGAATGATACTCAAAAGAATGAGGATTACAGCTTCAACAGGTGTTAATCAAGTTATCTTTTACTTACAAAGTAAAATGTATCTATATTCATTGGGCCTTCCATTAGAATAAAGATAAAATAATAACATATTTCAAAAAAACAAGATGATGTTCTTCGGCGACAAAGGAATAAGGTGAATGGAACGAACACACCACGTTTTGATTTCCATAACACGGCTCTAAGATAACTTTGTTAATTAAAACAACACAAATAGTGGGAACATGTTAGGCGGGAACTACATGTGTTGTCTGACAAGGAACAATTGTAGAGCTTAACAATTGTAAGATTCTAGCAGGAAATTCAAACTTTGACACAGAAATGAAAATCGGATTACGGAATAGGGATAAATTGAGTCTTGGATAACAAGCGTACTGCATTAGAGGATTTTCCTTTCCTTAATTAGTTATGTAAGAACCCATTCAAGATGCTTGAATAACTGTAACAACTTGTGTATTTTTTAAATATTGCTTATTTTATTTTATTTTTTCTAATGAGGGAAGCCGAAAAAGAGAGGCATAGTTAAAAAATATATGACGATCCAAGGAAGGATAATAGTTTCTCTTAAAATTTTAAATACATCCTTATATCTGCTTTAACTATAAAATCAAATAAACATGAAATTTTGAAGTAATATAATTTATAGCTTTGGTATGTTGAGAACAATTATAGCATAAACATTTGGAAATGTTACTGCAGTCTTTATCCACATATAAACCACTTTATGGGTATAATAAAAGTCGAAGTTAGGTCATTGATCTTCTTTCCAATCCAACACTTCCTCAACTTTCTCTACTTAAAGCAAGACGAGGAGGAAGTGGCAGCGGTTTGGCATGTCCACTGCCGGTAGCATGGCGCTGGTAAAAGTGTAGTGCCTAAGTGGGTGTAGTGGGGACCTGCCTCAGAATGCACTGTTAGTTCAGTACAGTCCTGACGATGGACGGTCTTGTATCGTACCTTGTGCTCTACAGCATCACAGTCGTCTCCTTTTTGGAGGTCATCCTTTTGGCGTTCGCGCCCTTCGTCTTTGACATCGACAGATCCATCTACGAAGGTTACATCGCAGTTGGAGTTGTATGATTCACCGAGGCTGAGGAGAAGAACGCTCTTTGGATATGGGATGTGATTTATTTTATTTTCCCTGGAGTAGTGTTGGATTTGATTGTGATTTAGATAATGACATTCTTCATTCAGCAGTAAATTAATATAGTTATACATCGGGTTTAACGCCTTTGTGAGATGTACATTGTTAATTGATTACTGTACAAGTTTCTTAACCTTTTTATTTCGTTACTTATTTATTTTTAATACTACTAAGCTGAATCGAGCTCTATTTTTTTGAAACAACAAAGGTTAAAAGAACGCTGTGCAATTAAATAACATTTTTTCAGTCCTTTATATATACAATTTTTAAAAATCACTATTTATAAATTTGAGATAGAAGTGATTGTAAAGATTGTGGATTTCTTTAGTAAATTTTATTTATGGTTTTAAGTAAAAGTGTTTTTTTACATTAGTTTACAGTCAATACATACCAAATTTCTTTTTTTTTTTTTTTTATGTTCCAATTTTAGCCCAAAGTCGTGAGATTACATATAATATTTATTTTATAAACAAAATAAAAATGTTGAGATTTTTGATAAACTTGTATTTGAAAAAAAAACTGGTGAGAGAAGAATATAACCGTGAAACTTGTTTAAAAAATGTGTGTTCTAAATCAGTAAACTGTTATCAATAGATACTAGTATATTGTAAAAAAAAGTGCTATTTCGCTTCCGAGTACGTCAAAATACTTCGGTAATGAACTGATTGAAATACTTCATTGAATTATTTATAAAATTAAGAAGTTATATGTTTAGCATTGTATAAAGTAATCTGTCGTTGAAACGACAAGTTTTGAATTTGTGGTAAAAGTTACCAATTCTGTATATATTATTAAAGTTTATGCGAATTAAAGTTGTTATGTTTGTTTAATTTTTAGTATTTATATTTGTTTTATACTTTGAATTGGAAATAAAATAAAAAATCTGCTGTTATCTTGTTTTGCTTTGAATAGATTTGTTTATATAATTTACATTAATAGATTCTTTCCTAAATTTACCAAGGTGTGATAAAATTACTGCATTACGGAAAACAATTACTACAAATGGAAATGTTTTTTACCACCATTTCTGATATTTATTAGATTTTTTATAAAATCATACATTTTCTCAATTTCTTTAATCTGGCCGTAAATGAATTTTAAGTATGCAATATTTTTGTATTGTAAATACATGCAGTATTCAAGGTAAGTACCTTTCAATTATGGCTTAAATCATCCTTATAGAGATGTTTATTGCCATTATCAAATACCTATATTTAGTTTTGAATCGACCTTACCTTCCTAACACTGTTTTTTTTTTTTTTTTTTTTTTTTTTTTTAATTTGCAAACGTACTTCTTACGATCAGTATTCATGAATTCCTATAGTTTTTAAAAATTTCCTATCAATTCGATCATATATATTGTAATTTATTGAAATATTACTATTAATGTTAATTTACAGAATTTCCATTTATTGTCCTTAAAACTTCCCGATACATTTAATTGGAAGATTTATTGGGAACCTGTAAGAAATGTTCAGAGAGTATTTCTCTGGAAATAGCTGAATGTTTTTTGTATACTTTTCCAACATGTCAAAATTGACATTTCATCGCAGCTCTTAAATATCCACAGAAGTGACCATATTCAGTGCAATATTGGTTATCTGGCGCAATGAACTTACAAGGCTGTCTTTCTCACCTCAAGACAACCTTCCTTTATTTCGTCTTGAGAATTTAGAACTGACGTATGTAAAAATGTTTACATATTCGTTAATTCGATAGTATTCATTAAGATTGATACTAGTTTATTGTAAGTTATCTGTTTACAATAAAGGTGTTCGTTACTTTTGTTTATATTTTGAATCAGTGCTAATTCATAGTTATCCTAACATTCGTTTAATTTGGTATGAAATAAATAATTTGAATGAAAGGCCTTATGTTTTAGAACTTTAATTAGTTCATGAATTCCATCATTACCATTCTTAGAAATTATAATTATTATTATTATTACAAAGAACTAGCCGACGTACCGAGACTGAAAAAACATTAGATCTCATAAATTCTGGCCAGAGATAGCACGTCTCACATCATCAGCTATAAAAAGACTGACCTAATAGACATAGCTCATTACTTGAAAACAGTTTAACATAGACTTACTTGGAAAGTCAAGGTATGAAAGGGTTAGATCGCGAAGTCGAAAACGAAAGCGCCTCAAAAATCGATCAGTGTGGACATAGGTATAGACAGTTTTTATCGTAATAAACGGTGTGTATGCTTATTTAAATATTTTGTTTTGCTTAGTACCCGTATTACTCGGATTATCCAAATTTCAATTATCTGGATTGCCTTTGGTCACAGTTAGAACGGATAATGGAGGTTTATATATATATATATATATATATATATATATATATATTGAATTGGAATATATATATATATTCCAATCCTGACCGACCCCTACAAATTATTATTTAGAATTAGCTTCACAAACAACAATCCACAATTTCTTTAAAACGAATACACATTTTTTTTTTATCTTTTATCAGAAAAATAGGCATTATTGAAGTCGACAATGACAAAAGTTTAAACACTATTTTTTTAAATAATATTCCTTCCTTATTTTTTTTTGTCGTACGAATGGTTCCCACAATGACCTCTTGAAGTTAATCAGGGCAGTTATGCAGGACTGAATTTAAAGTTTCGGCGCCCCTAGGCCAATCTATTTTTGGCGCGTCTCGTCATACCATATATTGGAAGGGGAGGCTGCGGTCGGTCCGGAATTTTCTCAAAAGAAAATAATCTTTATGATGACAATTTGAATCGTATCGCATAATAACACCATTCATGACTATAAGACTTTTTTCTCAACTCATCATAAGCATTTTTTTTGTTAATAAAAAATAATATTATTGCGTGCGCCCTCTAGCATTATACGCATCTAGAGGGTCCAGTGGTAAATCCGGCCCTGCAGATAGGGCAGAAATTAAGTTTTTCTTCCGTGCGATCTGTTATCATCCACATGAAATCAGTATTATCGAACACAGATGTCCGACAAATTTCAGATTTTTGTATTATGGTCCTCTCAATAACACAAGGCGGCTATTTTCGCAAAAAGTTTCTCTAGAAAACATCATTTGGCCAAGAAAAGAAAAGCAGGTTTGATTTCTGCCTTGGCCATCAGCTATGTGCTTCACAAAAAAAAAGCTTGGCACTTATTGTATGGTTGAAAGACAGTTCTAACTCATAAATGGTAGAATATGTGAATAAATTAATGTTTCTTCAATCACAGCTGTTGGGCATTATGTATATAAATAAAAAAAATAAATCATAAAAAGGTTTTATAGTAATTAATATGATTAAGCACAACAATTATTGTGGAATTGGCAACACTGTTTCTTGGAGCGGGACTGTAAAAATGTTGGTCAGTAAATCTAGACTTGAGAAATTTTCGTTGGATGTGTTGAACATTGTTCATTTCAGTTTCCGTAATCAATTATTCATCATTTTATCAAGAAAGAGATGTGGTCTGTTTGCTTCTGGAATCCAGGTAGAATTGTGGAAGTTGTGGATTGAGATATGAAAATAATTCATTTCACAATTCATATTCCTTTTTATCACCATTTTAAGCTTATAACACATAAAAATTAAATGTCTGTATTCTTAATAAAATATCCTACATCTATTGATATTCAATTTTTTTTTAAAATTATTTTATTGTACTTCTTGAATTGGTAAGGTTAAATCATTTAATTTATTAATCTATTTTGTATTGTTCTAAGGAAAAAAACTATTATTGGAAAGCCATATCCTATGGTTGAACCAATTTAGCTATTAAATGCACTTTATATTTTCTTTTTTAATTTTAAATAACAGAATTTTTCCCAGAATACATTGCAAAATTTTCTTAGAGTGATTCTGTTTAAAAAGTTTTACATTTTGCAAAATGGGCTGAATTGTGAACCATCATTCATTTTTTAGTGTACAAATAGAGGCACCAGGCTTTTTCTTTACCAGCGACTCTCCTAATTTTCTCATTATTATTTCTCTTTTTTTGTGAATTTTTCTAACTTCAATGTATATTTAAGCGTCTAATTCTTAATAATGTTAGATTGATTAACCATTAAGGTAAAACACATATTACATGGCTTAGGAGTAATTGGTACTTGAATTATGAATTTATAGAAAATTAGGAAATCCTTCATTTTCTAAAAGATTTTATTCTAACTAGAATGAATAATTATCTTTAAAGGTAGAAGTTGGTCAGGGGTGCGGTCAAAGCGTTACACTATTATAAGTAAACTTATATATTGTGTAATCGGACACCAACTCGACTCAGTTGGCGCTCGATCACATGTCTCTCTGCCTTGAAGATGGCCTAAAACTTAGGCCGAAACGTCGGCACAAAGTATATAAGTTTACTTATAATAGTGTAACTCTTTGACCGTACCCTCTGACCAGCTTCCTCCTTTAAATATACATATACGGTCAACAAAAACTCCCTTGAATAATTATCTTGGTGATTTTGAACTATTCAGGCCATGCTTTGGCGGCTTCATACTTCTGACTCCTAAGACTTTTGAAAATTTTCCTTCCTCCGCACACAACATTCTTCCAAGTCCATATGCCTTTCTAAAAAGGTATTTTTATTGTAAATTAGTCAAAACATTTGTTTATTTTTCATATTTAACATAAATTATATAATTTTTATTAAGCCCCTTGGGTATTTTTTAAAAATATTTGCTATAACTTTATAGCCACCTCTTACATTCACCACTATAGACATTGGCAAATTATTTAGATGAAACCAATATTACAATGGTAGAGTGCATATGTTTTTTTTTTTTTTTTTTTTTTTTTTATGGCTTAATTTAATTTTTAATTTTCATTTGTTTTAAAACTTTAGCATATCAATTTACAAACAACACTCTTAAACTAATTTATGATCTTTATTTACAGGCTCAAATTTTTCCTAATGTTTTTTCAATTATTTGCCATGGATTGAAGTTAATTTATTTCTGCTTTTTCATTAATGCAATTAGAATAATTTTTACTTTAACGATATTTTGTTACATATTTTTTTTTTACACAATAACTGTTAATTTTTTTTTCTGAACCAGCTACTGCTTCAACAGGCTTTGATTTGATTTGTGCATTAAGAAATGATTCATTGACAGAACATGTCAACAAATGTTTATTCAAGTTGTATAACCATCAGGTCTTTATTCTTCAGCCAAAATTTTCATTTTTAAATTTTACTCATTGTCATACATTTTTCTCTTAATCTAAAAGTTACTGTCTATGTTGTTGGAATTGTTGATGACATCTCATTAAATTTTCATAAATAAGTTTAAGTAAACTTCAGTTGATTTATTTGTGATGGAACAGATTGCGTTGAGTTTCTAATATTGAAGTTACTGATATTTTCTGATACATTCCTGAAATTTTGAAATTCCTGGAACATCATCTTTTATATGTTCGAAATTCTTTTTTCTTTCATTTTTTAGAGATCAATTTTTATTTTATCATTAAATTATTTGTACTTGATTGTTAATATTACAAATTTTCTACTTTATTTTTTCATGCAACATTCTAACCTATTATTGCTGTTATCTACATATTATTTTTGTAAAATATATTATTTACATTGAATTAAATTTTCAAGTAATTAAAATAAGAGACTCTTTTTAAAGCACTGAAGCCAAGAAAACTTCAGTACTACATTTATTTAAAATTATAAATAAATATTGATTAATAACTAATTAGAGCCATTCTTAATAAAAATTTAAAAATTCCAATAACATAACATTACACACTACAAGCTACACTAACTACATAATTACACCTATTTTAAATGAGAAGTATAAATTAAACATAAAAAATGTAAATGATAAATGGCCTACAATATCTATAGATTTACATCTTTTCAAATTGCATTTTTTTTTCAGAAGCAAGCATCTAAGTTTTTTTTTCCTATTAATTTTAATGCCTTGATGGTACATGATGGGTATCACTATATTTATAGAATTAGCTACATCTAAAGCACCTCAATAGCGCAACATTTATAAAATTGCAATAATTAATTGAATGACTGAAAATTCAGTTTTGAAGCGTATTATTTATTCATCCATTGTAATTGATACTGACGAGTAAATATAAATATTTGAATAAGTTTCCTGACAACAAATTGTTTCATAGTTTTTAAACATTTTACTTAGAATTTTAATTTCAATGTTTAGCTAAGATAATTAATTGCACAGTGAAATTTATTTACATTTAGAAACGTTACAAATTATCACCATTTGTAATTTTCAAAAAATCAATATTGAAATATATCAGGTAATCCTGATAATTCTCTTTGAATAGATAGGAAATATCCGCCCTTCTTCCTGACATTCTTTAGTTTACTATTAAACTTGGAACATTCTTGATAGTTTTTTCATATAATCATTGTATCATCAGCAATGCTAATTCTGAATGATCTTGCTTACCTTTTCTTTCTTTCTTTTTTTTTTTTTTATCTTATTTTATCTGCTGTGAAATTCTAAATTGCTCTCGACTTTTTAATTTTTTGTTTGCATTTTTAACAAATAAAATTTATTATTATTATTAGTATTATATACCGGTAAAAGTTTAAGTATATTTCTTCCAATGGACATCTGACAAGTTCTAAATTTGAGAAAAGTGCTGACGTAATTCAACCAATAGCCAAAAAAAACAAATTATTTTGGCTCAGGTTGCTTTTATACTCTAAAAAATTGTAATTTAATTCAATCCCACTTAACTATTTTTAACAAAATGAACTTTATTAATTCTTAAAATTTTAATAAATGAATTTTAAATTAAAATTGTCTATTTATTTGCACTTAGAAGAAAAGTGAGTTTTGTTTCAGTTATAATCTTTAAAATAGAATGATTCTGTTACTCTCTGAGAATCATTTATCATACTGCCAAGAGTTCAAAGAATATTTAAAACATCAGCTGAATAAACTCCAAACTGCATTTACAAATAATTAGAGAGTTAAAAAATGAATAAGGACTTCTTATAATTGTCCTTAGAATAGTACTTATATTACATACACAATTGTTTTGACGAGTTTTGTTTACTTATAGGCTTATATCTAATTTTGGTCTTATAGACCGTTTAATGGGCACTATCTATTTCAACTATACAAGGGTTATGCACTTAACTGTGCCAAGTTGCCTGGTTTCTCACTAATGTCTTTCTTGCAAAATGTTTTATGATTTTTTAATCAATTTTTTTTTCAATCGCTATAAATATTATACACAACCTAAGTAGAGTGGGTATTGTCATTTTCAAGTACTTACAGTGTTATGTATCCTAGCTGTTAATTTATATACATATAGCTATTTATTATTATTATATCAATTTACTCTTAAAATTAATTACAAGAATACTTAATAATCAATTGATGTTCTAAAGCATAGACATTTAAAATAAATACATAGCATCTAAAATTTTTAATATCACAAAGTAAGGGCCAACATTTAACACTGTTACAACAATATTTACATCCATTTCTTTATACATGATCAACTAAATATTTTACAGTAAATGTTTTTATTATAATTAAAAAATTTAATGTACTTAAAGTTTCGTCACTTTTGAGTGAGTTCACTTTAAAATTAATAAAGCTACCAAAGCATTCAGTTGATACAAACTGTCAATGGAGTTTATCTTAAGTTAAACTGTTTGATATTTAATTTCTTACCAAATCTAAAAAAAAAAGGAGGGCTGCTTTACGACATCCCTTGTTACGTAGTACGTAGACTTATCTAATAAATAAGTAAATATATTTTTTCATGGTATGAAGTAATCTCTTTAGAAAATGTTAGTATAAAAACAACTGATAGATAAGCTGTTTTAAACAAGCAATTGTTTTATATACCAATAAGTAGTTGGATTACAAAATATAAAGCAGATTTTATAAAAAAAAATCAGTCATTCATTGACCGTTTATTATGTACATTGCTTTATGCATATAATAATTCAGGAATTATTATTTTTTATTGGCAAGTTCACACTTTTGAGTAAGAAGAAGGTAGAAGACTAGGATATTTTTTTTACTATAGCTAAATATATAATTTTATTAATTTTTTTTGTGAAAAAATATTATTTCAACAAACAAGAATGGAAGAAGATAAGCCAAGAACACATTGATTAGGGCTCAGTTAACCAAGTGATCTGGGCAAATCGTTCCACTCTAGAAAACCATTTTTATCTCCTTTACAATATACAAATCATTAGCTCCTATATTTACAAAGATTACAATCATCCTTATTTTGCAATTGATCTATATATTATGTATTGTCATGTTATCTTTAATTAAATACCTTATACCAAAAGGGCCATTTAAAAGCACTAGTTCTTTTGAACTAAGGGAACTAATTGAAGGGTCACTAGGTTGGGTACCCTGTACACAAAATATCCTATAAGGCGAATCTGTAAACCACTTCTTTGAGTAAGCTTTATTGATTGTTGCAGGAAGGTGTATTTTCCCTATTTATAATTTTCTTTGTTTTTGAGATTTTAAAAATAATAGCAAATCATAAAATAAATAAGTAATCATTTTAATATCAGTTAAATTAAAAAAATAATTTGTAGGTCATGAATACCTGTAAAGGATATGATTGTCCTAGGCCTTTCTATGTCATATGAAAATCTCCTTTTAAAAGCCTGGTAAATGTTTTTTTGAACTGATGGTTAGCCAGAGCATAGCAAAATGGATTCATGGGGCTGTTAGCATAACAAAGAAAATATGAAAACATGAATAAATGTTCATTAGTACATGGTGGTTGAGCACAAAATCCTTCTACTAAGGCTAGAATGTGATAAGGTGTCCAGCAAGCGACAAAAGCTCCTAAAATAAAAGATATCGTCCTAAAAGCTTTCCTTGCTCTATTTTCAGATTTAGATTTTTGTCTTCCTAATTGACCACTACGCCCCTTAGCCTTCAGGCGTTTTCCTATTGTTTTAACAAAATCTCTTCTTGAACCTTCTTTTCTTTCTGATCCGCCTTTTATTGATTCTTTTTTAGGATCTGGTGTAGACGGTACGGTTGTGATTGCTTGTACAGTTGCTACAGAGATAGATGTGGTAGAATATAATGTAGCTGGAGTGCCAACTTTATCAGTCAGTTCAGTTTCCACTACTCCTTCAACAATAGTTGTCACAAGTTTGTTATCTTCGGTACTAATACTTACTTCAGTATTGACTTTAGCGACTGGTGGAGGAGTGGTTTTCGGTGGTGTTGCTTGTTGAGCAGCTGCTCTCATTAATGCAGCCTGCAATAGTGAAGTATTGCTAATAGTCATTGAATTGTGCATTGGAGAAGGTGGTGCAGTGGATGCAGTAGCAGGGAAACTCATCGTTGAAGGGGGACTCTCAAAGTTTGGTGAAGGTACTATAACTGAACTCTCATCCATATATCTGAGATCAGAGTTGTCCATTCCTGTTAGAATATCGTACGTATTCCGAGTCATAATGAGACTCCTAGGACGCCCGGATGAACTAAGTGGAGAATTGCTTGAGCAAGGCGTACTCGATTGAAACATTGCAGGTGGTGGAATTATAGGTGGTGATTGAATGCTTGACATTGGAGGAGATGATATTTCTGAAAGTGATCTGTCACTTTTGTGGAATTCGCCTCTTGTTGAAAGAGGAGTAATGGTCTTACTGGATTGTCCTCCTGGTGTCTCCGTCCCTTTTGGTGGGCTGTTTACTTTAGCTGGGCTGTTTTCTTTAGCTGAGCTGTTTTCTTTAGCTGGGCTGTTTTCTTTTATTGGGCTTTCATGTTGACATTTGTCTGAGGTTTGAGTTGGTGGCTTTTCGGCGGCTTCAATTGTCGGTTTTATATTAGGTATCTTTATCGGAATAACTCCATTCACTTTTCCTGGTGCAAATACAGAAAGAGCCCCAGCTTGCGCCACCATCCCTGCTAATGATTGCTTTTTCTTATTCCACGTAGAAGGTCTCTCTACAGTGCATGTCGTACTGTCCTCATCCGAGTCGAACGCTGGACTGCTTGATCTTTCAGATTTATCTCCCTCCACCGAAGTGTTCTTTTTCTTTTCTGCGGGGTTTTGTCCATCTCCCACGGCTAGTGTTTTATTGTTCGTGTTGACTACTTTTTGGCTGGATATTGATTCTCCTCCACTACTATGAGTCGATATAACCGACAAACCTGTGCAAGGGGTTGTGACAGATTTCGGTTTGTCTTGGCTCAGTAGCGTACTCTGGGTTTTTGAAAGGCCGATGCCTGCTGCCCTCCCTGCCATTCCGGACATTGCTCCAGCACTGAGAGCTACCATTGATTGCATTTTTCTCTGTTTCGCTTCGCTTTTTTTCTGCATATCATATGCCACTTTATATATTCCACCGTATAGAACAAAGAGAACAACTAGGGTTGTCCAATAATACCCTATTATCAATGCCGTGTTGAATACAGGATCTTTTAGGAACTGAACAGCGCACTGTCCTGGAAGTAGATCTCTGTAACCAATAAAATGCTCCCAACCAAATATACTAATAAAAAAGAGGAGGGCCGGTATGATCCACGTAATAGTGACCATCCATATGACGCGGTTCTTAGTCCTCCAACCGCGATATTTTGCGGCTATTTTGACGGAGCAGAATCTGTCTATGGTTATCAGGAGAACGGTGTATTGAGAGACGAGGCATACCGTGTAATCTACGGATAACCATAGATCACAAAGAATGGGTCCTAGATTCCAGTAGCCCATCAAAACATACACTGTATAAAACGGCATTGAGACAGTTCCTGAAACATATAATATTAAATGAGAACAGTTCTTGTTGAGGAAAAATCGCAAACATGTTTATGAATGTTTTTAGTTACCTATGAGCATATCAGTGGCAGCTAATGAAGCAATGAAATAGTTGCTTGGCTGTCGTATTGTGCGGTCAACGATGAAGGCCATTAGGACGAGAATGTTTCCACCGACAGTGAGGACGATGCATATCCCAAGGCAGATGGCGATAAGGACCGTCTGCCATGGCTCGAACGGTGGGAGTACCGGGGTAAGAACTTCTGCGGTACTTGTCAAGTTGCTGTAAACGCTGGTCACGTTGTCTAAGAAGGTTTCATTGTCAGAGTCGTCCACGTCGTACTCATCTCCGACAAGTTTGCTCCATGCGAATCTATTAACAGTTTTAATGTACATAATTAATATTTCTATTGCAACCGTTAAGATTAAATAAGCTGACATTAATTAATTCCATTATTAATTCATCATTATTAATCCATTTAATTATATAATGGTAAATCAACTTATATATTTTTTCTAGAATAAATTAGTAAATTAAATATAGTAATTATACATAATCCTTTCCCAAACTCATATTTAATCAACTGGTTTAGATAAATACCCTTTCAGGTTGAAAAAAAAAAATGCTTAACGGATTACCTCATTACTTCTGTATCCATAGATTGTTGACTAAAGCATGATACAGACAACGTTTCCGCTTCTAGTTTAGGTTTAAATTAAACTAAACCGAAATGCCAGCATACAATAAACAGTACTATATTTTTATGCGTACTTTATTTGGACCAAACTCCCAGCCACCATTTCTTAGATTAATTCCTCAGTCAACAATTTCTACACAAAGATAAAAAAATAGTAAATTATTGCATGAAAAAAATCAAAATATCTCAAATTAAAATTTACTTAATTTGGAAGAAGAAGATGAAACGAATGTTGTAATAAAAAGTTATATTATTTAACAATATTATGGAAATGATGACTGAGCTAACGGCCCTTAGTGCTCCGAAAATATGTATTATATTTTTAAAAACTGGTATTTTGTACTTGTTGGTTGCTTCGTTTTGGAAGATTAGATTACAAGTCCATTGGAATATATTGTACGAGCAAAAATGCCACATACGTTTGAGAAATTTCAAGTATAATTATTCTCTGTTTCTCTTTTGAGAAAGGATTCAATACATGTACATATTAGTTTAGGTAGATTATCATTTGGCATCCCTTTCTTTATCAGATTCATTATTACTCTGCTATGCACCAAAATTAATATCCAATGAATGGATGTTCTTATACGGATTTTTCGCACTGAGTTGAAGAATAGTGCAATCCTTTTTTCATATCACGTCAGGTTTTCGAGAAAACCAAGAGTTAGTGTTTTATAAAAGTCACGTTTATATGCCATAGTATATAGCATTAAACTGTCCTACAAAATCATTAGCAAAGGAGGAAGTGACCAACAGAGGACCCTTGATACCCGAACAAAGAATTTTAAGTATGTCCCCCTTGTGGAACAGATTATATGCCAAACAGGAAAGGAAGCCTGGCGTTGTTACCAAGATGGTATAAACAACTTCCTCGAAAACAAAAGAAATTCAGATTACAAAATCGTTGTGAACATTATGTTGGAAAAATTGAGAAAACTAGATTGAAGTTACACTTTCTACATGCTCACATTATCATTTATATATTTGTAACCTTCCTTATCTCTCGGTATTAGGGTTTCGGAAGCAATGCCTGTTACCATTACCGATTTGATCTCTCCATCCTTCCTTTAATTTTCTTTCTTTAAGTTCTTCGTTCTTATCCGATGGAATGATTCTTTCATTGTAGTCGATTAAAATAATTTGGCCCCACTACTTCTTGCAGCATCCAGTAATCAAGGAGGACACATTCGGCCTTATACCGTGAATGGACGTTGGGAAATTATTTTCTCTTGATAGGTCCTTTCTGAATAGTTACCCACCGTCGATTCCATTCCTCATTGTGTGCTCCCTTAGTATTCTTTTTTATTTCCTTGGACTTTCCGCAATTCTTCCACGGAGATTCTTCGGAAGACCTGCTGAGCCTTCTTTCTTAAAATCATACATCGTATTCTATTCGTACAGGAGGATTTCGAAAGGCCCCGCTAAACCTGTAACATCTCATGAGCAACAATTTTATTGGTTCCATTACGAACTCACATTAGGAGAAATGAATGCCTTGAAGCACTTACTTATTCTTCTAACTGAGCAGATGTCCCGGTTAGATGTGAATAAAGAGAAGTTAAATGATGAAATAGTTGCTAAATGTAAGGAGCACATGCTCCAAACATGGGTTGATTCAGAATACCTGCTCACAGTCCTAAGTGAATACAAGTGAGAAAGCATTAAGTAGTATCGACAATGCTTCTAACCAAAATACACAAGGTGATAGAATTGAACTTCCGCAAATAGCAACTAGTCCCGTTCTCAATTCAGAAATATCTTATTTGGACAAAGTAAATGAAATCAAAAAGTCCTATTCCCGGACTAGGAGGAAGTCCGAAGTTATAAAAGACCTTTTTGGAGGTGATGCTGCTGTGCTGAAATCATAACATGTGGTTCACAGAGTATAAAGTGAGCATTTCACTGGCCTCATATCTTCCAAATGGTACTTCAATGCGGATTTATTATCCTAACGATATTTTTATCCTAACTATGTGAGTAGGTACTCAGCAAAATGCTGAGTCTACGAAAGAGTACTGAGCACGTATTCAGTTTTATTCACTTCACCTGTTGACTATTTTTCAGATTGCAGTCTTAGATTTTAGAGCGAGAAATACATTCAGCTTTTCCATCAAGATTTGGAAGATCTTCAAAGAAGGTATCATGATAGCAACCTTATGGCAGACTACTATAGGTAAAGCACCATCTTTATATACACCATGTTCTCAAGCATTATAATGACCATGTAAAAGCTTATAAATATGTGTGAATATGAAATTTTTGTTTTCAATTTTTTTAAAAAGAACGACGTGATAGAACAAAACTTATTACATGTTTGGAAACAGCGCCCTAAATTAGAGAGAAACGATATTCAAAACCAAAACATCAAAACAATTTTTTCAAAATAAAGAGCAATGAAATCGAGTCAATTTAATTATTTTAAATTATATATTTTTCAAACGCAACTGATGTTTATTTGGCCCTGGATAGACCTAAATGTATTTTGAAGTACAGGGACCAAGCTATGTTGAGTACAACCATTTGCAATTGATTAAGTGACAGGGTACGGAAGCCGATGGGCCCCCGCCCTCGTTAGTTCCGCTTGATAAAGCCAAGTTCCGCTTTGCTGGCTTCAGGCCACCACAAGTAGCGCAGCGTCCTGTGCCACCTCTCCGTCCTACCTTGACTGGATTCTAATTGCTCTAGGTCTTAAATTTCTCAATTTTTCTAATTGCCATTAAATTATTTTTCTATATCTGAAATTTGCAGTATTTTTAAATGTGCTTTCAAACCAGTGATTTAAACTTTATTTGTATCTAGGCAACACTAAAGTAACATAATAATCGCTCAGTACCCGAGATTGGCCGGAGACATCCTCATGAAATGCTTTCAGGAGCTATACTAATTGATCAATGATTCGTTAAAAAGAGTGGTTGGTACCTCTATCCGGCCCCAGCCCTTTTTCGATGAATCGTTAAAAAGATCTCTACTTCTTTGCGGTGAATCGTAAAAAAGAGCTCTAGTTCTTTGCGGTGAATCATTCTGATCAGGTCCTTGAATAGAGCGGTCTGGCTCATCTTTACCTAGTAAGCGCTACAGAGATTTAAATACTATTGCTTATTTATATGATAAAATAATATAAATAGGTTTTTATGCTATATAAATAAATAGATTTTAATGTCATCGATTAATATAAATAATAAGATAATTAAATAAATATAAAAACAATGAATGAATTTGTAATTTACAAGCGATCAATCATTAAAGCATTAAAAATAAAATCAGCCCTTCCTTCATTTCAGTATTACATTCCGTAAACTTCTTCCTGTTAATCGGTTAAATAAATTGTGTTTCTCTTCTCGATGTTTTTGTTCCTTTTTAATGGTTTGCTTTTATCTGAAAATATACATGAAAGGTAAGGGTGTCAAACTGAGGCCACATGCTCCCCCGAGGTAATTTTTTGTGACTCACAATCAGTGGCGTAATGGGGGGAGGAAAGGGGTAGGGATCAGAGAGATATATCTCCTCCCCGAAATGTATGAAAAAATAGTTTTTGATGCTTATCCTTAAAACTTACGCCAAATTTGGCGATTATAGACATTTAGGTGATTATTTGCTTTCTTTTTATTAAATCTTCCTCCTCTCTCCCTCCCGAAAAAAATTTGAATCTCCCTCCAAAAAAAAATGCTCTAAAATAAAATGAAAACAGAACAGTATTATCTATTATTACCATAAATTCAATGCATATTCAATATGCTTTAATTATTCTATCTATATTCCTATATCCCCACTTTAAAATGTAATTTTATGAAAATTTGTGAATGTGAGGTCCCGTACTAAGAATAGAAGAATGTGTGCCCAGTCAAGAAAAAATAAAATAATGTCTATCATATGAATCACTGGCCCGTCCAAAAAAGAAGTGCAAAACAATAAATGGATTTTATGATACTGTTTATGATAAAGAAACGTAAATCAAGAGGTACACGAGATAGGAAAATCTTACTTTAAAAAATAAATAATATTAATTAGTAAATTTATTTTCTTATTCGATTTTCCTTAGTTTAATACTGATGATAATTTTATGATTATTATATATATTTTTAGAGTTATCAAAGAGATTAATATTTTGTTTTTGGTTTTCGTTAAGACGTAGATGCGGTCAAACTTAAAGCAGGTCAACTATTCGCAACTGTCCCGGAAATTCGTTTCATCTCTATAGATTACTTTCCAAGGTGACCGGCCCATATTTAACGGGTGAAGAGTTCATAAAATGTAAACTTCAGAAGGCCTTTAAAGCGAACCGGCGGGGCCAAGTGATGAATTGTGAAGAATACGAGTAGACATAAAATAATCTACCACTTATTTGCGTTAAGAGATGTCTTTTAGACTATGCTTACGTTATTGATTTCAATTATTTTTTTTTAATTACCTATTACGTTTTTATTCAACCAACAACTCATTTCGCTATAAAAGGCAGGTCCGAACTCTTTCCTGGCCTGATTTCCCTACTCGTAGTCAGTGATTCTACAACTAAGGTCATAAATTACAATCCAATTTTCAAATATTTGTTCTGGAATGAATAAATTAGCTTTTATTTATGTTACCCTTAAATTTCAAAAATTAATTCGATCATTGTTAATATATCTGTAAACTCAGTAAATAAGTAATAAAGCGGAAGATTTTGACTTTTTCTTAGTAAAAAAAAATATTTATACATACTAAAAATTAGAAGATTGTCACTGAGATTATTAGTTTTATAATGGACGTTGTTCTTTAACCGATAATTGCAACTTCACATTACGATGTCATCCTACCATTTTTATTCTGACGTAAAGTCGTGATGAAGTAATTTACTTAGTTTCAAACCAGTTTTGAACTTATGCAATCTGACGCTTGTATTTTTCTTTAGAATTGAAAACAAAAATGTACGTTATGGATTGAAATAAAAAAAAAAAAAATAATAGCCTTAGAAACTCTTTACATATTTAATACCTTTTATACTGACCTCCAAAATAAATAATTTAATTATTGAATCAACTATTCTTTTTGTATCGAATTATGATGGCATTTCATAAATTTATATATCTAAACTTCATTTGCCAGATATAAACGCAACAAAAGAGGTATCCTACCTCGAAAAAATCGTCTCCTTCAAAAATGGACATGCTAAGGAAATAAGTAGGTTAAGCTTGAAGAAAATTCTGTAACCTAAAGGAAAATACCGTATAACTTTGAAATTAAAGGCCCTTAGTAGAATAAATGTTCCCTAATACTATTTTTACCGGATCTCAGATATCCGTAGTCTGGATTATGGAGCACTGAAGAAAATGAAACATCGAGGTATGCCAAAGAAACATGGAAAGGCGTATGATAGGAAATTCTCTTAGGGATTGATTGAATTAGACCAAATCAAGAAAACTGACTGATTTGGTGTTGCCAATGAAGTGGATGTGGTCATACCACTTTATGAAAACTTAATGTTGGGCAACAACTGCTAAATGGATTCTTCTGGAAAGGAAAATGCACTGCAAATTACATCCACTAGACTGATCAATTGAGTAAAAATAATCGTAAAATCATAAATTTATCAAAAAATTATGGTAAAAAGTAAGTGCCAAGAAACCCCGCCTCTTCCCCCAAGGTTTTGGCTAGTCTCCGTTTAGAAGATTTTAATCTTCTATATTTGGGAAGTGATAATTATGTGTAAATTTAATTTTAAATATTTTTTTATTACAAGCGAAGAAATATTTTATATTTACATATAAATAAATACTTATAACATTGTTATTATTATTGTACAGGATACATTTTGAACATCACTTGTTTTCACTACTTTTTACTGATATATGGAGGGATGTTTGTTATATTTTTATCTTAATTATCAGCCTGCTACGAACTGAAAAAACCCTGTTATGGAAATGCAAAGAATAAAATGGATTCGTCTATTGCTTCTTGGCTGGTTTCTAAAGAAAATAAATAATGATGACTTCGTTTGAAGGCGATTGACGTCTTTTGCATTAAGGCGAACATGACTTGAACAATAATCATGATTTATTAGCTTTAGCATTAATTAATTTATTGGTTCCCTACTCGTTTTTTACGTCCTTATTTAGAATGTTGGCAAACAAATAGAGCTCTCATTTGGATCTGATGAAGAACAACACCGCTAATGTATTTGTCGAGTAGCAGCTTTGTCAACAGGTGGCAAATAATACGGTTAGCGTTTGTATTAGGCGACAGCCTTCTTCAACTTTAATGAGGTCTAGTTGTATTGTAGTCTTCGTATGACGGAGAGAAGAGGACCTCCCAGTATATCACAGGAAAAGTGGTTTCGATCAAATGTTCTGAAGCATCGCAGGGTGCTAGTTTTTTTCATTCTGAGCAAAAGTATCTATAGGAAAAAAAAATTGACTGGATTTTGAATTATTCTTTACCTTTACCGGAATGGTAGAGAATCGGATACAATAACGAATTCAGCGATGCATTTATTTCAATTCTCATTGGTTCATGTGTTTATATACACTCACATACACAAGGGATATATATATATATATATATATATATATATATATATATATATATATATATATATATATATATATGTATGTATATATAATATATATATTGACAAAAACTAGCTCACTGCAAAGTTTCAGAGCATTTGATTGAAAACACTTTTCCCATGAAATACTTCGGGGTCTTTTAGAATATTATTAATATTGAGCAAAATCACTCAATTATAAAATCAAACCTTACACCATCTTCCAATTGTAGATATATATCATGTTAACAATTAAAAAAAAAAATATTCATTTAAAAAATAATTGTTAAGATTTATGATTAAAAACCAATTTTATATTATGAAAAAAAGAATAAATTGTGTTAATTTGATCTATATTAGCTGTAGCTCGACCTTCAATGGGCTTCACTTCACGACTTAATCAATAGTTTTACATTACGCATTATTCGTCATATCTGGAAATACTTCTTCGATGGAATCTGATTGATTATAAAAGTTTAATTAAGGATCGGAAATTTGGGGGAGTGGCGACATTTCCAACATACTGCTTTTTTATTTGTGAAAGTATGTACATATTTCCCTCAAGATGGCAGTTGGTAAATATCTACGTATAGTGAGTGATACATATATAGTTATGTAGATAGAGAGTAACTCAAAATGTACAGGTTATGGTATAGACAGGTTGCATCATAAATTTTTATAGTTCCCTATTTTATAATTTATAATTTAATTTTATAATTCTAATTTTTATAATTATCCTATGGGGTTGCATGCAAAGCTCGACATCTAAAAGGCTAAGTATTGAATAATGTGCGAGCTAAAGCTTTATGTGACATCTAATTGTTAAGAATAATTGAACAGGCCTTATAAATAGTATATCTTTTAAATATAGTACAATTATATTGCAATGTACGAGTTTCGGGAAGAACGCTGTACCCCAGGATAGTTCTACCTACGGACATTAAAATTTGAAAATAGGAGGGAATGTAGGGTGGCAGTTCCTTGTGGACAGTGGCGTACGCAAGGAGGGGCGATCGGGAGATCTCTTTCCCTCCTCCTCCTTCCCTCCCTCCCAAAGACTGATAACGTATGGTGCATCTATTTTATGTAATTAATTATAGGCTGCGGAATGTTGAAACAATGAACTCGGTCATAGACTTTCTTATACAACTCATATTTGTACTATACCTCTTGTAAAGCTTTTTTTTTTCAGAAATTTATCGAGATTTTGTTATCAAGTTTGTAATTTCTGAAACTTATATTGAAAAATGTATTTATAAATATTATGTCTAATTATAGAATCAGTAGTGCGCTGTGTTATGTAGCTACACAATATATTTGGACAGCACTACTATTAAATAAAATATTTATCTCTCTGAAGAATACATTTATTATGATAATTCAGTAAAGATTTTTGTTATTGTAAATAATTTAATCTAAGGTACATAGTATGCACAATCATCGAATTTACCAACAAATAAACAGTCCTTTCAAATGGTCACTTTGAAAATAAAAAAAGTAATGTATTACGTTTAGTAAAGTCTCAAAAAAAAAGAAAAAATAAATTAATAAAATAAATCTAAGTCCAAAATACTTTACTGTCTCCTTTAAGGGATGCTGAGCTTGGTTTTCGTTTTTTTTTTTTTTTTTTTTTTTTTGCAAACCTTATCCTAATTGGTGTAACGAGGGGTAAAGCGGACAGCTATACATTATTCCCCGTAGCCTTAATTTCAGTTTTCAAGACCGTACAGCTACTTCAATTTTGAAGTAAAAACTCATTTATTCTTCTTTTTCTGTCACTGTATTCCAGTGGAAGAGCCTTTAATTGAATCTTCCTACAGGCTCCATGCATTCAGAGCATATCGTCGTCCTCATGGCAAACTTATGAATGTGAAAATCACTACTTTTCATGAGAACAAAAAAACCGTTGCATTCTTCTGTATATATGTGCCGATTTCCATTATTGTAAATGTTTTTGTTGGCGTTGAATTTCTTTTATTTCATAGTTCCAAATGTAATTATTGTTTCATCTTTATAGTAATACCCATATTCATTGCTTAAACATGGAAGCTCCATAGTTAAATGCATTCTTCGTAAACATGGAACTGTTTCATTTCAGCAATTTCTGAAATTCGAATTTTTCACATTCGTATGTTTAACATGGGACCGACGATATGTCCTTGTAAGAATACATCCATGGTACATTATTGTATTTGCAATCCAATATGAACAATTTAAGATACCTATATTTAACATCTTTGAGGTACGCCTGAAGTCTCATTAGGAATATCCAGGTTCGTTAGCTGAAATGGCTAAAACACAAAAGAGGTTTATTTTTAAACCATACTTGTTTTGCGACAAGATCGTTAAAGCCTCGCAATGCATAAAGGTATACATAAATAGTTGATACATTCTAATTGGTTCAATTTGGTCCTTTAAATTTTTAAAAACTTAATTCAGAACGACGTTGATATATAATTAGGTGAACTACTGCTACGCAAAGATCCGAATTGCTCGATGAAAAATTAAAAAGAAAAGCAAACGCTATCAGGCTTGTTAATTAGTGCCTTTGAGACCCGGTCCGCGATGGCCAAGTCATTATCTTATTATCTCTTCGTCTTCGCCTCAGCAGTTTTTTTTATCTTCAATTTCTAGAGTGTTATTGGGTTTTCATCTTTTCTTATTGGGTTCTCTTTGATGGAAATTCGAAAGCAATTTTGATTAAGATATTATTAATTTGTTTAATTATATTTGTACCTCCGTCCAAACGATCTCAATATTATAATATTATTAATAGCAGTCATTATAAATAGTATAATCAATGTAACTAGTAATAGCAATTAATGTAGCAGTAGTCTCAGTCAAATTTAAGATTGATATAGCAGAAGTCCTAGAGATAAGACGGCACGGAAGTTGCAGGATAGACGAAAAATAGTTTACGATTATGTACAGTAGATCTCAGGTAAGAAATGAGCAGGCGGGAACAGCATTCTTTCTTAATGACAGAGGCTCAAATCTCTATTCAGCTTTGAAGTAATAAATGATCGGCTGTGCAAAATAATATTGAAAGAAAGTTCAGAAATACTAAAATTTTCTGCTGGCAGGATCTGCTATTGGAAAATTATCGAAGTATATTGCTATTATTCTGTTAGACGATTCCAATGCAAAGGTTAGCAAGGAAGAAGTGATAAGCACTATGGCTGGGACTCTTTTGCTGCATGATGAGGTGTTTTAAACTGTGAGATAACATTGGCTATATGGTTGCCTCATATCCATGGTTGGTAAGATCTTGGTTTATAGTTGCTGCATGTGCAGCGTAGTGAACATTTTTTGAGACTACTCGGAAGGTTTTATCTTGTGGAAGCTGATATGTGTGGAAGTCATGACGCCCTCTTCTTAAACTTGCCACTAGTCTGCGGTATACATCGGCATTTTCGGGATACACGATAACTCCTCTCCTAGAAGTTTTCAGCCTGAAGTCATTAGTACCTCGTCATAACGAAGGAATGTAACAAGTGCTGCTATTCTTTTACATCACTTAAATAAATAGGTGGGGTTTAAGCATTAACAGGCTATTTATTTGTTTGCTATGAGTCGTCTATTGGGTTTGATAAGGGTCCGAATCTGTTTTGAATACTAATAGTATCACTTAGTGACTAACCTTGAGATGTTTTCGGAGGGTCTATTTCCGTTGTATATGTTCTTCTAGTAGATAACAGTAAGATAATAGTTTCGAAGAGATTTCTTGGTGTTTCGTGATAGCATTTGTACTGTATATGTCAGTAGATAAAACATTGTAAATCGCTGGTTTCAACATTTTAGACGGGAGAACCCGCTGCAGAATTATTCTACTGTTGTACACATGTTGAGCTAACAAATGGCGAGGAAAACAAGTATTTTACACTAAATTTTAACACTTAAAAAAAAAATAAAATTGCTTAATTAAAGTGGAAAAAATCGCGTTTGTAACCTTTATCACCGAACCATATGATCTCTGTATTTAATTTAAATATAATTTTTGATGTGCGTTTATTATGACCTTCAAGTAAAGTACGGCTTCCGGTTTGTCAGTTTAGACCAAAATCTAATTTATTATTGAAATCAATATATAAATCATAAATACCGAATTTGAGAAGTTTTGCATTATATTTTAATATAATTTTTGATGAAAATCAATTATGACTTTCAAGTAAACTACCACTTCTGGTGATCATGAAGTGACCAAAAGGGATGTTTACAATTAGATTCTTCAACAATCCTAAATACAAAACGGCTAACCATTTTTGAGTTATGCGAGATACGCACGAACATACGAACGAACGTACGTACAGCCGTACGAAATGGATTCAGGGATGATCAAAATGGATATTTCCGTTGAAATCTGAAAACCGAAAATTTTCGTGATTACCATTACTGTGTACAAGGAAGTAAAAAAGGCAATAAAGAATAATGTTCAAATTATATTGGCATAACTTTGCTTTGGACGCAAGACAAAGTCCTATCATGTCTTATATTGAGAAGGCTCAAAGCACACACCAAAAACATTTTACATGACTATCAATGTGGATTTAGATTTGGAAAGAGCTCACCGTTTATACACCTTCTCTTCGTTGACTACAAAAAAGCGTTTGATAGTATAAACAAAAACGTTTTAATTAATACATAAAATATAATTAAAGTCCCACATAAGCTAATAAGACTAATACAAATGACAAATGACATCAAGGTTATGGTGGGAAGGAATGCCAGTAAAGAATTTAGCATCCACTCCGGCGCAGAGTGATGCTAATAGCGGATCGGGAGGACAAAATAGGACAAATTTCAATGACCATAATTTTCGATTAGAAATCACGTGTTCCTCAAAAAAAATTTTGCGGTGAGATACCTGTAAGCGTATTTTACAGATTATAGAAGTGTTGTTTATCTATTTGAAAGCATTGATCATGACCCGTTTCGAAAACCAATTGTAATCAATATGACATTGGTAGAAGCTATGTCAATCTGGTAAGAAACAAACATAATTACCTGATTTAAGAGAAGCCATCTTGAGCGATAACACACCAGTTAGAACTATAAATGATTGTGAGCATACCTGACTAATTCTTTAACTACAACGAGAGTATAATTAAATTTTGAGATTATACTGGGACATTTTTTAAGTCACCAACTATTTATAGAAAGTGTGCTTTATTATATTTATCATGTTTTTAAAGTTGTTTCTGTCCTCTTAGATCGGCTATCGGCCCCACTGTGCGGCGTCCGCCAAGGTGATGCATTGTCTACAACCTTGTCTTATATCGCCCTTCAAGAAGTGGTTAAAAGTGCAATCAAAACTGGCACCATTGGAAGCAAGAAGTAAAAATACTTCGTACAAGGAAGCAAAAATCGCCTTTGAAGCTGACCAGAAGTTAAGAAAACACGTAGGCAATATGCACCAACACTTCCTTATTGAAGTTTGAGAAAGTTTAAGAAGTTTTCTCTTCGGATGAAAACAAGTTTTCAACATCTCATTTCATTCACGCGGTTTAATTTATTTAAAAAAGTCCTAATTATCGTTACCGTCCAATTTAAGAATATACTCCTATACCTAAGAATATAAGAATAGTCCTATACCTTGTTATGCTCTAGGGACTACTGATTTACCAATGCAGGAGACAATTCTACCATTGTGGAACTATAAGTATATTCAAGTTCATCCATTAAACTATAACCATGTTGGTGATTAAAATAAACGTGCAAAAATCTTCTACTTGATATAAAAATTCTACCATTTACCCTTGGCGTTTTAAATTATGTTTAACGGTTTCATCCTACACTGGCTTATTCATGGCTGTATGGAGCAACCCAATGCCACTTATAAAAATATTAAAAAAAAAAAAAAAATCCTACACTTAATCAATTTTTATATGTGATTCTCAAGTTGTTTTTATTTATAAAAAACAGGTTTTCTTTAACTGCCTCTTACAGTTCGATAAAAATCTTCCACGTCATTTTTAAACGAAAATGCCAAAATTATACAAAGGCTTTTAGAAACAATAATGAATGCAAATTATATTATAATATTGATAATTAATATTAGGATTGATTTGGGTTTCAGAAAAAAAAAAAAATTGTTTTTTTATCATAACAGAAAATTAATTTGTGAAAATCAGGTAGAAATGAATAATTCATTTTTATTTACAATATATGCAATTACCGCAAGAGTTCTGAGGAGATCTAGAATGCCTTAGTTATTCCAGATTTCGCATTAACAAAGATGGAATAATTTTAGCAGGATAATCTTCGCACTTTTAACTCTTATTATTACTGATATATTTCTTTTTCTGCTTAGCATATTTTTTTAAAATTAATGACGGTATTAGTTTTAAAATACATATTGTAAATTATAAATAATTAGTTGTATTGTTTTATTATCCCTCTATTATATAATTATTATTGTCGCTAATAACTGTATTTCGATTTGTAATTTTAGTTTTAATTTATGACATTGGTGTTACTAGTCTAGTACAACATATCTAGTATGACATTAAATCACCCATGAAGTATATTAACTACCCTAATTCAAAATTACTTTTCTTGGAGTTTCGACCGCTAAGATGTTATTCTCTTATTCTGGTCGAATATCTCTTAAAATACATTATGATGTAAGAACCACAATATATAACTATTATATTATAACTATCTTGTATATTGTATGTGTTACCAAATAAATTGATAGCGTGGACCAATGTTTCAGTTTACATTGCTGTACTTGATGATATTAAATCTACTTTGAACAAAGCTGCTCGTATAACAATTTCAAATATGTAATGAAGGTTTTTTTTTTTTTTAAGTTAATCTTTCTCTCCTCTCGTCCTCAATAGGCCTCATCACTTCGTCACTTGTGGCCATTAGAAGACTCTGAACACGATTTCTTTTGTTAATGTGCAATACATAATTACATACCTGTAGCTTGGTTGTTCACCTCGCATTAAACCAAACTTCATGAAAGAAAAAAAATACCGGCATAAATGAAGCAGTGCTTAACTCATTTTCAAGTCTATATTCACCTCAAGCATAATTTAAAACACTTGTCAATATTTTGTACTTGCGAAATCAATAATTTTACAAATACGGACTAATTAGTATTACCTGCCTTTATCTCATCTTGAATTTCCTTATTGTAGACCTCAGATACTTAAATTTCTCAAAATATTCAAACTTAGATAGGTAATAGTTTCATTGTACAATAAAAAATCAAAAGAACATCTTAAAATGTATGAATTAAGTGATTTCTATAAATAAAGTGATTGACGTATTTCTTCTATATTAGGTAGTTAACTATTCAGGTTGTCATGGCTGTGAACAACGGGGCGAGGGTCCCACTGCGCTGCGTTCGGAGCGGTGCGGGTTTGATTCCCACCCCAGCCTATTAACACGCCTGCAATTCCAATCCTGCGAAATGAGCCATACAAATCCACTTATGTTTGACCAAGCGGCAACCTCTAGCCTTCGGGATTTGACAAATAGTGCAATGGCCCACTTACTACTAATACCAGTACCGGCAGTAAGTGGATACCAGTAGGCAGTTGAGGATGCATAAGCAACAGATACTTGATTCAAGTTTTCATGACCGCAGATTTTGTTTAATCATGTTAAAAAAAACTTTACATCTGTTATAATCAATACTAATTGCTAAACATCGAACTATGACCTGGTTGTTGAAGTCTTCTTGTAAAAGAGAATTTCTGATATTGTACTCTGCTATCTACTCGGCCTTGGAATTACGAAGAATTTTCATCTCCGCTCTTAATTACTTACATCTCAGTTATTAGTTTGTAACTGAATTAATTAGTTGATGAAGTTAGTGGAGGTAAACTAGTTTCAGTTTATTCATTCATTTTATATTCAGGTTACTTCCTTATCAAATCTGAGCAAACTACACATTTTGTCTTCCTTTTTGTTTCACACCGTTTTTGTCTAATCAGTAATAACTTGTGCTCGAAACATAATTGGATAGCAAACTTCGAAATGAAATGACTGTAACATCTTTTGTTTTGAAGATAGATTTTTCTCATTTTTTTTTAAATGTTCCTCAGACGATTATGTTTAAATATTACATTCATGCCCACGTTTGAGACCCGTCCATTTTTAGGAGATTGGTATTTCAATTTAGTAGCAGCTAATACGTAGTTGCGCCTGCCTTGAGGTGGTATCAGGAAGATTTATTATTCAAGCAAATGATTCGGTTGTGTAGCAAATGAAAAAATAGTTCATTTCCGGAGAGATTATCATGTTGGTGTAATCATAGATAAAAGACTTGTCTGAGATTCACATTTTTCAATCTTCGATGAGTCATTAAAATTGGATGTGGAACCTATTTGATGGGGTGCATTGAAAAAAAGAACTTTTATTTGAATGCTCTGGTCCACAATTGCCCCGGCCAAGCATGATAGTAGAGGCAAGTAAACACCACACCCATAACAGAGGTCTGCACTTACCCCTGCTATCATATTTTGCTGGGGGATTGCGGAATAGCATTTAAAAACTTGAAAGCTCAAGGGGAAATGTAAATTACATAGTATTTTGATGAACAGCTTCTGAAGATTCCACTTACCACAAAAAATAAAAAAATAAAAATAAAGTCTAGTTCTGAATAAACAACGACACAGCTATACAGCAGAAGTTGAAAGATCCAACTTAATCAATATGTTGGAATTGATATTTTAACAAATCATTATATTTCACCTTAGCGAACTTTTATGGCTGATTAGTGATACATCGGTGTTTAGACTTTATTCTTTGTAAATGGCACCTTTTGCTAGTTCAGAATTTAGATTTAACAAGACGATTACACACTTACACCGAAAACGCACTTACTCCACTTTAGCTCATGCACATTCATATAAAATTTATAACTATTTTTTCTAGTTATTTATATTGATATATCTCTAGCTACACTTAGCTAATTACAACCTGTTTTATCTACCCTAGAAGCCTGTTGATATAGTCTGATCCACATAGCTCTATTTTTATATTAGCCCTATTGGACGAACGTCTCTTTAACCGCATTTTTTTTCTTTTGTTTGTATTATACCTGGCTTTAGCTTTGATTTTTTTGTCCTTTTAAACATCATTTTACTTTTGAACAGATCCCTGGAACCGATAGCAGGTACATCAAAGTGAAACGAGCATTGACAATCATATAATTTCAGTTACAACCGTTAATCTTAGTTCTGTTTTTGTAAAGTACTTCAACATTCAATGTTTACATTAAAATATCATTAATACTACTCTTTAATAAGTGCAATATTTTCGTAATTGTATTTCAAGATTATTAATTTTAATGCATTTACTGTCTTGAGCCTTGATCGATGGTCGATGATTTTATTATTAATCTGGCTGTGATATAGTAACTTATTAAAAATACAGGTTATTTAAAAATGCGAACAAGAAAATTTACGTCGAATTTAATTATTTTTTATTTATATTGAATTAAATCTTGTTAGTCCTATATTCGGTTTGAATCTTATGAGAAACATTTCTAATGCATATTAAAAAATAAATAAAAGTTTGTACATCAATGCATATGCTGTGGGGTTATAGCGGTTCATATCCTGTCGTAATATTATGCCTTCCAGTCTTATCGGAAACAGCATTTCTTACCTGATATTTTTCTGGGGTTTATTTTTTCGATTAAAAAATTTGCGAAAGGATTAAAATTATATTCAAAACTTAATCCCCTCCCTGAAATGACGTAGTATATTCTTTGAACTTTTTTATTATTCAGTTATTTATTTGCTTTTATTCATATTCATTTAGTTAATTCTATTATTTTTTCATTTATGACTTTTATACATTGAAATTGATGATTACTCAATTGTACGTAGTAAATTCGAGTTTTTACATTTTATTTTTTATATTTTGTAACAACTGATTTTTACGGTTTATGTAATACTTGTAACGGAATGAATGTAATGTTTAGTACTTTTAATATTTTATAGATATATTACTAGGCTAAAATGTCTGAAGTTGTTGAAAAGCTGTAAACAATTGAAGGGTCACGGGGAATAACGATCAATATCTAATTTTTGGCAATTACATTTTTTAAATTTACGGACTTAAAAAATGACATTTATGGAAGAGTTTTTGTGAGAAAAAAATATATTTTATATATTGATCAAACTATTTGGGTTTATAAAAGAATAAAAAATAACTTAAATTATATCTTCGAAAAAAATTGAAAACGGAATTTTGTTTTTCATAAAAAAATTAACATTAATCTTTTTTCTATCTTCGACCCTTCAATTCAACATGTATCTTCGCTATATTTTAAAACAGCAGTATAGGCCCCTTTTCTGGCTCTGGATTTTGACAAATGATATGTAAAAAGGAAGGGAATTTCATACATAGGGAAGTGACGAATCCCAATTTCGATTCTAAAATTCTTACTAAACCTTTAATAAAAGTGATTGGAGGTTTCAAAGTTCCGCCGATGCAAGTCGGAAAATCGAGACGAGAGATTCGGATTTTAAAGATTTCGACGCGGACATCAATACCGGAACTCCTGCGAAACTTATCGGTTATATGGTAAAGCGTAAAACATCGCGATTTACCATTATCGAATTATTATATACCATTTTCGAAATAGCGCATCATTTTGAGCCTATTTTATGCCTATTTGGGTACGTGTCTTCAAGAAAACATCATACCCGTGGAAGCAACTTGACTACACAAACTTTTCAATAACTGTGAAAAATGTTATTTTGTAAATAAAATGTGATTGTAAGGGGGAAAGTGTAAAACTTATTAAGTCATACTATTGCCGGTTATAAACATTTATGGTCGTTTTGTCCCAGTTTCTTGAAAATAGCGCTATTTCTAACTAAGATGTTTAGGTTTCTATGAATGATAGGAGATATTATATATTGTTTCCCATGTCTAACTCTAAAAAAAACTGTTAAATATGAATACCGTACAGAGAAAATGGTATAGTTGAGTGTTAATAGTTAACTGTTAAACTGAAGGAATATTTTCCAGTGGGGCAAGCTGATTACTTATTAAGTAAATTGTTATTTTAAAACAGTTATTATTAACTATATTGATTCACAAAATGCGTGTGTTAAATAAATTGGCATTAATATATTGTTTATACGAATAAACATGTTTCCGGAATATCGCTTACATAGATATGTAATGCGTGAGTTCTTTGCACAGGTTTGCTAGTAACAGTAAGTAGTCTTGCATAAAAATAGCTAAGCATAAAAGTTGACTGATCTAGAAAATAATGACAGATGTGATAAATGGCATCAATGATTCAAATTGTTTAAATGGTTATTCATTGTTAAAATTTCTGAGTCAATTTAAAAAATGAAAGAAATAATAAAAATGAAAATCCTCTCATACTATTTATGCTGCTTATGTATTTAGTATCATAAAATCAATTCAAAACTTGAGTTTTAAAACTATGATTCATAATATACGGGGCTTCAATTGGCCAGTTGGTACATAATGGTTTATATGGCAAGCAGTTGTGGGTACATGTATGCAGGGACGTACAGAGAATTATTTTTCGGTAGGGGATTTCAATTTTTTTCGGGGAGATGATTAAATAAGAAGAAGGCAAATAATCACCTAAATATCTAAAATTGCCAAATTTGGCGTTAGTTTTAAGGATAGGCATGAAAATTGGATCAAAAACTACTTTAAAAATTTCCAAAAATATTACTCAAAATACAAATCTTTTGTTGGTGGGTGTGAAAATTATATTTCTTCGCACATTTCGGGGGAGGAAATATTCCCCCGATCACCCCTCTGCGTACGCCACAGAAAGTATGAGCTACTGGAGAGGAACTGGAATAAGTTACTGGGACACCAAGAGACTGCCATTATCGCTAACCTATCAGCCCAGCGACGAACTTTTTGTTATTCTATTTTAATGTTTGATTTCCTTGCTCATTTTTTTTTAAATTATTGTATTTTACGATTGACCTGTCCACGTCTTTGTTAATAGCATGAAATTTCGTAAATTTTTTTGTTCGAATTATTTATGTTGGATATGTTTTTATGATCGTCCATTGACCATATTGGTTAAGGCTATTGGACGAACTATCTCGCAGACAGGAGCAAAGACATCAATAAAGACTTAGTGTACTATTGGCTGAAAAGGACGAGAACAGAGCTTTACAATATAAGCCCTGATCGTTACTAGAGCCTCTGAATCCAGCTTAGGTCTTGTTCCCTTCCTTCCAATCAATGTTTCAGCCTCTACGTGAGCTTTGTCCAGGGTCTCATAGGGTATATTAGAACATAGAGAATTCTTATAGTGTAATATTTTTTTAATGTCCCCTATAAACTGTTTATACAAGAATTTATTTATTTTTCTTCCTTTGTAATAAATTGAATTTTCAATGGTTTTTCTTCTTTTTCTTCTTTTATTTATTGTTATTTTTTTATATAATTTTAGTTTATTTATGAAAACATTGTTTGATGGTTGATATTGATGCACGGATGATTGTAATAATAGGAGATCAGTCAAGTCAACAAAAATAAAACACACCTATCATATTGTTTTCTTTATTTTGTCTAATCATTGGCCAGGGACGGATTTAAAGTTTAGGTGCTCCTAAAAACGGTGTTCACGATCTCTTCATACCGTTGGAGGTTTAATTTTATTTATTTTTGGTGTATAAAAAAATAATCGAGTATATATATATTTATATATATATATATATATATATATATATATATATATATATATATATATATATATATATATATGTTTTTTTAATACTTTTTTCTTGGCTGAATAACTTTTTCTACCCAGGAATATTTTGCATTTATTGCTTATTATTTAAAATTGATCCATTAGTACTTCCTTTGAGGACAGGCATGATTCTTGGATACAGTATTATTAAAATTTATATTTTATTATATATATATTTCTAACCAGGCAATTACCTGCAGTGATAGTGGTGATACATACTGTGAATATCTTATTAGAAAATTGTTTAGAATAAATAATATTCAAATGTATACAAAAATTTCAATATATCATCCCATTGATAAAAAGATAATTTTTTGTTTTCATTTTAATGTTTGTATGTTATTTCTAGCATATTCACACTGTTTCACTTTATTTCTCTTTAATGACACCAATAAACTTTTTTATAACTTAAACTGATACTTTTTACATTAATAAATACAAAAAAAAAATGTTGAAGTCTAATATTAAGAAATAAAAATCTACAATAGTAACAAAATCGTACTGAAATCTTTCTAAAATTTATCAAATATTTAAATAGATAAAACAGATAAGCAACCATATTTTCATATATTCTGATTCATTTTTGTTATTATTTTACTTCCATGTGTTTGGTGGTGGATGATGCACAGACAGTCAAGTAATATATTCTCAGCCAATATTTCTATCTAAATTATCCAAGTAAATTAATTTTTTTTAAATTCGCTCAGCGATACGAAATTTATTAGGATTTAATGAAGGATGCGGTCGTGAAAAATACGTATTTATTTTTCATAAAAATAACTTCAACCTTAACTATTTTAGAGCTAATTATTTAAAGTCCTAACCTAATTATTTAATTAGACTCTTCAGACAATCAAGTATTTTAGATTAATCTGAGCCTGGAAAAAGAAATATAGATTAAGGGTGGAGTCTTTGTGGTGTTCTAAGCCCTACAAGTGTTATTAAAGGGCCCCACTTGCCAGACGAACATCTCTTGGATGTCTCCCAAGATACTTGGGATGGTACTGTGGCTATAACGCTCTATTACTGCTCTCCTATCTTCTTCAATCTCTCTTTTCTTCTTCTTTTACTCCTTTCATGGGTGGGTATATTCTCTAGATCATTGTTCTCGTAACGAAAATCTCTCTTTATTTTAAGAGCAACTTTGTTATTAGTGTTACATGTTGCTTTATTTATTTATACTGCTGATGGTAGTTCAGAAAATTAAAAAAGAATATAAGTGAAAGATGAATGCTCAATAAATAATTAAGCAGCATAAGGTGATGATATACTCCTTGCAATTAGTGGTTATTCAACGTTTTGACTTGATGTGTAATATTACCACTACTAGTAACCAAATTTATAATCCTAGCGGAATACAGTTACCCAATATTTAATAGATTGTCCAAAAACTTAATTATATTTACAGAACTAAGTCTCATCTTAACCCTTATATATAGTAATGCACTTTAATTTTTACTACAATTTATTTCCTATTATGGAATTGGTACTCTGGCGTGCTCGTGGCGCTCGTCTATTATAGCTGCGCAATGTTATAATATAAATTGTTGTTAGTATACTTAGTATGTTCAGCGTTATTTGAGTCTCGAATAGGTTGTTCTGACGTATAATACAGCACACGCGCTAGCCGGAATCATGATAAACTTTTCATCGAAACCTGCAATGTTTTTTCACAAAATTGAAAAGTCGTGTAGAGTGATGATATTTAAAATCAACAATTAGGTACGATTTATGAAAATATGATGACAGATCAACGATGGGGAGAATAGTGCCTGTCAGCAGCTGCCCCGGGCTTAATTTAGTTACCTTAGATCTCTAATCCAGCTATTTTTTAGTTATCTTCTCATATAGGACATGTAAGCCATAATATGGATGAAGATATCATGTTTAATTTATTGATTGTTTAGTTTAAGATGTAGGGGAGACTGGGGTAATGACAGTACCCCACAGTAAAGAGAGACAATTGAAATTATCGTTTGTTTGAAACACTAAAACCCCCAATTGGACAATTATACACTTTTCACCTCATATTGTATTAAAACTAAACTTTCATCTGTATTACACCGACCCTGGGGTAATGGCAGTCGGAGGTGTCAGTGATTATTTAACGACAGTACAACAAGTAATATGGACATTTTTACTTATGAAATTTTGATTAATTAGTAATATGGACATTTTTTAATTATTAAAAGATTAAAACTGAAAAACTGATATTTTTGTTTAAATTCTTTTTTGTAAACGCTACAGTTCTTCCCTTGCTTATAGCTTCAGATTTTCTAACACTTATCTTACTCATAGCCATGAACTCATACATAAATTCTAAGCCAGTCATTTTAGTTTCTTTAATGAATCTATGGTTAAAATAGTTCTTTATCTATATTCGAACGCAATTTTTCTTAATTTCAATGCTGTGATACATAAAGAATATTTGATAATGTTTTAAATGGTAATGTTTTTGGCTCTAGCTGACCAGAGCTTCTTCGAGTGCAGGAGGAAGCTCACATTTCCTCCTTAAGTCTCGGGTCCGAATCAGTTCCAAGCTTTAATCTGATTTTCATTATTATAAAAGGTATTTTAATTTTTTCAGCTGATTTTCTGATCGATAATGCTACAGCAATAGCTTGTTTTGTTTTAAAAAAAATCTTCTGTTGTCCATTTAGCGTTGTTTATCTTCATTATACATTTTCTGATCATTTGAAACGTAAAAAAAATATGGTTCTTGCCATTACCATTGATCATGGTGACTGCCACTGTAGTCCGATATTCAGAGCTTAGTTTTCCAGAACAAGCTGAAAAAATCCGGAAAAATATATTTTATACCGAATTTCCTCAGAAATTTTCGGATTTCTCTTAATCCATTTTGACTACTTTCGTCGTGACGTCTGTATGTACGTTCACTTAGCCCAATAACGGTTAGATAGAAAGTTGAAATTTTATATTTGAAATTGCTGTAGTATCTAGCTGCGCACCAATTTTTTTGGTCACTACATGATCACCGGAAATAGTATTTTATTTCAAAGTCATGATAGACTTTCATAAAAAATTACATTAAATACAAAAATTCTCAAATTAGGATTGTAATACTTTTATGACAAAATAAATTATACAATAAATTTTGTTAAAATATGATTACCGGAAGTGGTTCTTCACTTGAAGTTCATAATAGACTTTTTTTAATTTTCATAATAGATTTTTCAATAGATCAATAGATAATAGATCAATTTGAGAAATAAAAGCGTCAAATAAAAGTTTTAGAAAATAAAATTCTGATCCTAGCACATTCAGAATTACGACTCAGGGCACCTTCTCACAAGTAGCCGACGCCAATTGACGTTACGCCGAGGGTCGTTTTTGATATACTGCTGTCTTCGAAAACTAGTTACTAAATAGTGATTCAGGATCACTTTTTGACTTTAGTACCGCTAGATAGTTAATATAGCCCACTGTGCGGCAAGCGAAAGGATTTTTATTTTTTAAACGATTTTTGGATTCTAGGTATCTTGAAACGTAAAACGTCAAATCTTGAGGGTAGAAGGGTAAATTTTTGTTTTTCTTGGTCGATTACAATGGTTTTTTTATCGAAAACAATAAACCAAAAGTAAAAAAAAAATCTTAAAATAGAATAATAATAATAAAAGGCTTAGCGAACCCGGAGGTTCGATGCCGATACCACTAATCGCTGTCTACAAATCTCGGTCCAACGACTACCGCCCGAACCCAAATTCATTAGATCACTCTTAATACAATCCTCCCACCTACGTTTCGGTCTACCCCTCGGACGTTTACCGAATATTTTACGTTTAAAATAGAAAAATCTTATTTTTTCATTGAAACTAAAAATAATTTCATTTTTATAATATCTGTAAGCCTAATATGTATTGTTTCAATTTTCATAAAAATAGAGTATTATAAATTGTAAATCTTCATTTTTTTGTTTCACTGATTTTTTTTTAAGTGAACCTATTGATCTCGCGCTGAAAGGTTCATTGTGTTCATTATGCAGTTCTTTGATTCAGTTGGTAAACGCCATCCCATCCATATTTGGTAATGGTTTGCCTTCCAATTGGTAATGCCTTGATTACTGAATGTAAGCCACTTAAATCATTCTCTTTTTAAAGTTATTTTGTGAATTAGTAATTAATTGAACGATTATCTATAATTATTTAACTCGATTATCAATTGGATATTTAACTGCATTTCAGTTCGTTTCAGTAGTCTTAATAATACAAAGCTATTGATTAGTCTGGCCATCCATTACTGGCGTATGTTGCATATTAATAAATTGTTTTATTCAATTTCGCAATTTATTTATTGCTATCCGGTGATGGACTTGTGAATATTCCGAATTTCATAAATATAATTTATACATGAGGCTAATATGTGACCCAATCGCACCTGATTATGATATAACAGTCCCTAAAAACTTTCTCAATATTTAAATTTTCCAATTTTCTTTTTCAAGGAATCAATTTTCCTCCAATTAATTATTGGATAAATTCAAGCAGAAATGAAATTAACTCAAGGGTAAATAGGAATTCGCTCTAGTTATAGAAAAAATATTCTATTTACGAAGGACGTTTGGGATTCTTTCGTTAACCAAACTTCTTTTTTTAATTTAAATAAAACCATAAGTGTATATATATATATATATATATATATATATATATATATATATATATATATATATATATATATATATATATATATATATATATATATATATATGATTCAACGGCTAATGTAATAATAATGACATTAATCCGACGTGAAAGCTTGAGATATATGTAGCAAATGAAATTTATTAAGGTTGGCAGTAACTCAGTAATGGAGCGGGGTAGCTCAGTGGGTAGGACATTACTAATCTCTAGGTCCCGGGTTCGATACCGGCTGTGAGAGATGATCATTTATTCTGCTATCAGCCGTAGTTCAGCCCTGTGGAATCGGAGACCCTCCTGGGACTCACCCAGCCTCTATAAAGCGGGTACCCTTAATTGATAGAAAAACCTGACGATTGAGCGTGATCACGGCCAAAATCACCTCATTGTATAACCGTTAGCCTTGAAACAGTACAGTCCTTACCAAATGTTGAACCAAAGACCATTCATGGTTTGTGTTATTGGGATCCTGAAGTGGGAAGGCTATTAATTCACTGGAACCTTTTATATATATTTTTTTAAATTAGTACAAAGTTATGAATATCATAAACATTTAAATTTGTTTTTCCAGGTACAAATAAAAAAAATATTACAGTAATTACAAAATTATTTTGAAGATATTATATCACCATGAACACTAATATGCTGTTTTTCCTCCAATGATGATATGATTATATGATCAGATGATAGACTACAAAGAGTTTCCGGGAGAAGATCTTGGAACAGCCAGTCATTTGGCGTGCTTGACCTTTTACAGAATATTATTGCAATTGCGCTCTCTCCAAAATCTAAAGTAGGAAACAAGAAATGCTCTTAAAACTATTACTAAACGAGAAATAACATCATCATCACAGACCAGTTTTTCTTCTTCTTTTTCTCAGTCGAACACCTTTTTAACATAAGATTATGGAGCTCCTCTCTTGTTAAGACTTAAATTGCAAGTAATCAGCAATGGTATAGTCACACTACAATCAAAATAATTTCTAATCTCCGCAAAATAAGATAAAAAGAAAATAATGGCGTGATTGAAATACATCGAATCAGCTAAGGAACCTATAATACCGAGAATCGTTAACATGGGGATAAAAAAAATAGAAGCGTATTCTGGCAACTAAATGCACCTATCATGCAATTTTTCGTTATGGTTTATTCACTAAATTAAAACTGATTTCAAAAGTTCCTCTCTATTCCTGTATTCTGAAATGTACAAGTCAAAAAGCGTATTGTTTTCATGAAAGAAAATGGAGCCGTAATATACAGTGTTTAAGTCGACTGGGAACCATTTTGTCATAAGACACAAGAAAAATTAAAATTAGTTTCCAAGTTTCCTAATGTTGAAAAACTGCAATTAAAACAATTCGTTTAAACAATGAAATTTCAGAAAGCATAAAATGTTTGAACTTTGTTACCTGCTCTGAGGAGCTCGCAGGGAATATCATAATCAATTTTTTATCTGTTTGTTATCCGACAACGAAAGGTATAATTATCAGTTTGATTGGTTAAAGTCGAAATTTGGATAACATTTTCGACGTTTCAGCCCACTGTGCGACGGCTTTGACAACAGAATCGGACGATGGAAAAAGCAAAAGTAAATAGTGTAGCTGTCCTAATTGAACATTTAGTTAAATTGGAAATAAACGTACCTATTTTACTCAATTTAGTGCTCCAAACATTGTTAGCATTATAGCTTTAGATTGATTTCTATAAAAATTACGAGCACAGAAATCAAGACTCTTGATTTGCTGTTGAATGCCTTTACCTCAGCTTACAAGCCTTTGAAATTAATTATATTTTCAGAGTTACGCTGAAAGGGAGAGGTAAGGGTTGAAACCTCTTCTGCTCGAGCCCTAATAACCTTACATTGTTGTTGAAGCAGGAATTATGTCTCAGCCGCCTATACCTTGGCGAGCATGAACGAATTTTCCCCTCTGCCACCGTAGCAGCCTTAGGATTAGTTTATTTTGATATTAGTATTTACCTAATGTATATGCCAGGATATCGGTTCGAATTTCGTTTGGGAAAAAATATTTTTCTAACATTACCTAAATGCATTTTTAACATTCAGTGCCATTTAGAATATATACCGTATATAATGTTCTATAATGTACTTCTGAGATATTATAAGAAGTATAGTCCTGTAGATTGACAGATAAACTGAGAAATTCTATAAGCGGTAATGGAAATTTAATTAGAAATGCAATAAAATTAAACATTTGTGACTTTTTATAAATAAAATTTTAGCTTGTTTTTAATTTATTTATCATTCGGTCATTTCTTTACGGAATATTCGTAAAAACTATTATTTTTTTTTTATTTTTAGATCTTCCAATTTGTCAAATTTATGGTTAATGCTTTGGTCTAAGTTTCTTTATTCACTGCTCGGTCTGAAAAAGTATTGCAGTGTAATTTACTGAATACGCTATTTTGGGGCATTAAATTTTTGGAGATTCCCACATTCTCTAAGTCGATCAACTCAAACAATATGAAATAAATTAAGATTACTTGTCTTTATGTGTCATTCCTGTGCAAAAATAAATAATTATTGTTAGAAATTGTCTAGAGATCTAAATTGTCGATAACTAAGTGTGAATATAAAAAAACCCAATTAAAACCAAATTAGCGACCTGGTTTTAATGATTCGGTCATCATTAAACATGGCCTGAAATAACCGACGTACCTAAAGAAATATGTTTAGATCGTTTGGTCGTATTTATATAGTGAATCTATAGTATTTTAATACATTTAGAGTAACTTAGTTACAGAATGAGTTGTCGTGCTATATTGGGGCAGAAAATTGTTGTGTGAAGACAAATCAATGTTCATCGCTAGGGGCTCAATATTCAAAATATCTGTTAACAATATCCGAAAAAATATCTTTAATCAATACCCTCTTCGTGCCTGCTTCCTTCAAAAATAAATACTGCAAGCAAGTTGTGCCCTCAAATTAAAAAAAAAAAAAAAACCTGAAAATTGCGATCGTGAAAATTTTCAAATTCTAGTTTTAAACGGAAATACACGTTTTAAGGTCCCCTGAGTCCAAATAACCAAGTATCGCATAATGGTCTATGTGTCTGTCTGTATGTCAGTGAGTCTGTGTGTATGTGAACAGCCTAGCTCAAAAACGAAAACTTGTACGATACTGAAATTATACATTTAAGGTAGGCACGTGCATGTGATGTTATAGCAACTTTTTCGTCAAAATTGACTAACCGGAAGTGCCACTTTATATAATCGATTTTACAATTTTATCGTAAACGGCTGTAACGATTTTGATGAAACTTGCCTAATGCCTTCTCCTTAAAGGCCTTTAACTTTTCATATTTATAGTTTATCAACGAAAAAATGCAGGAAAAAAAGTCATGATCAAAAGAATATTTAATTTGTGCATAACTTAAAAAGTATACATTTTATGATAAATTATGTCTGGAATCGTATTAAAAGTAAATAAATTATCTAAAGCACAATAAAAGAATCATCAAAATCGGACCAGTATTAGCAAAGATACAGCGTATCTTACGGAGTACAAGATAACCGAGCGCAACCGAAAGGAGACGGATGCGACCGAACCTCCTCCCACCAATCTGCAAATCTGTTGTCAACAATACGCTTTGTAATAATATAATTTAAGAATATAAAAGCAGAAATTAGCTTAATTATTTCTGCCTTTATATTATTTAATGGAAACAAAATGTTTCCATGGACACTAAACCGAAACTTTTAAAATATATTTTCTTCTTCACAAACTTAAAATATATAGATAGTGTTATAAATAATGATAGATAGTGTAGAGAATAGTTGTACTAAAATTGTTTAAAAAACTGTTTTGTTGCACTTAAGTGGGAGGAGAAGTGAAGAAGTGAGTTTATTCAAGTATTGCATATGTGAACTCTTTAAAATCACATTAAAAAGATAATTATTACAGTACGGTAAGGGAAAGTTGTGTGATGGCCGCACCGCACCAGATTTTTTATAGTACACCAAATGGCTCTTGTACTTTTTATTTATATATGAAAAATTAAAACATCATTCATTCTTTAATAAACAATTTAATTTTGGAATCATACTTTCAGAATTTCATTGGCTTTCAGTTTCACTGGCGGACCCTGTATTTGATAAAACAAAATAAAACTCATACTCCTTATCAATGAATTGATTTTGTCAGGAAACAGTTTGGAACATGACCTACGTTACTCTAGGTTTCAATGCATGGAACTCTGCTCTAAGGAATTATTGGAATGTAGTTTGGCTCATGATGGAATCTACTCCCTTCAAGGCATGTAAAATTGGTCACTTCTGGGTTGGAGAAGTAGCTGATAAGTTGCCGAGAACATCTATTGTAGTTAGGCTATTTCATATTTTTTATTTCCCGTGCTTATATAGAAATTCGCCTCTTTTGTATTTTTAATGGCTATAGTTTTTTTTTTAAGTTTAACGTAATGGTAACTATTTTTAGCTCGTTCTTCACCAATAACGTAATTGATTTTTTTTCTCTTCATGCCTAAATCTAAACAAAATTATATAGTGTGATTACTATTATCTTATCGATTCAAACTACTTTAAGAAATCCAATCGTAACTTGAAAGTATTTCGATGTTATCGAGTTTATTTTCTATTTTGATCTATAGCTTCTAGTCGTAGCGTCTCTAGAGTGTTTGGGAATAAAATAAGAATGATTACTTGTCTGTAGTTGATAACCTGCTATTACATGTGACAGCACTTACTGGAAGGTACTTGTTGTCTAAGATTAAGCCAAGGTCTTATGATAATGCTGGAACTCTTCTAAGGAAGGTGCCTTTACCATTTGCAGTTATTTAGAAATAAATCCAAGTCTGAATATATATTTGGTAGATTTTATATGAAAAAAAAAATAACTTTTTCTCGATGCACTAACATATTTCAAAACGAACTAGAAGAAGAATATATGATTTAGAAAATGTAAATAAATTGTATCGTTGAAAATTTATCGATCTAATTATTGTTCTTTTACTATCTCGGTACCTTTATATTAAATCATTACAGATGAAGAAAACAATCCTCAATTTTAATAAAAACTCCATTCCATTCTGTACAAAGTGCGAAATCCGATAAGATAAGAAAAGGGAATGAAATCTACCTTGTGCTTAAATTGTGAACAATTGAAAGAATCTCTCATCATAAGATTCCTGAGGTTCTTTGGGATAACCTCAGCTCACTCTTTCAAACAGAGATACTCCAAAATTTAATTTAATTAAAAAGTTCCAGCCTTAATAGTCTTATATTTTTTATTTTTTTAATAAATAATTTTGAGGTTTCGTAAGATTATTGATACCTTAAGTAAGAACTGTTTGTAGTCAGTAAATATATAACATAAATCATCCCTGCAACAGCAACTTATGATGCAGCTTAGTACTAACCCTAATAATTTAGGGGTGGTTTTATTTTCAACATTACGGTATTGTAGTTTTCAGTACTGGATTCCAACCACCTGATTATCCTTCATATCTTGCCATGTTGATTCTTTTTTTTTGATTGACTGGACCTGGGAAGCATTTGTGAAACTACCGCTTTCACCTAGATGAAGTTAGCCAATTTTCTGTATTGAGTGTGTCAGCAAGATTTTAAATGGGATACCTTCATTCACCACTCTATCCAATATAGCGCCCTTGAAAACCTAATAAACGATACCGATGAATTTTGAAAACTAATAATTTAGTAGAAATGCTTGTGGCCGAAAAAAATTTCGGTAGTAAATTTGACATTAGCAAATTTGACTTAATGAATGTCGGAAGAATAAGCCACAATTATTTCAAAAGTCATTATTGTTATTAAAATAATTATTGCCCAATAATAGAATAAGTAAAATAGAATTAATTCATGTTTGGTTGGGCTACAATTGAAATGGAAAAGATGACAATTGATTTGGAAAAGGTGACAATTGAATAAGAAAAGGTGACCATTGATTTGGAAAGGGTTAAAATTGAAATGGAATAGGTTACAATTGAAATGGAAAATGTTACAATTGAAATGAAAAAGATGACAATTGATTTGGAAAAGATTACAATTGAAATGGAAAAAGTTATAATTGAAATGGAAAAGGTGACAATTGATTTGGAAAAGATTACAACTGACGTGGAAAAGCTACGTTTTGGAATTTAAAACTGCAAAAACATGTCCAAGAAATTTCATAACTTATGACAAACATTTTGAATTATTTACTAATATAAGTATTAGCCGAGACAAAACAGATCTTGGAATACACTGAAAGTATAAAGAATATGAGGTGGATAGCCGAAGTTAGAGAGGACTTGAAAGACGCTGGCATAAAAGACTCAGACATTCAAGATAGGCAGGCATTCAGACGAAAAGTATATGATTGGAAACTGAGCCGAGAGGCCAAGAAATTGAAGACTGGAACAACTTGGTCTGAAGAAAGGAAGAAGGCACACAGTGAGAAGATGAAAGAAGTGTGGCGCCTTAGGAAATCTCACATCATGGAATAGAATAGTATTAGCCGAAATAATTTCAGACTGTTTTTTGTTAAATGAATTTAATTGAATTTTATGAATTATTTTAACTTTTGCTTGTGTTGACGTCATGTGTTGTGTCTTTTAAGTATGGCAAGGTGTCCTTACTTATCATAATGGTTTTGGATTGTGTAATGTTATTTAGTCAATGGTTTTACAAGAAAACGATGTATGCAGTAACCCATCCACAACTGCTAAGTTTCTCCTCCTAAACAATAAAATACCAGGATTCATCTTTATAAATTATTACTCAATTGGTAATTCACAAAGATCATAATGTAGAATTGTATTGTACATAATGTAGAATCATAATGTAGAATTGGTTAACGGTTATTCCTTTGCAACTATTAATCTCGGATTTTGTGATTAGTGAACTGCATAAGAACGTTTAGAGGTTTCGTCTGTAGAAAGTTATTATCTTCACATTTTCTATAATTTATGAAATTATTGTTTTATGTGATACCAGTAAAAAAATAAATAAGATTTTTCAAATTTAAACAAAAAAAACTACTTTCTTTCACCAGTATTGTGAAATTGATAAGGGTTTGATTGCTCAACACAAGATGATTCGTAATCCCCAATAAAGCCCCTTTATCCCCAAGCAATAAGGGCGGCGAGAGGTCTATAGCCGGTCCCTCAAAATCGCTCTCATTACAGGCACCGGACATAGGAATCAGGTCCAGGTTACTTTATTATTCTGCCTTAGCCCTTATCGTCCTAAAACTCCATGGATTAGGGTGCAAGGTCATCAGGAGGGCTTTTTAGGGTAATGTCTTCTTTGTGTGTCTGCCCTCTATAGAGCTGCTATAAGTCTACTGTAACCTATGGCCTTTGTAAAGCGGAGTTGAGAAATGCTTGAGATTAGAAGGGCATGTATTAAATATGGTAACCACCTCCAGTATCTGTATATTATACCCAACATCTATATTTATCCTATATTGTAATATGCATTTATGTATCATTTCCGTTTTTTGAGCTACTGTTTTATTAATGCTGGAAATGGTGTACTATGACATTCATACATTAAAGTTGAACGTCCATTATTACATCAATCTTTTATAAAAATATTCCCTAACCGCATACTACTTGTATAATTGAATGATTAAATTAATTATATATGACTTGTGGTACTGCTTGGAAGAATACTAGATATTAAGTATAATTTTTGTTGGGTATGGGACTGAACGTCTTTTCATTCTTCAATATTTAAACTACTCCAATATTTATTTACACTGAAAAACAAACAGGAGTCCTTGAATTTGTTTATTATTTATTTCCCAATCGAAATCCTAAAGAAATCATTCTCATATTAAAAAAAAACGAAATAAATATGCGAAGAAAAAACCTATTAACTCCGGAACATAATTATTCCAACACTAAGAAAAAGGTAGTGCCGGTTCCCGTTTAACCGAGGAGTAAATTAGTTCTGGATTAGTATTATTCCAGGGCTCACCTGATAACGTTTAGTGGATACAGAGACAAGTTTAACTCGAGAACGACGGGAAGGTTAGGAGTTGAATTATTCTTGAACCAACATCGTAGTTTCGGCTACTGGTCTTTAAAGTATTGTAAAATTTAATCGAAATTTCTTTGCTTGTTGGGTATTTGTAGTTAGGTATAACTACTATTTTAGTAGTTGTATAACTAATAATTTGAAAATTATTTCTTTCAACTATAGTGTTGTTAGAGTTTTTTAAATTAATGTTGTATTACGCAACCGACCTGAGACCTGTCATCGGAGAAGGATAAATTACTGAAACGAATTCAAAGAAACCTATCAGTGTCAAGGTTTATTAAGGAATAGCTGGAATTTCTTCGTAATGAAACCGATATTCGTTGATTATTATGTAACGTGTAATGTACTTTGTAGGATTTCACGAACAAGAAAAGGACCATTATTACACATTTATGATTAGATAAGATATGTGGGTTTGTGGTTGGCAAAACAGTTATTTTTCTGGTATCATACCAAATAGAAACTTTTACTTGCTTGAATGAGCTAGATCTGTTTGCTTCTCACGGCTCACCCTTATCGGTAAGATTGCTTTGTTATATTTATTCCGTTAATGTTTTCAAAATATTTTAAAGTAAAAATTACTTAAATGAATTTTTTAGCCATGAAATTGAGAATTTAAAAAACTGCGAGTACTACTACTACATTATTCTACTCGTACTTGCATTTTTGCCTAAATCGGTCCTTTTTTTTTAAGCAGATTTAAAATCAATAAAATTTTGCACTACATTTATTCAACTGCTGTTATCAGATTTCCTAAGACTTCGTTTGTAGAGCTTATTTATTGTAGTTGCAAACATCTACAATAAGTATAAAAAGATGGAGGTGTTAAAGACTGTCGATTGTGAAGCCTGGCGGAAGTTCGTTTCCGAAGCCCAACCCATTAAGGACTGTTGCGCAAATTAATAATAATACTGTTGACACATAGGAGAATCATCAGTCTTCCCATTCAGAGCTGAGATCAGTTCAGAATGGATCTGAATGAGCTTTTACGTAATCAGCTTCTGATATCTTATATATAATTTTATATTCCTGCATAAATTTTTGCAAATTCAAATCGATTACGGTACGTTCTTAGTTAAATTTATTTCTAAAACTGAAAGCTAAAAACATAAATTTAAAAATATTGAATTTTTCGCTTTAAACAAATGCGATTGTTCTGATTTTTCCATTTCTCCCCCGATTTTTTTTCTGAGATATTTGGTATAAATTAACAAATGTGTACTATTTTTTTCTTTTTTTTTTTTTTGTATTAATAATTGACCAAAAGGTTTATGTGTTAAAAAAATATATATTATGGTTTGGTATACAGTTTACATATCATACACATATAAATATATTCTAAAAGGTTATATTTATAAATCTTGGGTTCGGTGAGTCAGTTTATAAACTGATTAACTTCGTAATACTGATTTGAAAATTTAGAAATGATAAGGATATTGTTTTGTTTTTTTAATAAGTTATACTAGTCCTCATTAGTTTCAGGAGAATTTAATGAACACAACTGAAACAAGAGCTTCTATATTAGAAGTCGGTTAATATTTACACATCTCTCCTTTAGTTTTCCCTATATTCCAAAAAGCCTTTTGTTTTGTATATCGATGGTATAGCATGAATGTTATTGAATGTTATATGGTTGGTAGTATAAAAGATTGGAGAGGTTCAGCAGGAAATCGTTAAAAGATTTTCAGACGTATCAGAAAAAATCTAAATAGCTTGAGTGCAGTAACTTTTTTTGCTATCCCCAAAGTGCTTAGATACTATGCTAACTTTACTGTAGACTTTTATGCTTATATGCTAAGTAGTTGCAGAGATAGCACGTTCGTTCACGACGTTCTGGTAATACTCTGAAAAAGGATATTCTGGATTCAAGTGAATATGTCGATTGAATATTGGTTTGAAGTTATATAACAAGAAACGGAATCAATTGCGATTTATATGTAGTTTCCAATTTGTATATTTTTATTAGAATATTTGGCCTAAAAGAAAACGAGCCAAATAAAAAAATTTGCGATGGGAACATTGTGCTAGGTCTGTAGGTTTATTACATTTAGTTTTGGATGTGGTTAAATGAAGGGGGTTGATTTTTGGTGTCACTAAAGGAATTAATTCTTCTATTTTCAAACTATATATACATACATACATACATATATATATATATATATATATATATATATATATATATATATATATATATATATATATATACTACAGTTTTTTTTCTTTTGGCAATACAGACCCTGAAGTTCATCGGCGACGCATTGTGTTTTTCCTACAGATATTTATTGCTTGCGGGAGCACAGAATATTCGGTATGATATCCTGGAGGGGATCACTCAACCTCACGTTTCATTGAACCATGTTTTGTATGGTACAGGGGCAGACTACCCATAGTTTCATATCCGTTCCCTTTGAACTGTATGAACTATATTCACGGGGGTTCAAGGACTGTGGCAAATCGCTATAGATCTATAGATTATAGCTAGAGTTATGATTTTTGTGTGGTAAAAAATACAAAATATGTACAAGAATATGTGGTTATTATTTCGGAAATATTTAAAAATATATGTAAAACAATTACCTAGCAAAAAATTATTATTAATGCACAAATAAAATATAATGGACATATAGATACTTTATAATATTTAAAAACGACACATTAGGAAGCAAACTAGCAAAATTAGGTAACACAGAAAATTAAATTAAAGAAAAACAACGAAAAACTTCAAATCATTCAGGCAATCAGTATTCAACAAATTCAGGTGAAATTGGCACAAACCAGGTGCATATTTAGATTTTCGAAGAGAAATCTCCGCCGGTTGTCCCTTAAATGTGCTATATCGGTTGAATAACCTTTCTACGTCGACTGAGTTGATGGGGGTTACGTCATTTAATGACATCTTCAGTCGTCCGTCTTATGCGCACCCCTTCACTTCCGAATAGTTCACGAAGCCTCAGATGGCTTCGTTTACCACCTTCAAAAATTCAACCAGAGCAATATTTTTAGCCTCTAATTTTATGATTGACTTGGATAAGAAGGACAAATTTTCACTTATATATGCTAAATCTTTCTTTACCGATGGCGAATCAAGGAGCACGCAGGCTTTTTCAATAGCGGCAGATTCAGTACTGATATGATGTTCTAGCCTTGTATGATCTCCTTCATCTTTTCAAAGTTAGCGCAATAATATTCCGTCAACTCAAGCCAGATACCCTCTTTCCATTTTGTTATGACTGGTTCAGGAGGCAAATTTGAGTCATGGTATATTAAGAATCAAAAACATTTACGCGACGGGGGCCTTCAAAAATATCATCTTTACAGTAGACACCAGCTGATCAACATTTGGATATACAAACTTTCAAAGTGAATTAATCAAAGAATAAAAATGAAGAACAAATTTGAATCTAAACTGAAAATGGAACACAAATAGTCAAGTACAATAACATATAAAAATGTCCGAAACCGTTGCTGAAACTGTTAGACGACGGTTGATTTGGCCACAGCCACTATAAATAGCAACACGAGCACACTATCAGTCCACTTTCAAAATTCTTTTGGTTCTTTTGTTGTCGAAACCGCTATTCTTTAAGATATTTTTTTGTTCATTTAATTGTTTTTGAAAAAATGTCGGGCACCGATTCTCAAATTTTTAATATCGATATTATAATATATCAAATTAAAACTATTGGACAGAATAACTATATATATGTGTATTTCAATATTTTTCTAGCGGCGAGGGCACACTGGCATTATGTGAACAAAGTAAAATATTTAAAAAATATGTAAAATGTAAAGTGCTCTTTTTTACTTCAAATTGCCTGAAACGGATTTTGGTCGAGGAGAATCGTAAAAATTTTACTTTGGTAAAAATATGTAAACCATAATAATCCTGATACTAATTATAGCTGTTCAAGTTTGGCAGGCCCAAGAAGACCTGTATTTTCTCTCTCGAAGCAGACTTAGCCGATATGCCGAGATGAGAGATGTGCCGAACGTCGTAGCGGCCAGTTGACATTCTGGAAAACCTCCTAGTTTTCAGGAAACTCATTTCTGATTTCTGGAGTCCAGAATATATAAAAACTTTGCCGAATGGTGAATTATTTTTTTTTTAGATTTTCATAACTTAATTCCTTACAAAACATTTTTAGATAAGGTAACAATAATCAGCAGTTGTGCAAACAGAAAAGCATTAATTTCTTAGGTAGGGAAATGTTTTACATAACAAATAAACACCACGTATCAGAAGGGGCCATATGAAGGAAGAAGACCGGCACAGCTAAAAAAAATAAACGATTTTCCGAATTTTGTGTAATCATAATCAACGAAACAATAATTTTTTTTTATGATGAAGAAAGGCACAACAAATATTCATCTTTTTTAAACAAAACTGTCACAAGCCAAAAAATTAGTTCTAGATGTATGTTTGGGATAAATTAAGTAGGTTTTATTGATTGCTTTTGATTTGTGTACAATCATGCATTCAATTTAACATCAATTATACATCCAAGGATCCTTATTTCGCGGGCATTGATTAAAAAAACAAAAAAAAACAGAAAATGGCTCGGCTAAAAATACAGTATTCGACTGTTAGGTCGATTTTTGTGATGCCAGTAAACGTTCGAAATGAAGATGGAGCGATTGGCTCCGTGAATCAGCTTCTGTCTTGAAACTTTGTTATACATCCTAGATGAATTTACTCAAAGAAAGAAACTATAAGGAAGCAAACGTGATTAAAGATGATAAATGGTTAATTATAATTATGGTTCCTGATAGGACTCTTCTTAATAATACTGTATTATGTATCAGCCACAGACTGATAGGTTGACCAATATGCATGTGCTACCAACCAACTTCCTTATATGATGAAGGTAAAGCGTTATATATGATTTCCTTAGAGGATTACGGTGTTAAGAACATATTTCATATATTTTATAATAAAATCCTACTAAAATATATCAAACAGTATATCGTGCATATGTGATAATAGTATGTGTTACACTTTTTCTTTTTTTAAATTAAATATTTAATTTCATTTTTATTCAGTGATTCTATTATAATGAATTAATCGATTCTGTCTTTAAACAGAAATGGCTGATGATGGCTTTGTGATCAAACTGTATTTAATAAATAAATAATAAAAAAAAATTAATACATAACAATAATACTATTAGTTGTAGCCTAACAGTTTTATTTTTTTTATTTATTGTTTTTTTAAGGGGCGGGGCTGAAAATGGATTCAAATATGTAATATAGTATATGTAATTTGAATGATAACCACTAACTTTCATAATTTTAAATATAGTAAATTATAGATTTTCATATTACAGTTTATTAATTCTTTACCTCTCCGCGGTGGCCCATACGCCCGGAGCCGGGTAGGTCAAATTGAAAGTGTAGCGGCACTCTTCAGTGAACAGCCTCTGGTAGACATACCTGCACAGCCTCTCTCCGCCCTTGTCCGCCTGCCTGAAACAAATATTTAAATAATAATATAAATGATTAAATAGCAAATAATTATATGTATGTTTTAGAATAGTTGTAATGCTTAATGTATTATTCATGATATTTTTTGGTAAAAAGAAGCTGTTTCCTACCATCACATTACCGTTTAAAGCACACACACACAAACGTACACGCTACAAGCTCCACAGAATTTAATAAACAGTCCTAACATTCTCGGCCTTCAACGCCTTATCAATACGCTTAATATAATATAGTAGGTAAATGAGAAAGTTTTTATAAGTTTTTTTTTCTTTAATTTTTTTTAAGAATACTTAATAGTCCTATGTATAATTTTAAAAATAATTGATGATAATTGATAATTGATAAATAATGTATTTTTAATATAGAGACTGGTCTACAGTGGCACAGGATCAAACATATGTTCATTATAATGAAATTATTATTTTAAAATAAAAAAATAATATAGTAGGCAATTATTTTCAATTTTAATTTCATAATAATAATGTAATAATTTTTATCAAATTTATATTATTAATACTATATTTGAGGTAGTGAGGAAGAGTGTGTGGGAGATTTTTTCAGTTTGGGACATACTGTAGGTCAAATTCCTTTACTCGGTCATGAAAAAAAAAGTAAATTATAAATTCGTAATAATAAATTAAAAATAAATAGTAATAATAAAAAAAATAGTAAAAAAAAAAAGAGTTAATGACATTCATTATATGACTTCATTATTATTTGAAGGACTATTTGCTGAATATTTCTTTCAAAAAGAATATAAATTATAGCTTAGCTTTATAGAATATATTTATAGAATATAATATAGATTAGCTTCATTTCAAAGTGTTTTTACTCTTTACAATGTTTACTTCAATATTTTTCTAAAAAATTGTTCGTTTGGAGAAATTTTTTAACTTATTTTAAAAACCGTGTTTTGGCCATTATTGTCCTCGGTGCACATTGGATCGAAAAGTGCCCAATATGAAGTCATCATGGAATTGCATTTCCTATCAGACTCCGAAAAAAAATACCCCATTCCATTTGAAATTCCAGAGTTAAGTGCGCTGTAAAAGAACTGAAGGAGGTTATGAAGGCCGTGATACGATAAAAAGATACTTCATAATTCATAACAAAGATCCACTGAGTTTCATCCCGTTATTCCAAATACTCTGGAATCTACAGGGGGTGATCTATGTCCGCTGGGATAACCTGTATTTACATATATGTGTGTGTTTTTTAAAAATTGATTTATATGCATACATATAATGAGAGGGATCCAATATTTTGTTTAGTACCAGGCCTGAATACATACGAAAGTAATATACTAACTAAAAATCGTTAAAATAATTTTACCCAACTGGAAAAGCAATTAATTTTCTTAATGTATGCCATGTAAATTTTTGAATTCAAGTAATAATAAAAATTAGTAATTTAATCAGTCTCCATTGGCATTCAATACCAGTGACGCGAAGAGTTAAAAGTGTTTCGGGATCTGTGTGGGAACTTGCCTTGTTCCTGTGCATGGGGATGAGGAAGAAAAGCGGGTTTACAGATCCTGAGACTGGGTCTGGGGTGAACGCGATTTTAGTAGTTTTATTTATTTATTTATTTTGTTGCTAATAACGTATAAATATATATTTACCACTATTATTTGATACTTTGAATATGGTAAATTGTTATGTTTTTGAATAAATAAAATTTATTATTTTCGAAAAAAACTCATGAAAAACTGTAATGTAAACTTATAAAATAAAAGATATATAATATATATTATGTTTTATTTATATATTTGTATTTTTCTGTATTTGTCATCAATACTAATAACTTTTTTGATTACCAGCTATTTAATTTTAATTATTTATTTTTGAGCTATGAGTTACTAAATGAGTAATACGTTGTTCATAGCACCAGAAAGGCGTAACGAATTAAATTTTCCAGGAGATCTAGATTGTGCTAATTTCCTGCAGGGTGAGATACGATGATACTTCCCGCTCCTCCCCAGATACGGTGGACGGTAGGAAGCTGATGAGGGTGATCGAGTATATTAAATTTTGGCCCCTATCGATTTCTGTGCCTAATACTCTAATCCTTGAGCACGTTCCTCTCCCTAACCGTAAACAAAATTACAGTTTTCTGAAATCGTACGAGATATAAGGTGAAGTGAACAAAATTGAGCAAGCACTCATTCCTCAAAAAACTGAGAAGGCTCGATATGAATAAATATTAATTACATAGTTAAATACTTAAATAGCCTATTATTATTTATTTAAAACCGATTTTCGTTCAAAACTGATTTTCATTATTATTATTTCCCAATTCATTCAATTAATATTTTACTAAGTGTATGGAGTACGTGCTCCATAAATATGGACTGATTATTGATTCAGAATACCAGATCATAAATGAATAAAACGTGAGAATGCAATCTACTTGAGCAGGTACTCGGTAAAATGTTGACTGTGTACCTGAGGTACTGTGTGCCTGCTCACATAGCATGCGTTCTCCCGTTTTATTCACTTAGAAAGATGAGCAAGTACTCCAAATCAATAGCCAATCCATAGTTATGGTGCACATGCTCAATACACTTAGGAAAATGATAATTATAATTACAAGAATTATAAAATAATAATAAAGAAAATTAGTTTTGAACGAAAATCGGTTTTAAACAAATAATAATTGAGTGTTTAAGTATTTCATTGTTTAACTTCTATTTATTCACTTCACCTATATTTATGCTTTCAAGTTGAAATCAGGACTTCGGCTTGTTTAAAAATCTTTATATATCACTACTATATTCCCTTCGATACTATTGGTGTGAAGTGGTTTTTGCGCGTATTCTTTGTTTTTTGATCGAGAATTATCATTTTTAAGATGCGTTCATACCTTTACCAAGCCTAGGCTAGTAAAACTCCAAACCAAACGGCAAACGTGCGAAGAGGTTTTACAGAAGCTTAGAAAAACTAACTTATCTACACTCTGCTATTCGGACTATTTCTACTTTTTTGGGCTGTTAATTTCGGTTAGAAATAGCTTTATTTTATAAAGAAACAATTACAAATATAAAATAAGAACATTTAAATTAATAATTTATATAAATATGCACACAAAAATGTGGATCCAAAATTAGCGCTGATGTGGCGCATCCCTCAAGAAAGGATCGGACCAAGCAAAACTACCCCCTTTGCACGTTTGATTTGCCAATGTTTGGCAAATGTGTTAACGCACCTTTACATTTAAAAAAATCTGAACCATTTGCATTTTTTTTTCATACTTTCATGTGATGATCCTATATCCTATCCTATCTTATATCCTTAATCATGTCCTCAATAGCATCAGCCTGTTGGAGGATTTTAATGATTACTATATCAAGTATCCTGTATAATAAACCTAGCTGACATTTTGTTTTAAGCTTCATTATATTTATCTTCGCCAAACTGATAACAAGAAAGTTATCAGAAATGAACTCGAACCTCATCTGCCTTATCAAAAATTTTGGTCATTGGCATTTGTTTTTAATACGTAATATTAAAACACTTCTAATAAAGCCATTGTCAAATTGGGTTGTTTTCATGTTTCATTGATATTGTAATCGAAAAATTACGTACCGCTGTATTTTATTATGTACAGTTTCGTTATAGGTCTATCTACTAAAGAAGAGCAGACTTGATCAAATCTTATTTCAAAAAATATATTAATTATTCCGGACAGATTTATATTTTAGTTCGTTGCGAACCCTTCATATTGTGGCTAGAATAGTTTGGCTACCTACTGAATAATGCAATAATCCAAAACAAACGAGCGAATTTATGAATAAATGAATTATTATTTTGTTACCCATAATTATTTATTATTCATTATTCCTTATTTAATTGTGTCCATTTGTCAAGGAAATAGGGGTATTTATTTATATGTACCTAGCGAAGGCTCTCATATTCAAAACATTTCTGAATAATCATGGCCAATAATTAAATAATTATTAATTATTCAAAATAAAGAAATAAGATCAAACAAATGACAAACTAACCACATATAGCGTTATTATTGGTTTTCAATAGTAAATAAATTAAAGAACGGATAATTAGAATTATGAATAGCGAATAAAAAATAAGTTGTTATTGAATAATTGTTTATTCGAATAATGCTCATGAATTCATATAATGTAAAAGTGGGTCAGATTTTTTACTTTGATATTCTGCGTTTTAACCCACTTTCTGGAGTTAAAAAAAGTCTGAAATTTATATCCCAGCTTCCTTGGAGTATACATGAAATTGAAAGCCCCTTTGTAAAAATGATTATACACTGCTTTGATATTAATTTGTTTAATTTTTTTTAAACAAAAAGTAGAGCAAAGTTTATGGGTAGGCTGGGAGAATTTGCACCACTTTCAAAAACTCATTGAAAACACCTGAGAATCTATAGCTAGTGCAATTTAGAAGAACTACGAAGAACTTACGATTAAGAATGTGTTTTTTAGAAATTTAGAAAATGTTTTTTTTGTTTTTTTTAAATTCTATGAAAAATACTAATGTTTGTTTTTTCAAACCTAGTGTACATTTTCCCTTGAAATTAAACTAGAGTAAAATAATCCAAATTTTGTCAATATTTTTTTTTTAATTTACAACAATATTTAAGCCAGATAATATTATAGGCCACATAACACAATCATTTATAAAACATATTAATAATATTTATAATACAAGGATATTTTATGCACATGGTTCCGAATGATCCTTTTTCATGATAATACAGTTTTAAGAATGACTGGATTGGAGATAATCAATTTTTTATTTTTTAATATCAGAAAAAATCATAACAAAAACTTACTCAAACAAAAATACAATATTAATTTAATATTATATGTTTCGTGGGTATATCTGTTGAGTATGTTTTATTGTATTTGCCAGTATTCTGTATCAGAGGATTTTCAGAAGATATAGCTTTGTCAAATTATGATTTAGTAGAAAACAATTATTTCGGTTTTGTTCTTAACCTTGACTGCTTATAGGAAAATGGGGAAACTGTGGCCACCTAAGGTTTGATGTAATAACACCGAAATAAAAAATACGTAAATCTATCGAACTTTTCCTTGTTTAGTCTAGTTTCTTAGGTTAAATAATCATTTCAGACATAGCAGCCGTTATTTGTGTATAATCTCTGATACACGTTGCAATAATATAGTCTAATGGCTACTGGTTTGTCACTTCTGGACCTCTTTCTTTGTCTAATGCTATATTTCAACACCAACTAGAGATGTCTATGGCCGTTAGAAATTTCGTTATAATCATTATAGCCCAAACATCGTTATAGTCGTTATATCACATTTACCTGCTGGACATAGTTCCCCCACTCTCCCTACTATAGATGATATAGGCTGACTAATACTTAGAAAAATACCATTTTTCATCTATTGTTTCCGTATCATATGATATGACATCAAAATTTTGTGCAGAAAGTGTTGTCTAAGAACTTTTTATATACGATTTAATTTTTATCCGTAATAACATTTTCCTAAAACAATAAAGTATGATTCCGCAACAAAATCCGCAACTGATTATCAAACTAAAACAACTGTTATTTTTATTATGTGGAAATGGAAGTAGCAGTTTTATCGATCCCTCGAGTGCTATTTCTTAGATTTTATTATTTGTAGGCGATTTAATTTCGCCATTGCGTCTTAATTGAATGGTCAATGGCTATTTTATCTCCTAGTCAGCTGCGTAAAGGTAAAACCCGTTTAGCAAAACAGTTTTGTTTTCAATAATAATTTTTGACCTTGAGCAATGAAAAGAGAAATGGTGTCTTAACTGTAACATGTTTCTGCGAAATGTTTTCTAAGATTGATGTAGTACGTTGTTTGTACCAACCCAATGTATTTGGGAAGCACCATCTAATAAATAAAATGTCAAGAATAAGTCTCCTTTAGTTAATATTGTTTTATTAATATTATGATTTAGTATTACTTGTGCCACTTAAAAGCATATTTGTACAATATTTTCCTTCTTAATCAGTATGTAGATGCTAAGGGTCACGCTCATACTTAATTCGTCACAAAAGCTACGTGACTAGGGGAAAGAGAAAAAAAGTATATTACGAATAAAAGTCTAAACTGAGGCTTCTTTAGCTGCAGGGTTCTATTGTCCCGCCCTTTTATGTATTTATTATTCCAAACGGCCGGTATGAAAAATATTCTACAACGGGAAACACTTTCAGTCTAGTGGTCGATTGAGATTCCCCTTGAAGGAGTCCCTGGACTTGGGCAAAGTCAGGGTTAGAACTTGGGCAAACTCAGGGTTAGGACTTTTTGTGTTTCATTACGGACGAGTTAGCTCGAAAGGCCTTGATGTATCCGTTGCCAATCTTGGCAAAAACGTTAGAGAAGATGATAATGAAACATATGAACATGCTATATATATTTTTTAAATTGTCAGCATAATTTATCAAATAATTTGAAGGCCTTTTTACACAATTACGTAATTGATTAATGAACATATTGTGAACTCTCCTAAAACAAATGAAGAATTTATTACATTAACCAAACATGTTTACAATTTTCAACATGAAATATAAATAATAATAATAGTTAAAAAAATGTGCCTGATTTTTATTCTACGACCAAATTAGTTAATTTCTTATGCATAGCAACCTTATAAGGATGCTATTTTGTTGTCTGGCGATTGAATGATTATTTGGTGGTTACCATTCGACAGCTAGGTTCTTGGCGGAAATGTTTCTGTCCAAAAGTTTTTCTCTTCTATTTGAATAAACAGGAAAACATGTGATGTGTAAATTCAAATACCAAATATCAGACAGAAAACCAAAACCCTTGAATAAAAATCAAATAAGAAAAAAAAAGCTTTATGTAAATCAGAATTCATTCAATCAAGAAGTTTAAACTAAAGTTTTCTTAATGTCCAAAGCCTTCGCTGTTTTCCTGCTATCAACTAGTCATACTCTCATGCTTTTTCAAGTAAGGAATAAGCTCTCTCTGGTCCTGAATTTCGTTTGGAGTTAATTATCTCACAAACTTGTCTTCTTCAGTTATTTGTATTACCGCACTCATTGAAGCGTCAGAGGTTGAAGAAGACACTTCATGGAGTGTCATTCTGTTTGATGATGTTGAACAAATAGTTTCTGTTATAAACTGCTTAATAACCGAATTGCTTACATTTTAATGATTTGTGAAAGTGGGAACATTCTTGATTTTGGTGAAAAACACCATTATAATTGATATAAATATAATCTTATATTTAATTTATATTTAAGATGTATATTCATTGATATTTATATTCGTACATTTAAATTGAATGTAATTATTTGATTTCTTACATAGTTATATAGCAAATGTGGTGATTCTTGAGTCTATGAGAGGAATATTGACAAACCTATTTAGAATAAATATACTCTAATCCTCCTTTTCATTTTACAACTCGGAGGTAATTTATTAACTTTTTTTTTAGTCTGTAATAAAAAATTGAACATATTTTCAATAGTAATTTATTCTATAAAATAAATGAAAAACATTTAACATTTGACATTTGGGTTGTTTGAGATTGGTCAATAATCTTATTTAACACAAGTATTTATGTCCGATTTAACAGTAGACAATGAAATAAAAATTACTGAAACAGTGATATACTGAATGTTTAAAGAATAATTTACGCATTAGTTCAATCATTTACCCAAGGAAGTTCTAAAAAATAAAATTATATAATAAAAACGTATTTGAATTAATGATAACCTTACTAAGCTTTGAATTAAAATGAATAAATTATGTGATTTATAATTCTGTTTTATGTGATTAATAATGAAATATGATTTTTAAAAAATATAATATAATTTTGGTTCAGGAAACCTTTTATTTGATTTTCATTCCTCAATCAATACACTTAGGATTTTTTAGTAATTTATATATTAATAATAAATTTGTTCATTTTATCTGTTAAATTGCATTGGTTTTGTTTTTATGTATAAGAACAAATTTGTAGTGCTGAAACTTCTATATTATTTTCAGGTATGTACTGGAATCATTAAGGAATTGAAAAAGTAATGTAGCATTTTGCTCAAGTCATATCGCATGGTAAAGCATTTTACTTTTTTTTTTCTGTCATATCCAATTATTAGGAATCAGAAAAGATTATTACCATAATAAAGGTATGTTTCTTACGTATGTATGTATATAATATAATATGTATGTGTATATAATGTGTATTTGTATATACGTATGTGTATGATAATATGTATTTTGCATTTTGTTTACTTATTTATTTTTATTTTTTAATGGCGTAAAACCCCCAGGTCATCAAGGAATTTTATTTTACATTTTTATTCTATTTCTACCTATAATAGTTATTTATCTTTTTATTATTTTAAATTGAAATTTTACATGAAATATATTACACATGTTAATCCAAAATATTAAAGATTTTACTTATGATAACCTTTTATAAATGCTTTAAGTTTTACATAAAGCAGTTTGATAATTACAATAATACAATTAGTCTACCTTAGAGAGTTAGGTATGTCTATCATAAAGCCACACTTACACTTTTATATTACATCATACTATTATATAACATAGGCTATCCGTTTTTCGTTTGTAAGCTCAAACCTTGAAAACTAGGAAACCAATCTTCACCAAATTTTAACTACATCATCTTCATGGTTACTATATGATTTTGCAATAATAAAATCTGCAGATATCGATATAACCGCTGCCCAAAACACAAAAAAAAACACAGGCATGGAAGATTTTAATATAACTTCTTGAAAAGTTATGACGAAATGAATATTTTATTTGAACGTAACTCGGAGAGTATACATTTTTTATTGATTGTACGAATGCTTATTTGAAAGATAATTGAAATCCCTACTAATAAAACCATTATTAGCAAAGAAACATCGCACTGAATACTATAGCCTTTTTTTTATTTTCTTACCGCCTATAGGTGAGAGGAACTGCAAGACAAGCGCGTTGAAAAGTAAAGAAAGTTTTGTAATTGGATCAAATTTTCGATGTTCAGCTTTCAATGGTTCACGCGTTGCAGAAAAAAACAAGGTATTTTTGACCTGTCTGTCTGTCACGATTATCTCTTGAGCGGGTGAAGTATTTCTATTTATGAAGTATATCTATTTTGAACTTCAATTAATTCGATTTTTTAACATTACTTACACTTAATAATTTTTATTAAATTTTCAGTTGTGTTCATTTAATATATATATGTATATATATATATATATGTATATATATATATATATATATATATATATGTATGTATATACTCAAATCAAGCAACAGGGAAGCATTTTCGGGTCAGCTAGTATTGTAGGAGTAAATTATAAAATAGATTTTTTTTTTTTTAACATACAACAAATATATAGTAAATTCTGATTCTTTCAATAAGCAATAAAGATTCACATTAAAGTTTTAATAAAATATTTCAATAAATTGTGATTAAATAAATGTCATTTCATTATCAGTAAGAACATGTGCAATATAAGTCTAAAATGGAATTAAATAAGAACGTCTTATCGTAGTAGCTTTCCTTAAAAATATCTTTAATAAGTATGAAAAAATAATAAATAAGTCTGAATTCTCCAGTTTTTTTGATACTATTCATCGATCAAACAGTGAAATCGAATTTTATCTTTAGTAAAATAATAAGTTTGAACACAAATGCAGAATTGTCTTTTGCATTTTACTTCCTAATTTTAAATTAAGTAGTATATTAATCAGCTGACGTATATTTTTCGAGTCCTCGTATTATTTACACTTGTGTTTTCCGAGACCAAAAAAAAAAAAAAATGTGATTTAAAAGAAAAATATCATTCTGTCATTGCCGTTTGTAGTTTCTTATGTCCACTCTACTGAACTCTTAGCTAAAATATTTTTTCAAATTTAAATATATCGTGTAAAAAAAGAAGTAGATTAAAAAAATATTTATAACTGTAATTAACAGGTAGTCGAGGAACTAACTAAATATTGAATACGGACAAACGGTTTTTAAAAATATATATTTTTTTTTTTGAAAAACAGTACTCCTTTAAAAAGTTTTAAAGTAATTTTTTTAATAGTTTCAAAATCATCAGAAGAAGGAATTTTTGTTTATCCTCCAAGTCTTATTTTTGTCTAATAAAATACACTAACTGTGCAAATATTTAAAAAAACAAATAAGAAGTCGGATTCATTCAAAATTATAAAATAACATTAAATGATGAGTATTTAATTGATAATTCAAAAGATCAAAAATATTTGTGGATTTTTTTTTTTTACATTTTTTTAATCAAAAACAAATCAAAATAAAATGAGATGAAACATTTCAATATCTTTATTTATAAAATGAATTTTATTTATATGAATCAGAAAAAAAAAAATCTCTGAAAATAAATTTTTACTCCATTCCTGAGAGTCGTCGTGGGAACAGAGAATCGCTAAAGGTCATCCGTCATCGAAGAAAGTGGAAAGTGTGCGACTTCTCTTGCGTAACCAACCGGTCTCACTTTCAATTCCACTTTTTAATGGACCAGTTGCCTGCATAATCTGTAATTGCTGTTGCTTATAAGTAATGAAGGCAGTTTTATAAAATTTGGAATCCAATTATTTGAAAGAAAGATATATTAGTTTTCTAATGCCGACCTGGTAGGAAGGACCTATTTATTATTAATAGGCTAATTAATTTATTATTAATTTATTGTTACAATAAATGCATTGGACAATTATTGGTGATGTTGTGCGTCGATCTTTCGCTGTCGGTGGGTGAGGGAAGTCGTATCATAAATCGATTTTAGCCCATATCAAATTTTCAACCCTCGATCGAAAATATTTTCAATGTGCATACATTTTTCTCGGTATATTTTTATTTAAGGTACCCAAAAATCATTAATAAGAAAGGAAGAGAGTTTTCGGATGCATACAATTTTCAGAAGAAAAATATGGTGATGAAAATATAAATAATAATATGGAAAACAAAAAATAATGCTCAAGATAACTCGAACCTCCATAACTTCTGATAAAACGATATTTTTGTAAAATAGCTAATTAATAATAGATAAAAAATAAGAGCTAACTGGTTTCAAATCTCAGTTTAGCAACGAGCACCCACTGATAAAGTTACAAGCTTACACCTTAAGAAACCTCAGACAGAATGTGGCTGTAGCAATGATTATTCATCGATTGCTCTAAACCTTTCGGCTTTGTGTCGCATGCAACATCTCATCCTCTCAGAATGTCCGGAACAGCTTTACTCAATCATTCAGTCCTTCCTCATGCAGCTGAACATTTCGGTCAAGGTTGAAAACAGTCAATCAAACCCGATAGACGTGACCCGTCGTGTTCCCCACAATGCAGTTCTCTCTCCCATGTTATTAGATGTTTACACAGTTCCCGTCGTAGAGGAAAACTATGCTCATTCAAAATAATGGCGTTTGCTGACGTAATTGCCATTTACAGTACAAGATCGAATTAATTTAAAGTAATGAAGCAAGCGGAGAAAACCAGTAACAAAATAGTACAGAAACTTAGGCAGTTGAATATAATGGTAAATCCTGGGAATTTTCTGGGATAATACATATGAGATAATTTTCTCGTAACAGAAGAATAAAAATAAATTATCGATCCTTTCGACAACGTGGAGGGGTTGATCTCAAGAGAGGTATTGAATCTAGATACAAACATCGAAAGTGACTTAATTTTTACAAGCTACTTTAGTAAAAGACTGGCTACAGTCAGAACAAAATTATGTAAATTGACTCACCTCCTTACCTCGATATACTTAAGCCTGCGACTTAAGATATTAATCTACAATAATATCATTCGGCCGGCTCTGTTGTATGGTGCTCCAATGTTTTCTAGCATTACCCCTCTTACAGCGAAAGTGCTGCAACTATTCCAGAACGGGGTAATTAGAAAAATATGCAGGCATATTTCTCTCAAGAAAGAGAAAGCTGCTAATGTTCATAGCACTCTAGAACTACAGTGAAACTTAATAAGGCGAGGCCACGCCAAGTTTTTCGATTCTTTACAGCATCTTTACAATACGCTTTGGGATAGCATAACACCTCCACCAGCCCCAAAAAGACGACAGAATGAAATAGCATCAAGCGGATAAAATGGATTTAAGTTTGAGATAAGCTACATAAAAAAATTTGAGATAAGCTACATAAAAAAAAAGTCGCAAGGTTTCTCCCGAGTCTTCCTCCTTCTTCATACAAATAAATATTTGCTATTTATAAAATGATTATGGTTACATTTGATTGTCAAGCAATAATAATCAAATTAATAAGATACTTTTACTTGTATCTGAACAGTTTAAACATTTTCTTACACACTAAGGTATTTATTCATTAGTCTATTGTCATTTACGTGTTGACTGACAAGATTATTATAGGACGAAAATCGGTTGTGCTATGCTTTACCCTTATCTTACGATTGGGTGCTAAAAAAGCAACAAGTGAAAGAAACACAAATGTTATTTTTGTTTTAAATCAGCGTCAGAATAGTTAAACTGTTTCTTCATAAGCTTTTACTAATGATACCATCTAGACATACAGCTCACTAGTTAGCGTTTTCTAGTCGAGTCAATCCTGATGAATATAGGCCCGAATAGCGGTTATTGCTCATTAAAGCAGTTATTGCCTTACATCGTGTTTCTTTCCTTTTGCTGATGGTTGTATGTTTGCATTGTTGATCGATCGACCCCAACTATCATTTCTGCGTTTGCATCTAAGGTCAATCTTCATTATTATGATAACATCTATAAATTACTATTCAATATCTTGGAAGAGGATTGAGCCGAATTGAAGTAGTGCCTACGTAAAAATTACCACTTGGAACCTAGGCAACACTTACCCCAAACATTACATTTGGAAGCAGTGGTATCGATTTAAACTCATGTTCAACTATTTTCATAATATTGATTTATTGTTCTTCTAATTTTGGCACAAATTAAAAAAAAAGTAAGTTTATTCATTTTTTTAGTTCAACAATAATAATTTTTTTTAAAACTTGTATATTAAAAAAATTTGGTATTAGATTAATCCCTCTGGTAGCTCAGTTGGTAGAGCGGTGGACTGTAGATGGAAAAATTGACTGATATCCATAGGTCGCTGGTTCAAATCCGGCCCGGAGGAATTTTTTAAAGAAAGTTTTATCATTTTATTTACATACTGTTCTGTTATAGTGCTTCATATTTTAATATTTTTTATTTTTTTAAAATAACCAGGATTAACATATAAATTATTATTTTATCTTATTCCTTACAATTATTCTAATGGTTTGTGGTTGCTTGTTCTTATCGAAATAGTAACAAACTTATAATATTCGTGTCGTATTATTATCATAATTTTTTTTCTTCAATTTATAGCAATTATGGTTCCTATAACTGTTACTAATTTATTTTTTTTCATCATTATTTAATTATGTTGCAATAAAAATAATATACAGACGTTTTGAAGATTTAAGATAAGAATAAAATATGTTACTGATTAAACAATTAGAATAATTTAATAAATACCGAATTTCTTTTACGGTGTTGTAGATGGCTACATATTCTTTTGTTATAAGAACTTTCAGCTTTTGAAGATAAGCTTCGTTGAAGTTTAAAAATGAATTATGGTCCTGATTTAAGTTGAATTAAGTTAATTAAAATTGAATGAACTTAATTTGGGATCAATTTATTTAATTTAAAACCATATTCTCCAATGTAATGAAGACCAAAAATTTCTTTCAGTGGATTTGGAAACTGTTTTTAGTTTTTTTAAGTTACATTTTTATCTTTTTCTTTTTATCAAAGAATCTTTAAACATAAAACATAAAAAACTTGAACATAAAAAAACATATTGATTTGGTCCAAGTGTGATATAAGACTTTAAAAATAATTATTAATTATTAACTTGATGACTTTTATAATAATTATTGATTGTTAGTAATTATTATATAAATTAAAAATTAATAAATAAATATTTATATAAAGAAATAAGAGTTCTAAAACCCTAAATATGTGTAGGTTTCATTTATTTTAAAATTATAAATATGTAAATAAGTTATATTTCTTCATAAATTATTATTAACTGACTATAGAATGCACAACGGTGTTTTGCAATTATAATTATTGATACATTTTTTCCTCTGATAATATGTTTTAATGTATTTAATGTATATAATATGGTTTTTTTTTTGTTTACTCTGTTATTTATTTTTATGGTTTTGTCATTGCAATCATGATTGATGAAAACCTACCAAACGTGTATTGTATATCATCTTTTTTTTTCTTTTTCTACAAGCCATGAGCAATTGGGTCGTAATCCGGACGTATCTTGAATCATCTACTCGCATTAACTGTTTTGATGACGTTCTCAATAGCTCAGTTCCTGCCGCTCATTTAGACTAGTATATTAAAGCTGTCTATGAGTCAATAACCATCTTCACGCAGGAAGTGAGCCATAAGAGCCGCTTCTACCGGTTTTGATGTATCTCCATTTTTGTTTGTGAGTGATAAATTTTGAAATTATATTTATAAATATAACTAAAATAATTAAAATGAAACTAACTTTTAATCTGAGAATTATGCCCCTTATGAATAATACGCTGCGTTCACATTTTTCCTTTCGTGTTTAAAAGTACATTTTTGTGACTCGTATCTTAATTATAAACAATTTTCGCTATCAGTAGTTATTTGCTAAAGCATAAATAAAGATGGTTTATATGGGCGCGGTGGATTACTTTTTCTTAAAATAATTTTTTTTTACTACCTTCTTTACTGGAAACGTCTTTTGATTTTTGTAATTTTGTATGCATTTAAACTCATTTAATGCAATCGGAAATATTTGTTTCTTATTTTTCACCGAAAAACAAATACATTGGTATATGAGAACCTTGAAATCCACGCAAAGGCAGAAAATAATAATATAAAAAATTATTGAAATTATATAAAATATTTTTTTTTTCCCGCTCTTAGGGCGCATTGGTGGAAACTCTCGGACACGTATCTAATTTTTTCTGACCTAATATCACCAAAAAAAATTCATTGAAATCGGTGATCCCACTTCCGTAGCCTCATCTTGTTATTTTCTTAAGGATTACCTTACTGAGCCATTTAGCCCAGTCTCATAGTAATGAACGGCATAATTACTAGAACAATAATGTTCAACCCAACTTTGATCGAGTCTAGTATAATAGGAGACTAGTTGCAATGGTCTATGAGCTTGAACTAAGTGGATACAACTGTAGGTAGCGGGGAACTTAAGACCTAGAGGAGATTTAATCCATCTACATAATCTCGCCAGAGTTTGCTTATAATTTTATTAGTTAATGATTTATTCATTCTATTTTATTATTTTTTATTATTATTTATTTTTTTCACTTGTATGTATATTATGAATGGAAACTCAGACCCCTAATACTTATTCACATATGCCTTTGAGTGTGGCAGATTGCATTGTATCGTTATTCAATAAAGGCAATAAATACAAAAAAAAAAAGATTCAATTTAGTATGGAATTTCATTATTTATATTAAAAACATGAAACAAGAAAGTAATAATAATCGGCTTACATTATATAATATCTTTATGTTAAAAAAAATCGAATGAAATCAAAAAATATTGTGTTGGTCGATTACTCATGAAATTTAATCTATTTTAAAAAACGCCATCCCATTATATTGCGATTATTTTTAATCATATCCTCTGAAATAATGTTCATAATCATTAATATCGGTTCTGATTAGGTTTTTTTTTTAAATAAAATATTATTAAAGACCGTGTAGGATATTTTTATCGTTATGGTCGCAATTTTTTTTTAATTTATAATTTTAGTGCGTTTTTGTTACACAGTAAAAAAAATATCAAATATGGTTCAGCTACATAATCTGAGAGAGAATTGACAATTTTCATAATGAAGTTATTTATAAATTGTGAAATTATGCATACAAAATAATTTGAAAAACAAATTTGTGATATGCTTTGTGCATAAGGACTATCAAATGACAGCCCAGTATTCTTAAATGAATGGGGTTACGCATTAGTATTTATAAAACTAGAAAAAAAAGAATGGAAAAATATACTTTGTGCTTATGATAAGGAAATTATTAATACCGAAATTATTAAGAAAATTAAGAGGTTCACAATGAAACACACCATTGCGTAGGTATATATTTTTTAATTGTTTTGACACCTTTTTTTAAATAAAATCGTGAATATAATGTGCAAAGCCGAGATTTTATTCTGCTTCGTTCAGCATAGAATGCTCTTACTTAACTGTCAAATTTATAAAATGTTTTATTTAATATTTCGATTTTATTAATTTGTCTATATTCTAGTCTAGTTATTCCTAACTTGAAGTGCTACTTTATAAAGCCCTCCGTTTATTTATAGTACTTTTAATACCCATATCACATAATTATATTGTATAGACAATAGATTCTTGCTAATCCGAACTAATTAAAATCAACGAACGGGAAAAAGAGGTAATTCATTAATAACAAGTCAATTTAAAAACAATAAATATATATTTAAAATATTCTTAACTGTTAAATCATGGTTCTAAATTTTTTTTTCTTGAGATATAGTCTAAATTTTTTTTTTTGTTTGGAAATTGAAAGCATCTTTTCCGTGGCATCCGACCGAAAAATCATGACTCATAGTTACTTGAATAGCTTAAACTACTCATTGTATAAACAGTACTTTTTCGCACTGAAGATCAATTTAATGAAAAGGTTAATTAATAACCATTGATAAAAAAATTGACAAAATAATAACGCTTCCAAATTTTTATACCTTAGTTTTTATGTCCAATAAATGGTGTTGGTATTTATTAGATACTAGATTTTTGAGCCTAATAATACATAAGGTGTTTATAATGGATAGGGTTTTGCAGCCCTATCTGTATACTCCAGATCAAATCTTTACTATTTTTTATTTGGTTATTTATTTATTTTTTATTTTACTTTAATAATAAACTGAATTAACATATATATTAATTCAGGCTAGTATTAAAGTAAAATAAAAACGTTCTGTAATCCATATATATATAATCCGTAAATCCTACGGATATATCTAATAAATAAATAAATAAATCCTACTATATATGGCTATATATATGGCTATATGCTATTATGGCAACTGTACACCTTTGAAGTATGGGTGTGGTTAATTTCGTGGTTTCGCCTCAGATATTTCTTTAAAGCAGGGGATCCGTTAGAACGGAATACAGGTGAAATGGAATCTGGGCAATATACGAATTCTTCAAAGGTCTGAAGGTGTTCCTGCGAAGATTGTCTTTGAGGCTTCACAAGATTCGGAGCGGCATCCTGTTGATTTCTACGTCCTTGAGGCAAGAGAAGATATAGACAAGAAAGAAAAATAGGTATTTTATTTTAGTAACACTAAAATATATCTGTTGTATAAATAATTTATATCCATATACATAGAGAGATTGATTTACTCTTATTCTTCGAGAACCATAGCGAGAAAAAAGGACAATAAAAATATTATAACTTAATTTATAACATAACTTTTATTGGCAATGACCATAAGTGAAGGGTAGGAAGGATTTTAAGCAATAAATGCATAAATTATCATTTGAAAATTTCGGACTACAATATGTGACTGATTCCAAGAAAATTTCATCCGCCATAAATATACTTGCCCAGTCAAATTGTCCCAAAAAGAGTCATCTGGATCCTAATGTCGGGTACAGCTAATGATGTCTGGGGTTGTTTTGCGAGTATTTTTTTCCCAACGAAATTATTTGCCACGAGAGCCGCCATCTTGAAAATACTTCAGCATTTTCGTTTTTACTTCCTTGTACACAGTAATGTATTCATTAGTTTAAATGTAATCAGCAGTTGCTGACACATATCATCGTTGTTATGAAAAAATATCCTACGTGCTAAAAACCTTATTTTTTCAGTTGTCTAAAAAAAGCTACTAAAGAATTCACAAAGGATAGAGCTTAATCTCGTTTGCAATCCCACTAACTCTCTCTCTCTCTCTCTCTCACTCTCTCTCTCTCTCTCTCTCTCTCTCTATATATATATATATATATATATATATATACAGCTAGAGGAGTTGGCTGGAATGGCCCGGTGGATCTAATTGCTAAGGAGGTATTCTCAACGACATTATATTCTCCCTTTTCACATTTCTACCAGTAAATTCCACACGAAATGGATACTTTATACCATATTACTTTACATACTATTATGCTTTTGTCATTTACTATTATGTAATTTTATATTACATACTTTATATTACATTAAATTACATCAAAAGGAGGGTGAAACATAATTAAAGATAATTCGTATAAAGATTTCCTTTCCTAAGCAGCCTTGAGCTCCTTTCACACGAAGGAGATCGGTATGAAGGAGACAGATTAACTGTTGTAGAGGCAGAAGTTGTTCTGTTGTTACGAAGAGACTTGCAAGAGACAGGTATACGAGGCCGGAAAAGGTACTTCCTCGGAAATTCTTTCTACTGGAGATTTCACGCCCCCTTTCACACGGAGAGATCGGTATGATGGAGACAGAAAAGCCGTTTCCTCGGAAGTTCAGTCTTGTGGAGATTTTCTCAGTGACTTTTTAGTCATTTTCTGCTAGAAACGTGGGGTTGTTTCAACAATAATATTTTTATTTCAAAAGTGATAGCAAAAATTCATTCATTTTGAATAAAATGGATGCAAATATCGATTTATTTAAAACTTATTTATATGGGTGCACACATGTAAAAAACAAAACTGCTAACACTGACGACATGGGGAGAACTTTCATGTTATAATAAATTAAAGAACATAAAGCTCTGAGTCGAATGAGTGTGTGATCGAAAACCACGGCCAAAATATGGAAATGTTTTCCAACTTTGTCAGAAATTGAGACAGAGTACTTATATGTGAGTTTATAGCTCAAATATGAGTTCTCTATGAGAAAAAAATCATAAGATGAAAGTTGTAGAGCTTCAAATTCTGCGTCCATTGAGTAATATATTTTTTTACTCGGTCAAGGTATACCTCTTGAAATTGGTAATCTCTCGATCTCCGGCAATTGGCATACTAGCCCAATAGACATATCATTTTGAATTGCAAAAGGTATAGCAACTATTATTGTCAAGTATGTGTATATGTATTGCCCCTCTCGCGAAAATCCAAGTTTTCGACCTTCTCCATGTGCAGTTTTCGCCATCTTGAAAATCGCAAAGAAATACCGCTTCCAGTTCATTGGACGAAAACTCTTTTTAAATTATTATTATGGAATTCATCACACCCATGGAAAAAGAGAAAAAAATCATGATTTATATACACGTGTGTGTATGTTTCCTTAATTTTATTGGACTGAATGAATAGTACCTACCAAGATTTGATTGAAACCTCCATTAGAGTCCAATAGTAATATATACTTTTTCAGAACATCTTACTGTTCTTGTTTTTTTTTTTGTTTTTTTTAAACAATATAAATTACAGTACATTATAAATCATTTCGATCTACTTATATTTTAAGATCTGAAATAAATTTATGCAACAGTCTTAACGTTTGCTTACTTGATGTTATAAGTTTACAAAGATTCAGGAATATTATTTCACTCCGGGTAATAATTATTCCAGAAAAGCCTTCACTTCCATTCAGGTTACATAATAAGCCTCCTTGTCAAAGAAAACGGTTTGTAGCAAAACGTGGTCTTATTGGATGGAGTGGCAGGCGAAGAATATTATCTAACGGCTCATTGCATAATTTTACGGATTGTGGACTCATTTAAAAAAAATAATAATAATATAAGAAATATTCGAAATTTTCTTTTAGTACAGCAAATGCATATAGCTGTCTTAAGCCTGATCTACAACTCTGCCCCACTGCGTTCTATCGGTTAATACTAATTCATAGCTTTCGAAGGTTTCTACTAGAACTGTCCCACCATCTGGTTTTGGGTTTACCTCTTGAGCCTACATCATTTCTTTTGGCTACTCTTGTGTCATCCAGGCTGTGGATATTCTCTTACCGTTTTAGACGCGACAACTTTATAAACATGGACACTTTCAGTTCCTGATAGACCTATTATATTACTTTGTTCGTCTTCGTTCTCCAATTTCGTTTTTTTAACTTTAAAGTCCATTAAGATATGTAATACATAATGTAATATAATTTCAGGCATGAGGCAAGGATGAAGACGATGGAATAGTCTAATTAGAAAAATGAGGCTTATAGAAATATAATTACAATTACAATAGAAGAATATTCCAGAAAAAAATATTTGAAAATAACTATAGAATTTTATTAATTTTTGGTGGTAAGGTCCTGTAAGAACCTGGGCCTCTTTTGTCATCTTCCTCCACTCTCTCCTATCCTGGGCAATCATCCTCCATCTACTGATTCCCATCCTCTGTGATGTCCTCTACCTCAGGTATGGTCTAGCTCAGCCACGTCCTCCAATAGGTCAGTACTGAAGCAGATGTTTGGGAATTGATTCTCTGGGCATACATGCCACATGACCCAATCATCTGGCTCCCCCTCACAGACCATACAATTTACTATCACTATTTTAAATCAATTTTTGCTTTCATGTTAAATATTTATATAAATAAAAAGTTTGTTGTAATGTTGTGTTTGCCAAAGTAATAAGGCAAGATAAAAGTTAGACCCTAAGATCATTAGTCAATCCGAAGCACTAGGAACCAATAACTAATCTCTATTCAGGTACCAGATTAACTCAAACAACTATAAACATCAAAGTAGTAGTAGTTTGTCAATTTGTAGTCAATCCTGATTGAATTGTTTTGGATTGCGTATCATTGCAAGAGTCACTTGGCTTGTGATACTCAACAAATTAATTTACTCAAACCTTAAGCATTTAGACCCAAAAATAATGCTTTGATGTAAGGATAAATGAATTCCAGAAAAAACAATTATTTAAGAATTATTTTAAACATTGTATCAGTACATTTTCCAAAAAGCTAAAAAAATAGCTTAAATGGAAGGAAAATTTGTTTTTGGAAATTTTTATTTTATTTTTGCCAGGATATCATTATTTTGTGTAGTAATATTAGTTTTGATAGGATGTATATGGAAAACAGATATTATTTTAAATATCTCCAAAACTATTGTGGATATGATGATAGACCATAATTTACAGGAGCTTTTGTGTTTCAATCAAATCAAACTATGAAACTAATCTAATCTTTCTTTATTGGCGTATATTCTTTTTATTTTGATTGTTTTTCCTCAATTGTTGTTTAAACAATTTTTTTTTACTGTAAAATTAATTTTTTCCTCTTATTTTTAAGTTGTGTGTCTTTCTTAATGTTATAAATAATTTATGCTACTTGTGGATGATCTTTGGGATGAAGCCATAACTTCTATATGAAATACCTCACATGTAGTCATCTTCACAAATATCATTTCATAATGCTAGTAGTCAAACAATTATTACCAACGAATTGATATTAATTAAAAAATAATAAAAGTGAAAATTTCGATTTTTCTTGAACTATCTATTAATTTTTTTTTCTAATCATAACCTAACTCTTTTATTGAATCTGGTAAAAGAAAAAATATCAGAAAAATTTGATTGGCTAGTGGCTATAGCATATGATTAGCTTTTTTAAAATCCAATTAGTAATGAGCATTAGTTACAGAATAAATCAGGTCGTTGGAGCAGAATCCTATTAAATGCTATACATTCTAAAATCAGGTACCTCTAATGGTGATTGGTACTGAGGCCCTCATTGGATTTTGTTGGGAAAGTGATTTATTATAAGAATAAATGTTAAAACAAATCCTTTTAACGAAAACTTTTAGGCATTTATTTATTTTATTTTCATAATAATTTTTTTGAGCAGTTATCTATGTATTTTACTTTATAGTTTTACTTTATTTAGCACTCACTGGGTTCCCGTGATTAGTGGCTATTCCAAACTGTGCTATTGGGATGAGTAGTCTTAATGTAAGAATTAGAAACTTTCCCCTATCGTGTGAAAAATGTTCCTGCTGTCTGAACTGGAAATAATCAATCATTCATTCCATAATGAAGTATTAATCAAATGCTGGTAATGGTGATTAGTTAAACGGTCTTAGTGACTTTTAAGGCCATGTGATAATTAAGCTTCATTTGCATTTGTATAATTATAGCCTCTCTATGTACTTTAGACAATGGTAATTAAACAAAAAGAATGCAGCATTTATTATTTTGGTAATTTTAATTACTCCTAGGTACTTTAGACAATGGTCATAAAAAAAATAAATAAGTAACTATAGAATAAAAATAAGGTGATTTTGTATTTTGCAGTATTAGATTTAATCAAAGTTTATACTTTATATAGTTCAGGTGTTCTTAAACTTTTACCAATCTATTGAAAAGTATTAAGTTCTTATGGCCCATTTGCATAAATGAAAAGAGAGAGTGAAAAAAAAAATACCATAATGAAGTGATGATTATGTAATTTTCAATTCAGCAATAAAAAAAGCAGTGTTAATGGAAATGTTTAATTATAATCAATGCTAAAACTAAGATCAATTAATAGAGTATTTATAAATTATAATTTTTATTTCATAATTTAAATCTGTGCCTCTGATTATTTACATTCTCAAGTAAAATCTCCTCTGTCTATGAAAAAAAAGGGTTTTTTAGTTTACTACAATGATATAACTAGAATTTCCATTTTCGAAAAATTAAAAAAAAAAACTTGAATGAAAATTTTCTTTATGACTGTGGGTCCAATTTTAACTGAGTTCAAAACTGATGTATATATATATATATATATATATATATATATATATATATATATATATATATATATATATATATATATATAAAAAAATTATACAAAAAAGAGGAATAATGGTGAGAGTATAGTTGACCAAGGAAAATGTACGTAAGAGAATCTTGGTTAGGGGTGCGGCCAATAAATAAATAAATAAATTTATTGACCACACCCCCCAACCAAAATTCTCCTACAAAAAAGAGGAATTTAAACATCATAGAAACAATCTTATAATGTTATTATGAAAAATAAAATATATCCACAGTGAGGCTGATATGAGGGTGATAAAGGAATCACAATGTGATTTAGGAAACTGAATTACGATATAAATTATTGTTAATTTTAGTGAAAGATTTAATAAAATAAGTTATTTTGTATATGTCATATGCATGACTAATCTTGATCAACTGGATGTGTAAAATTTTTACCACTCAATGGTAGTTTGATTTGGGTGACCCATTTACTATGAACTGTATTTAGGGAACATCTTAGCAATTAATTTTCTCAACTATTTAATTGTATAGCAAAAGAAAATTCCAACACAAGAAACCATGGTTATATCGTGCTTACTAGTTAAATTGTCCACTTGGGAAATAAAACAAAAATCCACTCTGATGAATTATGAAAATGAACTCTATGATGTCATTAGAAGAATGAATTAACGTTGTCATATTGTACATTAACAAATACAAATTTTACGCTACTGATTCTTTGCATTAAATGTTTATTTTTTATAGCTTTAAACTAGACAGCAAGCATTCCAGTAACCAGTTAGAAAATATTGCTATATTTAAAGTGATTGAGTTAATGCTTACATAACAAGATGCTAATAAGGAATGAAGATACTTACTAACACTTACTAACAATTTCTATATCAGTATAAATCTTTTGAACTCATCAAAATAAATTAAATTCTTGTCATTACCAGGCAGAATCACAATTAAATTGAAGTTATTGCATACGAAGTAACAGAGATGTAATTTAAAGATAGAAAAAGGAATACTAGAATAAATTAAAAAAAAAAATCAGATAAATGTTCCTGCAGGTATATTTATTACAACTATAGACTTCAAATTTGTTTTTAAAAACTGTCTAAGATCTAGCAAGACAGCAAATGGCTAAGCAAATATTGTTGAATTTTAACGAAAGTTGTGGAATAAATCTACAATAAATAATTTTATTTTGTCATGCACTTAGAGGGATGGAGTTCAGAAAATAATGTGCATAATAGATTATGCTTAACTGTCCAAAGATCTGTTCTATGCTGCCAAATTAGCTGTCATTTATTAACTTTGAGTTTTGCTGACAAAGATCAATTACAAAGATCTGATATTATTTCAATTTATTATTTCTCCTTAATTTTATGAGTATCTTAATTACTTCGTATTCTCTTACTATATCCATCTTTCATATTATTTACTTTATATAGTTTCATTGCAAATAATAATCTGAATAACTTAATCATTTATTAAATATGACCCTGTGCATATTTATTGTATCAATATTGGGTGCCTAATGTTTGAGCGTTTCAATTGTCTAGTTCATTCTGTTAATTAAAATAATTCGTTTTTATCAAAGAAGCTTCTATTTAATTATTCAGTAATTGTTAATCTATAAGAGTTTTTTGCATGGTTTCACATTTGTGGATAGGAAACTAATATAATTCATATGAGATTAGTAATTGTCTTAGCTGTAATCCTAAGAATGTTCAAATAACTTGTTCTTCTGTTTCATTATTATTATTAGGCAGTGACTGAGAATAAATAAAAAAAACAAAAGATATTCATGATCACAATCATCTTAGTAATTTATCTTAGTAAGTTTATTTCTTATATATTAGTCACGTTAGCAGACCAAACCATTTATTTAAATGTTAATGGTTCGTGTGTAGTCTGTAAACTAAATATTATGAAAATTCAATTTTTTTGAATGAGGGAAAGTATGACATGATTGGAATAGGCAACATACTAGGTTCTTTTAATATAATTTCCATAGTTTGCTAAATGAAACAAGTTTATATGTAAATAATAATAGTAATTAATAATATTATAATTAAGAATAACTAATTTTTCCAATCATATTGTGAAACATTGTAATTTTCCCCAACTGTTTTGAACTTTTCACTTACCTATTCTGAGTGTTGGCACTTGACAAAAATAAATTTTTTTCTATTCAAACACAATATTGAATCGATAAAATTCCAATTTCTTAACACTGAAGATATGAATAAATCCATACGATTTCAACCACTTAAGCGATATTATGTTCGTTTCAACACAATAGCCATTTTAAGATATAATTTTTTTTTTTAAATATGGACAAATAAAACTAGAAAACGATTTGTATTCTTGAAAGCCTAACGAGCGTAGCAGTACAGACATTTTTGAACTTTCAGCAATTTTATAGGTACTAAATTTTAATAAAAAAAAGTTATGGGTGGTGCTTAACATAGTAATTGCCAGTAAAATAAACTGGTGGAACGAAATATAAATTATTTATTGGATTGATAGTTTTAAATGATTAAAAAAACCTTGTCTGGAATATCACTAACGCGCGTAACGATTTGGCAAAATGGTGGGCTAGTGGTAATGGTGGTAGGAAGAAGGTGGATGAGGTAGTACCTCAATAAATGGATGTCAGTTTAGGTATGTTTTGGGTTTCCGTCATAGCATGTAGTCTCCGAAAGACCGTTGCTCAACAATAAAAATGATGCGTGTTTTTATTCAACCTGACGCGCGTAACACATATTGTTTAATAAACTTATAAAAACGTTTTGGAAAGCGAGACCCAAAACGTGTTGGTAAAGAGTAGCCATTTTGTTTCCAGTTAACAGTAGATTAGTCGTAGTAGGTTAAGTTTGATTGTAGAGAAAGAAAAATTTGAAAACCAGAATAACTTAGTCAGTATTTTAATTCATTAGTTCAATGATCTCACAAGCTCGATTTTACTTTAGTTTATACATATATTTTTGGACCCTTTCTATTTCCGGAAACCCCATAATGCACCTTGTATATCAATATTTTGCTGTGTGCTGCACCAGTGCAATAGCTGCTGTAGTATTTGCCAGGAAAACCCAAGGAAAAATGAAAATCAAAATTCGTAATGTGATGCTTGAAAATGTGATGCCATTTTCAAAAAATAATAGCAAATCAACAAAATTTCAAACACAAAATACTTCAACTGGATCTTCACCGTTACTCGTTCAACACGTTTATGGACTTAAAAGTAGGTTTCAAATAATTTTATTTTTTGATTTTTTCAGACACTAATAAAACAAATTGGCAGTTTATTTGATAATGACCCAAATATGCGTAGGTTTCAGTTATTAAAATACATGCATGCCTGATGATTTTACATTTTGTTTTTTAAGGTTTAAAATTGATTGAGGTAGCACTAATAAAATCTAAAAATAATAACATTTTAATTATTTATAGTTTTATGACAAAATTAATTTTTGGGATAAATCTCAAAATACTTCTCATGTAAATACTGGCGAAGAATTTGGAAATTCGTGAGCTTTTTTAATGATTATTTCCATCGCTTTAAACTCCTTTATTGCTCGCTGCTAATAAAATACTTAGATTTGATATTTTAAGGGAATATAAATCAAATTAGAATATTATTGAAGATAATTATTGAAATAGTATAAACAGGTAATCCAAATAAGTCCATTCTGAGCACTGTTTAGAAATTATTATTCCAGCTACTCCAATTTTCATAGTAAATTGTACGTGATTATTAATGAAAACCGCTCAATACGTTTTTTCAAATTTTTTTATTCTTGCTGTTGTCTTTTTTTCTCTTTTTTTATAACAAATTTCAAATTAAACAAGACACTGTATCATTAAAAAACTAACTCTGTTGATGCTAACTGTATCACAGCCTAAGGAAACTCCTAAATCGAATTAATTAACGTCCCAGTTTCAAAATTAATTTATTTATCAAAATCATACCGCAAGCAAAGTTTATTAAATTGCCTTCAAATACGTGTTTTTTAAAAAGTCAGTGCAATTTCTTGATGTGTATGCCTGTATAACTCAACTATTGTGTCATATTTATTTATTAAGTATGTTAAATACATTTTTAATTTATTTATTATTAAAATAATTACTTGATTAATTAATGTAAAATATTATTTCTAATTAATGAATCATCACAACAAATAGTTTATTTCGCTTTTATAATGATAATATCATTGGGTCTGGAGGCTTGGATTCATCTCAAACTTTGGGTAATCTATGTAAGATTTCCGATGATAATATGTAATTAGATAGATTACTTTAAGAAATATTTTGGGAGGTAATACGATGAAATAGATAAAATGAGTTTTGGTCTGGCTTCTTCGAAAATAGATTAATACCTTAGTCGTGCATACCTTCACTCGGTACTTCCAGGTAGTCAAGTTCCCCGACTGGTTTCGTGGCAAATCACATGACCTTGAATCAACTTTATTTTACTTTGTAGGGCATGCAAACGATCAAAAATTGAAACTTTTTTGTCGTATCCTTAATAGATGATTTGTATAAAACTTTTTTTTAAAGTTATAGTTTGCGAATAAAAAAATAAAAATTCAATTAATCAATTAAATTTTATCATCTGAATAGTTATTGTTTATTCTACTATGGTGAAATTATTGAATCAGAAAAAAAGATTTAGTTTTATTCAGCCGTTCTCAAATAAACAAGTCCATAAATTTCGCCTGAATTTTGTCGCCATATATTGAAAAAAATGTTACTGATAGTCAGTGAGATAAGAGCAATATCATGTGAGGGTGTACATATGTGTAGTTCGACAGGCATTTATCGCTCTGGGGCACTTTTGCCTACATTACCCGAACAGAGCCTTCAGAGGGAAATTATTTCTTTTTTTTTCGTGGTCGATTACAAAGATTCAGTATTGAAAATAATAAACCAAAAATGAAATAAATAATTAAAAAATTATCCATATGGGTGTGACTGTAACGTAATTCATTATATTTTGATCATAACTAAAGTATACTGCTGTATTAGATATTTTTAAAAACACAATAAGCCTCAAGCAAGTATCTTTTCTGCTGAACGAACATGCGATCGCCCAAGAAAATAATTGCAAGATTAAAGCAGAGATGTTTTTTCTTGAAATTTAATTCCAGTGTTTTATTAAATTTAAAAAGCTTTCCTTTGTGCTGTACCATAAAAGAAAAAGAGGCTCTGTAAGCTAAGAAAAAGGAAGAAGAAAAATATTATAAAATTATAATAAAATAGAAAGAAAGCTAGGAGAAAGACGACGAAAGTCAAAGGTAGTTTTTGAGAACAGCTAGTGCATTTTCCATTGAAGTTGTAGAGAAGTTCTTATTTTTTAGTAGTGAGACTAAATTGGAATATTCATCGAATGCCCTTACATTTGGACAGTTACTCCTTTCATTACATAATAATTGTTTATAGGTAAAAAAAAAAAGATGATCACAATATATATTAAAAATATCCCGGTTGTATAAAAAAAAATATTTTTTTTCGGGGTCTGGTTTATAAAGCGTGTTTAATACTAATTTTATTAATTGATTAAAGTTTTATTATTCCTTCCTCATAAAATCTCTGGGTTTGAAAAGAATATTAATTTTTAATATATTGATCTTTTTAATATATATATGTATACATTTTTTTTTTTATTTCACTTTATATATATGGTGTGAATAAATTCTTGTAACCCTAATAAGCATTGCCCTCGAGTGTGAGAGCTTGTATTATTTATTAATTAATATTTTTATCCTTCTCTAAAATATTTGTTTTGTTTTTTTTGTCAGTGAAGTTTTATTTATCACCACAATGCCTCCCAAACGAGCTTTTTACAAAATGGTAAGAAATTATATTTTTTTCTAATAAAAGCATATTCTTTTTTTTTCATGCTATTTGTCTCTCAAACTCTCAAATGTTGATACACATTATTTATACACCAAATTTCGGTCATAAAATACAGACATTCTATTCGGTTTGATTAATATCGCGTCCTTAAAGCAAAAACGACTGCGCATAGTGTGTAGTCTTGCGTCGAGAAACTGACGAACACGATACCTTCTAAAAAACTTCATATTCAAGATTATAAGATGCCATTCATTGGTATTTTAGGCTTAGCTGGTCAAATAATGCACACCCTATCGAAAAAAAAGCGCGGGGATGTTGTTTTAAAAAAAAATCAGGTAAAACATCTGAGATCGCACGTCCATAATTATAAAAAGGAAAGTATTTCAATTTCCAAAAAAAAAAATAAAAAAAAAAAATGCCGTCGATCCAGCATATCTGAAAAAAATCGAATCATCAACAGATCTAAAAAAAGGGCTAACTGGATATGAAAAAGTTTGTGGATGAGAAATACCATCAATTTTACAATGAACTTTGTGCATGATCTGGTTTTGAAATGTTATGTAAATTTTATAAATAGATAAAAAAATTTCGTCTCTTTTAAAAAATAAATCTTGTTTTATATCTTTGTTAGAACAGGTTTTTGTTTCTCCTGTAAAATCCAGGTTTGTGACTTTGTAAGACGAGATCAGAACGTACAAACTATGGAATCTCCGTTTCCTCTAATATCTCTCATATTCCGTTAATATACTGACTCACAAATCATATTGCTGCTAAGAGCGTAACCTTAATAAATCACAGGTGCTTTCACGGCCTTCTTGTGGAAAGCGTTAATTACCATCTTTATATATCTCTACTGAGTTATAGCTTTTCCAGCCAGCTTTTCCTTCCTACCGATATCTAGTTCTAGAATTATTGCCTCCAGTTTTTTTTTTGCCCGATTTTCATCTCGAGTTATGACCCTTCTTTGTATACAACTCCAGCATAAAGTGTAGTTTTTGTAACCATCTTAAATTTGTACTACACTATTTCCTGAAAACTTTTGCATTTTATCTTCCAAACGGTTTTCTCAGAATTTTTCCCGTGAATCTGAGAAATTGTTCTTGTTGAAAACTATGGGTCTAGGGACCAATAACTATACATCTCTCCTTGAATATAGAATTCCACACGACTTGACTACAGATACATAAAAGGTTTTCTCAAGCAATTCATTGAAAAACTGCAACAAAAAAAAGTATTTTATTTATTATAAAAGTTTTGGAATAGAGAAAGTGTTAAATATTCATGTCCGCTGATGAAGTATTTAAAATTCTTCGTAAGTATAGCTGAGTAGAAAAGTGAATAAAGAAATAGCGGATATCCGCTATTTCTTTATTCACTTTTCTATAAAAATAATAATAAACATATGTTTATTAATAATAATTTTGATTGTGAGGAGTAGGGTATGGCTGGTCATAATAGGCCTGCACGCTACCAACACCGAGGCAGATGATTCGATAGTCCTTTTCCAAAAATGTTGAGTTATTGAAGTTCCCTCGGCCCCTTAAGTTAAATAAGTTGCATATATTTGAAATTACAAATAGTTATAATATTTTATTAATCATAGATTTAAACAAAAAAAAAACATCTGTATTAATCCCAAGAAAAAACAATTTTACAAATAAAATTCCAAACAAATTTTCTTAATGATACATAATGAACATGGTGACGTTTTGGTAATTTTCAAACTTTTGCATTCATTTAAATAGTTAAAATGCTATTTGACCAATAAGATAAATTAATATGTTCAAAACTGGTAGGTGCTTGTTTTACATTTAAAGCTTGTATATATATTTAATATTGTTTAATGAAATAATAGAGGAAAAAAAGTGAAGGATGTCTTTGAAAAATAAATGTTGTCACCAAATTGACTATTTGACTATACTAGTCAAATAATATCTGTTTTTCGGCAGAAAAATTCTAATAAAAAATTTAAATGTTAAAAAAATACTTGCCCAGTATTGACGTTTTAATTTATTTTTTTGGAAAAATGATAGCATTTTAATTAGGTACTTAAATGAATGCAAAAGTTTGAAAATAGCGAAATCAAATGATGGCCGAAACATCACAATGTTTATTATATATTTTTAATAAAATTGTTTTTCCTGGGATCAATAGAGGTTCCTTATTTAATATATGATTAAGTAATTATAATAAATATTTTAAAATTTCATTTTTTTAAACGATGAACAGTCTAATAAAAGATGTAAATCACAAAAATTACAAATAGATAGTCTTAATCGACAAATTTGAATATATTTAAGGAAATATTGATTTTCATTATTCTGTTATTTTTTGGATCAAAATTCAAGGCTAAAAGAAGTATTGAAGTTTTCCTATTCACCAATCTAATTATTATTTTATTAATTATGTTGTTTGGAACATTCTATCTTTATTTACATCTGAATGACTAGACTGCTAACGAAGTGCATTATGCAGGCGGAACCGGACTGAACTACAAAGGAACTAATCCCTCTCTGATAAAAACTGATCACGTGCCGGGAACAGACTTGAGTGCTTACAAATGACAGCTTTCTCAAGAGACCCTTGCCAAGAGGTCTGGGCTAATTCAATCTCCCCTTAAATAAATATTTCACCTTGCTCTTACTTTATTTCGTTACCTCCGTCCCTCTGCTGTATAGTGCTGTACTCACTAGATGGACCAGCGCCAGTAACAATTTCTAGATCTTTCTAATCAAAGTAAAACAAGTTCAGTGTATAAGGTCTCTGCATCAAGTATTTGTATAACCTGATGCAGAAGTGTGTAAATAAAACCGCTACTAGATTTTCATTTTATTTTATAGCGTAGTATTGCCTATTTTATTCAAAACAGGTGAATCGGAATTGAGCAAAGGTTGTAGTTATGCGAACATTCTAGCGTTTATATTTAAACCTACATGCTATTGTACTATAGCTTTGATCATTAATTATGCATGCCAGGTTTAATGGCGCATGAGAATCATATCCTGTTTAATTATATTCTTTGGCTTTGATCATCGGGTTTATTGAGCAGTAAATGGTATTTAGGTTTATCGTACGATGATGAATGAATGGCGTATGAGGCAATTACTGATTTTTACATCATATTTGCGTATTATTGATAACTATGGTTCATTTTATCTTATATGAATGAAAAAAAAAGTAAATTCATAAAATATATATAAAATATTAACTGTCCATTTTTGAGAACTATAACATGGTTTAGAGTAATTTTAGAAGAAATGGGTGCCTGATTCTTGATGATTTATAGTGATTATTTTTTTTTAGGGTATGATGTCATGGGTAAGCGACAGAAAATATACCGATTAGTTTATGTTTTATCCATTCCGACAGCAGAGCTTTCAGCGCAATTATGTAGACCATTTAAGGACTACAATATATACAGATACTAACACAATTTGTCGAAAATAACTAAATAATTAAAAAAATGATCATAAGATGGAAGATGGGGATTAAAAAATATTGATAAAAATGAATTATAACAAGTACGGTTAAAGAGCAAAGGTTTTAAAATTTTATTTTATTTTAAATTTATATTCATATAGTTTCTGATCGATCTTAATTATTTATTCAGTTTAACTATCAATTAATAATTATATTTTTTCAAGATTTTTAATGTAGTTTTTTCATCTTCAATGTGTTTATATTATAATTCATATAATTGGCCCTCTAAGTGCATTTTTTTTTCCTTTTTTCTTTGCTGGTTATTATTAATTTTCTTCAATATTTGTGTACTTTTTTTTTTTTATATATAATTCATTTTTCTCTATATGTTTTTTTCTTTCTTTGTCTCGTCTCTATAATGTAGCTCTGAAAATGGCCCACATGCTCTCAATTTTGTCTGTAATAATGTTATGAAACGTCAGTATCAAAATAGATAAAAAAAAATCTGGAAATCATTAACTTTTTCTTATGACAGGCAGTCTTTCTTTGCCAATCTGATTTTTTTTTTTTTGCAGTAAAGTTATTGAATTGAAAAAAAAAATGTGCAATTTGAGGGCTGGATGTGCCCTAGGAGGGCCTCCAGATTCCAGAGTCCAACTACGGCTGATATGACAGAATATATAAATTATCTACCATAACTGGCACCTCACCCATTTAAAAAAAATAATAGTTTTGTTTCATGCTGACTATCCATGACTGATCCCGACATAATATTCTTTTTAATACCTCAAGTAATAAACTTTTTCTTAATACAAAATTTCTTAATAAATTTTTTTTAAAGGTATAATAAACTCTACTTCGTCAGTTTGACAGTGCAATCAGTAAAATACAATTGATATATCTCTAATTACATAATAATAATCATCATGTATTACCCGTATTTTTGTTTTCTTTTAAGTTAAATATTAATATTACGTTTCATTAAAACCAACATACATTATATACTATAAAACTATTATATAATTACGGTACATTATGATTTGGACATTGGCGAATTAAATCTACCAACTAACTCTCAATTATTTGAGGTACACGCAATGAAAAAGTATAATTTTGTTTTCTCTCGTCTATAGCTTGTAGTTTAAATATTTCAAGTCTATAAAAATTTTCCATTCCTTGGTAAAATCTTAATCTCTAGTTACAATGTATTGGGCATTCAAACAATAATAAAAGTGTTTCGTTTTTTTTCTATTGCACATTTTACAAGCTCGCTGTTGATAAATTTCGACAGTTGTATTATTGCCGACTGATATCTCTTTCACGTATTTACCACATAGTCTCATATGCATTAACATCCTGATTTATTCGAAGTTAGCTGGTATTAATGAATACTCAGAGATTCGGTAACTATTACAGATATGATTTAAATGCTAACTGTAACTTGAAATCTATAAATTACTCTATTTCTATTGGGTTCTTTCCATAAAAAAATACTAAATAAACGAGTATAGTTGAAATGTGGTATAACTGGATTTTTTTTTTTGCAGTTTAAATTAAACTGTTTTAATCAAAGATGAACTTTTAAATAAATAATACTTTTATTTCTGCAAGTTCTGATTATCAGTCTGTCTTTTGTTTGCCTGGTCATTGTTATTACTGCTTGGAAGCCTTTATTGACGGATCACTTAAGACATCGGCCAGGAAAGTCTTGTTTCAGGGAGGACAAATGACGGAGAGAACCTTGTACAGGTGTATCAGAGGCAAACATTAGAACAAATGGATCTCAAACGGAGACAGGACTCCAAATGGATACTTTGTTCGATTGGCTACTTTTCTTCTTTCTCAAAGCCGCTCAGGATGAATCGCTTGTTCCACTCCGGTGTTAACTACGCCTCGTTACTCCTTCCTCTTCTCCTTGTTCAATTTTTTTCTCTAAATATTTTTTCTCATTATCCCTGATGGGTCTGCTATAACAGCTTGTTCTACAATGATAGACTGCCCAAAATGTTTCCTCTCCGACATTATCTGTAAATTAATATCAACAGAGTACTTCATTACATCTCTAATAAAATCCAACAGTGTAAAAAAAATCCTTTTTGTTCAGAAATCGCAATATAAAATATTTAATTTTTTCACAACATCAATGGTGGTAAAATATAATTAAACACCATGTAGAGTTGTACGTAAGAAAACTTGCAACTTCGATTCGGATTTTTAACGTTTATAATGTTTAAAATATTAATTCATTATTATGATAACTGAAGATTTTAACAATTTTCCAACTCAAAAATGTCATAGATTCCTGATTAATTTTGATTTAATTTTTCTTATACGCTTTGTAATAATTTAATAATAATGCAATCATTTAACTAAAAGTTATTGAATATAAAGGTATAATATAAATATAAAGATATTTCCACAATTCTATCGAAGGCCTTTGTTAAGTCCACCAAGTAGGCATAGACTTCTTTATCTTTTTCTAATGTTTTCTCGGCTATCTGCCTCATTGTGAAAATGAGACCTATGTGCTTCTATTCTTTCTAAAGCTATATTACTCCTCCCCCATCATTGGCTCTACTATTTTTCTAATCCTCCTTTCAAGGATCCCAGAGTGTATTTTACTTGGCACGCTAAGAAGGGAGATACCTTGTTGATTCTTACTTCTTACTTTTATCCCCTTTCTTAAAAATAGGGACAATAATTGACACCTCTCATTCTTTTGGAATTTCCTTTCTCTTCCATATTAGGTTGAGCAGGTCTTGAAGCATTTCTCTTCCTTTAGTTCCCATATATTTTATCATTTCCGGGAAGACTTCATCTTTGCCCGCTGCTTTCCCCATTTTAAGGGTGGTGATTGCGTCTCCCACTTCCCCTTCGCTGATAATGTCTTCTTCCCAATCCTCTATAGGCAGTGGTAATATTTCCCCGATCCCCTCCTCTTCATCGTGATCCAGGAACTCCTTGAAGTATTCTTCCCATCAGCTCATTATTTCTTCAGCCTTTGTCTGATTCCATCTTCAAGTACTGCTTCTAGTTTATTTTCTTCAGTTGGACCTGGGTTTTAACCTTTTCATTCCACTAAGCTGTTCTTTTTGTCCTTTGTCCCACAGGAGTCTTCCTTTTACATTATACATATTTATATATTTGTTTCCTTGAGCGTCGTTTCATCTATTATTTCATCCACACTGACCACTCAGGCAGATATGTAGGAAGTTTCGTTCGACCCAGGCAATAGTCAGTTGGTCTTGAGTTGTCGGTTAGTCATGAGCCAGAATTAAAGCAGTAGTAATTCCTACTTGAAGAATAGCCTGTGCTATTTTTTTTTCTATTCTAAGATATTTGGTAATCTTCTTTTTTCTTCTTTCCCATTATGCTTTTGACTTATTATGATTGCAATATTGGTAGCAAAAGATAGCTTGTGCTTTGCATTAAGCTTTTATTCATATCAGAATAGTTTGTTGTAAGATAATAATACTTAGAAATCAATTTTTTTTTTTAAATCTCCTTTTTCATTTAATTTTATGAGCAGAATTCGAAATCCTAATGTCTGTCATGTAAAAAAAAAGTCATAAAAAATCATGACTATGATATCTTCAAATAAAAATTTTCATAATGCATTCATTAACTGCGGGCATCTAGCCAAAAAACCGCCCTCAGGTAGGGACAGATAACAAACTGCGGCACTGGAACAATATCAGAGATGGCGCTCCAGTGACAGGAGCATTGTTCCCTCTGTCAGTTCGCAATTAGTGACAGCCTCCAGGAAGCCCGATACCGCCTCCAGCGGACCAGATAGTGGTCGCTCGCTTTTTAGTCTCGTCTTCATATCGCAGTCGAGATGTCAGCTCTGCCTCTGACTATATTTATTCATCATTGTAAATCAAAGTTGATTTATAATTAAATCATCAATCGGCAAAGTGAATCAAGTCGATATCGACACCAAAAGTTTCAGAACATCCATTGAGAAGCTCACTAACTTTGTTTTCAAATCAAGCCTTAACATTGGCATTTTTATTGTTATTATTTTTTTTTTCTGAACGACGAAAAATCTCGTTTTTGTAGTCAAGGAAATTTGAAAATCCGGACAATAGATTATTTTGAATTACTTGGGAAAGCTACGGACCTGACATCACCGATTTCAATGAAACTTTAGTTGGTGTTTCTGTGTCAAAAATTATTAGACACGTGCCCGAGTGTTCTTACAAATGCGCCCTAGGAGCCGAGAAAAACAATATCTAATATAATTTCAACAATTTTTTATATCATTGTTTTCTGCTTTTGTTCTGCATAGAATTGAAAATTCTCATGTACCAATCGATTTGTTTTTTGTGTAAAATAGGGCTAATAAAATATTGCCGAGTTTGAATGAGTTTAAATGCAGTTCGTTTTTATTTTTTAGCAGCCCATTCGTCCCATGCGGCTATAATGAAATTTGTCATTATTTTCCCTTCAATTTACGACCTGGTTTGGATGTGCACCCTAACAATTATTTTATGTTTCTTTTTGAGTTTTTGCTCTTCTTAAGTTACTATGTTTATTACCATTGTATTTAATTATGGTTATGCAGCTATTTCTTGCTGCTATCTGTTTCCCATATTTTCCAGAAACAAAGTGGAATAAATAAATATTATGTTTTGTATTTTTTCAACCGGCCTTGTGAAGGATCCTCCCACTAGTGTAGTATTGCAGAAATACAAATTTTCACTGCCTACGATAAATTTTGTAATGCTAGATAGCGGTGAGATGAAAGTATAAAATAAGAAATTTGTGAAGGCAAGTTGGCTTCTCATAGCTACGGAGGAAAAGTCATTTGCACAGCCGTGAGGGAGGCGGGGAACAAATATTTGAAACTCAACCGCCGTCAAAATAAGGTTTCTGCTTTTTATACACCGCTCTAAGATTCCGATATGAAGATTTCGGTTTATGCGATGTTTATACAACTCTGGGGCACAGAAATATATTCTATTATGTTTTATATATATATATATATATATATATATATATATATGTTACATTCTTGTTATATCTGATATTGCTTTTCATTATTGTACTTAAGAGGTAGGCAAGTAACAATGGGCATTGCCTTGAGTGAGGATTAAAAAAAGAAAAAGATTTTTAAATTTAAACTCTAAAGGGATCTCGAAAGTTTATTTAATATCGAATCAAATTTATTTTAAGATCGAAATATCGGTATCAACATTTTAAATATATATATATATATATATATATATATATATATATATATATATATATATATATATATTTATATATATATATATATATATATATATATATATATATATATATATATATATATATATATATTGAATTGGCTGTATCAGAACAACCACCTAACACAAAGAATACCTTTTTTTAAGTTGTGCAAATTTGAACCCTAATATAGTTTTGAATATTTAATCGTTCCCGAGATATAGTTTCTAAAAAAAAAAAAACTATTTTTTTTTCTTCTGAATAACAAGGAGTGACTTTATTTTGGATAAACTGATATTCTTACGAATAAAATATTATTATTAGATTAAAAAAAAACTACTTCAAAGTTATTTTAACTAGCTTCAATTTGAGCGGCAATGGATGTATGTATGTTTAATGGTTCCTTAGAAACATTCGTGTTTTCGAACCAACGCTATCCTAAAAGAATCTCAATTTAGCTGTTATTTTATAATCACATTTTTTATGGAGACTTTCTAGATAATGCGATTTATATGTATGGTAAGAAGAAATTTCCCTCTTTCAAACGAGCCCACGAACATCGAGAAAATTCTCCGTATTTCATGAACAAAGAGATTGAGGTAAAGTTCCATCTGTAAGAGTTTAATGAACAAAAAGTAATTTTTTTTCTTTTTTTGTGAGGGTATTGTAGAAAAAAAATTTCTATCCGTATTACTTATTCATTCTTTTGTTTATACATACTTTTTGTTCATTAAACTCTCACAGATGGCACTTTACCTCAATAAAAATCTTAAAAATTATTAATATAAATATTAAAAATTTGTTCATAAATTTTGTTCAATTTATATTTTTATTTTCTCCTTGCCCATTTTAAATATTGATTTTTATTTTAATTTATTTTTTTTATTTGTTACTTTAGATTTATCTTTCTCTTCTATTTTCAATACTTCTTTTTAGGATTAACCCTCATTATTTTGACAACTCCCTTCTCTTTCAACTTCATTACTACAGCCAACCCCACTCCTTTATTACTTTACTCATTTTTAAGAATTTTTTAAAATAATGAAAACTTTCTATCAGTAACCCTCCGTACATAGTTTTTGTTCATTACATCCCCAACAGATGGCACTTATAATGAAAACCCCTCTCCACTGTCTTCTATATATTACTAATAATTACATTCTAATTACTACTCCTACATCGCCTCCTTAATTACTTTGCTTTTTGCTAAATCATTCTTCCTCCCTTATAGCTTCAAAGTACTATAGTTTGTTTATTTATTTGTATTCCCTTTTTACTTATTTAGCGTTGTTATTAATTTTTAGTTAATGTTATTTCTCTTTTGGTTTACCTATTTTTATTATTGCATAGCCAGTTTTATTAATGTATTAATATTCACTAATTTATTTTTAGTTGTTGTCACTACCAGTTTCATTTTACAAAATCATCACTGTTTTAATTTTTTTTTTCCACTAACTCTTTTTTATTTATTAATTCATTCACTGTATTCACCATTGTTTTATTATTATTTTTGTATCTTGTTTATTCAGCCCTGAAGAAGACCTGCAAAGTGGGTGGAAACGTCGGATCCTTAATAAATAGTTTTTACTATTTGTGCTCCACTTTTTGATCGCCTCCCGGACCATCTCATTCCTTCATAAGTTCTACGGTCAACTATTGATTATTCAATCAATTTCATTTTGAAAATTATCATTTTTCCTTTATAAATATAAATAAAGGTCAATGCAACCTCTTCCACTTTCTAAACAGTTTTAGACAATTTAGACATTAATTAAAAAAACTGTATGTTGGGAAATATTTTACGTACTAGGGCTCAAATTTTAGAAAATATACCCTAATTCAAAAAAAATGTATTGATAATTTTTTTTTTTAGTGTAGGCAGTTTTAAGGATATACTGAGCAATTAATGAAAAATTAATGCAAATTGTGTTTTTTTTTTGGAATAAAATCAAAAAGAACTTCATGCCTTCCGAAATAGTGAATGAAATGGAATTAAAAAAAAAAAAAAAAACTAGTCTGTATATTGTAATATTTCGAAAACCTTATCATTTACTAGAATTAGACTACTTACAACTATGCGCGAATAAGGGTTTTAACTAGCTCTACCGGACCCTCATGCCCCTACCTACCAAAGTGGAAGCTACTCAATTTGCGTACACATATTAAATGTCTGTAAACTCAATTCAAACTGTGACATTTGTCAACTAACGTGTTTATAAAATATCTATTAATATAAACAATACTAATATCACATTTGTGCAAAAACCAGTCATGTAACTATGAAGATAGATCCCTATGGAAATTGGTATGATTTCATGTCATGCCAATTTTCAAGCGGTAAAACTATTGGTACTATACTAATATTAGGTAGTTCTAAATTCACAACGCCGTGTTACGATTTACTGTGGTTAGTTACTGTTTTTCTATTCGTTTATATTTTATTATTATTATTTTCAATGTATTTACTTGTTTTAAAATTTACTAAAAGTATTTTGGAGCCTTAATCGTTACTGTAATTCAATTGATTACGTTTAATGAATATCATTACAGTGATTAAGAAAGTTCGTAAGAGGTACCTATTTATTTCATGCAGCTGATCGTAGCGAAATAAAACGATATCTATATAAAAAATGATGAATTGTAAATTATATATCAGAAGTTCGTTTTGTACAAGTGTTGAATAGGAGACAAATCAAACTGTTGACATATAAAAATTATAAAAAAAATTTCTTTCTTTTAATTGTAAGCTTAATTTATATTCAAATTAATTGCGCTTTGTCACAAATTGGTGGCACCTCGGGTCTAACGAGGTCTACTCCCACGACATTTTTCACTGGGCCGGAATAAATTTGCTTCCATTTAGCGGTGAAAACCCATCGAGTTTTTGGAGTGGGGGAAAGGAAAACACAAATATTTGTATATGAATATTAATGCTAGTTGAAATGTTTTCAAACAAAACACGAGAGTGTCCTCCAGATTAAGTCAAAACGTCTTGATTTATTTGTAAACGGGTTCAGAAGATATACATAATAATCTCGGAAACAGCCGCCATTATCGGTAAAATTTTCTTCTAGGTTTTTCGGAATAATGGCTTCGGTCGTTTGTAGTTGAATTACCGTTTTTCTCTTAAATAATCCTTAAAGTTTAGGCACCAATTAATTCGACCCAAACTTTCCTAATTCGTTAAGATAATTGTTTACCTTTAGACTTTAGGCATATTTAATATAGCTTCTATTATTAGAAGAATAGTATTCTATCATAATAGTTTTACGATATTAACAGTTCATTGAATTACATATACTCACACAAACTCACACATATGTAAGAATGTTCGCAGTCGAATCTAACAGAATTTTGGCTCAGTAGAGTTGATTCAGACGCTTTATTGGTACATTTTGCGTTAAAATAAATTGAATTTTGCTTAAGAAGGCAAAATTTCACTGGTTTTGAGTGATGAAAAAACCGGTTACATATTACGGTATTGTGCAATAATAATTTTTTCAGGAGCGGTAACTCGGTTTTTCTTTATATTTTGATTTTATACTTATAGGCCGTTATGGCAGAGTTGGCTGGGGCGAGGGTCCCTTAATGCCCGTTTCGGAACGTGTGGGTTCGATTCTCTCCTGGATCAGTTAGTATTTATTTCTCAGTGGTTCCGAGAAATGTATCTTGACACTCCCACTCTGATTATTTCGGGATGGCTACCTCTATGCAGCCGTCAGAGGTTGCCAAAAAGCACCTAAAGGCCCACTTGCCGTTCTAGTTCTTCCCACTCATTCCACTATCATCAGAATTGGTTACTAATTTTAGGGACTTTTTGCACACCACTTCCTATCAGTAATATATGTCGTAAGAAGTTCTTCCCTTCTTGGTTTTCTTGGCAATCGATTAAAGTTTTTTTTTGTCTTCGTTGTTATGCATATCAACCTGGCCACTTTACAATTTTTACATATTCCCTAATTGGCCTGAGCTTAAGGAATGTGTGATCACCAATTATAGAAAGTCGGGGTTTATCACGAAATTTATCAATCCTACCAGACCGAATTCGAATCGCAACTTCAGAGTTATGTACTTAATTTTTTTTCAAAGAAGTTTGAAAAGTACAATTTTCCCTGAAATTTAGCGTCTTGATATTTTTTTTTTTCTTTTTGTGTTAATATTTTTAGTCTGCGATATTTCTTCTTAGCGACTATGTCTAAGTGTGATCTTGCAAAATTTTTGTTTTATATTATTATATTATAGACCAAAATGTGCTATAAAGAGTCGCTCATGTCCTGAGGGAAGACCCCGAAGAAGAAGAGATACGATGGATACAGCGCAATGAGGTGCCCTAATAAGGCTTCTCGCCTGCCCTATTTACCTGTCTCCTCAGTGCTTTTAATTAAATTTACCGGTTTAATCTCCTATAAATTAAAGTCACACCTCCCCTGCCGCTGCGATACTGCTGTAGTCACATGGCTGGTGCAATACATTTGGCCTGTCCGTCTGTCAGTCTACTGCCTGCCGTACACAAATTAAAATAAATTTATCCAGCTTCCCAAGTTGTAATTGCATTGTAAATTGTTGATTGCGAACTAGTGATATACTCTTCCAGTCTGATGTATTTATTTGTCTGTTGCAACCGCCGCTACTACAAAGGGCTGGTAAATTCTTTGTGCCTCGTGGAATATTATTTGTTTACGGTAGGCCATTTAAGTTCATATATTAAATTAATTAAATGATTATATTGAATATCCCGAAGAATATTCGGATATGTATAAACCAATCCTGGCGAGGAAGGACAAATAACTAGCTCAAGGGTATTTATAAAGATATGCAGTCATCAAACAAGCCAGACTACGATGGGCTGATCACGTCATCCAGCCAAAATCCCTAGGAAGATATTAGGGAGCAAATGTATAGAATAAGGAGAGTTGGTCGTCCAAAGTTTATATGGAAGGACTCAGTGGGTACTAATGCCAGGATTCTACTTGATACCCGAAATTGGAAGAACTGACGGTCGATCCAGGCAAGTTTCAACTTGGGACGTAGCGCCACAAAATAATAATAATGATTTTATATTAATTGATCATATTAACAGCGAGTATGCACGTGGAGTACATGTGTTACCCAATGTAACATACGCATTACGTGTTTGCTTTTGGAATGTAACATTACTAGTAGCTGTCTTTCTCAAGCCAGTTAGGACTGAATATTGCCAATTTATGCCTCACTCCCGTTAGTCACACACAACTTGTTGTTTTGAGTTGGGTTTCAATTGTTCCATCACACGCCTTATTATTTTGTCATTTGAATTTGTGGTTTTACTTTCTTTGCAGATTTTTACACTGATTATTTTTATATTTTATTATTATTATTATTATTATTATATATTATAATATTATTATTATATATTATATTATTATTATATATTATATTATTATTATATATTATATTATTATTATATATTATATTATTATTATATATTATATTATTATATATTATATTATTATATATTATATTATTATTATATATAATATTATTATTATATATTATATTATTATATATTATATTATTATATATTATATTATTATTATATATTATATTATTATATATTATATTATTATATATTATATTATTATTGTATATTATATTATATTATTATTATTATTATTATTATTATTATTATTATTATTATATTATTTTTTTTTAAACGATTGTTTAACAATTCGAATAATTCATATTATTATATTAATTGAATTATATTAATTGAAATACATAATTAACTTTATCTTTAAGATTTATTATTTATTTGTTTACATAGTTTGCCAGTAATTAATTTTCCATACGCAAATTATTTTTGCAACAAGGCAATCTGCGCTCATCCGATTTATAGCGGTCAACCTAAGCCTCTAGGCCACTGCCTCGAAAGTAGTCAAGTAGTAAATTGAAACAAAATCAAAGAATGTTTTCTGCTCATTCTAATTGTATAAATAAATCACAAAACTGAAATATTATTGTGTTTTTCCTTAAATTTTATCACTAAAGTAACTATAATTTTGCACATAAATTTTAAAATGTTAATTTTTTAAACTGAATGCAATAATTAACGGTTTTATTTATTTTTGTTCAGACTAGGCTTTATAGTGCAAACATATTATTTTTTTTATTAATGTCACACGCTGACTTATCGTGTCTAATTTCCGGCTAAGATTGCTCTTGGCTAAGAGCTTGAAGAAGAAGAAAAGGAATTTGAAGATTTGAATATAAATTTTCAACTGCTTTAATTTAAATTTTAAATTGATAAATTGAAAACTTTGGAACAAATTTTAATATGTTTAGTGTATATGGATTCTTTTATTCTTACTAATAAACAATTGGATGTAAGAAGAAGAAAAGTTTTTAGTTGATTTTATTTTTCGAGGACACATGCACCCCACGAATCTTAATACGTTACACGAAATCAGGCGTCTATACCATGGTTAATAATCCAGAATAAGATGGTCTGGATGGTGGTCAAGATTTATGCTAAAAATAGTGAGAAAAATATTCATTGATGTTTTGGCCCACATTGCAGGACTTCTTCAGGGCAAGCACAATATACGTACAATGAAGATGAAAATCATCTTCACTTCCCAGCAGTGCTCTAGTCGGTAAGTTGATTTTAGTATATTTCATTTACTATGAATTTATTATTATTATTATTTTAAATTACTTCTTGCATTATATGATTTGTCGTTTTAGGGGAGACTGGGGTAGTGGAAGTGAAGGGGTAATCGTGGTCACTATGATTTCTCGTGAAGTTGTCAACGTAGGTTGCGACTGATGGGTGCTGACACTGTGCGCCTACCTCTTGAACTACTACACCAGAGCTCGCCCGCTTGCCATTTGTTTGAATGTTGAGCGAGATAAAGTGTTTTCCCGCGCTCTGTTGTAAGCAAAGCCACAGTGCAGATCACAATTAATCGTCTGTTTCACTACTTCTACTGACACACTAATGATTACACAGTATCATTATAATACCTACTTTCCCTACACGTAGTTACAAAGTTTTTAAAAGAACTTTAAGCACATTATTTTTTTTTTACTTTTGGAATAAAACCACACGTTCGGAATACAGTCACCATGATCATGACAGTCACCTGTATGATGATGACAGTCACCATGATCGGGGCAATGGTGTCTATGTTTTTTTGTTTCAGTTGGTTCGAAAAATGTATGAGGAAGACAGACAAAGATAATTGCTAAATAAATACAAATAGAAATAGAAATCAAGACAAGGTTTATCGATGAGAAAGCCAACAAAGAAGAGTGTAATATAAACAAAAATATCAGTTTTTTAGTTAAACATTTTTACATCATTAGCAAATCCCCATATCCTTTGTTGTATAGTCAATAAATAATCAATGACATCAACGACCGCCATTACCCCAGATTCGGGGTAATTCCGATCAAATCTAATATTTTACTTTTTTCGTCATTAGACAAAATATGTTTAACTTTAACGCAGTGTTAAATGATTAGTGCTTAGGTAAGAGTATAAATGTCGTATTAGGGGTTGTAGTGCTTTCGCTAGTTACCAAATCACGAACATGACTTAAAAATTATAGTATTTCGTAAATAGATGGATGATATAAAACAGTTGAAGATAATTTATTGTATTATAGAGTATCCGAAATTGAAGCCGATTTGTTTTGTTTTTTAGTTTTTCTTCTTTTCTATTTTTTTTCTTATTTCAAAGTAGAATAACAAATTTAATAGAATCTTCAGTACTCTTTACTTAATCTGTTAAAAATATTGTATATAAATGAGTTTTTCACTGGTTCAAACAAGCATTTTCCAAATCACGATGCGGGGCCTGTATTGCTTTGAGACTGTCTTTACCTCAGGTTAATTGCTACGAAAGATAAGGAAAATCTGCTGGCTTGGAAAACTCTCTAGGAAACGTTATCTAATTCAGTCGAAGATCTTCCTTGCAGATTACACCTAGATTTAGCCGTAACGTAGGACCAGAGATAAGAATTAACATATTAAGCTGCTAAGTTCATTATAAGGGAGGATCATCTTAAATTTCACAATAGCATATAATTATATCGCTTCGTTCCACCAAGGTCCTTATTACTAGAATTTAACGATCGTTAGAAACCCGCGAGGCAGTTAATGTCTGCGGCTTGGTGGTTCAAAGATTTATAGCACTTAAAATTTTTGATGTCCCTTCCTAAGTATTGATGACGGTCTGGTTACATTATTGATAACGCAATAAACACAGCGTATTAAAGTAAATCTCAATGGTTTGTACGATATATATATACACACACACACACAAATATATATATATATATATATATATATATATATATATATATATATATATATATATATATATATATATGATTGGCGAAATATATGACAAGACCATGGTAGCCTTGTCGGCTTCCTCTGATGAACGACCCTGGTCAGGTTCTTATCCCAGCTTGGCGTGTTAAATTTTCTTCTGCCTGAAAAACGGTGGTCTCCTTCGGGACAGGAACGATGAGTTGTCATACATTCTCTGAGACCAACAGGCTTTTTTAATGAAAAAAAACCGGTTATTGGTTATTCCGGTTTTCACCTTCAATTAAAACTGATCGATCTTAACCGATTTTTGGAAAAACCAGAGGGGAAACGGTTATTTTGAATGAACTGACTTCCCAACAAACATTTTTTCGATGACTTCAGAAATATCAGTTACATGAAATGTTACAGATAACTGGTTCTTGGCAAGACCTTTAATTCAAATAAATTACACATTGATCGTCAAAAAATATCCTAAAAAACCTTTACACAAGTAAACAAATAGCGAATCGTAGTAGTGTAAATCATTAATGAATGTTTTACATATTTTCTTTTTAAGCATTACTCCAGTGAGATAAAATTCAATAATGGCTCCTTTCCAGCCCGTAAAGCTTTAAAGTTAAAAAAAAAATAGTTGTGGAAGTTTAAATGTTAGCAATGTTTTCATGTTTCGAGTTCGGCAATTTTAAATAATTTTTTTAAGGATGCGTTACTGGTGAACCTGAACTAAACAATGGAAATTAATTTGTAGTTGTACATATAACGCGGTATGGCTTTTCCAAGTAAGTATAAGCACTAGAAGTCAGGCTGGTGAATGAAAGGTAGGATGTTTATTTTGTATTTTTTGCTCAATAAGTTTTTTTTTTCTTTTTTCAAGAAAAACATTTTCAATCTTTTTGTTTTTGAGTTTAAAAACAACAAAACCGATATTATAGTATAGTACAAAAAAAAAAACTTATCAGTTATAACCGACATCCATTTAACAGGCTCTGAAGTGTGTTCCCTGACATCAGTCCATAATATTATATTTATCTCTCTGGAACAGAGAGAAATGTCAATTTATAGACGGCCTTTTTTGTTTTCTTTGTTACCTCTTTCTTACCCAGAAAACCCCTCCAAAGCGAATAGAACACTCTTCCGGCTGCCCCAATTTTCCGAGTCATCTCCTCATCGATGTAACCGCTTTCGTTGAGATGAGCACCCAAATATTGGAAATACTCCGCCTGCTCTAATCTTTCTTCCTTTGCTCTCAATACTCTCATTATTCTCCGGGGTAATTGATATATATATATATATATTGAACAAAAAAGTAACTTCGTTACTAACAAGAGGAGGTATTTCACCGATTTCAATGAAACTTTTTTGGTGATACTAGGTCAAAAAATATTGGACACCTGTACGAGGGTTCTTGCTAATGCGCCCAAGAAGCCGCGAAAAAATATTATTTTATATAATATATTATATAATAATAATATATAACGCATATTTTATATTATTTTTTTCTGCCTCTGCTCTGCGTGAATTTCAGGATTCTTATCTACCAATCGATTTGTTTTTTGTGTAAAATAAGAAAACCATATTGCCGATTGTTTTAGTTTCTTTTGAATGATCTTAAATGTTAAATAGGATTAAATAGTTATTTTCGTGTACTTTTTCAAAATTTCAAATGAGTATAGTAGAAAAACATCCATCTTTTCATAGAAATTGATTTGCATCTGTGAACTTCTGAAGATGTCAGAATGGTGAAGTTGGTAACAGACATTCTTGACCGATCACAGCGTTATAATAGATCATCTGAAAAACAAACAAACTTCCCTAATAAATCACCAGAATCCTATTGAAACCTTAAAGAGAGATCAGCTTAAATGAAAAAAAAAGTTTTTGCACCATGGTGGGGTTTGAACTCATGCCACTGCTATGTGCGCCGTACCAAGATACCTTTCCTTTCTCAAGCTCCCGACCTAAAATATCTCATTTCTCTAAATTGGTTATATTTTTTTAAAGGTATACATTTGTTAGTTATGATCATGAGGTGATGAATAAATTTCTAGATTTTGACAAAAAGAAAAAGTAATAACATTCGGGTTTATTGTTATTTAAACTATTTTATAAATTCTAGTTCATTGTTTTGACTTTAATCACTCAATTTAATCTAATTCCCTAACGTTTCTTAAACTTCCTTATCATATGTAAAAAATATGCTTCGCACTTGCTTGGGCACAACTTAATCAAGCACACATCAATATAAAAATTATCTCCACTTAGTTTTTAATTTTAAAGCTATAATTGTTTTTGGAGATAGTATTGGCTGGAGGAGGTAACATTATCTGCCATGACTGTGAGCAGTTCAACAAATCTATTCCGGCATTTAGTGTTTATAATCAGTCTCGATTCACCTTTAATAAACAGAATTACTCATCCGTTTTATTCGAAGCTGTTAACTTCTGTGATTAATTACTCTAGACCTATAGTACGAAGCATTAAAATACATGATATCGTCGGGTTTACGATAAACTAGCCAAAAAACAGTTTCAAATGTTTTTATCGTGAAAATTATTTCTTTCAAGACAACGTGGGAAATGCACTTGAAATACTATAAAAACTAGAATTTAAAATTTCAAAGATGATTTTAAGTATAAAAAAACATAATATTTCAAAAAATTTGTTTTAATAACATAAAAGAATAAGAACAAACATTTACACGGTTATCAAAAAAAAATTAAGTAATTGATTCTTCGTTTCGGTTTCGTCTTCGTCTGAAGTTTATCTAGGACAGTCTTATCTGAAATTAAGTCAAAATAGAATTGGTGATAGGCCTTAGGGATCAATATATCAATGCGCAGTTTCAAAAGATCTTGTTTTTTATTTTCGGAAATAAACAAATTGTCATTGGGTTTCGTTGGTTCTCCTTCCTGTGATTTTCCTCTTTTCTTTCTGCAAATTAACGTATTTTATCTGAATCTTTCGTGTATTGCAGCCATACAGTATTCTGGAATTTAATTAGTTCAAGATATTTCTCTTCATTTTTATTCCCGGAGGTTGACGCATTATTATCTCCATTTTTACCAATATTTTTTCTTGGTTTACTTTTTTTGCCTTTTGTTTTCGAACTTGGATCATTCACGAAGCAATTTTCCTGAGTTTTGAAGTCGATAAAATCGTCATGCATAAGAGGTAATACTGTAAACGGGCTAGGATAATCAATTGATGCTAACCTATGTCAATGCCGTGCTAATCAATTGATTCCATTCAGATGGTGTATATATAGGTTTATATACAGAAACACCTTTAGATTTGCGCTCGATTTTTGAATGGATTAAGTCACATTCCATATGTCTGTGTCGTGTATAAAAAAAACACGTGATCAATATATTTCAGCGTGGGATGAACTTTTAGAAGGTGCAAACACGTACTGCAAAAATTGTAGTTTTTTTTTGTTATTCTCCACAGCTGTCTGACATCATTCGAACACAAGAGACATTGCTTTTTGACATAACGTACTTTAAAATACACATAGCGATTTCCACACTGCCCCTCTTTCCCTCGGCAGCTAACTTCTTGGTTTCCCACGTAAAAAAAAATTGTCCTGCTGCACATTTAGGTGTTGAAGGTACGACTCGCAAGTCAAAGTTAAATGCGAGCAGACCATTGTCACTCTTAGCATCTATTGTCTGACCAATTCTTTGTTTTTTAAGTTCTGGCTGTATTCGTTTTGTTTTGCTTCCTTCTGTTATTTGGAAAACTCGCTGAATGTGACACATTTCTTACACAAATCTTTCGTGGGTTTATGGAATTTTTACTGGCTTCTTACCCAAAGTTAATAAGTGTTCTTTGTATAAGCGATACACTATGTTAATATTTAATTATGCATCTAAATGTTAAAAAACTGTTTACCTGGCTTTTATCTATTAATCCTACAACTAAGCCCGGTTATTAGTGAATATTGCTTTATTTAAAATTTAAATTTAAATGAACCGGTTCATGCAACAACCTAGTAAGTAACATAAAAACAAAAGAAATTTATTTTAAAACTTTTATCAAGCGTTAGTTACACGTAATTTCAAAAAAACACGGAATCAAAATTCCTGATCATTTCTTCATTACCAATTAACAGATCTATCCCTCGTATCTTTGGACTCATCCATGCTAGTTCGTTTACAATTTTATTAGATAGTACGCTCACGAATATACCATATTCAATAGTTTTTCCAGGAATCACATCATGCAATTCGTCCAATTTTTGTTATGTCAAATTAAGGAATGTGGCAGATTCTTAACTTTATTAAATGCCAATTGATAAAATCTTCCAGATCAGTAATAGTAAGCTAACGAACATACCAGGTTTGCTATTCTACCATGATCGCATTTCTAATAAATGTATATTCGCAAAAATGAAATTGTTTATTTAGCTAGTAAAGAATAAAGATTGAATCGTGAAAATTTGACAGGTTGTAAAAGACATAAAATGCAGACTACGTGCCAAATATCTCAAAAACCGGATTTTTTCAGATTCGTTAGTTTACCGTACACCCGACGATATTTGCGTGACTTACAATTTACAATCTTTCTTTGCTATCGAGCAAAGATAAAATCTTTATTGCAAAGGGTTAAGGGTTCTTGTGAATTAATCTTTCTTTTATTGCTTTTGTTAAATGCATAGTTAGATTATTAAACCAATTAGGTGCTGGATGATTTTACTTTTTATGTTTTATTTGCTATCATATACCTAATTGACTATTTCATCTTCATCATGTTTCTATTATTGCCTGATGAAGTGTCATACTATAAAGAAATAATTTTTGAGATTTTCTTTATAATTTATTATTTTTAGAGGTCCTTTAGTTTATACTTTTTTTTTTGTTTGGAACTTCTTGCTAATGCTGTTTGTATTCCCAAAGTTCTGAGCCTGCATGAAAAATGCAACTAAGGTTTTTTTTTTTAATTCACACAGTTGGAGCACTTTACACATGCTTTTGCATAAAAGATATTTATTTTGTAAGTGATCTAGGTGCATTTATGTTTTAATAATATCTATTAAGATATTTAATAGTTGGCATTTCAGTTAAATATACGTACAGGATACCAATGTATCACATTCCTTAAGTGTATCTAAGAGAATGAAATTTACAATTCTTATTAATATTATACAATAAGAATATGCCTTATAAATTAGTGAATAATAAGTGTCTTCTTACCTAGAATGGACGTTAGCCACTTTCAAAATTAATAACTAGATTGATCGCAAAATTTTAAACAGCCCAAGCCCAAACTGTCGTCTGACATTTCATTGACTACTCGTCGAACACAATATTTGTACCTTAAAACCGGACAAAAATATTTGAAACTTTTTTTTCAGAGGTTTCCAGAGGTTACCTAGGTAAGGAAAGTATTATTACAGACATTTAGTAATTTTTGGAAATTTAGTAATTTCTATGAATCTTTCTTCCATCAATGAAAAATACCACACAAAAATCGCTAAGTTGAAATAAGTATATTTTACACTAATTATACTTTAAATAATAAATAACAAAATGGCAAATGAGGGCGGGAGATGTTTTTCTGTAAAATGGTTAATATTGGCTTAAATTTTACATTTATAATCAACATTTAACCCGACAAGGCCCGAAACATTAACAAAAACACATTTATCCGTTGACAATAGGTAAATAAAAAGAATTACCCAAAGAAGGTTCATAAACGGGCAATGTTAACAGTAAATCAATAAAATAGTCTTTTAAAGTAAAGCATATATATACATATATATATTTTTTTTTCCTCATCTGCCAACTGTTTTTTTGGCAGTGCGGGGCGTTATGAACTGAAATCGGTCAATCTTGGATAGCCGACTTAGTTGAGAGTAGGCAGACATCACCTTGTCGTGGATTGCCTTTATAAATAATAATAATAATAATAAAATAAAGCACATAAACGAAAACACGCTATTTAGTATGAAAAACTTACCACTAATGGACCACGGATAACTGTGAGACTTGAAATTCTGTCAATGTCTAAGTTCAGATTGACTTTACAAGAAATGGCAAGAGTGGAGGAAAGTTATTTTATTACAGCTTGATGAGCCGGTCATCAAGCTTGAAGAATGATGGAGTTGTTCGCCAACTTCCTGAATCGGACTTTTGTCCGATTTTAAGACTCAAATACTCCTATATGTGTCGGTTGCCTTAACGTCGTAGAGGTTGGGCGTGTTGTTGGTGATCCTGTTGCAACTGATTTGGAGCGACGTGGGTTCGATTCCCTCTTGAAAAAAGTAGAGATAATATTATCTCATCAGAAAAATGTTCAAATAACCGATCAGCATATTCAGAAAAACAATATAGAAAATACTAATATAGAAATGACTAGTTAGATTTTTTAAATATGTTTATTTTAGTTCTGTAATAAATAAGGTAACGTGGGAGTAAGTGCGCAGTAGATTGTAATGTTCGACTTAAAATGACTGTAAAATCTATATTTTTGAAGCTAGATTTTCCTATGTTTTAAAAAATATTACATTAATGTAGTGTGAATAATCTCTTTAATCACTATACCATTGTCATTCCTTTATTGAGATAGAATGTAATATTACTCAATAAAATATAAATATAAAAAAAATTATTACATTGAAGCCCATGTTTTAATCATGTATATTTATATGAGATTGATAAATCTGCATAATCGTACCTTGTACACGCTGGCCCGTGTCGTAAGGGATAAGTGCGTACGACATATCTGGAAGACTCGTAATCCAATTAGCGGTTTTGGGATGTGCCAAATAGTTCGATTTCCATAGGATTATTATACTAACTAATATATTATTATGTTAACAACGACAAAAGTTAAACCTTGTCTGAGATTAAAATTTTACAAGCTTCATTGAGTTATGAAAGTGAGATGTGGAATGTAATTGAAGTAATTCATTGAAAAAATAATTTTTGTTTTTATTGCGCTAGTCTGTAGTTGCCCCGACAAAATATGATAGCGAGATTAGGTATACACCACACAAACTTCTCTCACAACAGAGATAGATCTGCACTTACCCCTACTGTCATGTTATGCTGCGCTTAAAAAATAGAAAACTGTCTTCTGTAGGTTCCGCTTACGGCCTAAAAAACAGGCCTACTGGTAGATAAACACCGATACAGATGTACAGTAGAAGTTGAAATACACAGCTTTATCAACAGGTTGGAATTGATATATTTACAACTTGTTATACTTCACATTAGCGAACTTTCGCGGCCGATTTCTGACACGTTACATCAGTATTTAGAGTTCACGTTCCGTAAAGGGCAGCTTTTACCAGTTGAGGGATTTAATTAACGAGATAATTGCGCAGCTTCCCCGAGAACGCACTTACTCCACATTACTATGATATATTTCCAGAATATTATTGAGGCCTTCCAACGATGCCCAATAAATAATGTTTAACTCTTTTTTTTTATTTCTTGCACTATTTAATTACAAGTATTTTCCATAAGTGGTTTCCTGTACTGGCTTACTGCAACTTTACGTTATATGTATAAATTATTAAGTCCGTTTCTTTTAAAAATAATTATTCATAAGCCCCGTTTGCGGCTTGGTTTATTTTCGCCATAGTAATCGGATGGTGACTAGCTTCTAATTTTTTGTTCCTTAAGGGTAGCAAGTTTGTTGCTGGCAAAGTTTGATTACGGTCTGAGTTTCTTAGGCATCAAACCCGGCCTAGCCGTTTCGTGGGCACTTACTCGGAGAAGTAAGTTGTTTAACTATTACTTTAATTTTGAGAAATATAAGATTCTTGTTGCAAGACCCTCGCTCCCTCCCTAATCTAGCAAGCTTAACTAAATAATTTTCTGATCTATTTCCTTATACGGGATGAAGCAGTCGACTATTAAAATAGACAATATTCTAATGTCCCTCTACTCGCTAACATAGTCCGTTCCGATTTAATAACAAGGCAGGATCTATCGGAGCCTGTATCAATGTTAATACCGACTATTTTTGTTATAAGGACCTCTCGAAGGACCTCTATCCTCGTCAAAAACTAGTATTATTGAGTAGAGCGTTACAATATATGTATACACTCAACCCTCCTCCTTCCCCTTACCCGACCTAACTTTCCTCACGACATTCCTAATAGGCTTTCTGGACCTATAGCTTCAACGGGTATGAACTCGGAGAATGTTATAATAAAAACAGTGGCTTTTCGCAACTGAAAATGCCAAAATGAGATAAATTATGAGTCTAGCAGCTATGACACCTTAATAAATAAACTTTCTTTTACATGCAATCAATTTTCTCTTTGGAACTAAAAGTATTCGATTTAATTAATTTTTGATTTATAAAATATAAAAAACAAAAAAACAAAAAACAATAGCTTTTATTTTATCCCATGTTTAATATGAATGTTTCAATTTGATTTAAAAGCTTAAGATCTCCTTCTTTACAACATTAGTGACAAGTTTCTGGTTTTATTACATAAAATGTCAGTGTTTCAAGCTAACATTAAAAACAAAAAATTAAATTGAATTTTCATTTTTTTTTTTTAGTTTTTGATTTTTGCCTATTACTTAATAATGACTATAAGTCAATGAACGAGCATACGAGATGGGTTTAGTCTTATTTGATCAAATAATTTAAGTATGTTCCTTGGTATCATTCATTTTTTAAATTTCTTCTTCTTTCATGTTCCCGTGTGAGATATAAAAATGGAATATAATTTTATACGTATTCTACAAAACTTGATGTATAATTTTTTTTATGAAAAAAACCTCGTCCAATACCCTTAAATTCGTCAATTATCAATAATATTCCTCATTTCACGAATAAAATTATCCATAATAACCTTATAATCACAAATTTTGCTAATTTATAACTATCCTTCAGTTATATACTCCATCCTCACTCAAACCCATGATTATCTAAACTTAGTTCCCATTCGATCCCCGGCAATCCTTCGAGTCGTCTGAAAAGAAGATGGGCCTTCTTCTCGTAGAAGTACGAGTGCTACCAATGTGTACTTTCTTCACAAGTTACTGTCATGATTCATTAATCAGATGCATTTACTTATTGTATTTATAACATAGTTGCAAACCTCTTAAGGTAAATTTATTTAAAAAATATGTTTTATAGAACATTGCCCTTTGATGAATTGAAATTAATTAATATTGGTTTATTAAAATTCTAAACAACTGCCATAAATCTTTTCATTAATAGGTGATTTATCGCTGTAATACTTCTACAGGCGTAATAATATGGCAACTTGTAAGTTATTCGCTGGCAACTTTAAATAAAGAGGGGACTAAATCCCCTCAGGGAAGTTTGGCCAGCATCCTTTGGCAAATATATCTCCCTTCCTGACATCATCCTCTAATCCTGCCTTACCTTACTACCACCTTTTTCCCTTTTTTCCCTATTTTCAGTCCATGCTTATGCTATTTTAAAACTTCAAAAATATAGAATGTTATACTCGGTAACAGATTTGAAAGCTGAAATACCCGGTGACCTGTTCGTTATCTGTTCTGACGGGATAACATATAGATTTGATCATTTATTTACTTTAACAAGCCGCATCTACCCTTGGATCATTAACGGAACATTTTCGACGAAATTAAATGAAATTTATGTTGATATAATTGATATAATGTGCTAGTGTTGCAACGCCGCATGGACCACAGAAAGGTTGTTTCGAGCCTCCATGAATTAAAGTGTTGTTACTGACCCTTAATCTGCTTAGGATGACTTCTTCTTTTCTACTTTTCATCTGGTAAACTGTTAGAAGAAGTTAACCGGTGTTGATCATTTAAAGTCCTCAAGACCATTGTTAATTGGTTTTAAAAAAATTATAAACTTTAAGATCTTTACCGAATCGTTTTGGATTAACTTCGGTAACTCTTTTGGCGATTTCGAATTTTGGAATATTTAGACTCAAGATATGTTCTCTTTTGTCGTCGAGAGAGGCAAAAGGTTTTTCTATGTAGAATTGTTGATTCAAATGGAGAAAAACAAACCATGACCGCTGTTTTGCATTAATGTTCCCCACGAGGCTTCCCTGATGAGCATTAAGAATACGAACATATGACTGCATATATAAATTAAGACTGCATATGACTTGAAAGTGGGATCAATGTATAGCGTGATCCATAGATGATACTATCTAAATTTTTAATGTCAGACATACAAAATTTTGTTTTAAATTTTTTATAGAGTTATCATTTTATTTATTTTTTTTTTTAAACTTATTTAATTCAACTTAAGGTCTGATTATTAATGATGTTTCGCAATAGTATTAGTTTCTAGATTCTAAAAAAAAAATGAATTGTAAAGCAATTTTTTTTAGAAAATTTGCGGATTCTCATCTAAAGCGAAAAATTACTACCTACCCTAGACCAATCAATCCGTGCAACTTAATTTTTTAAGCCATATTTTCTGAAGAATCATTATTCTTCAGATTTCTTATTAACCTTCTAGTACAATTTAGCACTAATATATCTTCCATAATAGACTCACTAGCAATAGGCTATCAGTGTAATTTTCAAGATAATCTCTGTAAGAGTTTCTTACCTAGTTAGTTACTGAGTACCCAGCGGACCACTTTTGTGAAGTGGTTTAATGTCTTTAATAGTTTTTTAACAAAATTACTTACAACCTAATCTAATCATGATAATAATACTTCTTCAAAAATAAAAATGTTCATTTACCAATGAGATTACATTACATCTGAAATTAGGGTCTTATTTCATGATAAATTACAAAAGTGCAAGTACAAATGAGAAAAGTACAAGTGGGTACAAAAGTTCTTTTGTAGAGGTTAAAAACTACTTATCGTTATTAGATAGAATTATTTTTTTAATCTTTTTTAATTTACTGTTTCTTAATATAACTATTTTAAATGTTATCCCGCTTTATCAATTAGCAGTGTAAATCATAGGCGTAGTAAGTCATTGGCCAACTTGTACATATACTGTATAATGAAACAGAATATGTCTATAAAGTAAAGCACAAGTTGTTATATATCACATGTGATATTATAACATTCTTATAATGTTTAAACTCGATAAGATTGAAAATTTTTATATTTTTTATTTATTTACGAACAATTTTGGGCTCTTCGAGCACTTGGGTCATTTTTGCACTGTACTAAGCTTACAGACATGTTGGCAACTTGGTAATTTAAATTTTGCTATAAATGTCAACTTGTTTGAGAATTAGTATAAATTTTGCCGCAGTCTTTATGTTTTCTTTTTAAAATCTCTCTTATATATTTGTCCCGATTGATACGAATTTCAGCCCGTTGATACGCTCATATGCCAAGTACTCGGTCAAGGTGTGCACTACCGTCAATCTTACCCCGCAGGAGACACATTGAGGCACTGCACCACTCGTCATAAGATACTCGTGGTTGATTCTTGCGTGCCCTATCCTTAGGCGGGTTAATACTCGTCTCTTCTTGAAAGCTGATGGTGAAAGCTCGGCTAGGTAGTTTATATGGTTCCACTATTCTTAATTTATTTTTACCAGCTCTAAACCAGATGCACTGCAATTTCTCCAGTGCTTTTCTTTTATCAAGGTGATGATTTATTTCGTTAATGCAGATGGTTCTGCGACTCCTTCGTTGATTGCTTTTTTAGCCATAGCATCGGCTAGCTCGTTTCCTCTAATGCCACAGTGACCCGGTTACCACAAAAACTGAATCTTGCATGCAGCACTGGATAATGTTTTTAAGTGAATTAAGGTGTTGATAACCAGATGGTTCAATGAAAAAGTATTTTTCCAGAGCCTTAAGTGCAGATTCCGAGTCTCTACAAATGTATACCTACTTGGTACCGATTTTTCATGTATATACAGCGCGGTTTATTGCTAACTGCTCAGCGTGGTTTTAGGTACAGTGAGATGGCAATGAATACATTTGTGTACCGTCAGAAATAATGGCGGAACCCATTGTTTGGATACATTTGACACCTTTATTCGTCAACATCAAAACATCTCTACCCTGGATACTTTATTTTTGTTGAGGTGTAAGTGTAAGGTTTAAGTCTGGAATTTATTGGTGCCTTCAAAGAAATATTGCATACTTTAGATAGTTAAAAGGTATAGTATAAAATACATTTTTTTTTGTAAGAATACATTTTTAAAAAAATATTCAGTTTAAAAGTGTCCACTTCTGTGAGAATAACGCATAAATACAGTATTAATTTTATGTTTCAAATATTTATAAATATAAACAGACATACATGTTATGATAACCTTGATAAAAATATTGATTTGTAGTGCTTGTAAAGTATGCCTATAATGTTAAATAATTTGAAGTCCTTAGAGTTAGCCGAAAAGGTTATATTGTTGGAACCGCCAATGGACAATAAGGCGCCCATGTTGGCAGCGGAAATATGCCAACAGGAGCCTACCTTAGGTTGAAGGCCCGCAGTACGAGACACAGTGATGGCTGAATTTTACATTAGACACTCATGGCCAACTTACCAAAAACATCCGCGAGAATTTATTTTAATAATTTCATAAAATAAATTCAAATGGACTACATACACTGTTGATAAAATATGATAGCTGGTATGCTAGTGATAATGTTACATTCATGAAATGGATTTTCCTTACTCACTTCTGAAATATGGTATTGAAAATATCCTGTTTGAAACCAACCAGAAAATAAGCTGCAAACTATTACACTGTGATGTAGTAATTCCAAAAACTTCAGTTTTTTCCTGTATTTTCATGAATGGCAGAGTATGAAAGTAATAAACCTCTAATCGGCCGCTATTTCAGGAAAAGATGGATGGTGGTAATGTCGAGTTCCCTTGATCATCCTAGGATCTTGAAACGTAAAACTTCAATTTTTTTTTTAAGGGGAAGGAAGATTAAATTTGTTTCTTCATCGTCGATTGCAAAGGCTTTTTATTGAATATATCTAATAAACCAAAATATTTTCAATAAATTTCAAACAAAATATTTTCACACCTTCTTTGACAAGGCCTGTCTTGCTAACGTAACACAATTTTTCTGAAACTTTTCTTTTGAATGACAATATCCTTTCCTCTAGTTGTCCTGCTCTGTTTCAAGCAACCAGTTGTTCCGCTGTAATGAAAAAGAAAAGAGAATAGGAACAATTCTGAAAAGAGGTCTATTTATTGCTGGCTGGGAAAGATATTTGTTTTGACGAACTGGAACCGACGGAACGATCGTCTTAAGCGCCTGACATCCACTCTGATCAAGCCACCAGTCTTTGCCCTCTTTGTTGTCCGCGTGATTTTTAGAAGAAATATTATTTCGCATCTCTATAGTTGAATTTATTGGTCCGAGCAGTTTATATTTATCATTAATACAATAATCGTTCTTATTGAATAGAGTCTTTTTAAAAAAGAAGATTTTCCGAAAAAATATTAGTACGATTTTATTAGGTATCAGTATATAAGTATATTATTAATATATATTATTTTCATTAAAATATAAAAGTCCCATCTTTCTTTTTTCCTTTATTTCTATATTTAAATTTGCATATTTCAGACCGCAATGGACTATTCAAGATACTACATACTCTTTGCGATTAATCAAGAAAGGCGGATGAAAATCTTTTTTAACTAATTTCATGAGTTACTTTCGCTCTGCGCCTCACGCTACAAAAAATAAATAAATTACTACTTAAAATGTAATTAAAGCGATTTTATTCTAAAAAAATGAGTAAACCTAAGATAAAGCTTAAATAATTATAAAATGTTTTCAATTTGTATTATACAAACATGGATTAGAAATGCATCACTGTGCAAAAAATGATTTTGTATTTTAATCCCTCAATACTGAAACGCGTTTCAGCAAAATTTTATAACGAGGATGACTTTAATTAATTTTGAAATAAAAAGAAGAATACACACCTTTTTTCAACAAATCTGAAAAATTGATATAAGCTGGTGTTTCCTCGTTTCGTGTCATGAATTTTTCAGAAGATACTACGAAGGATTTTAGAATGTTAGAATACGGATACCAGGCTTACTACTTTAATATAATTACAAAAAATTATGAAAAAAATCAACTATTTAATTAAAACAATTTCAATAAATTAACTGGAAACACTCGAAAGTAAAATAAATCTCATGAGTCTTTTATGATTTCCAAAGATTCAATGTGCTTTTTTAAGTCAATGAAATTATAGTTTACAAAAAAATGTTTTTTAAAATTCACACTATGCTTCTGTTCGACGTTAAGATGATCTTTTGATAGACATATTTATATTTCGTACTTACATTCGATAAAAGTTTTTGTTACTATTTTTATTATTATTTTAATTTATTCATCTTATCAGAACGTATTTGATATTCTACTGAATTTAAATAATGGATTGTATGAGGTATTTTTTTTCTTGGAATGATTGACTTTATAAAATGAATTTTATCATGGTATTTTAACCTCTTACTGAACTTTTTACAATTTTTATTCTATTTTAAAATAAATGGAAATGCACTAACAATATACCAACTTTCAACCAAGTATTTGGAAGACATTTCTTCATGTTTTATTCATATGCGAGATACAACTAGTCTTCGAAATGTTGTTTCTCTTTGGATTTATTAAATATTATTTTATCATTTTGATATCTCAATGGGCTTTATGTTAATAATACTTTAGTAGAGAAATGATTAATAAGAAACAGCATTGCAGTGCTGTAAAGTACTTTGTTTACAATCATACTAGCATTTCTGATTTTATCAATGGTATAACATAAAAATAGAAAGATTTAATTTTTTTTTAACTTAGGAACTTTGGCCTTATCTCTTACCCCAAAGTCGCTGACCCCGACATTGCACTTCATCTATTGTTAGCGCTAGCTTTATACCAATTTACAAATGGCAGAGCTTCCTCACCTTAAAATGATTGAGCCCATTGACATTCAGAACTTGCTGGCCTTAAATGGTGACCTTAAGTTTAACTTAAGTCAACGGGGTTTAGGACACAAAAATGCATCGAGGCTGTGCTGTTAAAGCTAGATCTGTAGTTAGGCTGTGAAATTATTTGGATATTTATATATTTTATATTAGTTTGAACGAGTGCTTTATTTTCATTTATATATTAGTAGAATATGTCATTTCCGATTATTTAGAAGAGTGATTAGAAGTTTAATGTTCCTATTTAAAAAATTTCCGTTTTCAAACCATTTTGTTTATGAGGAGTACTATAAACAATTTTCATTTTTGTGTAGAGAACAGGTGCGTAATAGTAAGTTTTTTATGACTTCTTAAAATTTGAATGTTTTCAATTTTTGCGAAATTTAAGCTTTATTATAATCCGATGAGATTGGAATTAAAGATCTGAAATTCACAAACTTACGGTGTTTTTGGTGAGGTTTTTTTGGTGAGTAAAAATCTTAATTGTTTAAAGTCTGGTGTTTGAAAATGGGGAAAACACGGTAAGCAAACGTAACCTCTGAGTAGTAGAAGTAAGTTTTGAATAGACCATGGAATAATTTTTTCACTTATTAATATTTTTCAATGAAAAAAATATGCTTACAATAATTCTACAAAACGTTTATAAAAAAAATTACGAAAAGAGATATGTACTTAATTTTGTATCATGCTAAAGATGGCGTAATTAATTACATACAATTATGTTATTGTTATTTGAAATCTTTTGAGACTTCCATTTTTTACTTTCACTTATCCATATATGAAATTTATTGTAAGGGTCCAAATAACCAAGTCTTGCAAAATAGGCTATATGTGAGCTTGTGTGAATTTATGTATTTCTGTCCTGAGCCTATGTCTAGCTCCAAAAAGAGAATTTGTACGTATCTGAAATGGAGTATTATGGGTTGGTATAAGCCTGTGATGTTACAACAACTTTTACATCAAAATTGACTTAACAAGAAGTCATTTTCTCGAAATAGGCTCTAACTATTTCGATCAAACTGGTCATACCAATGTACAATTTAATGCTCTTTAATACCAGCTAAATATTATTTTCATTGAAATAGACTAACAGGACTTTCATGCTGAATTTTCAAAATGGCTTCCCGTAAAGTACCCTCAATTTCGTTTATTTGAAATAATTAACCGCCTCTCATTTGTATGAATAATAAAAATGGATAAATATAAACTATGAAGGAATTTGATAATTAACAAATGAAGTAATAATAATTTTGTAAGCATATTTTTTGCTTAAAAAATATTAATAAATGAAAAAATATTCCATGGTACAGCTAAAATTTAATTGCATCACTCAGACGTTACGTTTGCTTACTCTGTTTTTCTCCATTTTCGAACAATCACCAGACTTTAACCAAGCAGATTAACAAGTAAGGTTTTTATTTACCATAAACCTCTCCAAATACAGTGCAAATTGTATGAATATTAGATTTTTAACTCCAGTCCCCCATCGGCTATTTTAAAACCAAGGATATATTTAGGAGGAATAATATTTATTCAGGTTGACTTAATTTTATGCACCTACAAAATAAATATAAGCAAAGTTGTTTATAGTACAGCTTCTCATAGAAAAAATTGTTTGAAAAGGGATTTTTTTTAAAATTTTAATATAAAACTTCAGGTCAATTTTTATCGGATTAAGAGTAGAAATAAATTAAATGTTAAATTAAGGAATAAATAAAATATTTAAACTAAAAACTAATAACTTTTTAGTAAAATATGTTTTTTATAAAAACAATATTAGTTTTTTAGCTTAAAACACCACCTTTGGTATGATGTTTATTTGATATTTCCAAATCATATAGTTTTTGAACTATCCTCGAAATCGCAAATGCTTAAATTTACCAAAATTGGCTCATAGAACCGAAGAAAAATGGCTATTTATAAACGGCCTTAGAAAAAAAAATCTCTAACTATTTTATCTCTAGAGACATTAAGGAATCAACATACAAAATATTTTTTTTTAAATTGCCATGAAACCATCCTTGGACCACTTCATGTGGATTGAACCGTACTGGAATTACATATGACTATCATTTAACATGATAAAAACCGATTATTTTGAACAATCTACATTTTTATATAATTAAAAGCTCGTACGTATCTGTCTTTTAGACAACTAAACCCTCATAACCGCCGAGCATTGCGGCTACTGTATCCTCGTCTATTTCTAACTTGTATTAATAGAAAATTTATGAACATCTGATAGAGAATACCTGTGATACCTTTTAATTAATTTATTAAATGAGGCTTAAATAAATTAGTTATTTGATAAATTAAGAGTAAATAAATAAATATTATGTTTTATATCTTTTCCCAGTTATTGTTTTTAATTTTTGTTAAATAAAAAAATAATTTTCTTGATTATCAAATCATAAAACAAGTATGCGATTGGATGTCTTGGAGTGATGTTCCTTTCTCCAGATTATGCATTTTTTTAGACTATTGATATGAGATGTGCTCTATTTGGTTTGCCTGATGATCTCGGAATTGGCAAAATGCTATAGTTGTTTAATGGTATTTTAGAGACTTTACGTCTGGAATCTTTCAATTGTATTCTAGAAATTAATTTGTCTCTTTTTGAGTTTTTGCTAATTTATGATCAGAAAATAAACAAATCAAATCAACTCATGCTAGAACACACATAAGGAACTAATTGCTTTCTACATTTAATTAAAATGGAAGGCTTCTAATAATCTTTTAAATTAATTAATAAAATCAAATAAGCCTACACCACTACAACCCAGGAAGGGTCTTCAGTTCAGTGCTGGGGAAGACCCGTACTAGTAATGAAAAAATAATCCCAAATCGACCAAATAAATAAAATTTTTACATTCGTGACAAATTGCTCATAAATTCATCTTGGTAGTAGGAATAGATATCTAAAGAGTCCGTCAAAATTTCGGAGGGAAAATCCCCTCTGGAGGGAACGAAAAGGGTTGCGGGATATTCGCAAAATAATTTATGCAAATAAAGTCGGGTAAGGTATCGTTTCTTATATATATTTTTTTTTTTTTTTTTTACCAATCCCATGACGTTATAGTCAATAGTTTGGAAGTTATTACTGATATTAAGTAAAAACGCCGAAAAATCACATTTTCCGGCAAAACTATATACAGAGTTTCCCTAAAGTCACGGAAAATAATTAAAGAGGCGATAATATACCCACAAGAGCAATAAAAAAATTCATATTGACTCAGTGTCCGACTCCAAACAGTAAAGGCAACTTACGTTTTTTAAGTGTCTCTTTTTTGTTTGGTCTAATTCGATTCAGAAACAATAAAATACAAGAAACGCAACCTTAGTTGACTTAATTTGTATAAATTTTTTTGCGAATATCCCGCTCTTATTTTCCGCCTCTCCAGAATGGTTTATCCCTCCAACATTTGGGCGGATTCTGCAGGTCTGAATTCTTACTATCAAGACGAAGTTTCATGAATGTAAAAATATTGATATTTATTTGGTATGTTTTTCCTTTACTATTCTGTTTCCAGGCCAACGATTGTGCAATTAGGTATTTCGGCCAGGACCACGCTCAACCGTCAGGCTATTCCCCCAATTAAGAGTACCCCCTTAATGATAGAGGCTGAATGAGCCCTAGGAGGATCTCCCGATCGCAGGATCGATCCAAGGCTGATTTAACAATAAGTTTTCATGTGCCACAGTCGAACCCGAAATATTTAAATAAAATTTTAATAATCCAATAGACTTAAACATGGAAGTGACTGTACTTTTTTTTATAACTGCGCACCCACAATTTTCATGGGTCAAATATTTTTTCTTTTTACTGCTTTATTACTCAATTATTTTTTAAATTAAGTCATATCATTGGAATTATTCTTGCTAACCATTGACCAATCTTGTTTCTGATATACTTATTTTAATATGATACGTTGGATGCCTCTAGTTATAAAGTATTTAGTGTGATTACTAAATTTGAATAAAACAAACAAATAGATAAATAATTGTATTTATTATTATATACGATTATTTTTATTTTGTGGATATTGCTTGTAATCAAACGATATTATAGAAAGATCGTGAACCAAATGAATTGATTTTTTAATTTTTTTATTAAGTACTTACAATTCATTTTAAGCTTACAATTTAAACTTATATATTAAATCTAATATAATAATAATAATAATAATAATAATAATAATAATAATAATAATAATAATAATAATAATAATAATAAATAATAATATATAAATAATTGATAATAAATAATATAATATAATATTAAAGATTTATCATAAGTTTATCTATATAAGTAGGTATCTTTTATTATTGAGATATCTCTTACATAAATAGTGAAACATCTCAGTGTTTTCAAGCATTATTTTTCTGAATAGGTACCGGGCAGAGGATTTTATATTAAATCCGATTTAAATTAAGAAGATCCTAATTCTAATTAATTATTCAATTTATTCCTAAATTGCTTCGGGTAGTGGAAAAGAATCAGTAAATTCTCCGTTATCAGTTAATATCGCCAGCCTCGAGGCTAAGCCCTTGGGGGCTATAGATCAGGCGTTATTTCCATTCAGCTCAAGATTTGTAGCTCATTCCGTGGCTGACGTTTATTTCTTACCTGAAACCGTTTCATTGCTTTCCATTTTCTTTAGCTAATGACTTCTGAACGGTAGGGGTTATTGCTGATGATATCATCCTGAAACTAGCATGAAACTGGAAAATTAGATTACCTTCTAAAGCAACTAATGGGGTGGAATATGAATTTTTAATACAACGAATTTTTAAATAAGTACAAATTTCCTATTTGATTTTTTTTTTTATTTGCAGTTTTAATATTTGCTTACAGTCCCACTAGATGAATTAAAAAAAAAAAAAAACGGTTGACTATTCGAATAATGTGGCAGAATAAATGTAGAATTAAAGAACAGGTGTTATTAATAGAAGACTTCACACAGGTAATCAAGATAAAATAAACCATCCTGTGCTCCAAGGTGGCAACTTTTTTGCGGCTGATCAGTGATTTCATATCTCATTGGAACAAAGTGGTCTTTCTTCGTCTGATGCAGTTCACCTTAGGTGACGTTTTTCGACTATAAATGTAATACCTCCTACTATTCTTGTGAGAAATGCAGGTAGGATTTTTTTGGCTAAGACTTTGTGAAGCATGATTAATATGGCACTTGTTCTGGATCAAACGTGAAGTTCCTTAATATACAAATATAAATGTTTTTTTAATAATTTAAGCATTAGATACATATGCGACTTTATTAGATAAATAAATCTATTATAAAATGTCAATGGCCCTTTGTGCTAGAGGCAACAATTAAATAAATAAAGTAATTAAAATTCAACCTATTATTATTTACATCATTCTTTTATTTACTTTCCCTTCCATCCCTCTTCTCTCCAATAAAAATAGGCTACCGTGAGAACTAATTAATTCGGCAACTGATACGAATTTAATTATATTCAATTAAAATAATATCACTGCTACTCGTATCCTACAAAACCGTCCCATTTGTCACATCAACCAGCGGTGAAGAGCTGATTCTAAATTATGATATATGGAACTCTGTTTCATGGTTGATTTATGGTCTAATGCTTCAGCTCCAATACTTATTGTTAACAAACTGGAAGCCAAGTCGCAGAAAATTGTATCTTTTTAAACAAAGAAACGTTGAGTATTGTTATGAAACTCTTTTGTTCTATAAATATTGCTTGATTCAAAGAGATAAATTTATTGATGGAATGTTGTTGAAGAAATGTAAAGGGGGATGCTATTGCTATTTTTTTCTATAGCATTTTTTTCGAATCTTTAATGGCTTACAATATGGTTTAAAAATTGCTTTAATTATAAAAATAATGGTTTAGTTCTTGGCTTTGACAAAATGTAATGATTAAATCGTTTAAAATTGTCTTTTATGAATATAAAAAAGATAAGAAATTAAATTTAAATAAGGACTTTGAGGATGGAAAGGAAGCATCTGCATAACAAGTAATTTTAATATTTTTTCATTAACGTTTATTATATATTTTATTTTTTTTTAGATTCTTAGAAATGAAATAGTTGAAGACAAATTTTTTTTTTTAAAAGAGGGGTAAAGTGGAGTAGCTCAATGGGCTAGGTACTGGACTCTTAACTCAAGGGGCTAGATTCAAGTCCGGGTGTATACCAGCCGTGAATCGACTGGAATCGGTAGACCCTTCTGGTGCACACCCACCTTCTATAATTAATTGGGGTGGAGGATAACTCTGGCGGTTGAGGATGAATGCCTTGAAGACCACACAATCTTCTTTTATAGCCATTGGCCAAGAAACATTACTTCCTTATCGATCAATCAAAGAACCAAAGCCCATCCACGGGTTGTAAAGGTACATGTATAAAAAAAAAGGAGGCCAGAAAATAAACATACCCAAAATTAAAAACAGGATGGGGCGGAAATAACTGACGAATTTTGGTTAAATGACATTGATTTTTTTTGCCTGATCCACTCCTTTAAATCATCCAGTACGAGATCGGTGTTAAATAATTTTGTCCTTGAAATATCTCCAGAGAAAATAAATCGCATTGAGTTAATCTGTCAAGAAGAATTTCCCTCAAAACTCCAAGCGAACGTCGAAGATGTGTGTGTCGGTTATCCCAAGTCACCTCTCAAAGAGATTAATCTGTCAACGAACATTTCCCTCGAAACTCCAAGCGAACGTCGAGATGTGTGAGCCGTGAAATCCTCTTCTTGAAATCCGCGCACCATCTTCGTTGATTTCGTCCAAGTTAAGATAGTCTCCAGGGCGTAGAATCTCTAGGCATAGGATGGTCTCCAACATGTGCACATGACTTTCATTGTTCACAATTACCATCACACCTTCTTCTTAAAACATATCGGCCGATATTTCCAAAGTAGCTAAAAGCCGACCAGAGTGCCCTTCCGAAATGTCATACGTAATTTTTAAAATCCACTGAACTAATACTGTTTTCAATGTACTTTTTAAAAATAAAAACATGTTTTTTTTTCTAGAAACTTGGTTTGTTTTTTTATAGCCCTTCAAAATTTCTTCTGTCCCCGTCCTGTATATGATAAATTATAGAGACAGAGAGGCATCCTTATTTGCTGATGGGGTGATAATAGAGGCAGTGGATAAATTTTAATATGTTGAGAGCAAAATTATTTATGTAAGTATTTATGGAAAATTAAATGTTGAAATATATGTGAAATCGTTGAAGATTATTAAGTTCATTAGATAAAGGAAGCTTATTTTTTCAATTCAAGTACAGACTAAATTATAATTGTTTTCTAGCATAAATATGCATTAAACTGCAAATTTGAAACCCACAGGATAAGAAAACTTAAATTTTTAATTATGAATAGAGACAAATATCAAAAAATGAATTAGTGACTAAGATCATTTAAAAACTTTTTTTTTCAATTCTTTGAAGTACTTGTTTTTTGAAATTTCTCTTATTTCTGACTTTTTCCTCTTGTTTACTTTTTAAAACAACGTCCTACAAGGCTTCATGAAATGAAACAACACAACCAGCTGCTGGGTACTAAGCAACAGATGTTCCTTCCGGTATATAGCTCGAGAAAGTAAGGGAGTGGTGTTTTGAAATGTATTTTGTTCGTTACATTATAATTATTTGTTGTTAATTTATATCTACTAGGATCGCCCAGTGGTCGAAATTCTAGCAAAATTACATTATATCAGCTTTGTGATTTATGCATACAATTTAAATGAGCGGAAAAAGTTTTATTCTTCTATTGTTTGAATGCAAATTGAGATTAAATAATTGTATGAATTGAAGCTCAAAATAAAATCAATAATCCCGTTTAAAAGATAATCATGGTGCAGAAAGATACACGGGCAAAACTACGGTTAAAATTATTTGGACTCACGAGACACTGGAAACTATTGAAAACTGCATGTCGAAAATTTGACCAGATTACAATACAGAAAAACTTAGATTAACCGTCACTCGTCTATCCGTCAATTTCTGTTAACCGTCAGTACGATAAAAAAAAAAAAAAAAAAAAAAAAAAAAAAAGGTGGGGGTTTTAACTCATGATGTGTGAATTTCAAAGGAATATATTTGTACAGTAATACTAACAATAATGTAATAACAATTTTACCATTATATACAGCTACATTCAGATAAAAATATTTTGAGATTGCAAAATTAGTTATTACAAAAGACAAAACATACGTAAATAAGTTAGTTACATTCATAGGCTCGAAAGCTTGGGGATATAGAACGTATATGGATAGTTAAAATGATTTAAGGAGAAGACGTGAGGAAAGTTTCATCAAAATCTTCTGAGCCGCCATGGCGCTACAATTTATGGAAGAAATGTTTTTTCGGCTATTGCGCTGCCGCTATTAACGCATAGGGTGCTCGGTTTGATACACAGGCATAAAGGGTCTACACCCTACAAAACAAAAAGAACAAAATCGGCCCACTCGTTCAGGAGATAATCGTGAAAAAGTCAGAAACAAAGAAACAGAAAATCTGCCTTTACGGAAAAATATGTGAACAATTTTTCTATTGTGCACACCTACACGACAATACCTTTCCAATGATATATCTATTTTCTCCCTACTATATATACAGACGGATTAATCGGTTCGACTAAAAAACTGCTTGCCTATTAATACATAGATTAAATGGTTTTCTTTAAAACGTTGCTTTGTGCTAGGTACATTTCTTTTCAATTTTTCAAGTTTTCATTACATATAGAATTGTGCTTTATTAACTAATTATATTTTCCATCCTGAAAGCTTTTTTCCCCCAAAATTTCCTCTTTTTTTTACGTTTCTGAATTGTTTATTCGGAGAACAATTAAGGAGCTTGCTACCAAAATTGGACATCTTGTGATTTTTTTTTTTTTCAGAACAGTCAATAAACTTATTCCTAGAATTCTAAATCTCTGCGTTTCGTTTAAGTGCGCCATATTGTGCATCTTGGTTTCATAAATAATCAATAGAAATAGAGTTTATTTTACCTAGAATTAGGTACTGCTTAGTTGAACCTACCAAATCTCCGAAATTTCAGTTTCGATTGGAAGTAAATGTCCACTTTTCGAAGCAAGCTCTCCAATTGTACTTTTGCAGTAGGTGGCGGTAATAACATAATTTGAGATGATGGACACAATGAGCCTAAAAAATTTATATTAAAATGATATTTGAAAAGAAGAAGAAAGTTTTTGTTGCCAATTATTCTTCCTAATTAATTAGTTGAAAAAATTAAAAACGCTGAGTGACTTTACTGATAACATATATACATAATTTATACTTTAAACATATTTACCATAAAGTGTATACTTTTCGAGTTACGTGCGAATAATGTTTACTTTTCGTCATAACTTTATTCCCGGCATTTTTTCGATTATGTACTACTGGCATTAAAATGTAAAGAGCTTTAAGAAGAAGGCTTTAGGCAAGTTTATCAAATTCATTTGGGCCGTTTTCGAAATAATTGTAACAAAAGTTTAAAATCGAAGATATAAAGTAGCACTTCAGGCAAGTCGATTTCAGCGAAAAAGTTGCTGTAATATCCCAAGCATATACCTACCTTGAATATGTAATTAAAGTTTCTTACAGCTTTTCGTTTTTGATTCGAAGTTTTTTACGATCGGAATACTTTCTCTTACTATTATATATTTCATATATAGATAAGTGAAAGTAAATGCAGTATTAATTTATATTTAGTGCAATTTGACCAAAACATTAATCTAATTGTCGTATGCTTTATATTTAAATTTTTACTCATACAAAAAAAAATACCATTCATATACTTATTCTTGATTCCCATGTTATAAATAAACTATCGAAAATTGTAGGTATAGTACATTACATGAGATCATTTTTTTTTTTAATTACTAAACATAGTAGTTTTTACTATGACAATATTTAATGTACAGAAAATGTTTTTATCATAGATAACATATTTTGAAGGCAGGATTGATTTTTTTTCTCTTCAGAATTTATGCCAATTTTATTCTTATAATGTTTAATTTATTTATTGTATTTACTTATTAGGTTTTCCAAGTCCGTCAGATGGTGTCCCTGATCGTAAATTGTGCTACCCGATACGGCCCCACTTTTAATCCAACGGCTATCGGCCGATTTGATTGGGGTCAATTTAAAATTCAAATTGTAATCTGAGACTCCCAGCCGCAGAAGCTGATTTTTTTTTCTTTATCGGTAGTCGTTTTTGGAATCGAGAAAGTTATTAATCTACTTTTATCAGATTTTTTTCAATTTTTTTAAGCGATTACCTAAGCCGATTACTATGCTTGCAAATGTTTGGAATAAAATAGATTTTGCTTTAAGCGGTGTCGAACCTTTTAATTCTCTGTACAAAGCCAAATGAGTGTTTGTGACAAAAATTGAATTTTGATGATTGCACTTAAACTTAAACGTTGATAAGTTTGATCACCTAATATCACAATCTGGTTGACATATTTGATTATAATTCAATCCATTAAGGATTATTGGTTGCAAAGGGGGAGCTCTTCTCTTTATTACTTATTGTATAGTAATTGCCTTGAGTATATTTGATTTAAGTGGAGAAATATTTCGGTCGATGGGTAAAAATATGGATTTGGACCGAAATATATGTTGCCATATTTTTTTGTTTTTAATTATTTTATTATTCCTTACTTTTATTAGCCAGTAAGTAATATTTATGTATTCTTACATTAATAAAATTAAATAAGGATTATTTACTAGTACAAATAATAGAATTCTCATCTAGCCCACTTCACGTTATCGATATTTTTTCCGATAGTTTTTATTCGATATATCGTAATATCGATATTAAAATTTGAGTATCGAAAACAGATATTTTTTCCAAAAAAAAATAAAAATAACTAAAAAATTAACAAAGATCAGCGGGCTCGAGAAGGAACCACAAAAATTGTGGTCTGGTGTAGCCGCGTAACTATGTACGAGTATATTGTGGTAGTATTGTCAAGTCAGCCATCTTCTTAACAGTTTCTGGTTTGAGAAGTAAATATGGAATAAAAATATCGATGTACATCTGATCGAGAGTTTTCAAATATATCGAAACAGTAGTTCGATATATAAATGAAAAATATCGATATTTCGATATAGCGGACTCGATATTTATAATCTCTGAAAGCAGACGAGGGTTTTAACATTGAATTAAAGGATAGGGTATTATAAATGAACAAGACTTAAATTTGTAATAGCAACAATTAAATATTCATAACTGGCTTATTTTCAAATGATAAAATATTACATACTAGGAACTAGAGAAACATTAATTAAATTTCTTCTTCTTCTTCTTCTTCTTAATCTTATCGTCTTCTACCGTAGTTCAGTGTTGAGGATCCCGTTTATATTGTCCGATCCATCCATCTCGGTCCTGATCCACCTGACGTCGCCTGCTCCAGTCCATGCCTCTTCTCTCGAAAGCTGTTCTGACTTCGCCTTCCCAGGTGTTTCTGGACCTTCCTTTTGCTCTTCTTCCTTCCACTCTTGCCTCGTACACTATTCTAGCTGATCTTTCCTCCTGCATTCTCTTGACATGGCCAAACCAGCGTAACCTGTTTTCTTCTATTATATCTTCAGCTAGTTTTACTCCGATATTGTTTATTATTGTGGTGTTTCTGATTTTGTCCCTCCTTGTTTTTCCCTCTATTCTCCTCAGGAACCGCGTCTCCATTGCTCGGAGTTTTTGAGGTTGGTCGGCTTTGGTGTTTTGAGGTTGTAGTCCAGGATTCACTTGTGTAAGTTAGGATGGGATGAATGTGTTTTTGAACACCACTTTCTTCATCTATTTGGACACTTCTTTTTTTCCCAGAAAGTCTTTCCTAAGTGAGTGGAAGCACTTGCTGGCTAGTTTTACTCTCTTCTTTATTTCTCCGTCCATCCAGCCGCTCTCGTTCAGATGGGCCTCCAGATACTTGAATTCTCTGACATGCTCCAAATTAAATTTCTTAAACATAAAAAAAAAAAATTAAAAAGGACGAAAGAAAATTAATGTTGAAAGAATTACTAAAACCCTATAAAAGTACATATAAACAGTTATTATAAAAAAGACCCATTATTAAGAACTGAAAGAGAAAAATAAGAAGAGAAAAATAAATTGAATTGTTTAATATAATTTTAAAAAAAAGGAAGAAAACCACAATTGATTAATAATGACTAAAACCTAAAAAACTAAAACATTATAGACATTTTTTAATTTATTTTATTATTAAATTCTTTTTTGGAAAAATATCGGTTTTTAATCGAGTTAAAACTGTCGGAAAAAAAGGCCGATATATTTCTAAGGAAGAAGTTGGTAGGGAGGTGGGATAAATGACTAACAATCTAATAAGTATAACTTATTTATTCTGTGCCAACGTTTCGGCCTGAGTTTTTGGCAATTATCAGGGCAGAGGGCGTACAGCCGAATGAGTTGGCCTCGGACGATGGCCTTCAACTTTGGCCGAAACGTGGGTATAGAATAAATAAATTATACTTATTAGTTTGTTTGCCATTGATCACACCCACCGACCAACTTCCTTCTTAATAATATCTTCGGTCATAAAAACTTACTCCAATATCGATATATTTCTTTTAAAATATCGATATTTCGATATTTTTCCAACATCACTACTGCTTGACCCTTTCAACTGTGGGGGTTTAATAAATTAAAAATATCGAGGCCCGATTTGCCGAAATATCGATATATCGAACTGCTATTTAGATATACTTTAGATATATTCGAAAACTATGCATACGACATATATCGATTTTTTTTCTCGATATTTGCATTCCTATTACCCACCTATCGAATACACCCTGCAATGCGTGGACTCTAGCTGAACCAATTGATAGTAACATAAGATTTTCTTTATATAAACAAAAACATTTTTAAAAGAATATCTACAGTACACCTGCAAAACCTCACAAGTTCTTATTTATTTCAGAAGTTTTACAGATATACTTTTATGAAACAGAATTTTTTCAAAACTAAGATTTTATTATAGCTGGTTTGACTTATTAATAAGATTGATGGGCAATTTGTTGACTTGGATATAAATTGGAAAGTTCGGGCTTCATGTCCTTCATTACTTCGATCTGAGAGCCAGATACAGAGGCTGAAAGATATGAGCCATATTTCTGAGTCAAAGGGTACCTTGATGTGTCGGTGGATGTCATCAGGAGAGCATTAGAGAGCCGATTGGACCTCGCTACTTATTTCTGTTATCTCGTGTCTGTTTTGTCACCCAAAGGATTGTCGATCCGAGTCTTCAGATCTAACTTGTTTCAATTCTCAAAGGTCTGGAGGTCTTTCCGAGATTGGTAGCCTAACTAAATTTTGTAAACTTACATAATTATAATTATAAAGCCTCTATAAAGTCGGCATCCAGCCTTTCTTTGTGCTTGGAGATAAGTCTAGAAATAAAAATAAAATCGAATCGGTCATTTGAAAAACCACACATGTCAAGTTTTTCCCCACAAATACTATTTATGAAGCGGACGTATCCTTAAAGGTAGACGCATAAACCAGGTAAAAACAACTCAAGTAAGTAGGTAGGTTTTTAAAACTTTTCCTATTGTTCAAAACTGAATATAGATTAAAAACTATTAAAATCAAATCACCTCATTGTAGTATGCAAATGGTAGTTATATTATGACAGGTTAATATATATATATATATATATATATATATATATATATATATATATATATATATATATATATATATATATATAGTATCTACGTTGCAGAACAATATATTAATTTGGTTTCGAGAGCTCCAGTTCAACATTGACAGTCAAATGATTGTAAGCATAACATGTTTTTGACTTTAAGGTATTGTCCCGACTTTAATAAAAAAAAATATATTTGTCAACAGAATGATGCAAAAAAAAAATAAAAGAACAATTGACATAAATGCGCTATTATTATGATTGCTATAAAAAAGGCACTGCTACAGCCGAGGAATTTATTGATAGAATTAATAGAAAAAAAAATTAGACGATTTAAAACTAGTTCAAAATAGCATACTGGAAGAGCATATGACGTTTTATCAAAACATATTTAGCTGGCTAACTGCAAATTTTGAAGAAAATCCAATGGAGAATGATGGAAAATAAGATTATCTACGATAATGACAATAAAATATTTTAATAACAATAGAATATAAGCTAATAATGTAATAATTTACATAAGTAAATATTAATGTTATTTTCAAATATTTTAATTAAAACATGATAAATAAAACTGTTTTCTTCAAATTAAATATCACCTACCCTGTTTCTTATTAAAACAACTCGTCAAGAACAGTTTTTCTGTTTTTTTATTTTTCATTATTCTTAAATTATAAAGATTATTCGATATTTCAACCTTTTTAAGGTAACACAGTAACCAATCACTGTATTAATCCCAAAAAAGTCCTTGAAAATTCGTTTACTTGTGAATGCCACAGTTTTTATTGATTTCTGTAAAATTCTAATTGTGTGACTTATGTGTTTTTATAAAATGATGTTCTCAATCATAAGGGATGTACATGTACAATACAAACTACTAAAATAAAATTTGAAAATTTTAAGTTCAAATCTCCAAAAAAAGTTCGCATTGTTTTATATTTATTTTATCAGTACCAACTCTTAATGATGTCCCGTTTCATAATTTAAGATCGCATGAGATGTTGTAATGGAAAAATTAATGCACGTTCGGATCATATTCGCGAATTTTTTTGCTTATGTATTTTAAACGTTTTACATCTAGAAGCGTTATGGATGTAATTTAATTCGATTTAAATTACTTCAATTACCAGCTCTTCGGTAGGCTGCCAAAGCAGAGTGCCCATCTGCGGAATTATTAATGACCTGGGGAACGATTGGCGAAGGGACCAGTGGATGTTAGTTAACTTCCGATGCTAATTAATTAACCAGATATAATGAAACAGCCGGCAATTGCCTCGCCGATATGTAGACTGATGGGATAGACGTAAACTGGGAAGCCCAATCTGCTGACATTGACTTGTCTTGTTTGGCATGAATTCCCTCACGGAATTCAAGCATTTATAGTATTCATGGATTAAATTATTTTTAATAATTTTATTTTTATTTTTGTGTTTCAGATCTCTATTTTCTTTCTGTTGAAAAATCAACGTTAGTCTGGCAGCATGGGGGCAATTAGTTGTCCTGATTCTTGGAGGTAGAAATCTAAGCTAAACTTTGTTGTACCTAATTTTACCAGAATAGACAATAGCTGAAACATGAACTACACTGTTAATTGTTTATTTTATTTTTTTAAACCATAATATTAAAAATATATTGTGACTAACGAATAACATTTAATTTTTCTTTTGTAAATCTATTAAAAAAATTAAATACTGCAGTTGGCTGATAAATAACTTTAAATAACGAGGACTGCTCCGTGTCTAATTCCGAAATTGAGTTCTATTTTATAAATGATTGAATAATTAAGAACAATAGTCAACTCTTATTCGTGTTATCAAATAAAAATTGAACCATTTGTCCAAAAAATTAAGCGGAACTAAACGTCTGTCTAAGAACATCAGGTCATTGTGGTTAATCTTTACAGCAATAGTTTATTCATACAGGGCTTGATGTTTTGAAGCTCTTAAAAAAGTTTTAACCGAGCAATAAGTCGACTCTGCATGCTGCCTCCTGCACTATATTTTTTCTGTTAAATTATTTATTTTATATTTTTGCGGCTTAACATACTCAATTTTTTTCAACCCTGCTTGCTTAAAAAGTCACTCAGGTTGGGAAAAACCTTATTGGTCCCTGCTCTACACACTGGTCTAAATGGCTACGTTAAAATGGATAATTGGCACAGATAAAAATACAATTGCTATCCATGCCCGTCTTATTATCTAGTTAAATTCTACTTTACTTTAATCATTCAATTTGTGATAGGTATTTTAATTAAAATAAATTTAAATCCGAGAATTGAGAACTCGGGGCCTCTGGAAGAGAAGAGGGCGGTTTCCCCCAGCAGTGACGATTTTTTTCCAAGGGCCCGTTCCTGATAGATATATATTTGCTGTTGGTCGGCCGTGTTTCCACTCCGGACTTGGATACCCCATCTGGGGCAGACAATGGGGAAATCTATAAATAAGGTACCTCATTCATCACTAAGTCCAATACCTCAGCTGGACATCGATGGGATTGGATGAAATGAATGTAATCTTGTTTGCTAGAGGTATTACATTTCACTTCATTCTTTATGGGACTTCATAACATATCGCTGTTATTATATCATACATGGCATTTTATGATTCTCGGTGGTCCTTCATTACATCATTGTTAGTAACTATTATAATATTTTAGGACACCGAATTTCCGTATTTAGTATATATATATATATATATATATATATATATATATATATAAAAAAAAAATATATATATATATATATATATATATATATATATATATATATTTTTTTTTTTTTTTTTTTTTTTTTCGAAGGTCCATAAAAGATTTTACTAATTCCGAATTTATATTTTACACTGTTTTAGATAATCTTCATTGTAGTTGTACAACAAACGTTGGTTACTGGCTTCCCCCTCCAACAATACCCATGTGTATCACTAACAAGTCCCTTGTTTTCTAGCCATTGGCTAAGCAGTCTGCAGTCAGTGTAGTTCAGGATTCCCATCTTAGTATTCGGTAGTATATCTCAGGAAAGTTTATATTTCCCTGCTTTACTAAAACAATTTCGTATCTGGACCAAACATTGTTTACAAAGATTTGGATTAAAAAACATTTGGAAAAAAAGTTGTTGTTTTTTTCTTCAGGAAGAATGATTTTGATTTGAAAATGAAATAAAACAATAATTATTTCGTACAAACAATAACAATAATAATAAACATTTCTTGCTAATAACTATTTTTTCAATATAGTATAATGATATAGAAAATAAATATTACATATTTGCTGTAAGGGATAATAATAATTTAGCTTATGATAATATTTCCTAATTTTAATTTTCATTGAATACCTTAGCATTCTTTTTGCTAAATTTTTTTCCTGATTTATTCCGTTAAATTCTTTAAAATATTACATTTATAAATAATAATAATATAAAAATATAATTACATTCCTTCCTCACTTTCACAAATAATTACAAAATATAAATAATTATCCCTCGAGGTATTGTTTATTCTGCGGAAAACTTTTCGACGGAGAAGAAAGTTGCTGACTACAAAGTAAATGGAAGTTAATCTCATAGAGAAATTAGGAAAGGTCCTGGCAAAAGAAAAACATCTCTCCGAGAACTGCAGAGACAAGCGGCTCAAACGAGTTCCAAGCTGTTCCTCAGATAAAGAACCTCTGGACAAATTTTCTTTTTACCAGTTCTCAGGAGGCCCAGTCGCCCTCCCTCCGGAACTCTTCTAATTAATGAGTTGTCTGCTGGGGTGACCTTCTTCATCTTCTCAAATCATCGGACCCTTGTCATCTAAATGTTGAAGTATATATATATATATATATATATATATGACAAATCCAAAATTTTAGACATATACTTTATGGCTGTAAATTTTTTGACAGGCAACGTTTTCATTTTATTAAAAATATAATTCTAAAAAATATATTTATATATTTTCTTTTTTATTAGTTATTAATTTTAAATTGAATACTTAAATTTTGTTCAACTTCTATGAATATGTAAATTTTATTATTCCTATCATTCATGTAGTATGCCTCTAAGGCATGGAGCATGTATAATATAATAAACGGTCCTTATATAGGGTTACAATGTAAGGAAAAGATGTAAATATATATTTAAATGTAGGTTTTGAATGTATTTATTTTTCTAATTTTAACATAAACATTGAGAATTGACAAAGATTGTGTATTTTAAAATGTAATTGTAACTGATTTTATATTACTTTGATGTTACTAATGTTTATTTATAATGAGATATTTTTTCTGAAATTGTGCTCCTCAAACATTTACCAAATATATATATTTGTTTCACTATATTTGTTGACTAATTTTTTGGGTAATTACATACTTCACGATCATATGTTGAAGTTATAACCTGTGACAATACATTGATTCGTATTTATGCCAGTTTTGGCCCCGACCTCAACTGAAAAGGATCCATTGGAACTTTGTTTTTCTCTTGTGTGAGCATAGCGGACGGAAGTCGACAGTTGCGATCCAATCTAAGCAGTAATATTAATAGTGTAGGTTATAACTCAAAACAATAGTCGGACATTTAGGAACTTTTTAAGCTATGGTTAATGTTTTTAAAACAGTATTTTCAAAAAATTTCTAAATCAGTTCCTTTGAGAAAGTATTGCCCAATATGAGATAGTGTATATTATTTATAAGAAACAATTAAGTATATTAAAGAAATAAATTTATTAATGCGTTTATTGTTATTGCATTAATTGTCGTTTCAACTACGTGTTTATAAATTGGTATATGCTTTTGTTGATATAGAGATAAAATGAAATTGCCATAAAATGAATTAATGAACAAGTAAAGATTTTAAATTGTGTAAGATCATTATTTCAGACATATTACGCTTATTAATATATTATCATCGGATCTATAGAACGACTCAACTGCTTTTCACGTTTCTTATAGGTCAACTAACGGAATTCGTATTGAAGAATCAGCTGTACGTATTTGGATAGGTAGGTTAATTAGCAATTTTGTTCGGACATTGGAATTATCCAAAACCACTATTTAAAGAGTAATCAAGATTACCAGGGCTCAACACAATTGTTCCTACACTGTAGAAAAGTGTGAATTAGAAAGAAGACTTATTGAAACGACCTTAATTTCTATGGAACCACCCATCTTCGAGACTAGAATTCGCCGCGAAACATTGAAGAGCCCTTGAGATTTCTCGAATCAGTAACTTGTAATAAAAATGGAAGAAATAATATATTCTTTTTGGATCGTCTCCTTACGCATGCGCCAAAAGGACTTGCAAGAGTTGACAACAGATCAGGTAAGCAGTATTTTTATTGTATTATTACTGAAAGTGTGGCGAATAGCGTGAGGTGGAATATCTCCAGAAGCCAATACTGAACTCCAAGTTCAACTAATTTTTCTTTTATGTAGATTTAGAAAAATCCCAGTTATACATAAATTTAGAAGTTGAGGTGACCACTTCATAGTCCTCAATTCATATTCTGTTTAGTAATGGTAGGATACATATTCTGTTTAGTCCACATTTTACATTTTACAAATAGGTAATGTTAATCGACAAAATACAGAAAAGTAACAGTCTCTGAAGAAGTCTTCTGTAATGTAAGGGAATATTAGAGAAGAAATGGGACCTTCTTACTGAAGAAGCCAAAAGAAACGTTTTAAAATTTATTTCTTCATTATTCAAAAATAATTTATATATAATAAATAATTTATAATTTATTACTTGTCAAGAGTATAATAACCCATCGGCACGAAGGAAACTATAATGAGATATCAATGCTTGCAAAGGATTGATGAGATTGTCGTTACTAAACAGAAAAAACTATCTGAATTAGCAATTATAAATCAGAAACATTTAAGGTATGTACCTAGTTAATTCGTAATTATATAATGGTATAATTCGTAATTATAATTATATAATTCATTCAGCTGAATACCTTGGCTGTAATGAAAAAATATCTTAATTAAAACAAGCAATTTAGATAAATTATGAAGTAAAGTTGTCAAAACTAGGAAAATAAATCTTGATAGATGAAAGAATAAAACATATCTCAATATTGAGAATTCGGAAATGAAGTGGTTAATATATGTCAGATCTGATACATGAATGGATGTTGCATCTGATGGTTGTTTATCGTACGGTTTCTGTGGTCTTGGTGGCTAACCCACGTTTTGATAGTTAAGGGAACCAGGTAGAGTACATCTGTTAGATATTGTCGTCCTAGTATCAGTTAGGAATCTGATTTAAAATCATTCCAACATGCAATGCTTTATGAAGCATAGTAATTGTATACTTGCTTATAATTGTCGTTTTGCTTATATTTTGACTCTTATCAACTTGAAACATAAATGATTTATTGCACGCAACTCCACTTTCCTCTGTTAGCTCTGATTAATTAATTAGTCCCTAAAGCCTGAGAAATATAACTGAGATTATATGGGGCGAGTGCGAATCCAAACTCTGAACTGATAAAAGCTGCCCTTTCGGGAGATGAATTCTAGACACCAATCACAAATCAGCCATGAGAGTTCGCTAAGGTGAAGTATAAGGAGTTGTAAAGATACCAGTTCCAACCATTTGAGCTGTGTATTTCAATTTCTGCTGTACAGCTGTATTGGTGTTTAACCACCTTTAGGCCTTACTTTTTAATTTTTTATTTTGCAGTATGTGCAATCTTCAAAAGCTGTTCTTCAAAATATTCTGTGATTTACATTTATCCTTGATAGTTTTGTAATCTCTAAGAGTTTGTTCGCAGTTGCCCCAGCAAAACATGATAGTTGGAGTAAGTGTAGATCTCTGTCATGGGTGAAATACGCCTGGTGTACACTTACCCCTACTATCATGCTTAGCCGGGTCAACTCCGGACAAGATCATTGGAATAGCAGCTCTTTTTTTTTTCAATACTACTATGTTCCACATTCCAGTTTCATGACTATCACTGAAGATTTTGAATGTAAATCTCAAGACGAGTTTTAGCTTTTTTCTATTATTACATCAGTCTTAGAATGATCTGGAAACGAATTATTTTGCGCTTGTTACACAACCGCTACTGCTTAAATAACGAGTCTTCCAGATATCTTGCATGCACTAACTCTTTGAGGCAGGGGCAAGTGCGTATTAAGTAATTCTAAATTGAATTATTAATTATATCAAAATGGACGTGGTGGAAACGTGGGCTTGAATGTAATATTTTATAATTTTATTTTATAATTATAATCGTCTATGGAACATTTTTTAAAAAGAGGAGAGATCTAGCTTCAAATATAAAGATTTTACAGTCATGTAAACTCGAACTTTGTAAAATCTAGTGCGCAGTTACCCCACATTAAATTACTTTTGATGTGATCTGAAAAATATCGATCGCCTTAATTGACCTTAAAAATCAGAAGCCTTACTCTTTCTACTCCGTAAATCAATTTTAATTCCGTGAATTAAATAGCCAACCACTCTTTCAAAAACTGCATCTTCAGAAGTTCCAAAGCGATCGAAAACATATTTGGAACCTAAATATTAGTTTAAGGAAATTTTAAAGATTTTAAATTTTTTTAAAAATTTCCAATGTTAATTTTTATAATATGTTAATATATAATATATGTTAAATGTTAATATTATAAGGACTAGATTTACAGACTTTGACTTAGAATAACTGTAAAATATTTACTTTTGAAGCTAGATTTTTCTTATATTTGAAAAATGTTCGATTTTATTTTAAATATTACTTTCAAGCCCACATTTAAATCACGTCCATTTTTGTGAGATTGGTAATTCAATTTAACAGTCCCTGGTACGCACTTGTCCTGCCTTAAGGAATAAGTACGCACGAGGTACCTGAAAGATTATTTAAGCAGTGGCGATTGTGGAGATGTGCAAAATTGTTCATTTCCTTAGGATTATTTTACTGATTGAAACATCGAAAAAATTAAAAACTTGTCTATGATTCACATGCTACAGTTTTATCTAGTACGATAAAACTACAGATCTACGAGTAAGCTCTTTCCTTCCTTAATCCAGTTTAGGGATTAAGGAGTAAATAGGGGTTACTTGGAAATAATTCCGAAGTTAATAATTTTTCGATATATTGTATATGAATGGGTATTCTCTGATGTAGAATCCAAGTTTTCCAATTTGAGAGTCTCATGGAAACTTCAGAGGACTCGAAAAACATCGACATTTTCAGACTTTTTTCAGTTTCTTGCTTCTAGCTCCTAAACGACGCGTTCTAGCCAAAGCATTTTATTACGAAAATGATAAACTTTCTACGATTTTTCAGTAGTTAAACATTTGTCTAATCCAAGTACGTTGGTACCGAGATAGAGCCTTCAATGTTTCTAGAAAAAAAAATTCAAAAGGTTTTTCCCTGGTTACTTTCATCTTTCAACATTTCTGAATTGATAATAGTAGTTGTAATATTAGGTGTCTCTAAATTGATTAATTTAACAACATCGTTCCAGGCCCGTCGTCAGAGAGGGGTATGGTGGAGCCTAAATCCCTGGGGTCCCGGCAACTGCTGTTAAATAAAAGTATACATTCGAAAGGTTTGTTGAACAAATATATCCAATAAAAGTATTTCACTTTCAATCAAGTATAAATTATATGACATATCGAAAACATTAGGAAGTGAAAGAGGTACCATTAGGAAATATTTTACAAGAATTTTCTGGTATCATCCTGATCAGGAAAGTTTTTAATTTTAGACCTGATCGAAATGGAAGCTACAACCTTTAGTTATCTTGCATTATACAGATTTTTCAGATATCTTTAAAAGAGAGGGAAAGAGATGCTATTATTTATGTATTAATTTTACCTTGCGATTCAAAGTTAAATCAGGAAAAACATTTTTTTCTCATTTTATGAAAAAATAGTTAGTCTGGGAGATATGTGCTAAAAAAAAAAAAAAAATGTAGAGCGTAGTGTTTTCTTCCAATATATGCCCATTATTTGGATCTTCGACATCGCGTGCGCTCCTGATGCCTGTCCATGCTTATGTCGGTTTCAAGAACATGATTCCTGCATATTTTTATACCCCTTTTTTAATGAAAAAATTATCGAGCCGATAAGGACAGTATTTTCCCAATAAATATAAATTAATTTATTGTAAATAATGAAAGATATCAGAATTCGTTTTAACTTTTGTTGCCCTTTAAAATGATGTGCATAAAGAGACCATCTGCGAACCTCACAGTTTGGGACATGTCAGTCGCGTACGTGACGTCAAAGTTTAATATAACGGGAATTTTTTGGAAGAAAGCATTACGCTCTGCATGTTTTCCTCTGGTACTTTCTCTCAGACCATCTATTTAGCCGCAAAATGCGTTCGAGCTCTACAAATGCCATTTGAACCATTTGAATGTGGTAATAGGTAATAAAAAAAGTGACCGTTTCAAGTGTTAAAATGTACTTTATTTTTTTCATTCATAAAATTTCTTCTAACTTTCGAAATATAGTCCATTATGCTCTATGGTTAGTTGTCATTTAGAAGCCATCTGTTCGATTCTCTGCCCGTACTGCTCTTTGGGTTTCGACTGGAAAAAATCATCAATTCCAATTTTTACCTTCTCCAATGTTTGAAATGTTTTCCTGTTCAGAAAGTGAGCCATTGCTCGGAAAAGATAAAAGTACGAAGGCGCAAGATCAGGGCTATAGGGTGGGTGCGGTGGAAGTTCGATGGCGTCCATTTCAGCAAGTCGGCTTGCTGAATGATGATCTCGTGTGGTGCTTCTCTCCATGATCTCCTCTCTTTACCTAATAGGTGTAAGTGACGATTCACAGTTGACTGACAAACTAAGGATACCTGTTGGAAGGATACCTGCCGAGTGCGTTTTGTGGGATCATCTTCAATAGGCGTGTCGTAGAGTCTGGCTTATCCACAAGCTGCCTTTCCAAGCTTGCATCGCCAGTTTCAAATTCGGTTACGATCCTCTTCAATTTCCCGTATCAAACGTCTGATTTCAGCGGCTGAAAATTTCCTTTTCCTGTAATGTCGCAGAATTACTTGAATTTCATACCTCAACGTCTTTTTGATTGCATGAATGCTAAACAAGTACTGAGCCTCACAATGAGACGTTATGTTTATCAAATGTTTCAGTTTAGTTTTAGGACTAAAAAGATACCAAAAACAACCAAATTAGAATTTACAGAGTCGTAAGAAAAAAATAAACTTCATTTTAACCCGTGAAACGGTCATTTTTTTCACATACCCTATTATCTTTGATATGTTTATAATATGAATTTTTTTCAGTTGGTTCTCATGTATTAAAATGGGATTCCATAGGTAGGCTTCAATATTTTTCCAAAATATTTTCAACTTGACCAAAGCAGCCTATACCATTCGGTCCTAGAAAGAACGAGCCTGTATTTAATTACAGGTGAGACTTGTAACTGATTGCCTTTGAGGATTCGAGGCCGTCGGTGTTTTATACCCTTTAATAGGCTCTCGGCTCAGTGGTGTCTTTATTACGTCTCTTGTTTCAAGTTTTCAATTAGCTGTTCAATTTATTTAATTATCCCTTTTAGATTTTTATCATCGCCTAATTTATAGTTATCTATTTTCTAATGACTCGCCCAATGGTATCTTGAAATACCATCACCACTTACCAAGAACAAAAATAAAAATGCTTTATTTACTAGTAATGCTGCCCAAACACATTGGGCTGCTGTAATCTACACAGCATACTTATTAATCGATCATTAAATAAATTTTTTTTCTTTTCATTTTAATTATTCTTTTACATACAATATTGTTCGTCTTCACCATATTATATCACATCTGTTGTTTTTTCCTATTATTTATTTTAATATTTCCATTATACTCTCATTCCTCACACCTTTCTTTTGTACAGTTATTTTTTACAATCCTTTAAATCCTTAAATCCTTTTACAATACTTAATATATAACTTTTATAGACTTGTAAAAATTAAAATTGAATTTTAAAAATTAAAATTGAATTTTAAAAATTAAAATTGAATTTTAAAAATTAAAATTGAATTTTAAAAATTAAAATTGAATTTTAAAAATTAAAATTGAATTTTAAAAATTAAAATTGAATTTTAAAAATTAAAATTGAATTTTAAAAATTAAAATTGAATTTTAAAAATTAAAATTGAATTTTAAAAATTAAAATTGAATTTTAAAAATTAAAATTGAATTTTAAAAATTAAATTGAATTTTAAAAATTAAAATTGAATTTTAAAAATTAAAATTGAATTAAAAAAATTAATATTGAATTTTAAAAATTAAAATTGAATTTTAAAAATTAAAATTGAATTTTAAAAATTAAAAAAGCTAATGGAATTTTAACACACTCAGTCCAAAATAGGTGCAAAATAAAAAGATAAAAATTAATAAAGTTAATTATAAATAAATAAAATAAATATCCATTCAGTTAATTACCATGCAGATGACGGTGGATTATATCAATATTTTTAATTTAATATTTTCTCACAGGAAAATTAGACGGACACAGTAAATTCATTACTAGTCCAGGTACATAACGGTGCCGAAATGTGTTTTTTCACGTTTAATATGTGAAATAAAAAGTTTATGAAAAAAAAGTTGGTCAACAGTTTTTCGTAAACAAACTAAAAACGTAAAATATGGCCATTTTTGGACATTTAATCACAGGTTTGGGATTGCAGGAACATGTTTGAGGAATTAAATTGTGTACTTTAGTAATGCCTGCGTACAATAAAAATTTCAGACAGAAATCACTATAACTTTTTGCAATAAACGCGAAAATGTAAATACAGGTGTTCTCAAACGGTTTTGAACATGGTCAAAAATAGTTCTTGAGCGATTTTCCAAAGTGCTATTTGTTCATCTACAATCTTATTTTCATGAAATTCTCGCATTCATTTCATGAATTCGATTTAATACATCTAAAACACGCTTGGAAAACTTTTCCTGGTACATTTACACTCACTTCGCTCGCACAACTTAAATTCACAATTCCATTTCACGAACATGTTCATACAACAATCATAAGGCCGTAATCAAATGACGAAAAATGGCAATATTTTACAGTTTTTAATTTTTATTTGCTAAAAGTTGTTGACCTGTTTCAATTATTTAAAAACTCATTTTTTTTTCGTAACTATAAGCGCTATTACATACTATTTTGTATTTTTATTTAACACATTTTTTTACATCTTAAACATGAAAAAAAAAACACTTTTCGGCACCTTCATGATTTTTTTTTTACTATGTTGCTACACAGCGATTTTATCTAAAAGATATACAATTTATTTCTACTATTTTTCTCCTGATTGTCCTGTTGAGAAAGTCCCGTGGCAATTTATATTAAAAAATTAATGTATTTACTTTATCGCGCCTGGATTTCTACTTACATTGACCAAAGCATGGCAGTCATCGAACTAATACTCTCCGATATATCTACAGCTGATATATCCATAAAAAGTATAAAAATAATAAAAAAATAAATAAAAAGTAGCTGAATTAGAGATCTGCTCAGGTCCACAACGTTACTGAAATCAAGACGGGCTACTGGCTACTGTTCCTTCCCCATACCATACCGTAACCATCTTATGATCAAATTGTTTATTGGGTTTAAATACTACAAGGATGGTGTTTATTATTCTAAGGTTGGAATCACGCGAGACGTTAAATTTCATTCTTCAAAGGTTGGATTGAATTTTCTTCATATCCGGAAGCCAGTATACAAAAATGAAATTATTAAGGCAGCCATTTTATAGAAGGCAATTGAAGACTGAATATTTTTAGTTTTTTGCTAGCTCCATTTAAGTTCATTTCCACCGGTTCACAATTTCTGGCCTCTAGAATGACCATTTTTTTCTAGCGCACCTCTACCTGACAGATTGGCCGATGCAATGTTTCTTCATTGCCTTTTCAATATTTATCAAATATTAGCCCCAGTACAAATATTAGATCGGCGATGTTTCTGTTTTGGAATGAATCCACATTGATATTCTCTCAAGTAGTTTTCTCTAATGATACTCCAAACTAGGAGATGGACAGAAATTACTCTTGAGTAACGAGTAACGAGTATCTTACTCGAATACTCTCACTAGCCGGGATTAGACAAGACGATTAGATACGACTGAGGATGGATGGGGTAGCTCAGTCTTCGCTACTCATTCCATCCACAGTCAAAGTTAATCCCGGCTAGTGAGAGTATTCGAGTAAAATACTCGGTATTCGATACTAAGAGTACTTTTTGCCCATTCTACTCGAAACTATCCCTGTACGATACTGCAAGTCCTCGAACAATAGTTCTGGGATTTTCTTCGATTAAGCTCACAGAATATCGTCATCGAGGTAAGAAGTCCTTCCACGACCATTTTTGTCTTTAAGGCTGAAATTTCCCTCTCGAAATTGTTTAAACCATCATTAAACGGTGCACTCACTCACGCTGCCATCGCTCTAGAATTAATTGTTGTTTCTGACCGTTTGGGCTCCATTCCGACGGAGTTTAAACTGGTAAAACGAAATTATCGAAAATCACACCTTGACATCTTAGTAGAGACTGAATTATTTCCAACTAGTGATATGCTACAGAAGATAAAACACATTTTTGTTTGGAAGAGGATTAATAAGTGTTGACGCCTATCCAAAAGAATAATCCCTCAAATGTAAACAGTTTGTTATATAGAGGGTTAATATAAAGAAAACATGAAATAATGCATTATTTTCCGGACAACCCAATATGAACAGAAATAAAAAAAAAATGAAAGAAATATTGTTAATGTTCTGCAGAATGCGTTTTAGTTATCAAAAACTGAAAGGAAAGATGATCTTTTATTTTTACTTATAAGAAAAAGTAACAGCTCATCTGTAACTGATTACCTTATAGAAAGCCTTATATATAAAAAAATTATTCAGTCTTTCAGATTGTTTAATTTAGAATTTATTTTTAATATTATTCTTCTTTCAAGTTTTTTTTTTTTTACTGGATTATTTTGGATCAGCATAGATTATTTTCGTTGATTTGTCCGTCCCCCCAAGCTGTGAAGAATTATAATTTCACCAGGGGAGTGAGTTGTGTTGTTTTTTAGAAACTTTTTCTACCCTTCGGTGATGAGATTTATGATTGCTTTCGATCGGGTGATCGAATTGGCATTAGGAAATTAACTTCAATATCGTATTTTCTCCTATTTCTGTAAAATTGAGTTTAATAACCATGGTCAGTAATATATATATCCTATCCTTTCGTCCCTATAAACAAAAACAACTGCTTTTATTAAATATTTCTTATTCACTATTGCTTAAATAGCAACTGTATGTTTTACGTTGAGATTATGAATATATTGGTTTGTCTCATGCTCTAATGTTCGAATCCATGCTATTATAATGCATTAAAAAAATAAATAAAATGCAACAAACGCCAATCAGTAAATAAATAAAATTTGTTGAAGAGCAAGGTGAGTGAACTATCAATTTTTTATTATAAAAGTAAAAAAATCAGGTACATATATGTAACCCTTATATAATAAACAGTTACCCACCGTGAATGCAGAAGTATTTTAAAATAATAATATTTAAAACATTTTAATTTTTTTTTATGTTAGACAACAAAGCTTCCTATGTTTCTAAAAAATAATTTTGGACAATGTTTTAAAATTTTGATTGCTCAACCAATAAAAGATAGGGAAGTTATCGAATTGATAAAAGCATAATCAATTTTAAAACCTCCAAAATGTTACTCTTGTTGTAATTGAAATTCAATTTTAGTTTTTTAGTTTATTTAAAAATTAAGTTTTTTGTTTGTTGTGCTAATTCTTTCGGATTGTTGAATTTTTAAAATAAAAAATCTTGTAACATCAATAATATCATTAAGCTTTCTGGCGATATGAAAAAATTGTTATTTATAAATGCCAATATGGAAGATTAAAAGAATTAAATTAAAGAACATTTTATTATTTAAGTATAAAATGTGTTACAAATTAATTTATTATTCTTTACGTTACGATTATTATTATTAAATGATATGAATAAATCATTGCTGAATTGATGATCGTTTTGTTTCCGACGCTCCTAGGGGTCCAATTCCAGTATGCAAGAGAGGATGAGGTACGAGGACTAGCGGCGAGTGAATAAATCGGTTGAATTGAAACTCGGAGCTTTTTGGAGATAGAACGGTTGAGAGAGCTTAATGCGCTGGTGGAGCTGGAACAATCGAAGCTAATATTCCTAGCAAAAACGTGGAAGTTAGAATCTACAAGACTATTATCCTTCTTGTTCTTTATGTGTGCGAAACTTGACGTGGTTCGTTAAAGGAAGAACAACGCCAAGGTCTTATAAGTATTATGCGGAATATTAGGTCCAAAGATGACTTCCATTGGAGAATCTAACAACGCGTAATTCCATGGCGTACTCCCGGTATATAATTGAAGTATTGCGACAGTTTGAATAAGCAAGTAAAGTTGTTGGGCATGGAAATGAACGAAACTTTAAAATGGTAATCGATTCTGAACTGACTGATAAACGTCCAAGAGGTAGGTGGACTAATAGGAAGGTGGTAGGATTGTGTATACTATGGTTCTGACGGGATTTTTAAAGGAATATATGTAGACAACGATTTTGGGTGGAATCGGCATCAAAACTTGTGGTGATTTAAGAGTTGTATTAATGTTACAATTCAAATCTATTCATAAAGTTTGAAATGTTTTGTGGTTTGCTGGTGTGATCATTTTATGTTAGGAATCACCCAGCATCTATATAGGTTATCTATATATATATATATATATATAAATTCAGCAAGTTCAACATGAAAACAAAATAGAAAGTTTTTTTTATTAATTCAGACATTTCGATCCAAACATATGTGCCAGCTTCAGGGCTTGAACTGGGTGTGCTGGCATTTTTATCAAAAAATCACATATGCCTATTGCATTTGGATATAAAACACTTTTGACTTGATGATTATCTGTCAATTAGATCTTAACAAATGTTGCAAGCCTCCGATTATCCCAAGAATCATTGTAGCGAACATTTAAGAATCGTGCGAGTCAGCAGAGTCTTATCTGCCGGAGCCACTTCAATTAATTACTGTCCTCGAGGAGGCTTAGCATTCACTCGGCACCTTTAATTTGGCCTCCCTGGGGAGGGAAAATTAAATCCGAAAACTGGTGGGGACCCCCTCCCCAAATTTTAAATAGTATAATTGAAACGTTATTAAAAACGTCCATTACTTCTATCAACGTCATCCTTCAAATTAGCTCTTTCACCCTCTTTAACAATTTTTTTTTTCTTGGTTCATGAAGTAATTTATGGAAGAAGTCTTTGGCAAGTGGTTTTAATTCTTGTTTTATTAAAATGCAAAATGTTAGGGAATGGTTAAAATGATTAAAATATAATGGCTATCTAATCCAGGTTAATTAAAACAAGATAAATAAGAATTTCTGTGGTTTAAAAGGAATTTCGTGAAATGGAATAAACGTTTTACGCTCCATCTTCAATATAGTGATCAAACAGATATTCAGACAAATTTTAATGCTAACAATTATTTACTTAATCCAATTAGGACCTAATTTAAAATCGAACCAAAAGAAATAACTAATCTACTTGACGATATCCAGTGGAGGCTGAAGAAGGTATTTTGAGCATTTAAATGGTTAAATTAATATTAAAACAATATGAGGCACCATTGGGAATGGTTCCCTCGTATATCTATTTTTCTCTGTTATTATTATGTATTCAAATATGTATTATGTCCATAATTTAAGTAATTCTGCCCTGAAAAAATAAAAGGCCCTAACTCCAAATCATTTTCGTAAGTAAATTGAAAAAAAACCGGAATAGGTTTAAAAATTAACCTTTTTCTGATATTTCAAAACCCTATATCTAATTGTTGGATCTAATTCATTGGTTTTAGAGCTAATTTTTAGACCTATTTAGGAACATTACAAAAATGTATTTAGTGAAATAATTTGTAGTTTAGGCCTTTTAATTTATCGGGGCCGAATTGACAATTGGATTAAATATTTTACTATCATGATGGTACTATAAATTTATGACAAATTATTTCTTCATCTTAGTAAGACTCTGTTTCTCCTTTCTTTCGCAAAATCTTTTTCTTTATTTTCACTATGTGGCTTCCTCTTTCTTTAAACAGCTACTATTGATCATCAAAAAAATAAATAAGACCAAACTTGTAGAGAATTTAATTTTCTACAAGTTTTGTAATAATATTTAACGACGTGGGACGCATAAAAAAAGAGATGTTTCCCACCCCCCCCCCCCAAAAAAATGTCACCTTTTTTGCTATTTGAACTTAAATAACTTGAGACGCCGACACGAAATTTTCTGTGACTTTTTAGCCAACATTTAGAAAGTATTAATTAAGGTTCATGTATCTTCCATTCCGAGGTTGAACTTATTTGACTGGACTATACCAAGTGTATCTTGCTACAGCTAAACCTTATGGAAAAAAAATCCGCTATTGTAAAACTGTTGTATAACAGAATTTGAGAGCCTTCTTGGAAAACTCCTCTCGAGTCTATTTGTTTCCCGAAATCTTGTTCAACATTGCTACGATACTGACGAAGTTATTTGCTTCTCAGCCGTGTGGAACTCACTTACAGACCGTGGCCTTCGGTTGGGGGAAAAATTGATTTCTTGTCTGGTTTTTATCCCAACCGTCCTCACAAGTCTGTTTCTTTTACCCAATTATCCCAGACTCCTTCCTCTACTTATTGTACTCCTTCGGTTACTTTGAAGATTCTTTATCCAGGAAGTTCTGATCAGACATAGGAGACAGTTACCTCTCCATTCTTCGTATATAAGTGAAGAAGAAAATTAAATTTTTGTTTGATAAAAATATGAAACTAGTAATCTATCGCATTTATTTGTCGGACATTCAAAATATATTACAAGGAGCCAATTTTATAAATTTTCCAAATGTCATTCTCCCTTAATATTTGTCACCCTTTTTTTTATCAATCGCATGATTTTTGTCTTTATTAATATGATTATTTATGGCTTCGAGGGAATCCCTAATTACAATTGATATTCCAGAAGTGTTATGAGAAACTAATAATCTGAGCAATTGCATATTATAACAATTTTAAAGATAACAATATTCTTTATATATGTACTACACTATATTTAACAAGTTCCTAAGGCTTACATTTCTCAGAATGATTAAACAGAGTTTTTGTAATTTATAAAATTGAGAATAAAATTTTATTATTATTACTTAAAAAAAAATAATAAACAATGATATAACATAAACCACTTAGAAAATAAAGCATATACATATATATAATAATAATAAATAGTAATGATATAGCATCTAAAAACTTCATTGTTTGTTAATTTTTATGTTAGTTTATTTCTAGTAAGTTTAATCATCTTTAGATTACGTGTATTTCCAATCTTTATTTCTCTTAATTGGTATTATTATTATAAGTTTTAGATGCTATATAATTACTACTTATTATTATTTTAGTTCATATCTAGTTAATAATTGTCTTAATAAATTAGGATCACTCCATCTGTAGGGGAATGGCACCGAAAACCGATTGTATGTATCTATGATAAGTATATATTTTTATGTTAACATCATAGAAAAACAAAATAATAAAATTGAATGGGCTTTCTTCGATAAATGGGCGGAATAATTAAAAAATAAATATTTATACATAGGCTAATAGAGCAAGCAAACACTAAATGATTCAACATTGAGTTTTTTTTTTAAATTAAGAAACAAAGCGAAATCAACAAATAATAAAAAAATAAACGAAAATTAAAAATGAAAAAAAATAAAACATGTTTAAACGTATGGCATTTCCAACAAGTCCAGTAAATAGAGGACGAAATTAGGAGGTTACCTTGCTAAAGGTCCATGCATTTCTGATTGTTTTATATCTTTTATATATCAGGTCTACTGTTAAAAATCCAAGTTATCGTCCAAGTCCTTCCTTTGCACATGCCATGGTGCGCAATAAACCCACCAAAAAATTGTTTGCTCCTTTCTTCGCAATTGTAGATTTTTGAGATAAACTTATCGCAAATCTTGTGGAGGATAAAAGTTACTACAAATTGTATACTTATAGTTTTAGTATGACTATTGGGTCAGGCGCTACTGTCCGTCAAAGTTGTGCAAAATTTTGAAAAATGAAAAATTGTCATATCATTGTAGTATTTCTCAAGGTTATCAATACTATCTACTCGTTTTTCGCTGGATTCTTTTAGGTTTCAGGATATAAAAGATGAGCAGCTGAGTATCTTGTTGGTTGCTGCTGTCATCATAAAAAAAGATGTCTAGTCCCACACTTGGAAAATAGGTGCATATAGGTTTATACCTAGCAACCCTATTACAATTGATGGATTTCAATATTTTTTTTTACTTTATTGAGTTTCTTACATCAAGAAGTAAAAAGTTAACCTTATAATGGGTTAACTGTTCCCGCTTTCTTTTATTTTTTTCATTTATTTTGTCAAGCATAAAAAATAATTTTTACCGAGATCATGCAATAGATACACTAAATGTCCTTGAAAAATAGATATTTTCGTTTCAATAATCCTAAATTCACTTTTTTTTTTTAAAAAACCTAAAATTTTCGCTCATTTTTCATTCAGTACTCAATAACTATCTTGAAAACTACCAGCCAGGCGAAAAACATTGTCAGTACCTTTTTTAAAGTAATGTAAATTTGCTAATATGAAAGCCTTAACACAGCACTTTACGTTCCCGAGATAAAGTTTTTCAAAAAAAATACAACAAAAATCACTATTTATAAAATTTTTTTTGAGAAATATCATGGAAGCTGTTCTTGTTATGTAAATAACCATTGTAAACAACTTTATGGTGCATTTAGCTAGCTCCAATTCGAGTGGTAATCGACATCTCTACGTTTAACAGTATCCGCCATTGAGGATTTAAAAAAAAAAAAATTTGAATGGCATTATGGTATAATTTTGATTTTTGAGTTTTTGCAAGGTAAAATCCTTTAATCCCTGGAGTGAGATGGAATTTCCTAAATTATTAAGATTAACTAACATCTTTTAAGGCGAACATATATGTACTGATGTTTTGGTGATTATTGTAGCTCGTGTGTAATTAAATCGGATTTAAACATCTCTAATTGTCTGTTTATATGGACGCATGATTGGTTTTGATCTTTTAAATTGGAGGAACCAAAGGGCCAGAACCCACTTTCTCAGGAGAGGGGAGGCCTTGGTTTTATGCATTATTCATATCTTATTACGGAGATTGAATAAGTAAATCTGATAATGGTCTTAAATGGAATCAACCGGGTACGAATCAGCCTGGATTTTTCCATCAGCCTCATTTCCCCCTTTTCATCGCTAGTCCTCAAATGCTATCCTACATTATATATTCTTCATTTCCTTTCTATCTGATAAATTATGGATTTCCAACGCTTTGTCTTGAAAAGAACAATAACTCTTCGATGGAAAGGACAAGATGAAAACCAATTCCTCTCGAAGCTTAGATAAAAGAGGAATTTTCAATTTTCCATCACTTTTTCAGAGATAATATTATAGATTAACATTTCAGTGATTTATATATTTTAAGTTTCTTTGCTGATGAATTAGATTTGCTAAATGACAGTTATAATGTAATTTCAGCCGTAGGTCGACTCCCTCCGGGGTCGGCAGACACACCTGGGGCATACCAAGCTTCTGCATAGTGAATACCCGACCTTAAATTGGGATAAGGAATAAACCCAAAGTGTGGATGCTAACCACATTACCTACCAATATTAATGAGGGCAAACAAGTAGACAAACATTACTATTGGGATATTATTAGGAAATTTCAAAAACTAAAATATCTCAAATAGCACTAAATAACTAGCCAATTATTATCAATTCAAGCATCATTAGGACTGAAAAAGATATCACGTAAACGCAGTCCAGATCATTTCACTCAAATGCACTAATATAGAACTTTACTTGGTCTCAACATTAACTCTAAATAACTTTATTTTTTAAAGTTTCTACCCTGAAAATGAGTCTTACTTTCGATTCCTCACTATTTCGTAGGTACTCAAATATCCCCGTTTTATACAGGGTCCACTGTTATTGAGATATAGCCCCTCAATTGACGCCAATCATATTTTACTGTTATAATTTAGTCCTGTACGGACATTATTGATCACTTCCTCAGAGCATGCAGAACCAAATGATACTAATATTTAGGCATGTGGCCTGGTAGTTGATTGCAAGTTAAATAATAATAACAAACTCTCCAATTGACGAAATATTGAAGTATGTTCTTTTCAACTCGTTCCTACTTCACAGCGAATGGTGATCATCAGTGGTTGAAAATAAACTTATTTCGAAAAAAAAAAACCTTGTCAACCCCGATCTATGAGCCACAGAAAAATAATTTTGATAGTTTTTTCAACACGATGAAATTTGGATTAAGATGTACTCTTTTAAAAGTTTTTTGCAACTGATGTAGAAGGCTGAATTTTGAGATGTCCATTCCGGAGAGAAAAACTGATATTATTTCTCACATTTAGAACTGCCTAAATAAAAGCTATTTTGTGATTATACGGAGAGATAGAGGATTGACAGTTTATTTTGGTTTGAATTTCAGAAATTTCAACGTATATAGGTTCTAAATAGGATTAAATTTCGAGTTTTTAACTCGAACTTAAATAAATTATAGCCAAACAAGATTTTTTCAACAACTAGGTAATTAGTTCTTAAGGCCAAAAAGATTAATTTAACTATAATACAAAGATATACTAATTTATATATTAATTTTATTTATGAATATACATATATAATTTAATATATAAATTAATTTTGATTATACTCATTCATATATACACATAAACACATGGAATTCGGTGAAATTGATCCTGGACCATTTGTACACTGGAGTCCGTCCACCTTTTCTCAAACTTTGGATCAAATCGGACAAGCCGTTTTTAAAATATAGACATGCCAAGGAAAATACATTTTCGCTTGCATATGCGAAAGTAGTGGATGGAATTGGGTAAAATTGATAAAGACCATTATTACTCGTACATTTGTTTACAACGTTCCTCCAACTTAAGGCTGAATAAGATTAGCGATTTTTGAAATATGGGTATATTGACGAAAATGCGGTTGCGCGTATGTATATATAATATATATATATATACATATATATATATATATATATATATATATATATATATATATATATATATGTGTGTGTGTGTGTATGTATGTATGTATGTAAAATCTCTTGTTTAAGATGTACATTCTCATTGTAATCGGATTCGATTTTAAACATAAATACTTCCAAGGCCATTATTCAAGATTCCTTTAAAAAAATAAATAATCCTCATTTTATTCAGAGGACGAAGCACCTCATTGCAATATGAATTGAAAATTCTTTACTATGTTTTGATAATGATAGCCGCTGAGTATTAAATGATAGACGCAAGGAGGGGCTTATCTGGTCGAAATATATTCCTTGATCCGCCGTACAGTAATGAATATTATAATGACATCAGATCTATGCTAAACGTGCTTCCTCGGTTCTGGATATCTATGAATAAATTATTATTGTGTACGTTTCGGGGGAACCTTATATTAATAATCTCATTTAGGATTCACCCTCCATCGAATGTGATTCAAAATATGCACAGTTAGATTGGTATAGTATTTGCCATTTCCTGATTTTAAACAGACTTATGGCCTAGTGGTTAAACGAAATATGACGGATGACCAACGTAATTTGACTTAGAAAGAGATTATGTGTCGAGGTCCTATTCAATTTTCGCTAAAAAATAATAAAAATTATACTCATGCCAATTTTTTTTTTTGGGGGCTATTTACGATCTTTAATAATCATCTAGGATGAAATGCGTTGCAACCGAAATACTATTATAGTTTTTTATTTCGTATTTTATTATTTTATGAGAGATTAATAACTAAACAAATATTGAAAACAATTAAACAATGAAGTATGAGGCATTGATGTCTGCCATTCAGTACAATGTAGTTGGTAATATAATGATTATAATACTATTTTCTGTGTGCTGTAAGTCGAGTCTCATAGCTACAAGTCGTAGTATTTTTATCCGGCGTGTATATCTGTAACGCTTCCTGGAGTAAGATAATTATTTAAACTTTTCATCGTAACATAGTTTATGCATTTCACAAAGTTAAGTGATATGATAAGGAGTAAATTTTAAAATATATTTTAGTGATGAAAAGTTAGTCTCGATTCTACTAGGCGCTTCGGTTATACTGTACCGCATAACTTGATAGGCAAGGCGCGCACTGGATACTTTTTTTTGTTCGACCAAGTTCCAATCCTAATAAGTTTCTTGGGTCATCAATAGCGTGCATTGGTGACTAATTACTTGGCACTCAACTCAGTCTTAAAATGTTTTTCGATGAATGTGCATGTGCTTAGGCACTCCTCCTAGGATTAAAAACAAATCAAAGAAAAAAGCGAATATGGGCGCAGTCACAGAAGTTTTTTTTTTGCTGGAATCTACATTTTATTATGACTTCAGTTATAAAATATTTTAAGTCGAGCGAAACGACTTTTTAAAATTTTATTTCTTGTAAAAATGTAAAACACGAGAAATTTGTAAATGCGGCAAAAACAATAATTAAACAGAGAGAAATGACCATCCGTGCGCGCGCTCAGGTCTAAATATGCACGCTATAATTCCGCTATAAACGATGGGATTTTAAAATAATTTCACCACTTTCGAAAAGGAACTGGTTGTTCATTATTTTCAATAATAGATTGATAGATAGATAGATAAAAAAAACTTTTTTGAAAAGAAATTTACATCTTCTCTATTAACACCAACAAACAAATTCCCTGACAAGCCTTTGCTGACATGGTGTAATACCGTCTGCCAAGATTTGCCTTATGTATGCAATTGTTATACAATAAAAAACAAAAAAGAACAAAAAAACATAGCTCAGATACATTCTTTTGTTAATAATTTCTGATATATTAATACATTATATATTAAATAAATAACGTAAAACATCCAATTTATCCATTTGGTTATTAATCCACTTGGTTTTGTAATTTTTCTTTGCATATGGGAGAAGAATATTATGTATTATATTACCGAATCAATAACATTCTGTACCCATAAGATGACATGTGGTACTGGTACAAACTGTTCCAATCCTAACCATTTAATAAGTCAATGAGTTCATGACGACTTAGTAATTTTTGTCTTAAATACTTGACCCTATATTCTTATAAAATAGGACAAACAGCGACGTAGTGGCATAAATTCTCAATTACATTTAAATTACCGAGAGTACAGACTCTTTGTTGTTCACTCCTCATTACACTATTGTTAAGATGCACTAATTGTCCTCAGAGCTTAAAAATAACCTTAATAAAATTCATTTTATTCACATCTAACATGTAATGCCTGTCACCTAAGCCACTGTTTAAATCCTTATAAAGCTCATGGAAATTAGACACTGGCTTTCTCCATCATATCCATCTTAAAATTATGTTTTAATTCAACCGAAATAATTGAAATTATTTCATTAGATTCATATTCTGTTACAAATCCCCGAGTTTTCTTTTGCCAAAATATTTTCTTTTTAATTATTTATTTTTTAATAATTTTATGCAGCCTCGTATCTGATAAAGAAAGAACTCTTTGTACATATTGTAAATGAATATATAAACAATGAAAGAATATTGGATTTAAGTTAAATTACAGATATAAAATGTAGCGTGGTGAATTAACAGGAAGCGAGAAGAATTTTTTTCATGAAAAATTATTCAGTTTTTCTACTTCTTCAAAATAACGGTATCCCAAAACCTGGCAAGCGTAAAAAAATATTGATCGTACGGCAGCATAATGAACATTCACTTTTTTTGATAATGTTATTTCATTTTTCAGCAGGTAATTATAGTTTGTATTTACAGCAAATTTTGAGATATTTAACTTATCTAAGAAATGAGTTTTCAGTTTGCGACCAGATAATTTCAGACAGTTTCAGACCTGTTCCCAGGTAATTATAATAATTTACTATTTCCAATTTTTTTTTATTCTATTTTGCATTTCTCGCTCTTTCCTAATTTTCCTCTATTGCGAAATACCATAATTTCTCTTTTTTTCCAACTTGACTGACAAATTCCACAAGCTACTATATTCCGCAACCCTATTTATCATAATTTCAAGAACCTTAGGTTCCGGCGCGAGCAAAACGATATTATCTGCGTGCATTAGACGGCGAATTTTTACTCCCCCAACTCTTATACCACCTCCAATAAAATAAAAAATAAAATCATTCACAAAGAGTGAAAAAAAGCGGGTGAGAGCAAACAACCCTGCCTCAGCCCTACAGATGTTTTAAAAGCTTCCGTAACGCCGCCTCTAGTCTCAATAGAAGATTCAGTACATTTGTACATAGCCTGAAGGGACATAACAAATTAACTGGATATCCCCAAAATGTACAATTTATAAAAAAGCGAGTTTCTATCCGGTGAATGAAAAGCTGCCTTAAAGTCAATGATCAGACATTACAACTTGTGATGTTTCTTACTGATCTGAATTTTAATAATATTCGACAAATTAAAAATATTGTCAACAATAGAATATCCCTTTCGGAATCCTGCCTGACATTGACGCAATATTTTATTTTCTTCTATCCACTGTTCAAATCTTAATAACAAGAAACCATTATATAGTTTAGCTATGCAGTCCGAAAAGGATATCTCCCTGTAATTATTGACAACATTTAAAGTACCTTTTTAAAAGCGGGAATATTATAGACTGGGCAAAGCTATTCGGAATGATTGAATTTTCATATATTGAGTTGAAAAAATTTAGCAGACTTTGCAGAAAATCATCTGGAAAACCTTTGAAAAACTCGTAAGGGACTCCATCGTACCCTGGAGCTTTCCCATTTTTTGCTTTACCAATAACTTTTTTTTAACTCTATCAATTCGAAATCGCCACATAGAATACTGTTTACATTATGTGGAGGAGCGTACAGAAAATGTGATGATAAAACGGATGGATGCAATAAGCTACCAAAGTTATCAACCCACTGTTCACCTCTAATATCCGTGCTTCCGAAAAACTTTTTTTACTATATATACTAGGTCCCATAAGCCCTTTCAATCCTTTAAAATTTTAAACTCATCAACAATATCCATATAAAATTCTCGTTATTTTAATTTACACAATTCTTTGTAATCTGTATTATGACTAACACAAAGTGCTCTAATTGAATCACATTTACAGATCCTATACAAATTTAACAGTGCACATGTTTTCTTTCCTAATTTCAAACCATTTTTTTTATAATCGAACCACTTTACTTAAATTGATGTTCATTATTATACATTTTACTAAGGAAGAAGCCTTTTTAACAGCATTAATAAATAAATTGACATCTTCTTGAGGCTCTTCCGGAACTTCCAAATTAACGTTGCTTATATTAGTTTTGAATTGCTTACCATTATTTTCAGTCCATTTCAATTTAGGTAGTATTGGCAGAATATTAACATTTTTTGACTTATTCCTAATTCCTAATTTTAACAAGAAATGTAACGGCATATGGTCTGAAAATATTTCTGATTTAATCTTAAATTCTTTTATAAATTGTAACATCCCACAGCACAAATTTATAACAGAACTGCCGATATAGCTTAATTCGCCGCTTTGATCACCAAAAGTTCTCCCATTTAAGATAATCAGATTCAAATCCGCCCATAGTTCGAGAAAACGAATATCTTTACTATTTGTTATAGTATTTTTTGACTTTCTAGAAGAACAGATATTAAATTTATCAACAACTAATTCATCTGGGAGACTGATTCTCTAGATCCATTCAAAACAATATTACTATATAATCAATTATCAAATATATTTCTAATATTTATAAAATCCTCTCTCCAATTTTCGATAGTAATAATACACCAGAAGTATACAAAGACTAATATTATTTCTTTGATAAAGAATCAAATTAATATTTCCTACCATTTGAAAACTAAAGCCCTCTGATATTAAATGTAATCCGAGTCCAAATATACTACCTCCTCTAGCTCTTTTGAAGAACCCAACACAATTGATAGCCTTTGCAATTTTTTTCAAAAGTATTAGAATCCTCTAATATCAAAAACGTTTCCAAAAGAAAAAAAATATCATATTCAAAAATAAAACTATAGATATCTGCCTTAATGTCCGCTTTATTATAACTTAACACTTTTATCACATTTTCCTCTTTGTCCTCTTCATTAACATACATTGGCTCATTATTTGATTTTTTATTATCATGTTTACATTCTTGGCAGACGTCCTTATCTCATAAATGTTTATTAACGGAGGTGGATTGTTCATTTTTGTGACGAGACTTGGCCGACTTATCTCTTTCCAGACTTAGCATGGAGGTCACCAGCTGCCCAAAGTCCAGTTCGGTACAGTCCTTCAGTAGTGCTACTAGATAGCCTTTTTGCACAACAAACCTTCCGACTGTGTCCAAGTAAAACACTTATCATGAATAAATAGTCTACCATTTCTTACTTTTATTTGTATGCCTTTATTTTTCCGATTTTTCCATTACTCCTATCCTTAGTCTTACTAGTTTGATCTGTTTTATTCCGGTTTGGGGGCACAAATACTGATTAATATAAAATACTGTTATATAATATAAATTTATAATATGAATTGCTGTTTTTAAGCAAACGGACATTCTTCATTACTTGATTCATCTCATTTATTGTTCTAAATTGCACCAGTAAAGATTTATTTTTTAAATCCGATGAACCTAAGAGGTAAGCTTCCTTGATTGATATTTTGTCTTCAGTCTTTAATACCGTATCACACAAGTCCTTTGCAGTCTCTAAAACATCTGTACTCTATAACAAGTTTAGACATTTTTTTATTTCGTAACCTGTTTTCTATGAATTCCAATATCTGTGTTACAGCTCTATATTTTTTTCGAAGTATTTTTACTTCTTGGTTTAATTTAATGTTATCCAAAATAAATTCGTTCATTTGCTTTTCTAGTCCATTTATATCAGCTTTAGTTGCAAGAACTGAGAAATTAGTTTCTAATTTTCGGTCTACCAATTGAGATATCGCATCTAGCAGTTCTTGTTCATTTTATTTTTGATCCATTGTTATGTACGGATATTCGTTTTTCTTACTGGGGCTGTCCTTGTTGGTTCTGGTGACGAATTTTGGGTATTGTACAGTATCTGTCCAATGTATTATTTTCACTCATTTATAAAAAATAAAAAGTTTGTTTACCAGGCAGGAAAGTTATGGGTAGTGTGGTGCAGTCGCGTGGCTTATCAAACCTCTGCTCAGTTCCTAGTATATCCACAGTTTTTATCAAAAATAATTACTTATTTCTAGTTAGGAAACTATCCTTCATATTCACATTATAGTCTGAGACAGTTAATGGTCCTAATCGACCACTTTTCACAGCCAAACTCTTCTTTGTGACCACTGTTTTCTTGCATTTAATAGGGCGAGTTAACAATCACGTATTCACTATGGCGCACTCCAGGCGCGTTCACTACTTTTATACTTTGTTGTCTACCAAAAAAACAAATTTTAACCCTTCCTCCATTCCTCAAAATTTGACGTTATACATTTCAAGATATGTGGAACCCAATTATCGATTAAAAAAAAATCCGTCCGTCCAAATTTTGATGTGGTCAATCTAAAGGTATGGGAATTCTCTAAAAAAAAAAAAAAAACAGAAAAAAGACATCGAAATTGGTCCTGTATTAGTAGAGATATTTCGTATCGAACATTTTAAACTAATTCCTCGGTGGTCGTGACCCTTGGCCTCCTGAGTTATCCTTTTCCATTTCTTGGCAGGGAGCGGAGTAGCTCAGTGGTAAGGCACTGATGGTGAGACCACAATAAGACCGAGTTATAGCATATAATTATTTATTCTCTTATCAGGTGTGGATCGACCCTCCTGGGGATCATCCAGACTCTATGTATTAGAGAAAAAAAACCTGGCGGTTGAGCGTGATCTCGGACAAATCACCTCCTTGCACTATCGTTGGCTTAGAAACAGTACGGTTCTTACCAAATACTTAACCCAAGGCCCTTCATGGGTTGTAGTGGTGCAGAGTTTTTTTTTTTTTTTTTTTTTTTTTTTTTATTGCTTCCTGCCTTCGCCTCCCAAGTTCCTCGCATCTCTCCCCATTTTATCCTTCCTTTGTTATATTATCCCCTTTCACCAGCTTCTTGGTCTTTCCTTTTCCCTATTCCTATTGAAGTGCGCCTCCAACATTTTTCTCTGTATCCTTTCATCCTCTATTCTCACCTAAATAATTCATCCTGGCCATCTTAGCCTCTTTGTTATAAGAAAAGTCATGTGATTGGACAAATCAGATATTTTTGATATCTAATTACTTGGAAATAATAAACCATTGTGTAATAATTTGCTGCGTTTTTTAGTTACCAAAACTAAATAATCATCATTCTGCACAGCGCGAGTCTACATTTAAAACAATATGCTTCATTTTCGTTACTAAAATGTTTCTCCATCAAAATCACACTTGATTTTGGGTACGGGTACGGGTACTCTTAGTGATGACCAAGTGCTGTCCAATTCATTTGGATCATGGTTCAAATTCAAACATTTCATCAAGCCATTAATGTTGCAGCGTACTATAAGATTGTTTTTCTTCTCAAAAGAAGGAAGCAGATCCCTCTGATGCTGCCTGTACTGTGATACTCTGACATCATATGATTCCATTGCTGTAGTCTTGACCCAAGGAGTTCTGCCTTCTCCTTTGACAAATCAAGGTCGAATGAGATCACTCAATACTTCTTGACTCAGCCTGTGCGGTTTATCATCTGTTATTTCAAGATCAGGGTCGTGCGATGTGCAAGTTGTACTTGCTGAGTTCTTCTTCGCTAATGTCTTCATTTTCTACTTCAAGTTCATAATTGAGGGGTGGAGTAGGTATTGGTAAAATATCTGAATGTGGAATAGGTCGAATAGCAGAAGGAATATTTGGGTATTGAACTGTTCGTCTTTTCTTCATTGGCAATCCAAACTTTATAGGTGGAGTCAAGCAGAAATAGCAGCAATTTATATGATTTGTAGGCCGAATTCTCGCATAGGCACATCAAAAGGCATATATCTTTTCGTATTTTTCAGCCATTCTCTTAAAGTAACCGAACAAGAGTTACAACATATATGTGGAGCCCGTGACTTGTCTTTGTCACCCACCTTCATACAAAAATAATGCTGATAGGCAGTCTTAACAACGGGCGTCAGATTGCGTTTCTGCGACGAAAATGTTATTTCACCACAAATATAACAAAAACTAGTATACCCGAGCGAGAACTCTCGCATTAGAAACCTATCTATCTTTCCCAAAGCATTCGAAGTGTAAGCGATACTAGGAAACATGTTTATTCCTATAAACAATATAATATTACTAAGAAAGTTTATTTAACATACATTTGTTGAAGCTACAAAGTTTATAAATACTTCGTTTAAGTAACAGTTTACTTCATCTGCTAATAAGTAATTAACTTGCCACACTGTAAAATACTGCTTCAGTTTAACAATTAACAAATAAGATTCACTTGTACCATTTTCCGTTTGTAGTATTCATATTTAATAGTACCTTTAGGGATAGACATGGGAAAGAACATGTATTATCTTCAATCATTCATAGAAACCTAAAAACAACTTTTTATTTACAAAATAACGTTTTCACTCTTATTAGCATGTTATTGTAAACAGTCTCAACTTGCTTTTGCAGGTATAAAGTTCCCATGGCAACGGCACTACGCACGATGGCATAAGGCCCGGGCAGACCTATACCGTACTTTATCTCAAAAACGGTAGGTTTTAGGGCTTTAAAACCTTGATGCCCGCGTCGAAATCTTTAAAACGCGGCCCACCTGTCTTGATCCACAGACTCACTACCTTCAGAATTTTGAAACCGTACAGTTTTTCCATCACTTTCATTTAAGCCCTAGGAAGAATTTAACAATTTAAATTAGGATTCGTCACTTCTCAATGAAATTCCCTTTCTTTTGATATCTCATTCGTCAAACTCCATCGCTCCTGAGAGCCGGAAAAGGGATCTATAGTACCGTATTAATATATAGTTGTGATTAGTATACCCGAGCGAGAACTCTCGCATTAGACATCTATGTTCTCCCAAATGCAATCGAAGTATATGCTACTTATATTGGAGAAGCATGTTTCTTCGTATAATGTTAGAAACAATATAATATATTCGCAGGTTAGAAACAATATAATATTAGCAAGAAAGTTTATTTAACAAACACATTTGGTAAAGCAGCTTAGTTTATAATGATCATGTTGAAGTAACAGTTTACTTAATAAGTAAGCTAAGCAATAAGACTCTGCTATACCATTTTGTTGATAATTTGGTTGTATTCATATTTAATAGTGTTTTACGATTAGACACGGGAAAGAATGTATAATCTCCTCAATCATTCATAGAAACCTAAAAATAATTTAACAGAATAATTTAAAACTTATTAAAAAGTGTTTGTATATAGACCCAACTTGTTTTTACATGCTTAAAGTTGTCATGACAACGGCACCTACGCAAGATGGCATAGGGCCCGTGCGGACCTATATCGTGCGTTATCTCATAAACGGTAGGTTTTTAAGCTTTAAAACGCTGGACCAGTATGATCCGAAGGATCATACATGATTTTGATGCCCGCGTAAAAATCTGTAAAACCCAACCTATCCCGTCTCGATCCGTTGACTCTCAGTCGTCAAATTTGTGAAACCTTCCAGTTTTTTCATCACTTTAATTAAGCCCCTGTAAGATTTTAAGAAACAAAATCAGGATTCGTCACTTCTCCGTGAAATTCTATTTCTTTTGATACCTCACCCGTCAAAATCCATCGCTCCTGAGAGCCGGAAAAGGGATCTTTACTACCGTAATAATATATAGTAACAAAAATTATCTACTAAGTTTACACAATTTCGTGGCATTTTGTTTTAGTCAAATTTACACTTTAAAATCACTCCACACAATAAATTCTGATTAAAAAAATAGGAACACAAAGTCAGAACAACTGGTCTATATAAGGTCTATAACCTCCAAAGAGCTGTAGAACATTTTGTTGAACAGTGCTACCAACTTGCAAAAACGAAATTTCCCAAAAAGTGAAAATTTAGATCATAAAAATAACATTTTTATAGTGATTTTTGAACTCAGCAGATGAAAGTACATAGAATTTTGCTTTTTCTGGCCGAAATAATTTCATTGTTGAGCAGTGTAATTTGTGTAACAATACACTTTTTATGTTTTATCGTATTTATATTAGTCACCAGTGCTTAAATAATATCAGGAAAAGTAATAATGCAACACAGTTTATGATTTTATTAACACATTTGTTATAGAATACAATAACTCAAAACAATATCTAACCAATGAAGCTAACCCCTAAAAACATATGATATCTTGTTACCAAGGTTTCTATATATCACAGTATATAAATTATTATCTTCAGATAGTCAATACATCTAAAAATGTGATACAATGTTTAGTTTTTTGCACTGAAAAAAAAAATAAAGGAAAAGAATTTGGACCTTTATAAACATAAAAAAAAGGAATAATCCACTTTTTTAATCATCATAAAATTTAATTTCAATTTTTACCACTCATGAAGTGAAACGCGAATAAATTCAAAGCGTGATGATCCTTTTAAGACGGGAGATAAGTCATTAACTTCAAAGTACTATTAAATATTTTATTTCTAATCTTGTTATTTTTCTCTGCCCATTAGCGAAGAAGACCCTAGTTTAAACTAGACCCCTTAATGATTACACATTTTTAATTAATCCTTTTTTTTTGTCTTGATCTGAATATAAAAATATTTTTAAAGCGCATACGAAAAAAAAAAATGCTTGTATTGGAATCAAAAATTAAATGTCGATTAAATTGGGCTAAAAATGAACTCATGAAAATTTTTAAAATTTTCTGAAATAGAAAAATGTATAGGGCTATCTCTGAACTGAAATTAAAAATTGTCCGGCATTAATTATTTTGTATTTTGTTGTAAAGTGTGATAAAGAGGTATTTCAAAGTAATGTTTAATTCTGTAGCAAATATAATTCAGTTTTAGAATAATAACTTATTAATAAATTCTCTGATTCTTATCTGATGAACTTCTAAGGCTACATTTATAATAATAATAAAAATAAAAATCTGAGATAGTGGAAATTCGTAATACAGAAAATAAAGATCATGAAAATAAAATTAATAATAGAAATAAAATTATTAATGAAATTATTAAATAAAACGTCATTTAATATTATTAAAAAAAATTAAGTATAAAATATATTATTATTTTAATAAAAAATATTATTTTTTTATATTGTAGTGACAAATTTTACTTATTTATAGTGATGCTGTCCAAATATAATAGTTAATATGACAGCTACGAAATAAAAAATAACATTCCACCCCTCTTCCTCGTAGGCCGGATTCGAACCGGCTTTTGACTAGGTGAGTGTTGAAATGCTGTCCCGAAATGCTCGGCCACCACGGCCTGGTAGCGAATTCAGTTATTTTATGGTAAATTAAAATATTAAATGTAATAGCAATAAATTGTTAAATTTTAATCTTCTAAGTTTTTTAAAACTTTTAGATTTACTAAATGTTTTTTACTATGTTTTTTCCCTCTTAATTTTTTTTAAATTAATTTTTAATTATTAAAATGTTTTACTCAGCTACAACTCAAGATAATTAAAGTTAAGTTTGTGCTATCCTCAGGGCTAAAATAGATCAGAGATATGTATACTAGAGGAACATATACAAAATAAAGAAATGAACAAAGAAATAAAATATAAAGAAATATAAACTAGAAACAAAGAAATGAACAGAACATAGATTAAATAACAAAAATAGAAGTAACAAGAATTAAAATTTCAATAATAATGATAAAAACGAATAATATAAATAATAAGTATATTGAGAGTATAACGTTCCTTTTTTTTCTACACTTTCGTGTGCATTCCTCTGATCTATTTTAATCCTGAGGTTGGCTTTAGTCCGAAACGTCGACTTGTAACAAAAATTCAACTTTATGACTTGTTTTTATACCAGTTTGATTGATTACAAGTGAATCTATAATGCTGATATACTGTACATTCTTCATGATAAATTAAGTGTTTAAGCTGAATAAACAATGATGTTTTTTTAAATATAGATCAAACAAATATAATTAATTAAAAGATTCTAAAAAAAAATAAAATCTATCCTATAATTTTTCGTTTTGAGATACTGAGATACCAAAAAAAAAAAAAGTGTTTAAAGTAATGGTCCTTCTTGAGACATTGGCATCTGAAAAAAAAAAAATATAAATAATAATTCTCTATGTTATGTTCTAGGTAAACTTCAAAACTAAGTATAAGCTTTCTTATAAATACCTCAAGTGCTCTAGCGTGCCTTAGGTAAGGTAGAAAGTATTTGATATAAAAACTTCTCAGATATGATCCTTGGCAAATCCCGAGCCCGATAAAGTTGTCTTATAAATCGGAACTGGGATTTAGCTAGTAATTCTATTCTCTGTATTTTCTGGCATGGCCGCAGCGGGGGGAAAATCCCTGGAATTTGAGATTAGTATTCTACTAGACTAGGTGGGTACCGTACACGGCACCAAACTCCACCCTTACCGGAATCAAATAAGTTGGGATCGAGTTTTATACCGAGTTTTGAAGCGAGTGCAGACTTGGAGAGATGGTTCCCCTTTTATTTGTTTACATTCGGCTAGGAGGAGGGTCGATACCGTGCCGATGCTCCCGGTGTTTACTTCTTCAAAGCCTATCTTTCGACTTTTATCTTGTAATATTTGTGGCTTACTGTCTGTATGTGGGTTATAATGCCTGCTGGAGTGGTCTATAGGGACCTCATGGTTAATAGTAATAATTACTATATCTAATAAAATAAAACCTAATTTCTCATACATCCAAGAAATACAACATGTTTATTTGACCGAATATTTTTCAGACCCAGTGGTCTTTTTCGAGCTCTTGCCAGTAGAATCTGACTCATAGCTTACTAGCATACCGTCTATATCAGTATATAGACGGTATGCTAGTAAGCTATGAGTCAGATTCTACTGGTAAGAGCTCGCATTGAAAATTATATTTATGTTCTACTTGTATTTGCTATATTTAGTGAGAAAGCAACAGCTGTACGAAACTGAAATTACATATTTAAGGAGATTTGCCTGGGATGTTACAGTAACTTTTTCACTAAAATAGACTTGCCGGAAGTGCCACTTTATATGGATCGATTTCATATTTTTTTTTTTACAATTTTCTCGAAAACGGCTCTAACGATTTTGTATAAACTCGTTACTTCAGTGATGTTTAACTGTTATCAACTAGGTCTTATCCTCATTTAAATAGTCTGACAGAGCTTTAAATGCCGGATTTTCAAGATAGTTTCCTCTAAAGCACCTTCGATTTTGTTAATTTGAAATAATTATTCGTCTCTCATTGTTAGCGGTAATAAAAAATGGTTAAAAAAACTGTGGAAGCATTTGATAATTAATTAAAGGAGGAAAAAGGAGAAATATTTTACCAGGTTTTAAACAAATTTCCGGAAATAAGAGTAGTAACATAGATATATGATACGTATACCTTTGGAAAGCTAACCATTTCAGAAACATTAATATCTAACATATGAAGTCGTTGAAGTTAATGGAGAGTGACGAAAAACGCAAAACTTAATTCAATTTTCTGTTGATTTAGTTGAAGAATGATTAATTCAATATAATAGGATGTGCTTTACTTCACCACTTTATTTTCATTATTTTACTGCCATCTTCAGGTACACTATGCTTGGTGGAGCTAAATCAGTTCTATTTATACTTAATAAATCTGTTAAATAGAACACATTTAGCTCCACCATGTATCTGAAGAAAGCTTGTTCAGCCGAAACGCAGTAAAATATTGAAACTAAACTGGTGAAGTAAAGCAGAGCCTATAACTTTTAATTGCATAAACTTAAGTGATTTTTGTAGTTAATAATGTCTAATTTTGAATTATTTACTGGAAACTAAATGGAATTCCCATAGAAACTTTTAAAATTTCGCTTGCCTTACTTGAGCAGAAATTAATTTCATTCTATTAATTAATCTATTCAGAGAAAGATCGTAAGTGACAGTTTTGTGATGCGCGCACCGCATCAGATTTTGTTTTATTTATTACTTTCTAAAATTACTTTTTAGTAATGCTACGATACACATAAAGTGTAATATATTGCGACTTTTATTCAGGTTGAACAAATTGTTTTTTGCATTTTTGATTATGCACTAATGGCTGATATATCTATTATCATATATATACTACATTTCTATTAAATTAGGGATTGATAAATTATTTGCCACTTCCATAAATTTGTTTTATTAAAAACTAGTTTCGATCGTTATACATTCATCCTCAGTTCTAAAAACATACAAAAAATTAAAAAATAAGCAATTCAAAATATTGTTTGGTATTATTATACATATTAAGTTAGATTAATATAAATCAGTATTATAAAACATTTATGAATTATGAATTTAATTAAAACAAGAAATCAAATACATGTTAGTACTCACCATGGTTTAAATGGATTAGAACAAAAAATTCTTGACCCAATTCTCTAGTAGCTCAACATATGATATACTGGTGTCGCTATGTAGATGACATTATATGCCTATGGTCTGGTACGACAAGACAAATAAATAATTTTTTAAAGGAAATAAACGAAATTCATCCCTCGATTAAATTCACAGAACTGGAAAAAAAAAACCAAAAACTTTTTAGATTTATAAATCTCAGTAAAAAACAAACATCATGAATTTGGAATTTACCGGAAACCCACCCACACGGATGTCGTTATAAACAATGGTGCTAGAAGACCGATACACATAAACTCGCAGCCTTTAATAGCATGATTTACCGTCTTTTGAACATACCATTAAATAAAAAGAACTATAATAAAGAAATTGAAATTATTATGTAATATATTAATATTACATAGCAAAAAATAAGGGGTACAACAAAACCACTACCAATCATATTCTAAAAAAACAAATAAAAAAAAGACAATTAAAGATTTCTATTCAACAACCCCCGAAGATAGGCCCATCTCGAAACATTACGCTTTGATTCCACATTACGGCCCTATCTCCACCAAAGTCAGAAATGAATTGAAAAAACTAGGATTAACCCACTGCATTTAAAACAGAAAAAACCCTATCCTCATGTTTCTCTTCCCCTAAAGACAAAATAGACCCTTTCCAATAAAGCGGAGCATACGAACTAAATTGTAATGATTGTGCAGCCAAATACACGGGAAAAACTGGAAGATCGCTAAATCAGAGATTAAAGGAACATATACGTGCATATACGACAGATAATTCCAACTTTGCAATTCATTTAAATGAAAATAATCATAAATTCATCAAAGACTCAGGAGTTTATAATACATCAAAAATTAATCAATTTAAATTAAAATTAAAATTAAATTAATTTAAAATTAATCAATACATCAAAATTAACACATCACGTTGAAAACAGCCTCAAATTAAATATATATGAAGCACTTGAAATAATAAAATCTTCAAATCCAATCCATATTTTTGCTTGAATGACCAAATGTATATCTCCAATAGTCCAATCTTAAATTTATTCCCTAATAGAAAAACAATTACTCACAGGCATTACTGGAAAAACCCTGACCCTTAAACTGTCCTACAAACATCCACCTACCTTTCGTTCATTGTTAGTTAAATGCGTGGAGAAACCAGTACAAGCTTTTCTGTTTGATATAATCCATTTAAACCTTGGTGAGCACCAGCATGTATTTGATTTCTTGTCTTAATTAAATTCATAATTCATAAATGTTTTATAATACTGATTTATATTAATCTAATTTAATATGTATAATAACCTCATTTTGAATTGCTTATTTTTGAATTTTTTGTGTGTTTTTAGAACTGAGGATGAATGTATAACATTCGAAACTAGTTTTCAATTAAACAAACTTAGAGAAGTGGCAAATAATTTATCGATCCCTAATTAGATTGATCCTTCTATACTATTATGCGGATGCCAACTGATTTCTATTAAATATTATTGAATTTAATTAGGCCTATCTTATTAAATTTATAATCCTATGAATTATAATTTCCATAGCTTTTGTGAAATTAATTAATTAATTCCTAGCACAGAAGGATTATTGTAGTTATAGAAGCAGAGGCAAACGCCCTAGAAAATGCAATTAATGCACTCAGCGAGGAGTTAGGAACAACTAGTCTGAACACAAGTACCTTGCTGCCTTATTGGCCCCATGCACTTCACCTCTATCAGCCTTGTTAGCTATGTACTCAAAGCAATTAGTGTTCCCAGTACACACTATACACAGGAAATTCTATTCCTATGTTAATGAGTTGAGCACAACGTACCGAATTAGCATGACTTGCCTTAACTATGATTTATGACTTGGTTCATCTGTTATAATCATTTGTTACATGTTCTTGTGCAAATAACCCATTACCTCCTTTGCTAAGAAAGTAATAATATAAAAATGATTTATACTCGTATTTTCTATTTCAAAATCTGTGCTTTTGCTTTTCCTCCCAATTGCTGAACATTAATTTCGAAATTGTTTATTTATTTATAATTTTATACATTATATAACATAGTCCCACATAAACAAATTACACATTGCGGTCTGAACTCATACACACAAAAAACCAAATAGGAAAGAACTAGAATTTTTTTTTTTAAATAGTCCTATTCCAAACAAATGTATTCCTGTTTCAGCAGACTCCCAGAAAAAAAGTACTTTTTGTTGAAGTAATATTGATATGTGCAAAATTCCTAAAAGTAAGGCCCATTTTTTTTTTTTTTTTCAGAACTAGATTTCACTCATAGATGTGTAAAGTGAATGACAGTTTAAGTTCTCTATGTAAAAGCTGTATAAGGGGGACCTGATGTATATAATTATAAATGGTTTTGAATGAAAGAAGCTTCGTAAATATTATTTTTATTTTCAGGTGCAAAAAATACTCTGTAAATTGAAAAACCAATAGCCTAATTATTCCAAGGAAGTAATAAAAAAAAAATACTTTTCTTATATAAAAATATCTGATGTGGACAACGCATGACCCAAAGGTCAGTGGGTCTGTCCAAAGTGTAGAACTTGAAGCGAGGATACCATAGATAAGTGGGCCGGCTTGCAAATAAAACCTGATAGCAGTGGAGAATTTGCAAGTTCTTCAAAGTTCTTCTGAAACAGCGATCAGAGTTACGGGTGAGATGTAGATGGATGCTGCCCTGTTCGAGCGCCAATTAACAAAGTCGATGCGTGCAAGTCTTAAAAAATACTTTATTAAACAGAGTACAAAGTTACATGATATAAAATAGTGAGCTACTGACAGTGTTAACTACAGATTGACTCTACTAAAGATGTTACTACTAGACTTAAAGCTAACTTTACTTTACTTCGTACAAGGAAATAAAAATAGAAATATATGTATATATATATATATATATATATATATATATATATATATATATATATATATATATATGTGTGTGTGTGTATGTATGTATGTATAAATCTGTTGCGCATGATAAATAAATGCTTTAATAGTAAATAATTTATATTTACATTGATTTATTTACAAAATTATTCAATCAAATTAATTACATTTAGCTTCGTTGATTAAATCTACGGGACACGCCCATTTTATATTATATATACAGTTCGAAAAGCCGTATTAGTCGGAACTACCCCTTTCGCCAGTATGAATGACACCTGAATAATCACTAATATCTCCTGGACGGATCAGTCATTTCAAGGGAAATGAATTTAATTGTCAAATGGACGTGTCATATCCGAACTAGTTTCTAATAATGTCACTGATTGCAATCGGACAGTAACATGTTTACGACGCACGCGATTGATCCAAAAACTTGAATCCAGCTAATTTATTTAATCATTATATTATTATTATTATTATATATATACATGTTTATGTTTGTTATTGCATGTGTGTATTTATCATTGGATAATATATTATTGAATGCTTGCTTTAATTGAAGTTTTTTATAAGATTTTTAAAGAAGTCTTATTTTTTTATATGAGACATGTATTATTCATATATTACACGTAAATATGAATTAGTGAATGATCAAGTGAAATTCGTGCGGTTTTCTCTCTTTGGCTATTCCATTTAAATGCTTAACATTTTAATAAGCGGATATGAGTGAAATTTCAAATATTATTTTACGCCTACTGCAAAAGTTAAGAAATATTATTCATGTCTAATTTTGATCTTTTAGTTACGAGTAGGGTTTTGTCAGTGTAATGTGCTGCTAATATTTTACATATAATTGTATATTATTGCCACGAATTTCTAATTTTATTACTTTCATTTAGTGTATAGACAATTTTATATATATGAATTAGTTAATTAGCTTTTGGTCCTCAAATTTAGTTTAAAATTGTATTATTTTTATTTAAAGACCAAATTATATGAATCTCTGTAGCGTATTTTTTAATGGGATAGTAAGCTTATGTTGCTAATTTTTAGATATAATTCTTTTATGAACAGGCACATATTTGTACCGAAAAACTATTCCGATTTTATATTAATTTTTTTTTTATTTCAGGGAGATATAAAATCGTTGATTCATGATTTTTACTCATCTCGAGTTTTACTCATTTTTGCAACTAATTGAATTGTTATACTTACTATATAATACAGTTTTGGGGCCTCAAATACTCAGCAACAATGACCATTTATAAAGGAGTTATTGAGGGTATCCTGAGCTACGCATCCCCAGCCTGGAACCAGAGTCTCCGCACAGACAGAAGAGTAGGTTGGCGGCCATCCAGCGGGTGGCTCTGCTTCGAGTAACCAGGTCATACAGGACGGTGTCTCATGAGGCGGTGCAGGTATTAGCAGGAGGAATACCTCTTGACCTCCTGCTACGAGAAGATTACTTCCGGCACAAGGTAAGGAGAGAAGTTCCAACGGATCCACCGGCGGATCTCCGAGTGAGGATCAATGCAGACCCTGGCAGTTGGAAGAGAATCCTTCGGGAGGATACAGTAGAAGAATGGAACCGGCGGTGGGTGACTACCACTAAATGGACTACCTTGAGGAAGTATCCCACTGTCGGATCGCGACTGGAAGCAACATGTGTCCTCCCTGACTACTGAGTCTCGCAGATTCTCACGGGGCATGGGAGTTTCAGATCGAAAGTTTTTAAACATGGAATAGACATCGATCCCCAATGCCCCAGTTGTAGTGTACCGGAAACCGCCGAACATATCGTCACAGTATGCACTGCCTATGAGGCACTGAGGGCCAAACTATTGAAGGAGACTCTATGTTCTGACGGAGAGCGAGTTTCCTCAGCTGATGACCGAAATGAATTATCCTCATTTCAAAAACTTTGTGTTTGGTTGGAAAACGATTATGGGTCTAACACACTTTTCCTTGGGAAGGAGAGAAGGAACATTGCCAGCGAGGTCGCAGGACAGAAGACCCAGGAGGGGAAGAAGATGAAGATGGTGTCCAAATTGATGTACCGAAGAGCTGGCTGTGCACAGCTACTGAGATTTGTAATCCTTGATTTACTTGCAGCAGCGTGTTGTTAAGCAGAAATGCATAACAACACACTCCTGCAAACACCCGTATTGCCTTCTAGGCAGGGTGGGGTGGAAAATAAAATAAGAATAAAAATAAAAATCATGTAATACAGTAATGAATAAATGGCGACTTGGCTGGGCTCTGTCACAGGTGAATTCATCATCCCTTGTTAATGGGTAATCAGACACAAAATCCTAGAATAGTTTCACACCAGAATCGTTCGGCATAAGATAACATATTCTTTAGAAACTTCAAAGAATGGCATGCCTTGGCGCTACTGGAGCAATTAGGACATGCCTCACAGCAGCCATGGAGGTAATGCTCAACATATAACTCCCTTGTACATTTGGAAATAATAAAAGTACACTCTATGGCATACCTAGAATTATAAACAAGGAAACTATAAAGATCATTTAAAAATCCTCAATGAGCTTATGGGAAGAGTGGATCAGCTCACTAAGCGATAATTTATCAAGAAAATTTGACTTTGAAAAGAAGTTCAAACCGCTAAAATATCATCACTAGAAGATGAAATTAGCGGAATAATCCACTTGCCGTCTGTGCCTAGAGGATGATGAAAAGGCTAAGCATATTCTGTGTGAATGTAAAGTCCTTGCCTTCCACAGACTGCAGTATTTAAAATAGGCAATAATTGAGCCCATTTCCGGAAGAAGGGCGTACAGTTCAAATTAATAAATTGAGAAATCACAGCCAGAAAGCATCAATTTACCATGAAATAATATAACACGATTGTTTAGTACAGAAAATTGTTTATGCAATTAATTTAATGATTTTTTTATTTAATACTTTTATCAAATGTTAATTTAAATTTTTAGAACACTACATAAAATGCATTTCAAAATAGGTCTGCATAAGCCCTTTTTTCCGGAAATTCATTTTCAGTGGGAGTTATGTAATAACAGAAACATGTAATTTAAAAATAATACAAAACTTTTATTATAAATATTTGTTAAATATTCAGAAATACAGAATAAAAATTGAAGATATTAAAAAAAAATGTTCATCAAGGTCATTAATCTTCTAACATATTTTGTAACCATGACACACTTTCATCATCCACGAATTGAATTGGTTCCTCACATATTTTTCTTTTTGCGGTGAAACTGGAATGTAGTTTACTTGTTTTGGACGAATTTCTTTTAAAATTGTAACCACTTAACTTTTCATCCAAATTGCGGAAAGGTAGAAAGGTATGAAGGCTGTATTATAAGTTGGTGACGCAAACACAATACTATCTTTTTTATATTTCAACACAAAATACTTTCGGATTTTAAACGGACTTCCTTTAGACACAGGTTTATGTTTTTCATTAAAGGCTTAAGTCCTTCTTTACAGTCTTTAATAATATTTCTATCCATCAGAACAAAAAATAGAGAAGGATAATCTCTGCATTCCACCGTATCAGTTAAATAAGGTTTTGATGTAGTCATAGTTTCTATCTTTTTAATTTTTTATTTAAGTACAAAGTTTCGGTCACATTGTCCAAAACTATGACCACGAACAGGAAAAAGGTTCCACATTCTTCTACATTGTAAACTCTAGACAACCATGAACAGAATGATACAATAGAAATATTTTTAATTTGCCCTCCGGGCATTAGAAAGCAAACTCACATATTTCACATTTAGAAGTTCTTTCAATTTTCTATCTGTAGCATGATGTAGAAATTAAGTAACTGCGTTGGAATCTTTTTTAGCTTTCATTTTCATTAACGAATAGAAATTTGAGCTGCCATCATTGTGGAATAAAGCCATAAGAGTCGTTTATAAAACTGTAGTCTAACATTCAGTTTAGGAACAGGAAAATTTTGAGATTAGTCAATCTCGTCAACATGATATGAAAGTCTTTCCCTTATTGATAAAAAATATTCTCAAGTCTGTTTAGAGCAAGACATTGTTATTATGAGTCGATATACTAGAATAATTATGATTTATGCCGAGTTTTCTTTTACTAGACGTGCAATAATCACAAATGTCAGTTTTGGGCAGTTTTAATTCAAAATGGCTGCCCTGAACTCTGGCGTCAAGAGACTGAAATGAAATTTTGTGACATAATACATTGAAATATTGCTGTAAATTTAAAATCATTTCTGGAAAAGGGGCTTATAGACTTATACGCTTTTCTTCCAGAAATGGCCTATATTATACCTGAAGATATTACTAGGTCTATTCCCAAGGAGTTAATATTCTTCATAATAAGTGCATGATTCTTAACGAATCTCTAGTCGACAGAGGGGTTTCTCACAAAAGATCCACATGGATCGGGGCTAGGAAAAGATTCCCACCACTTAGTGTAATAATAACTTCTAGAATATTTCAATTGGTTACAGTGTGTATTTATTATAAAATATACAAAAACTTCCTCATTGCACATCTATCTGGTTTAAACTGTGAAACCTGAGTCTTGGAATGTTTGTTATGCGGCGTGGTACGCCTGCAAGAGTCAAAATTGTTTCTCTAAAGCTTCTTCGATTTACCATATACTTACTTAGAACTTTTTTCATAAATATATTTTAGGCTCAAAAGAATGAAAATCAATGCCATTGAACAAAACTTTTAATTTTTGTGACAAAATGTTCTATATTTTAATATAGATTTTCCCTTGACTCCAGAACATGCCTCAGGTATCTATCTATATGACATATCAAAGAATCTAAGACTCTTATTTCATTTAAATCTATAGGATATGTCTTTTATTAGGTACTCGTATATAATCTATAATTATTTTTCTCTCCGTGTTTTATATGACATTTACTTACCTTAGTCAAATTAAATCTTTCCGAAGCTTTTCATTATTATAACAGGCTTACCTGAAAAAATAAAATAAAATTACTTCTAAGTTACCTGTGATGTGAGATTCAACAAAATGTTAAACAAATTAGACTTATTTCTCATAATGACATTAGGCCGATTGACAAATAAATAAGCGTCTAATTGACAAGTTTAATTCTTCGTATTTTTAAATTAAACTAAAAAAAAATAATTTGTAGTAATAAGATATTCAGTTATATTTTATGTCCTTTGCCTTCGAAATTTATGTCTATTGCATCGTTGAGCATTGGGAGTACGAAATTGACTCACTGTTTAGCTAAGTTTCTCGCTCGTTGGATCTGTGATAGAAAGTTTTCTCTGGCGGAATTTAATTTTGAAACTCCACACGGAAGAATCCGCTTGGAGGTTCTCCTCATTAGAAGTTTGAAATCGTATTGTTTCTTGTTATGTCTTGAGGGTCGAGTTTAGACTGCTGTAAACTATTCATCAGGTCTAGTTACCTCTCTTTGCCGAGCTACCAATGATATTTTTGGATTGTTCTCCAACCTCGACTTTTTTTTTTGTTTTGTTGTTTAAAGCTTTGAGGTAAACATAATATATATTTGTAATTTGTTTAAATCCTAATAAACCTTCCTATCCATATGCTAGTATATACATAGATTGTTTTTAAATATAGTATAAATATTTAGCTATTAAATTTTTTAATTTTTTATTATTAAAAATGTTTATTTTTTAAGCGAGTTTGTGATTAGTTTCAAAGTTTCGGCTCAAAACAAAAATGCAATTCAACGAACACCTTTAATAGCTGGAATTTATTTCTGGCCAATCCGAAACCAATCGAGTTTTGGTATTGGAGATCAAATCGTTATAGTCTTCCATCCTATAACCAATGTACCATCTTCTGTCTCCTTTGTGACGTACAGCATTAAGTAGTGCTGGATTCAGACGTATTTGGCATTTATACTGCACGCTTGAAATTCTTCCGATTTGTTTATGGAAATGAATAATCTTCTATTATGACAAAAAGTAAATAAGTAAAAATTGATCCGCACCAATTGCCACATTTATAGAGCACATTTAGAATGCTAGATGGTGATCGTATAATTAGATCATCGGATACATTGGTCACTTCCAAGATATTCAATGAATGGTCACTTATTGCAAATGTTTGAAGACATATTTAATTTTGTTAGAGACATGCGTATCTATCAGATAATAAACTAACATATTTGTTCATTTTTCTAGGTTTATAAAAGTGGCTTTCCATGACCCGTGTTAGTTTAGTACGGGCTAGACGACACACAGTGGGATAAGAAAGGAAAAATACCAAAAATGAAAACGTGTTTTAAGAAGCTTTTTCAATGGTTTCCGCTTCTTAAATAGTTAAAAAAATAAAGTCTTGCTAAAATTTTTCCGAAAAAATATATCTGGTAGGCACCCGCAGAAGGGTTTGAAAATGACCTATTGTAACCAATATAAAATTGTTTAATCAAGCTTAGATTTAGTTTTTTTAGTGTGGCTTTATTTTAAATAATAAAAAATTGAAATTTTGTTGACATATGCTGAAGTAAACAGTTTTATTGTTCTAAAATAGCAAGGACAAAAGATTGTCGAATTTTTAAAGCAAAAACTGCATTGACCTTCAGCACGGCTTAGCAATTTTTATAACCTAGATGTTTTTGAGAAACTCCTCTAAAAATTTCAGCAGCAATAGAATTCAATTGTGGCTTGAGTGTAATTTTTCCTCTTAATAAACTTTCGTCTAAATTTGTCGAAGTTTGCCAATACGATCTTTCTATATACAGTCGGATATTCCCGATAATGTAACTAAGTGATGTGACTTTACCAAGGAGGTATAAACACTAGGAGATATGCAGGTGGGTAGGATGTTTATTTTACTTTTTTTGCACAATTGGTTTTTTTTTTTCAATTTTTATGAAATATATTTTCAATATTTTTTTCTATGATTTATTGGATTTATAAAACAAAACAAAACTGATTATAAACGATAATCTAAAAAACAAAACAAAGACCGGTTATTTGATTTAAAATATACCGGTTATCGGTTATTTCCGACCGGTTATTGACACTAGAAGGTGCGCCTACCGAAAGTTTGATTCTGAATCAATATTTTTCATGTAAAACGGAAACCAACTGTTCGATCTCAGAACGGTATTCATCAACGTAGATCAACAAACGGTCTTATTTATCCTTGGTAAATGAAAAGCCTTTGATCTTCGTGTAATTGATATCTGCAAGTTTAATTTGAAAACTTACTTAAATTATAAGATATATTCGCTTTGCGCGTATGGTAATCCTTTGAATTTATAAGTTTGCCATCCACAACTTCGCAGAGTATTTCAGTTAAACAAAATATCATTGTGGTTAACGAGTAATAAGGTGTATGAAAATATTTCCTTGTACATTGATAGATGCACTCAATAACCAATTTCATGCTTAAAGAGAGAATTAGTATGTATATATATATATATATATATATATATATATATATATATATATATATATATATATATATATATATATATATATATCGATATTATAAGTGATTGCATTAAATTGAACATAATAACAAAATCATTATTTGGTTTAGAATAAATAAGTTGAGTAATTAATTGTTGGCTACAAGAAAAATGTTACTGCTCATATTGAAGACTGAAAGATTATATGGTGAAAATTTAAATTAGCTAAATTAACTAGTACAAAATATAAAGTGTGAGCTTTAATTATTCTTAATATATAAAAATTAAGTAATTTGCCTTTTTAATAAAACTTTAAAAAGTCAAATGTGAATTTCTGTAGTCTATCAGCATTATATTTTTCAAAGAATTATAATTAAATGTTGGAAGATGTAGGCAAATTAGCTTGTATTGAGTTTTTGGAATATTAACGAAACATATGAGTATATAACAGAATAATACAAAAATAACCTAATAATAAGGTACGCTATTTTTACAAATACGAAATTGATAATTATTACGTTAATATTTGTTTTTAAATGGTTGCTTATTAAAGGAGGTTCCTATATGGTGGAAACGGAGTTATTATATTAAAAAAAATAATTCAGTTGAGACATTAGGATCATCTGAATTTTTTCATTGAATTAATCCAAATCTTGAATAAAAAATCTATATTACAAATATATACAAATATATGTAATATAATATTCAAATATATGTAAATTGAATTTTCACTAAACCCTCACATCTTTGTTGCTTGAGTCGAAATTCGTATGTAATTATTATCCGTGATTATATTGTTATTTAATGATGACATTGATAAATTGAAGATAAATAGTTTATACAATGTGCTAAATTTAATTAGATGTTATTGCATGAATTGCAAGTCAGCCTGTGGCAGAACACAAGACTTTACAATATCCTGACATGTCTGTGTTAATTAAGTCATTCTAACATGTTTCTCATCATCTCTATCTTGGCTCTGTTTGCTCAGCAAGCTGATGATAATAATCTAAATAAGAATTTTAATCTTATAAGATAAATACTTAACTGTCAGGATTTAAAAAAAAAAAAATAGTGATAAAATCATATAAATATGCTAATGATTGAAGAAAAATATGCAAATATTTTTGTTAAGCTTTTCTTTTATTTTAGACTAAACTATAATTCTTAACTAAAAATTTCTGATTTGCACACCGCATGTACGCCTATTAAACAATAAATCGGTGGCTCAAAAAATGATCCTGAATTTGGTTAGTAGTTTTCAAAGAAAGCAGGATCTCAAAAACGACTCTGTGTCACGACGTCCATCTATTGACACACACACACACACGAACAGGGGCACACACACACACACACACAAACACACGGGCAAACTCACACGGGCACACACACACACGGGCATACACACACGGGCATACACACACACACGGGCACACACACAAACATGGGCACATACATAATTATAAAAATGTTAAAAACGATTAGCACGGATCATGAAACATATGAAAATCGCGATTTGTGATTTTTAGCAGAATTCGCATTCCTCCCTTCTAAGAAGGCGATAGGTAAAAAAATCAAAAAACAATTTCAACCTACAATAAGCGATTGCAATACTTCCTCTACTATAAACAAAGAAGTAAAATCATTGAGAGAAATGTTTTTAACCGTGAGATAACATTGACTATATTGGTTGCCTCATATCCATAGTTGGCAAGCTCTTGTCTTATAGTTGCTGCAGGTATAGCGTTGTGCAAATTTTTTTAGACAAGCCTTTGTCTTTTGGAAGCTGGTATGGTAACAAGTTCCTAAGAGACTTGTTAGTGTTCCCTGACAACATTAGAACTGACAATGTCAGTAGATAAAGCATTGGAAATCGACGATTTCGACATTTTAAGCGAGAGATCCCACTGGAGATTTATTATCGTGCTGCAGACTTGTTCATCTCACAAATGGAGAGGGAAAAAGTATTTTACACTCAATTTTGACACTTAAAACAAGTATTAATACTGTTTAATTAGAGTGGAAAAAAATCGCGTTTGTAACCTTTGTCACCGAACCATATGATCTCTGTATTTAATTTTAATATAATTTTTGATGTAAGTTTATTGAGACCTTAAAGTAAAGTACCCTTTTCGGCTCATATATATATATATATATATATATATATATATATATATATATATATATATTATTTCCAGCGTGTCTGTATATATATATCTGTATATATATATATGTATATATATATATATATATATATATATATATATATATATATATATATATATATATATATATATATATATATATATATATATACATACAGACACGCTGGAAAAATACGCCGCCGCCAGGACAAAGACAAACAGAATAATAAGAAAAGCAAAAAGAGAATTCCTCAAAGAAAGAATGCAAACTATTGAGGACAACTGGCAGGCCGGCAATATATGCGAATTCTACGCAGACATCAGGAAAGAAAGGGTAGGATATAAAGCGAGAAACACGCAAATGCGAGGAAAAGATGGCAAACTGACGGCATCAAAAGAAAAGGTATTAAGCATCTGGAAAGAATATTTCTAGCAGCTTCTCAACCAAGGGAACCCCACAAACGAAGAAGAAATGGGACCACGCGGAAGACCTCGACCCGCAAGAGGTTGAAAAACCAGACATTCTGGATGTGGAAATAGCTATCGACAGGCATAAAAGAAGAAAGGCCCCAGGGCTGGACAGCATACCATCAGAGCTGTTTAAAGGTGGAGGCGAAACTCTAAGAGCCAAGCTATTAGAACTAATCCAGAATATATGGGAGGAGGAAAGGATACCGGAGGCTTGGAACACAGGTCTAATATGCCCTATCCTAAAGAAGGGGTCCATGTATGAATGTGGTAACTACAGAGGCATAGCACTCCTTCCGGTTGCCTATATGATAATGACTAATATCCTGCTAAACCGGACATATACCCACTATGAAAATATAATAGGCGACCACCAAGCAGGATTCAGAAGCGGAAGGAGCACGCTAGACCAGATCTTTATCCTAAAACAGGTACTCGAAGAACGTTGGGAAGTAGAGCAGGATGTGTACGCCTTATTTGTCGATTTCAAAGCAGCCTATGATTCCGTGGATAGAAACTGCCTATGGAAAATCATGATTGAGCTGGGTATTCCCGGAAAATTGGTGAGATTGACGAAGGCGTGTACAAACGACCCCAAATTCAGAGTCCTGATACAAGGAGATGTGTCTGAAGCCTTTGAAGTTAGAACAGGTCTGAGGCAGGGGGATGGACTCTCGCCGATGCTGTTTAACTTAGCCCTTGAGAAGGTGATTAGAACAACTTCATTCGAAAATGGAGGGGTGCACGTCGGAATGAAACACAAAATCCTAGCGTATGCTGACGACATAGCTGTCCTTGGAATCAATGAAGAGGACATTGAGAGACTTGCTAAGACTCTGTTACGAGAAGCAGAGCAAATCGGCTTGCAAATAAATGAAGACAAAACAAAATACATGATAGTTAGCCGAAAAATCCACCCCAACAATGGTATCTGCGTGGATGGCAGAACATTCCCGAACGTAGACAGCTTTAAATACCTCGGCTCCACAATAACCTCAGTCAATGACCAGCATACAGAGATAGACCAGCGTATAACAAGCGCAAATAGAGCTTTCTTCTCTCTTTCAAGAGTACTGAAATCCCGAAAAATCTCAAGAAATCTCAAATTAAGGGTGTACAATGCTATGATAAAACCAGTTCTGATGTACGGATGCGAGACCGGCATCCAAGAAAACAGAATCGAGAGATTTGAAAGGAAAGTCCTCCGCACGATAACCGGAGCGATATGGGATCAGAATCTAAAATCCTGGAGAAGAAAGACCAATAAAGAACTACTTACAGAAACTGGTCAGTCAATATCTCATGATATGAAGGCAAGGAGGTTAAGATGGGCGGGGCATGTAGCTCGACGCAATCCATCAGGACGCCTTTTCACAACGATGAATGCCACAATAGTTGGCAAGAGACCACGTGGAGGGCCAAAAACCAGATGGATAGACAGGATCAACAAAGATGCGAAAGAGCTGCATGCAGCAAACTGGAAAGCAGTGGTCCAAGATAGGCAGAGGTGGAGAAGGCTGGTTCAGACGGCCAAAGATCTACAAGGTCTGTAGAGCCAACCGAAAAAAAAAAAAAAAAAAAAAAAAATATATATATATATATATATATATATATATATATATATATATTTTTTTTTTTTTTTTTATATATATATATATATATATATATATATATATAATTTTTATATAATTAAAGTAAATTATATTCTGCATATTATATTTATTAATTATACGTAACAAAAAAAATGGAAAATTCAAATAAAAACCATATTGAAATTTTATTTCTTGCTTCGATCAAATTATTAAATTCATTATTTTACACTTTTTTAAATGTATTTTTTTATTAGCAATCTATGTTTAATTTAATTTAAAATAAATTTAACTTAAATTAAACTACAGTTTAACCTTAATTTTTATTTTAAATGTGACTAAGGAAAAAGTAATGGGTGTATTTCATATGGTGTGTGTATCCCCATTCAGTAATTCTGTCCAATGATTGTAATGAATTTAAGGCATTTTTGTAGTGTTTTACTTTTAATTAGAGAAAACTCTGGTTTCCTGGAACTTCCATGTAGTCCGGAAGTTGATTTCTACTGGTTTGAATGTAGTCATGGAATGCTACTTTTAGTGGCCAGTTCCCAATTTATCCCATCCCTTCGTAATTAAAGCCTCCCTCTGTTTCACAATGCTTTAAAGTCTGATTTACGCATATAAAATTAACTAAATCAAATGCTGTGTTATCAAGTTATCGTTTTTAATTTTTAATAATATCATTGTATTTGTCATTAGCTAACTCTACATCTATTTGTAATATAATATTTGAACTAAATTTACCTACGACAGCATACCTGCTATTTTTCTGCCTCTCTTTCTCCTCTATATTCCCTCTGGAGAGATGCCATGTATTTATATAGCATTGTACATACCTTAGCATATTGCATATATATTTATTATTTTACATTTTTTGGTACCTGAAGGACTTTGTTCTTTTAATAAACATTTATTGTTTACCATATTACTTTTTTCAAGATATCTCTATTGTTAATAAGAATGTTGAAATTTATATGCACCAATTCATATTTAGTATATAACATTTATATGTATCATAAATTTATACCTTGTTATGCTTGAGAATTGATATTAATTGATTGAATCAATATTAACTGATCTCTAAACGATTTCTCTTTTATCTCTCTACCTTAAATTTGACTGTTCAATAAGCTGAGATTGAAATGTTAATCCCATGTTTCATAAACAAAAAAACATTTGACATAAAAAAAAAAAAATAGAAGGCCTTCTCTCTTAGAACATCGGATAACACGGTAAGTATCCGTTATCATTTTCGATCATTAAATAATTTTTAATTGTCCGATATTCGGCAGTGAAACCTTCTGGTTCTATTCATCTCACATTCACACACTATAAGGAATAGTACTATCTCTAATTAGGGATTGATCCTTCTATACCATCATACGAATGTCAACTGACTACTATCTCTATTATTGTTTTCCATTTATCATGGTGATATTGTTAGAAAAATGTTCCAGAATGCGACAGTGGCGACATTTGGCTATGAAACAGTCGGAAAATTTGACTAAAATGAGAAAAAAGAGCTGGAAAAACTAACTATGATGTGAACCACGCGAATCCCCAGAAATAATGAAGGACTAGTTTTTATTTCCTTGTACGAAGTAAAGGAAGTATTGTAATCGCGAAAATTTTCGGTTTTCAGATTTAAACGTAAATATCCATTTTGACCATCCCTGAATCCATTTTGACTAATTTCGTCGTGGTATCTGTACGTTAAAATTTTGTATTTAGTATTGTTGAAAAATCTAGTTGTGAACCACCATTTTTAGTCACTGTTTGGTCACCGGAAGTGATACTTTACTTGTAGGTCATAATTGATTTCCATCAAAATTATATTAAAATACTATGCAAAACTTCTCAAATTTATTTATGACTTATATATTAATTTATATAATATAATAAATTTTTGGTTAACATTGGCAGACCAGAAGTGGTACTTTACTTGAAGATCATATTAGACTTTCATAAAAAATTATGTTAAAATAAAATTTAAAATATCTCAAATTTGGTAAATAGGACTTTTATATCGATGTGAATGCATTTGCTAGATTTTTGTTAAAATTGGTGAGCCGAAAAGGGTACTTTACTTGAATAAACTTATATAAAAAATTATATTAAAATTAAATACAGAAATCATATTTTTCGGTAATAAAGGTTGGTTTCCAATACAATTAAAAATTTTTATTAGTTGTTTCAAGTGTTAAAATTATATGTAAAATACTGGATTCCTCCCCATTTGTGAGATCAACAAGTCTGCAGCAGGAGAATAAGATATTAGTTAAGTGGGTTTTACCGCTTAAAATGTCAAAATTGTCAATTTCCAATGCTTTATCTAGTGATATTGACAGTTTCAATATCGTCACGGAACACGAACAAACTCTTAGGCACTTGTTACCTACTGAAAGAAAACGACACATAAAACGGAACGAGACCTCCAGAAACAAGAGTATGTCTGTGTGTGTCAATAAATGCATGTCGCAACGCCGAGTGTCGTTTTTGAGATACTGCAATCTTCGGAAACTAGTAACCAAATTGTGGATCACTTTTTGAGCCACTGATTTATAGTTTAATAGGCGTACAAGGAAGTCATGTGTTGTCCACATCAGATATTTCCGTTTCATATTGGGAAGAAGAAACTCCCATTCAAGTTCAGAATAAGTGAATACGAAAGTAAATTATCTACAAATGTTTTTTATCTCGGTATTACTACTGACAGGCATTTGAAATTTTCGAATACGGAAAAAAAATAGTAAGTAGTAAAACTTAAAACATAGCGGCTAAATCATTTATTATCTGCCTCAAACCTATCATCGCGTTTCTAGATGCTAAAATATAGAACCATAATACGTCCGAACTTAATAGGTCGTCGCTATATAATTAAAGTGATCTCAATATTATTACTCATTGCTGAATCAACAGAAAAGTGTTTACAATCATATCAAAATGGATTATTAAGAAAGATAGTAAAAGGAACATCAATACACAAAGTTATAACTCAAAGCTCTACAAGGAATTAGTACTGCCAAGAGTCATGGATTTCCTACCCGAGAGGATTAAAGAATTGTTCGAATCCGTGAACACTTCATTCAGCCGACTTACACCTTCAGAAGTAACTTTAAAACTCAAATTAAATTAAATGACCCCTCTATGATTGAGAGTTGAATTGCATCACACTTTCTGATATTATTTAATTGACACAAATGCCCTTAGAGGTCCTTATCATAAAAGGTAGCGCCATGGAAAGCTCTCTTAAGTTAAAAGTAAATTTCATTCCACGATCCGGTTTTATTCCCTATTAATTCGGAAAGCTTAAAGCCGTCACTCCTGAAACAGAGAGTTCTCCGTTACAAGCCGGATCTGAAAGGAGTCAGTGTTAGGAAAGGAGCTCTGATTTAAATAGTAGCCAAGACTTAATAGGATTTCTGCGCTGAGTTAATAGGAAACCATCTCCCCTCTTTACGGATATTACTGGGACTCATCTTCCGATCTGCCAGAACACTTCGACCATCTTTGGTCAGGATTTATTGTAATGTCTTTGCCATAAGGATGTTTTTAAATCGTTTTGTTTACAGTTTTCATCGTATACACACACACATACATATATATATATATATATATATATATATATATATATATATATATATATATATATATATATATATATATATATATATATATATATATATATATATCGACTATTTCCGCAAGACTTTATTGAGCCTATGGTTATTTAATGCAGATCACAATTCTTTCATTTAATATGATAATTTTATTGCAATTTATACGTAATTGCGACATAAATTTTATTGAAATTTTTATTGACTTTTAACAAAATCATTTCAAATCAGTTTTTTTTATTTCTGGCGCTATATTTTTGCATGAAGTGAATACTTTTATTTGAGTTTTAGACACTGCCCAATTTTGACATTTATTTTATTTTTTTAAATAAGTATTTATTTATTTATAGATATCATATCCGGGAAGAGGTGTAGGCGCTTTGCTGTCATGCAACCAGAGCTCTATGAAGAAATATTGTTAAACTCTATAATCCGTTAAACAATCTTTTTTTCATGATAAGTACTTTGAAGAGAATATCTTACTCTCAGAAAGTGCAAACATATTTAAAATACTGAAATATAATGTCTGATTAGTCATATTTAGCATTGCAGTTTCAAATAGAATATATTCTGGATAAAAAATATTTTTTCCCTCTAGATTTGATTTGTGCCCCTATATGGGCACACTATGGGCACACTAAGGGCCACACTATATGCAAAATGCAACAAAACAAAAAAAACGTTGTTGTTATACTACGATTCAATATAATTCTGTGGTATTTGGGTAAAGAGGTATAAGTCATTTTTTTATGACAATGGGTTTATATTATATTTTGTTCTTTCTATTGAAACTTACCTTTGATAAAAAGGATATAAGTTAATGGAACAGTATCCACATTCCTCGGAACGCTTCTCGGAAATGCTGAATGTTGGACTGAAGGAAGGGATTGCTGAGGATGAGGAGGAGTGTCAAGTATGGCAACCACAACCGTTGATTGATGAACCTGACAGAGAGGATATTGAGTTTGCCTTCATGGATATGAAGAATTGTGTGAGGAAAGGATAGTCGGATAGACAGGATAGGATAGTAGCAGAATTAATTAAAGGCTGAAGCAGTAATATGAAGGCTCTAATACATGAATTGATCTGTGCCAAATGGAGAAAGAAAAAGATGCCGGACGATTGGAAGGTCGGATTAATATGCCGTATTCTTAAAAAAAGCAGTAGGATCAGTGCACAAATTATAGAGGAATAATCTTACTGGGAGTTCAGTATAAACTATTTTCTAGTTTAATTTTGAAAATGCTGCGAAAATGCCGAGGAAATTTTGGATGGCCTCCAATGTAGTTTTGGAGCTAGCAGACGTTCCACGGATCAAATTTTTGTAGTAAGACAAATAATGGAAAAATGCTGCGAATATTATATTGATCTGCACTTATTATTCGTTGACTACAAGCAGGCATTTGATAGCATCAAGAGTTGTTAAAAGAACTAATGAAAATACAACATAAATTAATTAATTTAATACGCATAACTATGGAAAATGCATCATTCAAAGTTGTTATAGGAAATAAAGTAGGTGGATCATTTAAAGTGCAATCGGGAATTCGACAAGGGAACGCCTTGTCCTCAACGCTATTCAACATAGTTCCGCATGCTGCTGTGAAAAATGCAGTTAAAAGAGTTACTATTGTTGATAAGACGTGGAAATTTGTGCGTATGCTGATTTGTGATTGCTGCCAGAAGTGAAAAGGCACTTAAAAGGCCTTTGAAGTAATACACGAAAATGCCAAAAAAGTAGGTCTTGTGGTCAACGAAAACAAAACAAAATATCTTTAAATTAACCCCGGCAGTAAGAAGATGATCCTGCAGCGACATTAAAATAAGGAAAATGTACCCACATTTGTGTATCTTGGTTCTGCCTTAAATAATGAAAATTTAGTTAGCCAAGAAATTAACAACAGAATATTGGCTGGCAATAGATCCTACAATGCGAGTCTAAAACTTCTCAAATCTCAGTTGTCATGAAAAGCTACAAAATTAAAGGTATATAAAACTCTTATTAGACCAGTAGTCACCTATGGAGCGGAAACTTGGTGTTTGTCACAAGAGGATTTTCGTAAACTAAAAGTATTAAAAAGAAAGAGAATAAGAAGGGTTTACGGTGCTACAAAAGTTAATGGGGAACGGAAAATTAAGAGTAACAGAGAAATCGACACTATGTTTGAGAATAATAACATTATTAACTGTACCAAGGCAAGTTGGATGAGATCGGTAGGACACCTGGTCAGAATGGAGGATGAAAGGGAACAGAAGAAAATACTAGAAGCGCACAGCGGAAAGAGGAAAAGGAGAAGACCGAGAAGCAGGTGGAAGGATGAAGTGGAGAGAGACACGTGGAAGCTAGTAGTCCGCAATTGGAAGATGGAAGCACAAGACAGAGATGTAGAGAAGAATAACTCAGTCCTGCTGGGCTGTAGCGCCGAGGAGTTAGTTTTCCACATTCCATATAAACACTATTTTATCAACTTTGTTTCCTTTTTATCAAAGGTAAAATTCATCAGAAAGAACAAAATATAACATAAACCAATCCAATTGTAGCAAAAAAAGACTTATACCTCTTTACCCAAACACCACATAATCAACCCACGAGTCTTAATTAATGAGTTATTTGTTTATCCATCTTTTACATAATTTTTCCGATTCTTTCAGTAACGTTTGGCGTTATTGGATATGAAATATGGAATTCATTGTTCAACTAGAGTTCATAGTTGCACTTGCGCATTATACCAATGACATATGCAAATTTTAATTTATTTAATATCATACGCATACCTACATGCAATGAAAAATAAAAGTTTCAATATAAATATAAATTCGCATTTGAGGCTTTTATTATGGATACTTTAACAATTATTCACGCAATATAAATTGGTAAATCGGCAACAAAAACACAGAGTGATCGCGATTACCTTTATTAGTTTAAATAAAATTATATTTCCTTTTTTTTTCTTATAATTTAACTTCTATTGTTTTACATAACAGAATTTGTTGTGTATATTTGCATGCATGTATGTATGTGTGTGTGTTTATATTATAATGTACGTCATCAGGAATCTTTCAAACATATACATTTGATTTTTTTTATATTTATTTCATTTTTATATACAGTGTAATTTCTTAATGCATAAACATTAAAACATAATTTTCTTTTATTTATTTTTTTATTATTCCTGTTATTTGTAAATCATTAATGAATATGAAATTATGTTATATGTTGAGAGCTCTCTCGAATGTCAAATATATATATATATATATATATATATATATATATATATATATATATATATATATATATATATATATATATTTTGAGAGAGCTTATATATATGACTCTAAATAAAATTGACTGTTAATCAGATAATTTCTGTGGTATCGATCAAGCTATTCATTTTTATATTCTTTCATTTAGTTATAACAGTATATTTAGGTATGTACTATATACCTTTAGTAGTCTTATTTATATTTGGTCGTTTTTAACCTTAAAATAATTTAATAGTGGTTCGTTAGCTGACTAAGTCTTTGACCTTAAATTAGTGGTTGATATTGAATTATTCCGACTTCTTTTGGGTCAAGTTACTTTCAAAAGGGTCCGTTTAACCCCTATAAAGATAAAAGGGATTTTGATTAGATTATTTACCTCAGATAGGAGCAGTTGAATTTAGAGCGTTTGGTGCTCCAATTTTGTTCAAATTTCAAAGCCATTCCTAGAAACTCTTCTAGTAGCTAATAATATTTCTTAATAAAATTATTTTTATCTGCATTATTAAATATAGAAGTACTATATTCATAACTATGGCATTAAGTTATTGCTAGCTAAATCATAAACTTACGCATAAATAATGATAAACATTATTTATCAGTATATATTACTGTTCTCAAAAATGAAACATCTTTATATTATAATATTTTCTTATGATTTTATTAGTATTCTTATTTTTCTGGCTTATGCATTGTATTCCAATTCTATTATTCCACTTTAGTGAAGTCAAATGCCTTAATTTAGAAAGGAGATAAAGGTGTAACTATTCAGTAACCTATTAGTTAATTATCATTATTATACATCACGTTATTTACATAATGATATATATATATATATATATATATATATATATATATATATATATATATATATATATATAAATCGAATTATGATGTCGTGTACAAGACCAAACTACCATATTTTGTTCTGAATCCGTTAATCATTTTTTACTGTTAGAAATTCTAGAGAAATTTACTTAATCTACGAATTATTCAGCAGAAATGTTAGTGTTAGTACTGTTAACTAATAAATTTAGTAAAATAGTTGAGTGAGTCAAAAGGAAATTTATTTAATGCTTGAGTATCCGTTAATGATGCCTCAATACACCCGATTTGGAATAACCGCGGTAAAATATAGTTTACAGTTAGTATTTTTCTAATTGGTGTTTTCTCAGTTTATCGGTAGGAATTATCTTCGTATTTTTCAGTCCAAGGTTGACATTGCTTTTAAAGCTAATATTTTGATCGCTGTGTTGCGTGAGTTGAAAAATCTTATAAAGAGAAGGGAAAATTATTTGACTGAAAGTTGACATGCGAGGTGACTAAGTTCGTTGGGAATGATCAATACTAATTGATTATTAAATGACCAAAGTAGGAGGTGTGTGCATTTGCAATCCTTACTAGGACAAGGCCTCATATGTACAGATATAAGCTATATAGAATATAAAGGAATAAAGAATATATTTTTCGAATTAAAAAAAAAAAGGAAGAAAAAAGGGGATGATGTCTGAGGGGTACATGAAGTAGTATATACAACCCTCCTAATCCATATATAAATACAATTTTATAATCTATTAAAAAATAATTAGAATCTTATGAAGTATATGAATAAGGACTTGCTGCTTATTTAGAATTTAGTTAAATCAGTAGCTTATTGTAAAGATTTTTGTAAATCGAGATTAAGAGAAAATGGCGAAATATTGTTCCTCTAAGCTAAACTCGAAATTTCAAAAATTTAACTAAATTTAAAAATCCTCCCCCCCTCCAAAAAAATATAGAGGCAGCTTCCTTCTATACGAATCAATATTGGCATCGTTATTGGGTATCTTTACACTATACATGAACTATATAATTTTTATCTGATTAAACAAAACCAATACTTATCTATGATTTAGGATTTTATTTCGTCCACCAATAAATGAGTTTTGTGGAGGGACGGATTTCGGACACCGTACCGTATATAAAGTATCTATAGGAACATCATTCATCAGAAAATTCTTTAAAATGCACAGAGTTTCTACGTTGCATTCATTATCGAATGTGGACCACACTGTTTACGTAAAACATAAAAATATGGATAACTATAGCAGTTATAACTCACGGTGACCACGGAACCTTTATGGTAATGATGCTATGTTCACTCTAAACCTTGAGGGATAGATGGTTGCATGGCTGCCGAATGATATTTTTCATTCGAACCGCATAATTTGAAATATGAAAGGATAAATATAAGCTGTGTAAACCCTGACGTAGCTGATATCCAAACAACATAATTGGTAATTACATGGTCATGAGGGAGTGATACTGACCTGGCAATAATGGAATAAATAATGAATTTGTAACCTGCAAAATTAGTAGCGTCGGTTCTCCATTAATCCAGTGTATTGTGGGGACAAAGATCACAGTCATATTGAAAACCGATAGATGTGTAACAATTCGAAACCCCCCATGTTTGCTTGTACGTATAAACAATTCAGTTCAGCTTTTGTTTGTATAATTAGGTTTATATTAGAATTCAAACAGTCTCTCATCGAATATGTTCCTGACAATTTATGCCGATAGATCTTTAGAAATTATTGACTAGGTATTACTGTTTTGTTATTATGATATTCGGAAAATTATAAAAAAAATATTTTTTCTTGTACAATAACGTTAGTTTCTTGTTCATATAGAAATATAAATTTTCCTTGCAGGTTCTTATCTATTTCAAAGTCGAAAGTATAGTTTGGTTTTTACAAACAAAAGTACAAGTACGGTTGTTAACTTTAATATCGGATGCGGTTTCATGTCCAAAAACCTCTTTCTATTTTCGTCTTAAAGAAAGAAAGAAAAGTAAACTTTATTCTGGGACAAATAGTCTCCTAAGAATTAGAAAAATGAACTATTACAATTTCTTTTGTCTGGCATAAAATGAAGATTAAATAAAGTATAAAGCGTTACTAACTAAATTGTTTGTAACTAAACGTTGAATTAACACATTGATACAATATGCTTACTAATTTGCTTTTTTTTTATGCAATATACATAACGATATTTAAAAAAAAATGGATAACACTAATTAAACAGGAGCATTAACTTACATGTATTCGGAAGATTAATAAAACAAGTCAAGGAGAGGGATAAATAGTTTATGTTTAAATGCAGTGGTTTAAGGATCTGGGTAAGGAGTTCCAGAACTGAGAAGCACGCATAATAAAGGACTTTTCAAAGAAAGCAGTTCTACTCTTTCTACTATAAGGGATATACAGGTTTGTGGGCTGAGATCTCGTGTTTAAGGAGTGGACGGAAGAACAAGGAGTGAATATCAAGAATATAAGGAGGCTTTTTGGTTTTAAAGGATCGGTAAAGGTACACGCCCAGGAAATATTGTCTTCGGAAACAGGAAGAAGCCACTTCAACTCGACAAATATCGAGACGTGGGAGTGCCTGGAGCCTCATAAGATAAATCTAATGAAACAATTCATTAGTCTTCTCAATATCTTCTCATGCCCACCGTATACAAGGCAGGCGTAGTCGAAGTGGGGAAAGATAAGAGAGGATACAAGGAGTTGGCGGGTTTTGAAAGGTATGGAATCAAGGAATCTTAGGAATTGTTTGAGGATTGAAATGGATTTTCGGGTAATCTGAGAAATATGGTTGTTCCATGATAGGTTTTGATCGAAGATAGTTAGTGTCTACAAATGTTGAAAAAGCAACTTCAAATAGATATGAATATTACACGTACGCAATAAAGTTTTTTATTATTTTTTATGTTCAAAATCTAGTGCAGAGCCTACCCTCACTAAACTCTTCCCGTACCCCTGGGGTTTCGCTTACTACATTTGGGGATACACTGATATATACTACACCGTTGGAAAGCTAATAAATTAAAATAAAAATATTTAACATATTAAATCGTTGAAGGTAGTGAGTGACAAAAAAAGCATATACCTAAGTTATTTTTTTGTTGATAATTTCTACTTTTGTATTGCATAATGTAAACTAAATGAAATATCGATCAAAAATACATGACAAATTTTAAAATTTCATTGACACTACTTCATTAGAAATTAATTTCTGTTCAAATTAGGGTGGTTAGTGAAAGTTTTGTGATGCGTGCATTGTACCAGATTTTTTTTTATAACCTTAATTGTTTTGCTGTTAATATCAATGTTTCATATAGCGGTTCTTGTTTTCCAAAATAACAGAATTTTTATTTACAAATTTATATTTACTTGCAATTAATTAGTATATAGAGATTATTATTAGCCTTTTTTTTTTTTTTTTTTTGGAGTTTTACATCCTATTGACAACTCCTATTGAGGCAATCAAGATAAAAAAAATAAAAAAATAGTGCCTGATCTTCAAACATACACAATAACTGATAGCCATGACCAGCAAAACGAACCAAAATGTTTTAAAGAAATCGAATCTTGGCAATCCTTAAGAGGAAAGCAGGTATCTAAGCAAGAGCTTCCTTATGTGTTAACTGTAAGGCCCAAATCCTAAGCCGATTGTCGGGTAAGCAAAGAGCGTTCGAGCCTCTATCACTACTTTGGTCCTGAAACGGAAAGCCTGAGATGGCTCAGAAAGCCTCTGTACTTAATGGTACATTAAGGAATTAAGAAGAGTAGCTCTAGGATCCAGAAGTGTGAATTTTATAATGACTGAAACCGATGAAGAAGAAATTAACAAAGTTATCATAAATTCTTAGGACAATTTGTTAAGATTGCTCCATTATAAATGTAATAAGACTGCAAAATATTTCCCAAGTCTCATTTATTGCTGGATAATAATGTTAAAATATCGGGAGTGGTGAAAAAAAAAGTACACATAATAAATACCCTTTTTTGGCCACCTATTGATCCCTGAATGCTTAGATGTAGTAATGATTCTTCTACCTCTATGCAGGAGTGGAAAATGCTTAAATTAAGGTACTGAGGTTCCATTTGGACGAAATAGGATTAAAACCAAATTGAAGCGTGGTTTCGGAAAACATCAGCCAATCTTGAGATGGTCATATTTAAACCATTTACGAATAACGTTTAGATGATAGTAAAATAACGTTGAGCCTCAAAATAATTTAATTTTTTGGGCAGATAAATGCGTGTTGTTTATCAGCGTAGTTTATAAAACAGACATGAGCGCCAAAAAGTCGAAATTTAGGTTTAAATTTTTTATAGGACGTATAAACCACCAATATCGATTCCCGCTCATGATAAATCAAAAAACAAATGGGAAATGGTCTAAAATTCAACTTTAGTAAGCATCAAATCCAGACGACTCTCAGTTGTCACTCTTGCCTTGACCAATGATAGAAACGTTAACATTATAATGCAATTATAAAAGTTTTGCCACCTCAATTGTTCCTATTGTACACAATAAATGATAAAATAAAAAAAAAAAAAAACATATTTTTACTTGGGGAAAAATGTTTTTTGTGTTTGATATAAATTTTTCTTAAAGGTGTTTAAGCATTTTTCAAAAAATGACGTCGATATACGTTAATTTTTGTTTGAATATGTATTAAATATTAATTAATTATAAGAATCATAGTATTTAAAAGTGACTAAAATTGTAGTTTCCTAGGCCCATCATTTAAACAGTGATTATAAGAAATAAGCTATCTTCTAAATCATTGATATGGTTATCATATCATTGATATGATAATTGTTATTAAAAATGAAAAAATAAATCACAGTGTCCAGCAACAGCCTCAACAGGGTTCAGTACGGCTTCTTAAGGTGCGCCTTCCATTTTCCGTCTTTATGATTCTTTGTCTTTTTCTTTTTCCTTCTTCTTGCTTTTTTTCTTTTTTGTTCCTTTTTCTCACCTTTCGTTCTTTTTGTTAGACCTCAGAGACCCTGAAAGAGATCTGAAGACATTGTTGGAGGTAGACCTCCTAGGCTATTAACATAATTTGAATTCGCCAAGAATAGGGATGGAATATAATTATTTTTTCTCTGCTGTAGCATATATCCATTTTCTTTTGTATTAGTCTTTGAGCATCTTAAGCAAAGTTTACAACATTGCCAGTTTAATCTTTTTCTAAGAGTATTGCTATATATTAATTTTAGATCTTATTGTTACATTATTATGAAAATTTCAATGCTCTTAAAATAAAATAATGTAGTCGTTAAACATTATAGTGGTCTAATTTCTCTTCAGCCTGGTCCCGTTATATGCCTGGGTATCATCAATTATCAATTATGCATCTTTTTGTTATTTTGTTCCGAAAATTCGTATATATATATATATATATATATATATATATATATATATATATATATATATATATATATATATACGTATACATTGTGATGAGAAATAATCGAAAAAAATGAAAAAGGTTATTGTTGTGTAATTTATGGAAAAAATACACAATAATAATAGGTTAATAGAAATAAGATTCGTATAAATAAGGAGCTTTGTTGTAGTCAAAATAAGTAAATAAATTAAATGCATTCATCAGCACATAATAAAAACAAATTGGAAAATTAAAAATGCCATAAAAAATGTTGTTACTTTTATCAAACATTTTTCCTCGTTTCATTCTGTACATATTATAACCGAGTGCATTTGGCATGTAGAATTATTGCACACTGAACCATTGTCACATATTACTGGACAATGGTTCCATCGTTTCCTCTGAGCATAGTTTGTTGTAATGCAGAGCTTGTTGAGCAAGGCTGTTCTAATGACGACTACTTTTTGTATGTTGGTGGATTGCTGAGAATCCGTATCTTCTTAATACAGTGTTATCCTTTTCCCACTAATTATTAAATATCTCTTTGACAGTTCTTTAAAAAAGTGTCCTTCCTTCTCACCGCATCCAGGTCGGATATGTTTCTAAAAAACTTCATAGCTTATAAGCAGAAACATTAAAAGTGATAGAATATTACTAAAGCTCTCTATCAATCAACATTGTTGTAGCTACGAAGTTGGTCCAATTACAATTACTTTTGTTGTATTATAATCCGTGATGATTTTGGGTTTCTTTTTGACATCTACGTCTTTATTTGGCTATCACAATTCGTAGTGTCAAAATAACGCTTCTAGCCGTTATACTAATTATACTACTAGACGTTACTAGCCGCGTCGGGTGGAAATCCACAAACTTAAATAAATGGTAATATAACTTTAATTAATTAACTTACATCCGGCTGTTCTTGTCTGATAGCTAATTCTAAACCCCTGCCAACAATAGAAAGACAAACAGGTAGAGGGATGATGAAAGGGATCTTCCGTCGAAAGTTGTCAGATAATTCAAATTTCATATTATAACTAAAAGTTATATATATATATATATATATATATATATATATATATATATATATATATATATATATATAGAGAGAGAGAGAGAGAGAGAAACACTTTATTATATAAGGGGTGCAGTCTAATAGTATTGTATAAAGTGTTTCTCTATTTCTCATATGATATATATATATATATATATATATATATATATATATATATATATATATATATATATATATATATATATATATAGTGTTTGTCATTGCTTAATATTCGCAGTCTGAGTGAACTATATCTCAAAATTAATTAATACAAAATTAAACGATACTAAGAGGGTTAGAAGTTAATTTGCTCATATTAAATTTAATTATAATCATAATTTAGAAAAAAAATTTTCCTTATGGGGTTTTCTACTATCGTGACATTTTCATGCTACATTTAATTTTTTGTCGGAGTTTGAGTTTTGAATTTGATATTCTAAGCGCACACAGTTATTAAAAAGCTTTTTTACATAATCCTACGATTTCTCTCACAGAATGTAAGCTCGCTTATTATGGAGATTTGGTGCGTCCTATTAAGCCGGACTGACCTTAGCCGGTAACGAAGCAGGTCTGTGGGCGTTGGTGCGGTCCCTTGTGATCACACGTCACCATCTCCTCTGACACTCCAAACACGGACCTATATGCCCTTTACTGTTGTACGTTCCTGCTCTAGCTGGAGGATTCCATATGAAATATATAGTTGTGCATTTGATATTATTCTGATTGAGAAGTAAACAAAATTTATTTATTTATTTTCAGGAGAAAATTATATAGTTTATTAATTGTATCATCAGTAATTTGCGAAACATTTCATTTTATTATAAATACGTTCAAAAACAAATTTACTATTTTTCATTTCATTATTCATTTTACTATTTTTTTACTTCCTGCTACGCATTAAAGGAAGTATTGTAATCGCGAAAACTTTGGGTTTTCAGATTACAACTGAAATATCCATTTTGACCACCCCTGAATCCATTTTGACAAGTTTCGTCGTGACGTCTGTACGTACGTTCGTTCGTTCGTACATATCTAGCGTAACTCAAAAACGGTTAGTCGTAGAGAGTTAAAATTTTGTAGTTAGGATTACTGTAAAATCTAGTCGTGAACCTCCCTTTTGGTCACTGTAGGATTACCGGAAGTCATTACTTGAAGGTAATAAAAAATTATATCAAAATATTATATAAAACATCTCAAATTGGTAAATTATACTTTTAAATCAATATAAGTAATATTTTGGTTGAAATTGAAGAGCCGAAATGGATACTTTCCTTGAAGGCCATAATAAACTTAAACCAAAAGGTATATCGACATTTAATACAGAGATCATATGTTTTAGTGATAAAGGTTATAAACGCAATTTTTTTTTCACTCTAATTAAACAATTTTATTACTTGTTTTTTGTGTTGAAATTTAGTATAAGAGTAATTGTTTTCCTCCCCATTTGTGAGCTGAACAAGTCTGCAGCAGGAGAATAACAAATAAGTTGAGCTGGTTCTTCCACCTAAAATGTTGAAACCGTCGATTTCCAATGCTTTCTATAGTGACATAGACAGAAAATGACATATAATTACGGAAAAAGACCTTCATAAACAAGAGCAAACATCACAAACAATGTGTGTCTGTATGTGTACGTCGCAAAGCCGGGTGTTGTTTTTGAGATACTGCTATCTTCGGAAACTAGTAAGCAAATTAAGAGCCACTTTTTGAGCCGCCGATTTATAGTTTAACAAGCGTACAAGGAAGTCATCGGGTGTCCATATCAGATATTTTTCATTTGCTCCAGTACCAACATCAGCGCCTGAATCAATACCACAAAATAAACAATCTTCAGATATGGATCGAGAAATCACCCTGCTGCCACCTTCAGCTGATAATTATGTCCCACCAAACCTATTCCAGTCACTAAACGGTCTGAATTCCCTCATTCAGCCCCTTTTCAGCATCCTCCAACAGCTTTGTAGGTGACTCAGGGCATGAGTCCCCCAAATAGCTCCCAATCAGCTGACTGCAGGCTCTTTGTTCTTCTTTCCGTGGAATACAAACGGTGTGACTCATAGAACTGGTTTTATATCTTGGCGAAAAACGTAAAAACATTGTACTGATAGCGAAGACTGACCTTATACCACGATATAAATTTCGAATTTCTTGTAATATAACGCACAGAACAAATCACCCGAAACAAACAGACCATGGCAGCAATGCTATACTAATGAAGCCATCACTAAAAGATAACCTCTTACATTTGTCCCCTACCCCTGACATCCACACCATAAGATATAACTGTGCTTACGAAACATTTCATAATAACCATAGCTTCAGTGATTTGCCCTCCGGGATACGTACTAACATCTTCGATGTTTTGCAATTGTTTTCAAAGCCTGGGGCGTTGGGGCGTCAAAGGCTTCATAGTAGGCTGTGACTTTGACTTAAAATCACCAATGTTGGAGTTCTCGTCTATGCACACCAAGAGGAAGAAATCTAAGGACTGCTATCCACGATCTATTTAAGGGCTGATATAGGATATATATCATCCGATACACCGACCTGCAGGCCTGCTTCGCAACAGAAAACTCCAGACCTACTCAACTTTGTTATTACCAAAGGACTAAGAAGCATACCTCACACCATCAATACGAGCTCTGATCATTTCCTTGTACATTTGGTTATCCTAAACGAGTCCAGCAATCAGTAGCGTAGCCAGGATTTCATTCCGTGAGAGAAGAGGGGAGAGGTCCTATCTAAGGATCTACTTTACAGAAACCCACCCCAACCGCGGGTGTAAGGGGTCCCTCTCTATATATAAATATTTAAATACATAATATTTTATACTCTAAATATATAATATTTTCCATACCTTGGTGTACAATTTATAAAATAACGTTAAACTTGGTTTATACAATTTTTTTTTTTATAGATAAGAATAAGTAAAAGCATTTAATAATTTCGGAAGGGGAAGGGAGGGTCCGGATCCTCTGGCTACACCATTGCCAGTAATGTACAAAGGACACCAAAGCACATTATAGGCAGAATGGATTGGGATTCTTACTATGAACTTCTTGACACAAAACTTTTAATCCCAGGTTCTATTAAAACTCAAGATGAATTAGAGGAGGCAGTAGACAAATTTACCGAAAGGGTCCGAAAGAAGTTTTGTCTTTCGGACAAAAACTCTTTACCAATGCCAGAAATAGCAGACCACAGAGAATATAGACAGAATATAAGGGACTTGATCACATCAAAGAGAAGATGCCGTAAGGTATGGCAGACGAACACTTCCCTTCGACTGACGAAATTTTAATGGACTGAATAATGAACTTTGGCGATAAATCTATGATGATTACTTAAACAGCCTATCGACTGACGCTGGAATTATAACAAGAAGTTGTTAAAACATCGAGAGTTGTCAGTATCCCACCGAAAACAAGACGATTCATGGACAATATAATAAGATAGGAAAAATGCACATCTCACTACTTGCATTCGCCGATGACATTGTCATTTTCTCAGAGGATGACAGGAATCTTCAGTACAACGTCAATAGAAAGAAGAATTGCTGAAGATCAATATGGTAACAAGCCCTGCGTAAAGGAAAGGCGATGAGGGTTGAATATGATAATAATAATAATCATAAACATGCATGGTAAAAGTAACAACAGAGTAATTGTTGTTATGTACTATGCTTAAAGCGACCATGTTATTAATAAATAATATTAATGCATCGTTAATATTATATATAAACTATCAGGGGTGTAACTAGACATTTAGGAGTCCCGGAGTAAAAACACAAATCGGGCACCGTCGATAATTAATGAAACATATGTTTCTGGATTTTCTTCTCCCATGTTTCATTTATTTGCACCCGATAAAACAATCAGATATTTCATTTATGCATTCATTTCTCTGTAAAATTAAATTATCAACTGTCCGAAAAAGATATTTTACATTTTTGACTACATATAGCCGAAATAACTATGAATATAGTTACATTTTTAAATTGTAATAAGTCCAATCTTGTACCTAATAAGGCCATAAAACTTATAAGGATAATGAAACAAACAGAAATTTAAGATTTATTTTATGTAACTCCTTTAATTCTATAAATTTATAGAGACAATGTAAAAATGTGTTGCTTATGATTAATTGATTATACGAACTTGCAGAGCTGTCTAATTATTAAACTTCAGACATTGCTAAACCTTTAAGGCTATATTAGACTACTTAGATGATTTTTCTATGAAAAAATATCAGTGAGCTTAAAAAAATCAATTTCTTAACTCGTTCACTTTTAATTGAAAGCACTCTTAAACCTGCTCGTCGTTCCTGACTCATCGTTGATCTCATTTTTAACTTTTAATTAATTTCCATTTTGAAAAAAAAGCGCTCTGCTTTTGACAAATGAGCGAAATATCACGAAATATCAAAATAAAATATTACTTCATTTTGTACCTCCCCTCCTTTCTAGGGTCCCCCTTATTTCGTGGGGCATTGTCCAGGTTGCTCCGGCCTATTTACGCCCCTGTCATACGGTATGTTTTTGATATACAACTATTTATACTTTAAATCACGAAATATTAAAATTTTGCTCGGACACTTTGTTGTTTGTCGACGATATCAAAATACCATTGTAGATGGTCAAAAAATAAATAAATAAAAAAAATCCTCAAACCAAAGTGAATTGAGAAAACTTAATATCATTAGACTTATATAAGTTGAAAACTAAAAGTATTTCGTACAATATTTTGGACTTTTATTTTAACCTATCATGAAGGGCTTGGATCTGAGAAATCGATAATTTTTATTTCAGCCTATCGTGGAGAGATTTAGTGAGTTTGAAAGTTCATTAGAGAATTCTTCTGTAAACTCAATTAGTCAGAAATTTTTCCTATCATAGCTTTTAGTAACCATTCTATTAATTTACCAACTCCGATGATATATTGGCTTGGTATTGAGTGCTTTATCAATATTGTTTAATACATTTTTTTTTTACATTAATAATTATTTTTTTTCTTTTGCATATTCAAAGTAAACCTGTTTTAATTAAGTGCACAATCATCTCAAAATTTTCAAGTGTGAAAAGAATCATCAGAAAAAAAAAATCGTTCAAATATAATTGTTTAAGACATAATAACATATTTCAATACAAACGACGTTTTGTTTATCTTTTCCATTAAATAAAATTATGCCAGAACACCATACAATTTTTAGTTTGAGGAATTTTTTTTGTCCACAATAAATTCAAAATGTTTGTTTGCAAACCAAAATTTAAGTTAAAGGCAAGCAAAATAATAATGTAGTAATGATGAAATACTCTTTCCGACCGAATGACAATACTGATGTATTTGATTTGATTTCTAGGGATATCATCCTATTGAAAGAAAATAATATAGTATGTTACACTAATTTGAAAAACGCTTTACCTTATTCCACATATTAATTTGTTATTTAAATTAAAATCATTACAATATATTGCGTGATGTAAAATTGATAAATATTAAGTTATGATTGTTTAAATTATCACAAATTTATTATCAAATCAATCTCATACGATTAGATAATGTAAAAACTTACTGATAATTTGACTATTGAATTTGTTTATTTTTCTCAATTTAAAAATAATTTATCGTTCCATAGCATCTACAGGAATAATAATGGCTACCGCCCTAAATTTATCAGTCTCATACATGAATGATTCTGTTAAAATGGAGATCACGCGAGTGTGCACCTCCGCTGAATATCGGCATATATTACGTCAGAGTTATAACTATTAGTAAATATAACACACTAATCGTACAACTACTTTATAAATACATGCCTATATCGATGGTCATCTTTAAAGATGGATATTGTAGTGTTAAGTACCAATTTGGTCATTACAGCACTAAGAGTTGGATATTGTTGAAAAATTTCTGATCTACAAGGAGCCAGATATAAAAAAAAGAAAGATAATTTATTAAATAAGGAATTACAGGATTGAATTAAATCATAAATTTTTTTTACCCGAGTAAAAATAGAAAATTGGAAATAGGAAATTTTCAAATTTGCACTTAGAATTTCTGTTGCAAATATATAACACACACACACACACACACACACACACACATATATATATATATATATATATATATATATATATATATATATATATATAAGTTAAGAGCCAGACCTAGTTAATAATAGAACTTAATCCTACTAGGAACATAAACAACTCCCTAAGAGTATATAAGTAGGATTACTTGGTGAATAAAGTCAGTTCTTAACCAGCTCTTGTTGTGTTATCATTTAAAAACCTTTCAAAAAAAAAAATGCCAAGCAAGAAGACAAGCCTCTCAATTGAAGTGGTTATCTAATAGGGATTGACACATCTATGATTTTTTTTTATTATTGAAAATTATTTTCAAATTTTATATATTTATCTTCAGTTTTAAAAATACACAAAAATTAAAAAATCAGCCATTTTAAATACAGTTTGATATTATATATCTCTTGTCTTAGTTAAAATCAATACATAAATATTTTATAATAATAATTTATATTACATTTAATTTAATATGTTTAAGAATTCGTATTTTTACGACATATAATTTAATATGTATAATAATACCAAACTGTATTTTAAAATGCTGATTTATTAATTTTAGAATAGAAGATGAATGTATAAAATTTGAAATTAGTTTTAAATAAAAACAAATTTATAGAAATGGCAAATAATTTTATTTTTTGTTTTCACTAATAAAAATGGTATTTATGTATTGCTGTGTTTCTGGCAAACTGCTTTTCTAAGGCAGGTGAGGGTTCCAGAAACCACATTTACTCAATTTAATTATCTAATTTATTATCTGTTTGCATCGGTTCCAGAAGGGAGCCGATCAATCAAACTATATTTTAACATAAAAGACTAGAGACCGCAGACCCCCCTACTATGGTCAATAGCTTGGGATATTATAAATATATGAAGAACCTTTCCAAGGGTGTCGTGTTCACCATTTAACTTAATTAACTAGATGATGGCATGCAAGGTAAATGGAATGGTAGATTTTGTTACAGATCTTACTTTATTTACGTTACGTTATTAATTGAACTATTGGTTTACTAATTTCTAATCTAAATTACTCTCATTGTAAAAATCTACAGACTGTAACATATGCATTTGAGAATACTGGGAGAACTCTTGCTTATTTAACATATTATCTGGATGCCACATAATATTGTACATTGCTGTACACAATGAATCAAAGGACTAGCACTTATCTCATTGTTGCCTTCTAAATTCGGTGCTCGCATTCGGTGCTCGCACGTCTCTCGCTGGACTGCTCAACTGTAATCTGTAAAAGTCCTGTAAAAGGACTTGTAACCTTGGGCGGCAGATTTTATTACACCATGTCGACCTGGCCTATCTCTAGTTTTATGGTGCTCTTACTTTCGCTTATCTTAAGCGGCCTATTGGCGGTCTTGAACTGCACCCCCCCGCCTTCCTGGTTAATATCCGCGTAGCATCTCTTTAATTTATTCCTTATTTAATCACTATTATGAATCTTAATTATTTCTTTCAATCCCAGTATACTCAATACATAACAGTATTATTTCGTTTTCTTCACGAAATTACCCATAAGTACATGAATTATCTAAGAATCAATTAAAAAATGTTATCACTCATCGAGCAATGGGACAAATGGGTCCTCCTCTTATCCTTTTCTTCTTCTTCTCTGTCTTCCTCTTAGTGGCATGACAGCGTCCAGGAGGCCCGATCCTATGCAGCCATGTCTCTCGGTCCTCTGCTAAGCTACCTCATTTCTTGAAGAGTTTTGCTTCCTTTTCCTCATATCCACCTTATATACTTCAGGAAAGACACTAGTACGGCCTCGCGGCCTCCTCTCGGTGGGTCGAGGAGCTTCCATTGCCTTCCGTGGCTCTCTCCTCCTCCATTCGACAAACTTACCCAAACCACTTTAGCTGTCGGTTTTCAGGCGAGGTCTTTAGCTCCGTTACCTCCAGCTCCTTTCATATCCGTTCATATCTCACGGTAATTCCTGGTCTTTCCAATTGCTCTCCGCAGAAACTTCGTTTCGACACTTGTCACGCGGCTGGCTTGCTTATCCATCATAACCCAGCTTTCGCTTCCATAAACGAGTGTTGGGAGGTACACAAACTTATATATGTGCCTTTTAGTTTCCCTAAAAACATCTTTGTACCCCATTATACTGTTGCAAAATAGGGTAGCAGACCTGGTTGGCTTTGGATATCCTAATGCTACTTCAGGGTCAATCTTCCCCGTGTTGTCAATGTTCCCCAACATCTTTTCTACTAACATAAATTTTTTAGAAGAAAATGATTATTGTTTCATACTCAATATAATTCCCTGAAACGGTTTCAATAACCATGAGTTCGCTGAAAAATTTCAACATTGAAATAACGTTGTATTTAAGTTACTCGAGTATAATATGTATATATATATATATATATATATATATATATATATATATATATATATATATATATATATATATATATATATATATATATATATAATATATATATATATATATATATACACACACATATATATATATATATATATATATATATATATATATATATATATATATATACATATATATATACATATATATATATATATATATATATATATATATATATATATATATATATATATATATATATATATATATATATATATATATACAGCCTGCGTATGTTTGTGTTCCCAAAACTCGAAAAGTAGTCTGTCGATTTTAATGCGGTTTTCACTATCATTTAGAGAATTTCTTCCAGAAGGTTTATATGCATTACATTTTTCTCTTAAAGGGAGAAATGAGGAAAAACTATTTTAAAAAATAGGTAATTTTATAATCCTTGTCATAACAACTTCATACATGTAGAATCAAGTTCACTACACAAAATTTTTAACAAGAGTGAAATTATTGCGTGATCTTAATAAAATCGGAAATTACGGAAATTGGCAAATTTATTATCTTTTGTATTCTGCTCCTGTAAAATATCTAAATGAAATTCCTATTGAGGCGAATTCTAAACTTTTCACTTTAAAAAAATGTTCACCCCATTGGCCTTAGAATATTTGCAAAATGTTTATTGGTAACCTTTGTTTCGATGATTAGGAATGATAAGAACAATAGTGCTGTCATCTCTTTTATATTATCTTTTAAAAGTGAAACATAACAAACCTAAAGAAGGATATTTTACTCGCAATCACAGTTAACGCCGTGAAAAGAATTAAGCGTAAAATACGCTCCCAAATAAAATTTTTTTTAATGTTTCACTTTTAAAAGTAACAGAAGATGTAATGCATACAGATCTGGTGTGATAATATGAAAACTTATTCAGAAAATTGAAAATATTTTTTATTTGTTAGAGCATATACTCTGTGGTCATTAAATGCTAAAATTATCAAACATTTCAATCCAAGATCCAAATTAAATATTTTTTTTTTCTTGGTCGATTAAAAAGGTTCATTATTTAAAATAATAAACCAAAAAGGAATAGTTTAAAATCATGGCAAATTAAATTATAATTATTTATTTATTATTCTAATTTTTTCACGGTAAACATAAACATACATCCTAGTCTCGCAGAGAATAGTTAGTTAATCTATTGTTTATAAAAAAAATAAGTTTAAATTTATTTATAATAATTATTTTTGATAATACACCATACAACAGAGCCGGCCGAATGATACTGTTATAAAATAAAATCTTAAGGCGTAGACTTAAGTGTGGTGAGGTAAGGAGATGAGCCAATTGAAACGCTTTTGTTCTGACAGCAGCTAGCTTTTTCCGAAAGTTGTTTGCAAAAATGAAGTGTCTATCGATGTTTATGCCGAGATAAACGATATTTCTTTAAATCGATCGCTGAACGCTGTCTTCTGTAAACTGGTTGGGTAATTTCTTTTTATTCTTCTGAAACGAGAATATTATACTATCTGTTTTCTCCGGGTTTACCATTAAATTTTAGTACCAAGGCTGCTTTACTTTTTTGTTACAAGTGTTCTCCGCTTGTTTTATTGCTGTGGATGAATTCGAACTTGTAATTTAAATGGCATTGTCGTCAGCAAATGCTGTTAAATAATTTAAAATAATATTTTAAACCGACCTTTAGATCCGTCTTCAATCAATAAATTACAGTCGCTAAGCTGAGTGGTTTTCAATTAGAAACGCTAACGGCTAAACCACAAAGATGTTCTTTTTATGACTTTTATTATAAATTAACTTTTAAATGTCCGTGTCTTGAGCACTGCATGTAAGTAATGCAAGGGTTTGTGATACTTAATATTATTTAAGTTTAATTTATTTATTTTTATAACTGGACTATTACTGATATGAATAAGTACATAGCACCTAAGCATGGCTCACTTAAGTTTTCACGAAATTGGCATAGACGCTTCTCTTTTTTCTTATAAGTCTGATTCGTTGGCATAAATATATATATATATATATATATATATATATATATATATATATATATATATATATATATAATCATCATTTCGCTTCTTTAAATCAATAAACTATGTATTTATCTGTATAATTTATGCCTCTTTATGGCTAATAATGGTTGTCTAGTTTTCAGGATAAATCTGACTACCAAATAAATCTTGTCGATAATTTGAAATTTTCATAAATATTTAATTACAAACATTTTCTTAATTCTACGTAACATATCTGAAATTAGTTTGGAAGTGGTCAGCAAAGGAAGAAATTTAAGGATGATTTTGTTTTTATTTTTATTTCACAACCTTAAAAAAAAAAAAAAAAAAAACCAACTTGCAGAGCATATTTCGGTATAATATAGACATACCTAACTTGGCTACAGTTCTCAAATCCTGCCAAAGGGAATTACTTGAACGTGTTAGCTGGAAGGACCTTTGTTGTAACATGCTGATAATTCAATTACTCAAGCTTAATTAGCAACCGTTTCTATTGAACTGTCATGGATAAATTAAATTAAATTTAGTAAAATCCATCATTTTGTGTTGTATCGTTCATTATAATTAAATAATTGTGGAAAATAATATTTAATGAAATTTCATTTGTATTTATTAAATGATCTGTATATTTGTTAATGGGTTTATTATATCGCCTGTATAAATTCTTTTTCAAAAAATATCTTTTTCAGTCTCCTTTGTTTATTGAAAATAAACAAATATAAAAAATTTCTTGAAAAATGCTTCATAAAAACATTTTATCTTTAATAACATAAAACTTCTATATAATTCCGTCATGTCCGACTTAGGGAAACTAGTACTTTATATCATTTTCAAGAGGGCTTAGACAGGCTCCAGTTGTTGCTCAAGTAGAACTTTAAAAGATATTACTTCTTATTTCTTCTGCCCTCGGCATTATCTGCACAAGAAAATGGTAGAAATGTAGTGCTATAAGAACTCAGATAAGACGGATGGAGATAATTGGCTTCATTGAGAAACATCCGACGGGCCAGGAATAAGAAATGGATGATATTTATGCCAGACAATAGTAATTAAAAACCTACTAAGAAGAAACAGAATCGACAACTGGTTCTAAAGCTGTCTTGAAGAAGACCTTTGGTGTAACCAATCAAATTTTCTATGGAGGCGCCTGACAGATTTCTAGGGTGGACAATCAGTTAAAACTAAGTTTAAAAACTTTAATCAAAGTTTAATACTAATTATTAGGAGGAATAGGTGGTAATATAGAACCCCACTTTGTTTTTGACTTATCATTGCTAGAAATTAAAAAAAAAATCGTATTTTTCTCTATGGTAATTAATAGCTTTATATATGAGTCATACACTATCAATTTCAAATTTTACGATCCTCCAACTACCACATGAGCAAAATTCAATTTGACCAAAAAAATCATACTGGAGATACCTATCTACGCCCATGATGGAGACATGTAACGTTATGTTGGATCAAGCACAGAATGCCAAGTACTTCTCTTTCGCAAAATTAATCAAGTTGCGAACAATGTCTAGAAACCTTGAAGTTGGAATTTACTAAACTATCATACTTCCTTCTGTTCTTTAAGGTCGCGAAGAACGTGAATGCTTAAGTTGGTGGAAGAACGCCTCAAGGTTATGATAATATAATACTGCTCGAATCGAAAAAGGATGATTCAACGAGTTAATATTGTCCACTACACCTCGCCGAATTGACCCGAGAAAATTTTAATATTTGAGGTGATAATATTGAGGCAATTTAAATTGACGTGTAAGGTTGTCGGAGTGCTCAGTTAACGAATCATTAAAAGTGTAATCAGTTGATTTGACAGATAAGCATCCTAGGGGTCGACCAAAACGTATATGGGATGATTTGGGTTGTAAAGAGCCGAGAGCCTAATCAGCAGGGTCGCTAATCCTTTTATTATTAAAATTATGTGTACAAAGACTAGATATATGCGATCTGCTCATGAGCTATTCCGGGGAATGAAACTTGGATCACTGGATAGAGGGATCGCTATTTTGCTCGGTAAATTAGAATCATGATCTGCACCCGTCGGACATCATTTACATGGCATGAAAAACTTATGGAAAGTGACTCATGAAAAGCAAGATGAGTAATGAAAAAGAGCCCATTTATATCAGTTAGGTAGTGATACCAATTCCAGATCTAAAAAAAAACGTTTTTTCATTCTTTATGAAAGAACGATATTGACGAACAAGCTGTTAATAAAAAAAAGTGCCTGAAAACTATGAAATAGGACTTTAAAAAAAATAGGAAAGCATAGTATTGTGATGACATAAAATCGGATAGTTTTATCACGTTTTCTGATGATTTGAATTTCTTTCCATTATTGTGATTTTTTTGCAATAGGTGGAACAGAATTTTATGAGGAATCACTAAAATATATTTCTTAGGTAGATATCTTTTTTTTGATATAGTAAATAATAATTTTTTATCTTTAATCCTTATCTTTATCTTTATTCTTAGATGCATCTGCCGACTAAAATTGAATGTTTGTGTAACGAATTTACATTGTGTACGGAAAATAGAAAATATATATGGACATATTTATGGATGATTCTGTTGAAAGCAGCGCACGCAAAAACGCTTTTCATACAAATTTCCAATGCGGTCACATTATCAGTGTCTGTTCTCGAAACTTACCCGAAGATCGCCGCACCAACACTCTTTAGCGCCATTTGTCCTAACTAACTGCTTTGTATTCAATTGTAAGATTCGTGTTCTTTGGAATTATTTAAATTATTATTGCTTTAATTAGATATTATTTCTAGTTATTAGTGTTGACTTCCACTCACTGTGCTCGTGAGAGATAAACAAAACTCCAACGGATACTTTTCAGTTGAGGTCGAGACCTTGCGGTAATTTCAATCATTACTGCTTTAATTAGTTCACAGTTGTCGACTTATGTTCGCTTCGTTCGCTCAATAGATATTCTAACCCCCAAAATATCCTTTTCAGTCGAGGTCGGGTTCTTACTGTAATTTAAATTATTACTGCTTTAGGTACAACTTCTCCAGACCACCGGAAGTCGACAGTACTAATGATTTTAAATTATATCTAATTGAAGCAGTAATAGTTTTAATAATTCCAATGAATTCGAATTTTAGAATTTAATAGATGTTAGAGCTAATGGCGTGTAGTTATCGATTCTTGTACTCAAGTTACTAAAAAACTGTATTGTTTTGGTTTATTAAGGTATTTTAAATCAAAACCGAAAGCGATAAGTACTACATTTACCGAGATTGGCACTTAACATCTGAGTGCTTATAAATCTGTTGCGTGAGAAGACTTAATTGCAGCTTGCGACAAGATGAATGGTTTGGATGTCACGCTACTGGCGTGATTATTTGCTCGTTGAGTGTAGTCTATTGTCATCAAGCTTGTAACATACTACTATCTCAAAAATCGCTGAAACAAGTTTTTTTGTATACGTATATATCTGTAAACGTTTTTGATTAATTGGTTTACTATTGCTGGTTGCCTACCGAACTAATTACGGAGATTTTAACTAAGTTAATTAACTCCGTGTTTTTAATTAATTATGATTATAGGTAATTCCTTTAAGTTAAGTGTATCAGAGATCTTTAAAAGTAATTGCCAGTTTCCTTTTGGAATTATTGAACTCTTATGTTTTCATATAACTTAATTGTGAAAACTGTTTTCATATAATTTAACAATATCTCTTATATTTTAAACTATAAAAGGCACCTTGATATCTTATAGGTAAGAGGAATATTAAGAAATTTAATTAAGTCAATTCAAATTATTTGTAGTGCTTTAAGTGTACACACATAAAAACAAAACTGTGACCTTATCCGCCCTAAAACGCAACAATCAAATAAATTTTACGGCCTGAAAATTCTGTCTTCCATGATAAAAACTAAATTCTAATACTTCAGAACTTTGTTTGAGTTTAGATTAGTAACCCAAAGCATGCAAATTAAAAATTGTGAATATGAAACTCCCGGGAAATATGAAAGATGGGTCCAGACTATTTAACAAAATACGTTAGTAGAAGCTTATGTATAAAATCTTCATTCTAGTAGTTATTATAATTAGTAGTTTTCATGTCTTTTTTTATATCATTTTCATATAAAAATTAACTTCATATTTTACATTTCATATCATTCATCATCTTTTCTTTATATATCTTCACAATATCTTAAATAACTTTATTTTCATTATCCATTAAAATACTTTTCTTTATTTCTTGTTATTCACATTATGATTAGCATATATTTCTTTATACATTACTTTTATTCATCATACTGTCTTATCTTACTCTATTTGTTTACTGTTACTGGTTCACTGTTGTTACATCTATTTTTATCTTGTTTTTTCCTTAACTCTGATCATGGCCTAAAAACTTAAGCCGAAATATCGGCACACAATATAATTAGTTATTTTATTATTTGTGGGTTTAGTCATTGATCTTGTTCCTAATCAAGCTTCTCCTACATATATCGTTAAGTTGATTATACATTTTTCAGTTTAAACATTCGGTTTAATTATTTCTGTATTTTAATGTGGTCAGATCTCCATAATATTACATTTTATGGAATCATTTCGTAATAAAAAAGTACTATGGGATCCGACAGATATTAGTTTTAAGAACAGGAACAAAAAGCATGATGGATGGATTGAATTAGGTGCTGTTTGTGATTATATGTCTACTGATATATGCTAGCATCTACTGGCTCTCTCTTTTGTTATAACTTTGTTTCTTTTCAATAAAAGAGTTATACAACAGACTTGTTTTATAAAAAAATACACTTATAACTGTTATTCAAAATCGATTCCAGATTTGTATTTAAAAAGCTGTTAGTTTCAAAATGGAATATAGTGTACAATAGCAACCCTTAACCCTTTTCAGACCATTTATCCAAATGGATACATCGTCTTTGTATTTTTTTTTTAATTTGTGCTAACATTACAGAGTTACCAGGGCTGCCAACTTGTCTAGTATACATAGCTGCTAGTGTCATTGCCAAAGAAAGAAGGTTAGTAGTCTACTTTCTTGGGGTTGTGCTATCGAAATTAATTCCAATAGCCTGTTGGATTATATCATGTAAATAATTAAGAAAGAGGTAAATGTTCATTAACTGAATGGCAAAGATATCATTTGGATACCGTAACTAAAGCAACTATGACACCCAACGCCCAAGGATTCATTTGTATACAATAGCTGAAGCAATAATGATAGTCATCTGCCAACGTAATCAACATCTGTAATAATTACTTTGGTATTTAAAAAAATTAACTAAATATTTTATGTTATTTTGATGTAATAGTAAACAAAAATGTAAGAAAAAATTAAATTTTAAAAATATTCCGTGTCTTGCTCTGAAAAAAGTTAAGATACGTCCTATCTTTTCTTTTAAATTTTCACTAGGCATATTTTATTCGTTTACTGCTTAATAATTCTAAATAAAAAAATATATTGCACTACATTTGAGCTTTAAATGAAATAAAATATCCGTTGAGTGAACAACCTTGTGAAAATAACATTGGATGCAGTGGAGGATTTAAAAAAAAAAAAAAATATTGATTGGTCAACGAACTTATTATATTGTATGTTATCATGTATAAGCTTAACTGATTTTGAGAATCGAAACGGAGTTAATTATTACAATCTATAGCAGGATGTATTTATGAATTAATTCATGTTAAATCAGTTCATCGTCCAGTTAAGAGATTTTTATTTTTTATTTTATTTTATTTATTTTTTAAATTGAAGAAGAAAAAAAAAATAGTAAAATAAAAAAATTCAGTCTCTAGCAAAAAATTTTGAAAATTAAAATTGGTTAGCTTATGTTTCCTTTTTCAAGCAATCACCTACAATAAATACTACTTCGAATTTATATTTTTTTTTTTACTTAGAAGTAAAGATGTGGAACACAAATAACAAAGTATTTGTTTTTTTATTGGAGACTAACTGGGCAAGGAGGTTCCATGAAATGTTGGAACTACAAGTTACAGAAAAACATATCCCCTTTTCCTAGAAGCACTCTTCTGATTTCCAATGAATCTGCTTTTATTGGTGTATTATTCTTTAGTATATTTGGAATCAAAATACGAATAACAAATGCATTAAGGGAGATAAGGATTCGATAAGTTAGAATTCTTATTCAGACCGTTATTTCCATAAGTATGATGAAATGGAAATAGGTAAAACGAAAATATTTGCATAAATGGATTTTTTTTTAAATCTTGGTTTTCTGCAACAAAATACATTAAAATATATGTTTAGGAATGCTACCAATTTTTAAAAAATAATTTGTTAAATTTCCTCCAGGTTGTAATTAAGTATGAATTAATAGGAAGATATTTGGGATGTTTTAAATTAATGAAATGAGATCGTCATCAAATTAAAATCATCCATAAAATAAATGTATTTGCATATAGATCCGGAATATGTTTTTTTACATGATATTTTTTAAAATAAATTAATGGATATTAATAGCATTAATAAATTTAAATTTCTAAAAACCTTCATATTGCCCAAACAAAATTTAACCCTCATCTATAAGCATACGGGTCGGATCCAACCCGACTGATATACGCGCATATCTTGTCTTTCCTCTTCGAAGGCCATAGGACTTTAAGTATCCTTCCAATCATTTGTGAAGAAAGGTTGGGAATAAAAAAAAAATTGAAGTATTATATAAAAGACTGAATACACTCTGTAATTTAATTTTTTTAAAGTTTAATAAGCAAGAATAAATGTTAATATTTGTGCATTATTGTTTCCTAGGCTCAAAAATGTTAATTATGAAGTAACGGGTCAGATACGACGCTACGTTTATGTTTGTGTAGTCTGTGTCAACGTTTATAAAAGAGGGTTAATTAAAATATATCTCTGAAATTATTGGAGTATAAATCATTAATTGAAATTTTCAGACATAAAATTCAAATGCAGAGTAGTCCGTTTACTAAAAAATAGGCCTTATTAAGTTTTGATAGATTTGGGACTTGTACGAAAAGGTAAGAACGTACTGCGATCCTGTATCACGTAAAAACCATTATTTTTTTTTTATGGTTTTCCTCTTTGTTATCTTAGGAGGTATCCACATAATTTTGACTAGCGTGATACCAATTTATTCTATCCTTTACTAATTAGACTTAGTTATTTTTGTTTTTATTAATGTTTACATTTTTTAAGAATGAAGGAGTTGTTAGTTGAGAAAGCGATTAAATCACATTTTTATTGAACCAGGTTTTATTTTATCAATTGTGAACCTCAATTCTAATCCTTTTTTTTTTTTTTCTTTTTTTAATTATTGTAACATTCAGGAATCTTTAATCAAATAATTTTTACAAGTTTGGCACATTACTGCATTTCCGTTTTATATTCATTAGCCGCTCTGTTTGCACCGTGGAGCTGTAAAAGTAAATAATATGCCCTTATCCTTGATTTAAAAATAAATTAAAAGTATACGGATGCAAACTAAGTAAACCACTTATACAAATTCTAGCTTTGCATGTTACATCAAATCCGACTTTGCTCATTCTTATTTTTTGTTTATTTATTCCCAAGACCATCGCCTTATCAGTAGCTGTCGTCGCACTAGTGCTCTCTAGCGCCATTCGTGCCAACTAACCGCTTTGTATTTAATTGCGAAATTCGTATTCATCGGTATTATTAAAATTATGGTACAACTTTACAAGAGTGGCGCATTATCACTGTATTAAGTACCGATCTTACCCGAAGATTGCCGGACTGGCATACTCTAGCGCCATTTGTGCTAACTGCTTTGCATTCAATTGTAACATTCGTATTCATTGCAATTATTAAAATTGCATATTACTGCAATATTAATATTCTGTATATTACTGCAATTACCTTAATTACATATTATTTGAAATTGTTAATGCTATCGACTTCAGGTGATCTTGGGAAGTTGTAGTAATAATTTAAAGGAGTGATAATTTAAATTACGGTAAGGGCACGACTTCAACTGAAAAGGAACTTTTGGGGTTTGTTTATCTCTTGAACGAGCGTAGCAAGCGAAAGTCGTCAGCTGTGATCTATTTAAAGCAGTAATAATTGAAATTACGATAAGACCCCGACCTCAACTGAAAAGGATCCGTTGCTGTTTTGTTTATTTCTTGGGCGAACGTAATGAGCGGAAATCGACAGCACTAATAATTTAAAATAATATATAATTAAAGCAGTAATAATTTTAACAATTTCAATGAACACGAATGTTACAATTGAGCAAAGCAGCTAGGTAGTATAATGGCGCTAGAGTATGCTAGTCCGCCGACCTTCGGGTAAGATCGGGCGGAACAAGTGATAACGCGTCCCTCTTGTAAATTTGTACCAAAATTATTACTGCTTTGATCAGATTTTGTTTAAAATTATTAGTGCTGTCGACTTCCGCTAGCTATGCTCGCTCCAGAGGTAAACTAAACCCCGACGGACCATTTTCAGTTCAGGTCAGGGCCATACCATAATTTGAATTAGTACTCCTTAAATTAGATCAATTTTCAATCTTATTAGGTAGCTCATTCACTTTATGTGTATTGTTACATTCCCCTCTTATTTGAAATTCAAAAAACAATCAATTTTGAAGCTGTAAAACAAATTTTAGCAATAAAAATAGGAGAATGGGAATAACCTAGTTTATAAGAAAATGAGAAAACGGAGGTACGTAGTTAGAAGGAATGTCACAAGAGATCGTTAGTGTGGCGCTAACTGTTAAGGCGCTGATAAAAGGAAGTTTTACCATTTTATTGTTTGGCCGATCCAATGTTTCCGAATGTTCTTTAAATCTAATTTTTTTGGCATTTAGTTACTAGGACGATTTTGTATGTGTGATGCTATAATAAGTCGAATCTCGCTGTTAACTTCTTACTCACTCTTTCTTTAATAGCATGAGTGCTTATGCTGACGACTCGCTATCGGAAAACCTACTGCAAGATCCCAGTGTCGAAAGAAACAGATACAGTAGTTTTAATAGAGATGTCGCCAAATTCTTCAATAAGTCGGACCAATTAAAAGTAGGAACCAAAATGAAACATTTTCCATTTCACTTCCTATCCGATTGTCTGCAGCGGGCGTTCTATGAATTGAAGGCTCACTTCCGATTTTCATCGGTTCGTTCGATAAGAGCTACTCCTGACTACGAATATAGCATTGTTTTCCTTCATTATGCTTTATTGATTTAATTTTTTTTTTATTCAATCATGTAATTTTTCAAAATGTGCTATTTGTTTAATTCAATAATTTAATTTAGTTATTTTTTGTTTAATTTACAGGAAAGAGTAAATGTAATCTGTTCAATAGGATTCTATTCAATAATTTATTTTTTTTCTTCATCATTTATTATAAATGTCTTTATTTTTGTAATTATATTTATTTCATTTTAAAAACCATTGGATCGTTATTTTTTTTTATATTTCATATTAGATTTCTTATAACCCTTGTTACTTGTATTATGTTGTGTAAGTTACTTTTAATCAGCCATTAAAATTATTTTAATTTCCAATTTTGTTTGTAATTTATTTGAAATTTTGAAATTTTCGGAATTAAAATTAAAACTTGAATAATTTCTTGTTCCCCACTACCGACTGTCTGCAGTAGGGATGGAACAAATTGCTTTGATAAATTAAATGATATAGGTTTTTATAATAAGAAAATTAACCTTCATTTTGAACGGACACAGTAACGCTCACGATCTTTCGGTTCGTTGGGAGTCAACAAAATATCGGAGAAATGACGTAAAGTCACTACCAACTTTTAAGTCAGTCGTGTGCGCCTAGCCTTAGCAGGATTAATAGTGAAGCCTATCCACGAATCCTTCTTTAATTTAAAGACCAAGCCGATTGAAACTGTGGTAGAGTTGGTCCATTTTCGTTTTATACGTAAAATACTATCATAAAACACCGGAAAAATTGCTACTATTATAATTCTTGCTATTCATTCATTCATCCCAAGAGATATTATTTGTTCCGAAGTATGTTGGCCTTTATTCAAACATTTTTTTTCAGGCACGTTCCTGTTTATGAATAAACAATAAATTTTAAAATTAACTATGGTTCTAGCTGATTACCAGATGCGCTGTTTCTTTCCGTCTATCTGCTATTCGTCGAAATATTTATCAAGAAATATTTGGTATATTTACCAAGAATTATTCATTGTCATCTTGGAAAAGTTGGGGAACGACTTGTTAAATTTGTTCTCGAAGTGTTCTTGTACTGATTCTATTTTTAAAAATGGATTTTCCACTAAAGCAGTGAGTTTCCTTGACCTAGATCTTGTATAGTATCCTTCCAGGCTACTCTATTCAAGACCCATTCCTCTCGTAGCCCCCATGTCCCATCAAAGATTCCTCCACTTCATTACCCCAGAGTTTTTCTTGGTCTACCTCGCCTTCTTGTTTCATCTATTTTCCACATGTTTACGTCTCTCGGCAGTCTCCGTTTTTAAATGTTCTTTTGGTACATAATTTAGTTTAGGCACTTTTACTCAATCTCTTCCAGAATGTTTTTTTTTTCTACTTCCACCTTTTCTCTTGTATCGTTTTTGACCTTATTCATTCTGGATATTCCTGCCATTCGTCGCCTGTAGTTCATTTCCGTGACCAGGAGCTTCTTCCTAAGATCGCCCTTTATGGTCCAGGTTTTTGATGTATATGTTATAATGGCCAGTATTACACTTTCATAGGCTTTTTTTTTTTTGGTTCTTGGGATAATATTCCTACTCCATCGTATTGAATTGAGCATAGATATTACCTTTTTCCCATTCAACAATCCTTCTTTTTTTTTCATGTCACTGATTGTATCTTTATGTTTATTAATGTTGCTTTATGTGTGTGTCGTTTTAAATTTATTTATTGAACTTGGAGTGCCATGCAGGCATAATAAGACTGATGGCCAATAATGAATTCGATTAATAATCTGTCCGATGAAGGAAGGTCGCATGACCTTCATATCGTTTCTAGGTAATAGCACATCTGAGTATGTTCTGTTCGTTTTATTTATTATTTTAAGGTTGTAATAACATTTTTCTCTAAAAAAATTAGTCAAACAAGACTTTTTTGTCCTTACCATTGGTCCACCATTGTGGAGAGCTGTGCGATTCGTTTAATCCTCGGTAAATTCCCGGCGAAGCTGAACCAGTTTAGATAACTATAATAGGATTAGTGGTCTGAGTGCACCCTGCAGTGATATTCCAATGCATCCTGAATAGGTGGCGGTATACTGGATTGTGTGAACATAACTGTTGATGAAAGAGTTGCATCATACTTGTAGCACTCAAAATCAGACAGTTTTATTCTTAGCTTTATGTTCAATAACGATTCTGTGTTATATGATAACACACGAGAATGGTGTTTTACATTTTCAATCAACCTAGATTGGTTTTTCGCTTTCTTAAAAAAAAAAAATACTAAACTGAACTCCATCTCTATATTGACTTTAGAAAAAAAATATAGAATTAGAGCTTGCAATAGTGATAACTTACTGCCATTGAATCCTAATTAACCAAAACCTTTTTTGGTTCAATATTTCCTTGTTATAAAGTCTATTTCTTCTTTTCCTATACAGATCCCCAATCTAATACCTATTCTCCATATAAAATATTAAAGCTATGTTTGATCATATTCTTTTCTTAAAAATATCATATATCTCAATTTTTTCTTCGTTCCTATTACACTCGTTATGATTTATTTGTTCATCACATTACCTAACCCGTTTGTCCGTTTTATATCCTTCAATCCCTCCTACTCCAATCTGAAATTCACTCTTTAATACAGAATTTCAACATTCTGATCAACAGATCTCATGCATTGGACAGATATTTTTTTTGCGTTTATTATGGAATTATTCTGCTTTGAAGAACTCTAGATGTGTGAAAAATGGCTCGAAACTTAAAAATATTATTGTGTTATACCAAATGTTTAAGTTTCCAGATACCGCTGAATTTCCGCTTAGTTCTTCCGTACTCTTAGATTCGAAAAAAGAAAAGAAAAAGTTTTTACTAGCTAAACTTCTTACGTAATATTTCTCAGCGACGAGACGGCCTTTGAGGAAGGATTTAATTGTCCAACAGCCAGGACAGAATAAAGTTGGGGAGAGGAACTGTGGAGGCATAAAGGGCCGATGGAACCCTAAACCCTTATTCCTTTTGATAAACTTTTGTTGACTTCCTCTCCAGAAAGGGACGTTTTAAGGGTTCTAACAGCTCTGCTTCAAAGTTCTCGCTCCAGTTCCCCCACTCTCGTCTCTGATAACCATACTTCTCTAGGTCCGAACACATACTTTCATACATACTTCCACCCGGAGTTCTACACACGTCTTTGAGCGGTTCCAGTGGCACTCGGTATTAAGCGGTGAAGTTGTGGGGGGGGGCGGGGAAGGGAGGGAGGGGGTCGCGCTGAAGTATGTCGGGCCTTTACAATAAGGAAACATTTACTTGGGAGAGTTGTAGGTAAATAGGTATTCGATTTGATTGTGCTTTTGCTAGAATTTCTTTTACTTTTTATATTATATTATGTTTCAATTTAAACAGTGGTATAAAAAAAACAACGCCTGCAATTCGAGCTGAAAAATTGGTTTGGAAAATATGAAATGTCAATTACTAGAAATGAGGTTATTTGTTCTGAAGAAGTTATAAACTATTTTCTAAATAGGAGATTGATCCTTCTATACCATCGGGCGGTTGTCAACTGGCTATTTTCTAAATATACAATTGTTGTCCCATTTTATTTGTATTTATTTTCTTTCTTTTCTTGCCCTTAAGCAATACGGGATTCGACATAAGTGGCACTTCACTGGACAATCCGTAAGTCACTGTTTCCCTTTTTTCTATTATCCACGACTCAGATTTCAAGTCTCTTCCACTGAACTTTTTTCATATCCTGGCAATTTTCCTGACATGGGCCCTTCCTTTGTTCTTGTTAGCTCTGACAGCTATCGTAGCGTGTAAGATCAAATTAAAAATAACAAAACAAAAAAAAAACAGAAAGAATTTCACAGGCAAGGTGTAGGTTATACTTCTATGTTTATTTTCATCACTCCGTCTCCTGTAAAAGTATGAAATAAATGATGTCTGTATGATTTTTTAAATAAGACATTATTAAGTGCTCTTAACCGCGATTAAGGGAGTAAGGGTCACCTGAAAATGGAAGGAGTACACTTAAAGAGATTGATGAGAAAGCTACGTGAAGAGGTCACATCATAATGAGACCATCGCCAAGACTGAGTGAAGAAACGAGGGAAGGAGAGCTAATAAAGTTAGGATTAGCTATGTGCAAAGGAATTTGTAGAATAAATCAAGTGATTTATTTAATCGACTCTTTATTTGTGGGCCACGGGAGTTGATAATGCGATATCTTCTTTATCTCAGAAAAGGACAATGGGGTTTCGACAATTTTCGCCTTTGGTTCCATTTACCCATTTCATTCTATCTTTCTTGTTATTTTTTTAATTTATCTTTTTTAGTGCCACTGCCAATAGTGATTGTCATAATGTTCTGCACATTTTCTTCTAGTTTTCAAAGTGACAATATAATTTCAACATGAAAAAAATTCCTCAGGATTAGTACTGTGTCTAAATGCATCAATCGTTATAATAATCAGCTTCCTATCCCTAAAAAAAATATTTCTCCTACTGATTTGCATATATCTTAAAGATTAGTTTCAAGCCAGCTTTTAAACGTATTTAAAAGAAGAAAGATTCATCCTCTATGAATCTCTTATATAGTCAGTTCTTATCGAGAACTTCTCGAGTTACGACCAAGTTTCGTTCATCCTCGGTCGTAAGTCGGACAAAAATCATAACACAAAAGTATCTACTTAAAAATATTTTATATGTTTGCTTAATGTGTAGGGAAATAGTTACTTAATATTTGGATATAATATTTATTTTGGGATATTTTTATCTTCATTGTTATTAATATCTTCTTGACAATAGCCCTCGATAGGTAACTGACTGAATATTATCTGAGGAAATCGATTGCATCATCTTGTTTTTCGCCTGTAGCGCGCAATTAATAACAAAAATGTGTTTTTATTTTTTTAATATTTTTTAAGTCCGAATGGTCGAGAACGAAGCCTGAATAATAGTACACTAAATTGTAGCCTAAATAGTAAACATGAATAATAAAGAAATTACTGTATAATATGAGTTATTATTGTGTAAATCGTATGAATATAAAATCGAAATTGCTCATAAAGAACTAACAAATTAAAGCGTTATTTTTTCTGTTCAATATTGCTGGTATATTTTTCAATACTTTCAAAATATTCTTTTAGGAAAACAATATAATTTTCTTTTTCAATTATATTTAAGGATAATGATATTAATTTTATTAGATATATAATAATAATATATATATATATATATATATATATATATATATATATATATATATATCTAATATATTTTATATATATATTAGATATAATATAAAATAAGATATAATAAATAAAATATAATTATATATAATTATTATTAGATATAATAAATAAAATCTAAAATATATTAGAATATATTTTAGATTTTATTTATTTTTTCGTTTCTCTGATATTTAAGACATGCTGGACGCAACCATTGATAGCTGACAAATGTAAAGAAAATTATGAATTTTATTGGCTAATTATACTGAACGACATTTGCCAACAATTTCTTTTGGATTTCGGACTATAAATGGAGGGCACTTGTTTGATTTTATGTTACCTATCATTGGTATGCCCTACATATAATATGTATAAAATCCATTTTAATTATTCAATTCATAAACATATTTAATTGGCAACAATCATGGATTATGTTATCCTAACTCGACTGTTACTACTTTATTTATAGATGTATCCTCCTCCTAACTCTTTTTTTGGTAAGTTGTCTCCATTGTTGCTATTCACTACAATAATTATTTCGGGTCCAAACCCTTGTTACACGAATCATTTTATTATTGACAAGAAATTTCTCAATGTCAATAGAAATGTGAAGGGCTATCAACTGTTGCATATTGTGTCTTTAAAAGTTTGATTAAGCTAACTAGAGTTTGGATGAAAAAAGAGTAAAGATTAAAGCAACCACGGAATTCATTATGTCTCTGCGTTTTCAAGGAGGAAGATAAATGTAAAATTCAGCAGGAAAACTCTATAATTATGTCCGGAATTAATTCGTTTCTGCGTTTTCTGTTCTAATCGTGTACACTGGTCAAATCAAGACTAATGAAATGCGGATCCTGAGATGGATATAAGGAAAATCGAGGGGGTTAGGGATTTAACGTTCAAATATAATCTATGCAGGAACAACGCCTTTAGGTCTTGCGTATAATATTTGGTCCTAGGAAGGATGAGCCCACTAGTGAAGGTTGATCTTTCGGATTCGGTTGTAGCTAGTGATCGGTGGAAGAAGGTATTGAATAGCAATTAGCAGTATTAGCATATTAGCAATTACCAGTATTAGCATCGAACCTTCGGGTTGTCTGAGCCTTTTTGTCATTGTTATTATTATTAAAAGGTTTAGATATAACTCATCCGCTTTTAATTATAACGTCATTGGAACGGACCAGATTGTATCAACTAGAATAGTCTTTATCTGAGGCAGTAGACCAAGAGAAATGCCCAGGTAGATTTAGAGAGGACTTTCTGACTTGACGTATGGACAAGAAGAGAAGGTTATTAGCACTGAAATGAAACATGTGTCCCGTCTCAGCGCACACCGCAGTAATGTGACATCATGGGGTCATATGTTATTATGATGACGATCTGGATGACTTTAGGTGAGAACACGAACAAGTGAGGAGATTTACTTAATTTCGGACTTCTCGCTTTTTCTCTTCAAGTTACTCCGATGAGGGTTTACAACCTAAAGCAAATCGTTGATACACATTACATCAATGAAATTCTGATTTCTGATTGCACTCCAACCAGCTTCTCTTTAGTTGACATCCGCATGATGGTATAGAAGGATCAATCCCTAATTACATCTTCTCTTTGATAGCATCTACGGACAAACTTCTGATTTTTTTTTTTTTTTTCGATATGATGAATCTTATTTTATATTATTTTTGTTTAATACAGGTTTCAAATGTTTCTGGTCAAATAAATGGTGCTTCGTTCTTTGTGATTTTTTTCGGCATCTTGTAACCATGGTTTCTCACATATTCAGGTATTTATATTTACCTGCCACTATTACAAGTTTTATTATCAAATTGTATTATGTTCGAATATTAAGGTATCCTGGCATTGTCGGTTATAGAAGCACATTTTTCTGTAGCACATTTTCTAAGAGGCTAGTATGGACTAGTATTATCTACGATTAATTATGCAGCTTTTAGGACCGAGGGATCGTTGAGTGCAATAGGCCTTCATGGACTGCCCTTTCGTTTCTTCTAATGCCTGCGTGACTTCGGGCCTTATTCGACTAAATCGATCTACTTCCAGGTTGTGTTGAATACCCCGGATTCCAGCAGGCACGTGCCAATAGGGCTGTGTTTAGCTGATGCTGGATATCCAACTTTCGAACGTATTTTCTGATGTAACCAGTCTTATATAACTAAATGGTTGTTATTCGCCAATGTGGAAAAGGTACTGCAAGTTGAATCCATCATAGTAGTTTGGGTCTTTTTAATAATACTCTTTAATAGATTGAGTAATTTCTATTGAAAATCATACAGCAATTTTATAATGTTGCATTACCTGGTCTGTGTATTTTGCTCTATTACTTCAATTTGTTTGATGGTGTACAAATTATGGATTGCTTAGCAAGGATACTTAATAAAATATTCTAGTTTTCATTTAATCTTACTAACAAATTAGTAATAAATTATTTCTGCTGGATTCAATGTAGATAGATGGATTCAATTCATTTTTTTAATTTTATTTATTTTTGCTCTAATTTTATATCCACAACATGCGACAATAAGCAGATGAGACCTTCCATGAAATCATTGGCGTGAGGGAAGTCAGAACCTATCGGTTTTTACCCCTGTCATGAATTTTAAAAATAGTCTATTCTATATCCCTTTAACCAACTGCTTTTCATCCATCTTTCGGTGTTTTTTTTTGGCTTGAGTATCGCGGTCATGTTTAATATTTTGTATTAGTTTGTTATAATGTGGTAAATTCTTTTATATCGAAACTTGTGTTTATCTGTATGTAATATTTTGTTTCTGAATCATCAAGGTAAACGAATTATGAATCTTAGGGTTTTTGATTTGGGAGTCGGTATTTTTTTAAATCGATTTTTTTTTAGATGCCCGGTAAATTTGTGATGCATAGGACTGTATGGGTTTTTTTTATAGAACAGAATGTAGTTTATTAATGATGAAAACTGAGTAGCTGTAAACAAGCTTAAAGGTTATTAATTTATAATAATAATTATAATCATTAGGCTCCATAGTTCTAAGATTCCTTGGTTTTTACTAAAGGATATCACTCCTCATATATGAACATTAATTTATTTATAAGATTTATAATTTTTATAAGATTTATAATTTTTATAAGATTTATAATTTTTATAAGATTTATGATTTTTATAAGAGTTATAATTTATTTATAAGCCGTTTATAAGATTAGAAATATAATACGAATATGTAGACATTTATTGCGGAAGTAATCATTACATCACATTAAGACCCATTAAGGAACGGAGCAGTAACCATAAATAAATTACCAAGCATACGTTTCGTTGCCACGACGACTTCATACCCGTGGAAGCAAGTTGACTGCAGAGACTTTTTTATAAGTGTGGAATTGTTGTGTGAAAACGTTATTTTGTAAATAAAATGGGAGGGTAAGGCACAGTTTGTTTCTAAATAAAAGTTTACAATGTTTGAACCAGCTAATATATTTCACGTTCTAATGTGTCAGGCATTTCTAATATATTTTCTTCGTGTCGCGCCTATACTTGTTCTATTTTCTGATATAAGAGGTCAATATTAAAAATTAATGTAAAGTTTAAACTAAAAGGACGGTTTAGAACCAAAATGGAACAAGGTTTGGTCCCACAACTGGCCGACGGGAAACTAACGGTGAATCGATAACAATCACCTTTGATCAGTGACTATTTTAAATTGCCCACCGAGGAACCATGCTGGCGATTTAGGAAATAATGAATGAGCTATTGAGAAAAGAGCGCAATCTACCTAACTATATGTCCAAAATAAGGATCGCTTTGGAAATAAACAACAAAATTAGGGTAATACGTTCCCGTTGTTGTAGAGGAGTAGAGGTTTCTAATCCTGAAATCGAACAGGAAAAACTACAGAAATACTTTATTTATGTTATAATTTAGTTATATTTATTTATACTGTAAGCTCAAAATAGCTGATATTTTGATTATGGATGAAGTTCAGCATTCTAGCCTGTTCTCTGAACTGGAATATTAGCCAAAAGTAATTTTCAAATCCACCATTAATGATATAAAAAATGGAATATGTATATATTAAATCATACAGAAATTTTTCCTACATAGCTTTACTGGATTGTAATCATTGTAATTAAAAAAAAAAAAATTAGAAAATGTTTTTTTCTAAGTTTCTATTTAAAATGTAAATTTATTATTATATTAAAAAAAACACATGAACGTTCCTGAAATAACCAGCTGTTTTAAATATACAACAACTAAGATGATTTATGCATACAAATGCTATGTAATGAGAATACAGGAATGAAAGGAAATATTTTAAATTAAATAATGGGTAATTTATGTGGATAATTTATTCAATACTATAATATATCAGTTTACTGTTCGAACAAGAAAACACCTGCGAGTAAGGGGAGTGCAGCTGACTCTGATAAGGTCTTAAAGGCACCATATTTTAAGAACAGTGTTGGTTTTTTTTTCTTTCTCATTTTATTTTTACCAATAAGTAAAATATAATTTATGTTGAAATACGTTGTATAAAAAAATAAAAAAATGTACTGTATAAGGGTACATCCCGAATCAATTATAAATGTTCAATGTAATACTATTTATGCAATAAACTATATATATATATATATATATATATATATATATATATATATATATATATATATATAAAAGAGAAGGGGTCTGCAGGTCGAGATACCGACAGGGAGCTCAAACAGTCATAAAGATAAGGCAGAGTAAAATAACCATAAAACTAAGAGATAGACCATGCCGGCAAGATATAATAAATCTTGCCGCCAAGAAAGGGGACAATAGAAAAAACGTTCATAGAAATTCGAAGCTACGAAAGGGAACGCCTATATCGAGAATTGCTATAAGATCCACCTATGGGAAGGCCCAAAAGAAGAGTGGGGACAAAATGTATGGAAAATAAAAGTTTCAAGAAGGAGAACTGAAAGGCGATAAGTTATAAGAGTTAGTCAGAATTGGCGTATGGGTCAGTGAAGTTGGCAGTGTGGAAGGGTAAGACTAGCTGAAGAGTTCAGATAGAGAGGGTAGCCAGCGAGCTGGAGGAAGAGTCGAGCCGGAGAGGGTAGACAGTTCGAGACAGCAGCTGAGCGGACGCAACCAGACCATCAAGCGGCAAAGTGGAAAGCAACCGAGACGACGAAAACAACACCAGATAAGTCATAGTCTCTTAAATTCATGTATACATTTTTGTTTAATACTATGTGGCAACATAGTAAAACCTTAATCAGCAATTTAGACCCCCTATTCTCAAATACATACGCTAAAGTCAATAGGTTTTTATAATGAAGTTCATTCAAGTTGTTCATAATTAAACCAGCTATTTAATTAATAAACTATTTTAAATAAAGTAAGATCTATGTCAAAATCTTTTATTACATTTACCCTGATTGCCACCATATAGTTTAGTTGAGTGAATTGGTAAACGCGACATCCTTGGAAAAGATTTCCAATGATATTTATGATATCCCAACCTAGTTACCATTGCAGGGGGAACTGTGGTCTCTAGCCTTCTGAAACCAATACTAATAAAGAATATATTAAATAAATGTATTAAGTAAATGCGGTTTCTGGAACCTCCGCCTGCCTTAGAAAAACAGATTGCCAGAAACATAGCAAAAAGTTCCGTAAGATAAGTATTATTTAAATGTCTTTAAACCTGTTACAATTAAAATATTCTTCTTAGGTTGATAACTTTAGGAATTATACGTTTTATTTTTTTGTACTTTGATAAGTTAATTCTTTACTTCTACATTTTCTTTAATTTAGGGAATTTCATTTTTTCTTAATTTATTATTTAATCGATTTCTATTCACAATTCCTTTAAACTACTATTACTGATTAGTTGCTTTGAAAATTTTCCTGTTTCCTCAAGCTTCTATCCATTTTTGTTCGGTTGATTATTAAGGGAAAAATTTTTAAACATATATCAATGCGTAATATTGATAATGTTTGATTTACGAAAGAAAAACGTCTGACTAGATTGGTTTGAAGAATTCTAAATTTCTGAAACTGCGTAAATTATTGTAAATTATTTAGAAATTTTTTTGCATTTAAATTATGTACCATTTTAAACCATCAGCATAAAAAAACAAAAAAAAATGTATATTACGTAAATCCGTGTGCAAACATTAATGTTTCATGCAATGAATTCCTCACCTTAATCTTCAAGTTAAATTATTCAAAATTAAAAACGGATTAATAAAAAATAATCGTATAAAAATAAAAAATATAAATACAAATACTCATAATATATTAAAAGAAAAAATAGGGAAAGAAAATCCTCAAGTAGAAAAAAGAAATATCTAAAAATTGAAATGAGTAAAAATTTAACATTTTTAAAAATAGTTTTACTTTTTACAGTCTACTGAGTATTTAATTTTCTTTATTTATAAAAATTTACAGGTATACTCTGAAATTTTCAGTAATAAATCATTCTTGGCACTCATTTAATAAATAAAATAAAAGTAATCAGTGCTGTGAGCAGCATTGATTTGCATATTAGCTTTAATTTGATTACAGAGTTACGTGACCCAAGCTCGTTTAGTTGAGATTATATTTTTTATATAATTGGGTAATTATAAAGAGAATATTTTGTACTGTTTCTAAATTTGAGGTCTTAATTTGTTAAGAAAAATTATTCGACGACTACTAAAATTTATTTTGATTATTTAGGTTATTAAATAATTCAGTTCTGTTTTTCATCAGCAGATTGTATACATCCGGTTGGTTAAGCGATATTTATTCATCTGAATTTGTTTAAAAAATCAAATGTCAGTAAAATAAAAATGTATATAGAAGTAAAGATAATGAAATTTTATTATTAAACTATAAGTCATATAGTATGATATTTAAGTCATCGTCGTTTTATAATTTTTAGATGTATTATTTAAAAAAACAAACACGTTTATTTATAAAAACCAATGAAGTTCATTTTTTTTCGTTAGTTATTTACTTGTGTTCAACGTCGTGAGAGGCCAAAAAAAAAAAAAATCGTCTGGATATGGATATTGAGGGTGATTCAACAAATGCCAATACAGTGGAAATACTCTTACATCACTATTATTAAAAAAAGCAAGAGAAAGACTCAAACAGCCCTTCCTCGTATAGGGTAATTAGTTTGTTTCCTTTATGTTCTAAAATATTCGAAAATTATCGTAAGCTGCGACTACTAGACATACTCAAAGGAAAATAAATAATTCCTGGCCGACTGACAGAGTAATTGACTACTTACCAATAGCACTAGAGCGGAAACTATACGCTACCGGAGTGTGGTTGGATGTCGTCCAAACATGGACAAAGTCCGGTACCATGGGGCTTCTCTTTAAGTTCATGACTTAAATTTTCTCTCCTACTCTACCTCTTGAGATTGGTTCTAGTTGGTGCTATTTCCGAAAAGCACTAAGAAAGAAAAGTAATCTTGATAATTTAAAACGCAATAAACCTCAAATCGTTTGTGGCTTGGTAAATTCTGTCTTACAATTAGTCGAAATGTTGGTACTTGATATGCATTAATTATCTGCTGTTTGGACGTTTTGGTTCTCTGCTCATAGCCTCAACAACTGATGGGACTGTACATGCTACTTTCACTGGCTGCCATTAGTGATTTGGAAAAAGAGCAATGAAATGTTCTAGAGTCATTGTTATCCAATCTTCTCCTTTACTTGTAATAATTTTCTATAACTGGAATATTTTGTTACAAATGTGAGAAGAACTTATCAATACACTGTATATCTATAGCTTTTTATTAACTTAAAGAAATACCTATTGTGTTCAGTTCTTAATTGTCGAAAAGCACCATACCTACCTGAAAAAATAAAAAAATATAAGTAAAACTATATATAAGAGGAAACACAGTATTTCGCTACTGTGTCAAAAGAAAATATTTGGTATATATTTCTTTGAATGTGTGTGAATTCATTATTGCTTGCTACAAGCAGATTCAATCAGAGACCGGTTATCATCATATTACCGAAATTATCCATGTTCAACTTCACAGAGGTTGTAATTACAATTTGGTCATTGACAGTACTAAGAATTGGAAACTGTTAGAAAATGTCTAATCTACATTACATATCTGTTTGCAACTATTGCTATAATTATGTACATCAAATTGTTCTAATGTACAAAAAACCGAAGTGAATTAATAAATACGAAATTACTGGATGTTAAAATAAATGATAATTTTTTTTACTCGAAACTTTAAAATTTGCACTTATATTTGTGATGTTGACCATCGATATAAAGAATTTTTATTACCAAGAACTGTAGACTATATAATTATACAGTCTACAGTTCTTGGTAATTTCTTAATTATACAATTGTATAATTAAGAAATTTTACAATATCATCTTTATTCAAAGTAGTTTACATTGGTTAAAGATTCATTGGTATGATATTCAGCTATTTGTAAATTTATATTTACATAGTATCGCAAAAAAAAAAAAAAAAAAATATGTATATATATATATATATATATATATATATATATATATATATATATATATATATATATATATATATATATATATGTATATATACATATACATTAACAGGCAAGCAGTTTTTTTTTAGTACTCAGCCTTTATGCATGGTAGGGAGGATAGATATATCATTGGATTGTCAATACCGTGCAGATATGCACCATATAAAAATTGTTCGCATATTCTTTGTTTCTGATTTTTTCACGATTATCTCTCGAACGAGTGGATCGATTTTGTTCCTTTTCTTTTTGTTTTGTACGGGTTGGGCCCTTTGTGCTTGTGTACCGAACCGGTCATCCTGTACGTTATAGCGGCTGGGAAATAGACGAAAAACCATTTCTTCCATAGGGTGTAGAGCCAAAACGGCTCAGAAGATTTTGATGAAACTTTGCCTTAAGCCTTCTCCTCCCGTTAACTATCAATGCAGGTACAACAACCCCGAGAAAGAAGAGGAAAAAAGTGAGGACTGAAAGAATTTTTTATTTGCGCAAGTTGAAAAAAGCAATGATACATTTTTCGTCGATCATACAAATTAAATCATAATTAAATTCTCTACAAAACAAAACGACAAAAAAATATTATCAAATGTGGGCCCAAGGTGTTAAAAAAAAGTAAAATGAAACAGGTTTAGATTTCTTTATTTTATATCTTGAGTTTGAAAAATGGTATGGTTTTTCCAACAAAACATTTGTTTTTAAAAAATGCTAAAGGAAAACATTAACATTAAAAAAAAATCAGTTCCAAGAATGCTCGAAATTTGTTAGCCACGAAATTATGCTCATTTAAAAGATAATTAAATTTCCTGCAAAAACAAAAAAAAAAAATCTATGTTGCACCAATATTAGCAATGGTACAGCCCATTGAACATTGTAGCTGGTCTAAGTCACAACTGAGGCTCCTTAAAATTAATTAGTTGAAGGTTAAGGGGAATAGACCAGCTAAGTCACTTGTTTTTCAGTGAATATGAATGAAAAGGTTAATTGTTCCACGTTAGAGTGCGGAGACAAAAATCAAGAGAAATATTAGCATTTGCAGTATCATCCATAGAGTTAAATTATAAACGTTTCTTTTTCCGCACTCTAAATCTTGGAAAAATTCACTTTCATTTTTGTCCATTTAAAGAAAAAAAAAGTGGCTTACCTGTTTTTTTTCTCACCTTACAGTTTATAATTTTCTTAGAACCCCTTTTCTCATTCTTGTTCCTTCACTTCCATTCGAACAATAATTCCAGTGCTTTGAGCGTACGAATGTATGTAGTTAATTAATTTATGTATATAGTTAAACTAAAAAAAAAAACTAATTTGATTTTCTCAAATTATTTTTATCTAATAGTATATGCTTCGTATGTTATTAAATCATTGTTTGTATTACCGTATGTTGCGAAAATATAAAAGTATAATACTACTTTTCTCTTAATATTTTCCTTTGAAATTCTCACACTATGAGTTAAAAAATCCTACTTTTTTTTTGTTTTATTATATTAACGGTTAACAGAGACTGATGGATAAACGAGTGACGGTTAATTTATGTTTTGCTGTATAGTAATTGGGTCAAATTTTCGATCTACAGTTTTCAACAGTTTTACGCGTTTCAGAGCCCTCTGAGTCCAAAGAAACGTATTTTTTGCCTTTGGTCTGTCTGTGTGTCTTTCTGTGCCACGATTATCTCTTGAACTGGTTCAAGATTCTGCTTTGAAGTTTAATAATTCGATTTTTTCATTTCAATTTGCTTAGATAATACGTTTTCCAGATATCTCGTACATACTTACCCCATAAGCTAGGGGATACAAGTGCAACTAGGTACCTACTATTATATTGAGTTATCGATCCCATAAAAGTGGGCCTGTTTGAAACTTTGGCTGTAATATTTTAAAATAATCGTTGTCAGGAACTATAAAAAAAAAGAGGAAAAATCTAGTTTCAAAAATAAAGAGTTTACAGCTATTTATAATAGAAGGCTGCGTTATACTTGTTTCTTGTGAAGTTGAGTACCGTTCTATATTCATATCAGTTTTTACGTATTAAAATGTGTTTATTTTTCATTTATATTTTTTTTGTTTTAATTTAAAAGTGTTTTTTGTTAAGAAAAGAAATTAAAAGATTTATTTCTATTGTATGGTTAATATTTAATATAAAATATTATATGATTATTAATGATCCATTTTTGTTTCAAATCAACCCGTTAATATCTCGTTTTATTTCTTATTACACTGCAAAAAATAAAATGACTTCTGTGAGCCCAGCAATTCGGAACGAAAGAGATATTTTCTCGATTTCTTTCTTTTGACACTAAGAGCCGCATTAACAATACGAAATAAAGTTCAATTAATGCTCTCTTAAATAAATTTCTCAAGGAATAAGTCTGTTAGCCATATTCACTCTATAGTAACATCATTTAAAGCTACGACCTCTTTTGGCGGTATTATCTCCATTTTTCATTAGGTTTCTATTTCTCACTGCAAAGAGTATTGACTTTTAGATCACTCTCTAACAGGATGAAAATCCTTATCTACAAAACCGCTGCGAGGCCAATGGTTATGTACGGTTGTGAAACATGGCCATTGACCAGAAAATCATAAAGCATGTTCAACTTCTGGGAGAGAAAGGCAATTAGAAGAATATGGGGCGGAGTTGCTGAGAACCAGATTTAGAGAAGGAGAAGAAATGAAGAGCCACTGGAATTGTTTGGGAAACCCGACATTGTGGCATTGGTAAAAATAGCCCGAATAAGATGTATAGGACATGTGGAGAGAATGCCCGATCAAAGAATACCAAAGAGGATGCTCGATGGAAAACCGGACGGCAGAGGAAGGAGAGGACGCCTTCGGATCAGATGGCTGAATGATGAGGAGCAGGTGCTGAAGCGACTGGGCGTTCGAAGATGAAGGGAGGGAGCACAGGATCGCGGAAATTGGTTGGCTGTAGTGGAGGAGGCCCGGGTTCTTCCAGGGCCGTTAATAATAATAATAATTAACCTATACCTCTGTTGCTGCCTGTGTTTATGTCAATGTGCTTCATGCCTGTGTTTGCGCCCAACTTATTTATTTTTTCTTATTTATATTAGTTCTAATTATCATTTTAGTCATTGTCGATAGTATGTATTAAGTTGTTGTACATAATAGTTCTGAATATGTAGTCTAATTATAATGAATTAATTGCGTTTCCAGAGTTGTAAGTTTATTTTATACTTTATTTATATGTTTTTGTTTTATGGCATGCCAAGTGTTTTTCTTTTAATTAATCCAGTAGAGTATTTAATTTAATTCTTTGCTTTGTAATGTTGGCGAGATTAATTTATTATTTATTTGCTAATTTTTGATGAATAACCGATAGTATTTTCTGCGTGTTGCTGACAAAATTGCTTTTAATTTATTTTTATAATTTGTCTTAAATTTTTCTTTAAGATTTTAAATAAATTTATTATTTTCTCGTGTAATTTATTTATTTGATGAACCTAATTTTACCAATCCTTATAAGTCAATTAGATAATATTGTTGGTTGTACAGTTGGTCCAAATAGAGATGAAGAGTACTGATTGCGGAGCCTGGTAATAACAGTCTTATAATAACCAATAACATGAGCTGATGAAGATGCCGGAGTGGACCTAGCCGATGAATACCAAACAGCCGGGAGGGGTCTATTTATCTCCATTAGCTCTGCCGGGGTCCAGGCTCCTCACGTAGCTTCTCTGGATTGCCACCGTACCTGGATCTGATTGGCCGGTTACCGACTCTCCCCATTGGGACCCTAATGTCTGTCCGCATCGGGATTAAGAAGTTGTTCGGTGGAGGAGGAGGGACCATACCATCACTGAATGTTTCAATGGTCGCGCTAATATAAAGAAGGAATATATGTTTTATTGTTTACCTTGTAGGAGGATGATGGTATACTGCTGGGAATCATGTAGGGTTCCTTATTAGCTCTCGATGTAGAATTGGAAATTATTTTTTTTTTTAAGATAACAATCAGGGATGTCGCAGTAGCAGGGGGTGTCATCTCTCTCCCCAATCATTTTAAAACCCCAAAAGTTGGGCAAATTGAGATTTGAGAACCTACTTCAAACAGCTAAAATTGTGGTAGAACACTTTACTCAAAGAGTTACTTCAATTTAAAACCAATACCAATACCTTTTAATGAAATTGGGATTTTATCGATGCAATGTTGTGTTTGAATATAAAAGAAAATTATTATAGCCAAATACCAACGTTCGTAGAAGGTAAGTGAAGCGAGTTAAGAAAACTAAAATATTTTGTAATATAATTGGGAAAATTTAAATATTTCATATTATAATTAGGAAAATTAAAATTGATTATACAGATGGGAAATTTTAGATTTTGCTCTCCTCTTTCTCCAATAAATAATAAACTTAACTGATTGTTGTAGTTAATAATTTCCGCTTTTATATAATTTAATGGAAACTAAATAAAAACTTTAAAATTTCTTTCTAGTAGGGTGGCAAGTGAAAGTTGCATGATGCGCGCACAGCACCACATTTTTTGTTTAAAAAAATCAGTATGTTATTGAGTTAAATACTTTCAAATATGTATTCTTTATTGATGATCATGTTATTCCATATTGTTATTAACTGATATTTTTTTTTAAATTAATATATCTTTGAATGTCCAATTCGAGAGGTTCATATAGCGGCTTTATTACATATATTTATTATTAATTAACTTATTTTATCCCCTCTCCGTCATTCGCTAACGGAATTGAATACGTTAAACCTTTACTACCGTAACATAAAGCAGGCTGTTAGATATTCTCAAGTTTATTATCCTCTAGACCTGCAAGCTCTATCACGGCCAAATCCTCTTTTACAGTTCCCTTGTTCTATGGCGTGACATAAAAATTACAGTTCTCAGTATTAAATAAATTATACTAAAGTTTTTTGTATAATCACATGAAAATAAAATAAATAAAAATTGTTATTTTATTTCTTTGTTGTTTGTTGTTTAACTGAAATTCGATACTGGTAAATATCGATTTTTTTTCTCCTTTTATATTCATTTATCAGTCATCCTGCCATGTGACCAACAAAATTTGCTGGTCACTAAAACATACTTCATGTTTTTAAAAAAGATTTTTCAGTATGTTTTTTTTCATTGATAAAGGCTGTTATTAAGCCTGAAATTATTAAATTTATACCTAATACAGATATGAGGACGCGTTCAATATGTATATTAATGGAATATGCAGCATATATACTTTTGTCAATAATAATAGCTTAAAATAAGGTCTAGTGAGCAAGGATGTTCGATACCAATTCAAAACCTAAATCCACCAGACGAGGTCTAACACAATTCTTCTATCTATCTGTGCATTGGTCTACGTCTGGGAGATTTATCCAAAATACACATCGGATTAAAGCAAATACAAAATGGAAAAGAGATAAAAGAGAAATTTTTGTTAAAATTATAGACATAAAATAAAAGGATCATTATAGATACATATCTGTTTAATTACAAACATAAAATGTCCTATTTGAAGGATTACTTATTTGTTTTTTAAATTATATTTATATTGTCTTACATAGAATAAAATATACTAAGTAAACCCATTTAAATTAAACCACATGGACATGAAAATCGGTTAAATGTTTAAATTAACTAAGGTATCAAAATCGATTTAAATAATGAAATGATATAGTGAGAACCAGTATGTACTATCCCACATTTTTTGTGAAAATTGAGTTTAAAGTGTCAAAGCTAAATTTGGAGGTAGGTAATTAAACTTATACATTTTCAAATTCTGTTCCTAATAGGACCTAAACTGGCAGGAATGTAAGGATTGGCTTTCAAAAGAGGCCACAAGCAGTTTGACAAAGATTTGTAGAATCTTTTAAAAAGTTTTTCACAAAATCTAAGCTAGTGGCTTGGTCCACTCTGGTTCTCAACGTCTCAAATAAGGTTAAATTTAAATTTCACAATAAAACACAATAATTATAAAATGAAGCGATGTGAATATTTAAATATGTTATTACACTTTTTTACATTTTCCTATTTTTCATTCTTATAATATTAAAATTAAGAATATTTGGGGCATTAATAATTAAATCGTAGTATTGTTGATTCTATAGGAACATTATGCAATTTTATTTTTATTAAGTTATACATAATATTTATATTATTATAAAATTAGATTATAATTTTCTAATAGCAAGTTATATAACTACGAGTTTTGTAATTAAAATTATTAAAAATAATATTTTAATCATTTTATCGTTTTAAAAAATCAGTAATGTTTATTAATTAGTAATTAAAAAAATAAAATATCTTTTATCATTCATGCCATCTATATTTTTTGTTTCGTCTGATCATTATGATTAATTACTAGTTTAAATAAACTAAACCAGTGTTTGTAAATACCATATATTCAGGTTAGATTTTTCTATTAATTTTGGTTAAATATAACATGAAATACGTTGGTCCAATAATCAAAATGTTGTTTTTAATTAACATCAATTTATTAACTTAAACTTTTGAAATTAGTGATCTCAATAAATTAAAAAACAAATCTCTTAGGAAAACATCAACCATATATATATATATATATATATATATATATATATATATATATATATATATATATATACGTGTTTGTGTAATGATTAGCTCGCATCTATGGCATGGCATGGGCATAATGCTGTGAAATTTATTTTCTGCTGAGAGTCACCATATTATGTAAAATTCCCTCATGAATTAATTATCTATCATCATTAAAAACATTAAGTGCTTATTAATCCTTTGGGTAATGACAAGGTGCTCACTGAATTGTTGATGATTCCTTTCGCGAAAATCCTGAAAATTTCGACATTTTTTCGTTAAAGTTTAGTGACAATCTTGCCAGTCCACGGACAAACCATCCTCAAGGGTCTTCTTTTATTCAGCACTCGCCGTGTAGCAGCTAAGAGGCCTGTTCTTAGATTAATTTATTAAAGAGAATGATATTACTATTTTTCTTTAATGCTACTTATAATCCTTAATATATAGTAATAATATATTTACATACTGTGGACAAAATAAGTATTTGTACACTTAGTTTTCGGAGAAAAATTATGTTTAATAATTTATTAAACATAAATTAGCTGCTTGCTATTATAATAAACAGAATTTCGCATCAATTTTTCGAAGTGAAGGAACCCATATATACTAATTAACAACAACAATTGAACATTTATTCTGCAATAAAAAATTCGTCTACTAACAGTTATCGTGATAATAACTTGTTAGTTTGTCATCAGCTCATGATTTTCACCTAATACTTAACCCCTTATTCAAATTCATATTCAAAATGTGCCAAATGAACAGAATTGAAATATAATTCCTCCAAAATTGGTCTTAAAAGAATTAAGTTCTTCATTCAAATATGAATCGTTCAGATTTTTCAACATTGATTGATTTATCGATATATCAGAAGAAAGTTTGGATTGTCTCAATTGAACATGCAATACACAATTATAAACTTGAAAGCCAAATCAATGGACAATAAGAAACACACATGCAGAACATGTTTAGTCACTTTGAAATCTTGCTGCCAGAAATCCCCAAATAACTAACTGCTCGTAAACTTATAGAACACACCGAATCACAAGATAAAAATACTGTTCTCCAATATCTTTCAATTCTGTTCATTTGGCACACATTGGGCTTGTATTTGAATAAAGAATTATGTGTTAGGGGAAAACAAATTAGTTATACTAACAAGTTATTATCACAACTGTTAATGTACGAATACGATTAATGTTCAATTAATTAGGTTTTACGGGTTTCTAATTTTCTTCACTTGTAAAAATTAATGCGGAATAATATTAAACATATTTTTTATCTTAAAACTAAATGTACGAATAATTATTATGCCCACTGCATGTTGAAATTAAAACAGTTCTAGTCGACAATAATGAAAAAACTGTTTAAAATATGGTGAAATTTTTATTCTTAATAGAATTTCTTCTTTAGACCCGTTTTTATTTAAACAAGTTTGAACCTTTTTATTTAGCTTAACAATTATATTTGCGCCTGTAAAAATCATTACAATCAGCTAATGAGCTATATTACATGGTTAGGCATAAGGAAGGTACAACCCTGAAATGCATAATATTTTTTGCAAATTATAAAACACGAAACATTTATAATAAACAATAACTCTGGAGGCCAAAATTCCTTTCGTAAGATTTTAATTTTGTTTTGCTGAACTATTTACTCAGAATTTTCTTGAGACTTTCCTACAATATATTTTTGAACACCTCCATTTATCGATTGTATCACAAAATTTCGTTATGAGTCCTTCACTACATTATACTTCTTAATGTAAAATACCTTTCAATATTAAAAACAATCGGGCACTTCTTTCATCTTTTTCATTTTTCAAATGGCTCGAACAACTTCATTTATCTATGAGTATGAATCTCATATCAGCAATCAAACAATCACTATAGTTACTGAAAAGTAAACGGTGTACCTATTCTATAAAAGACCCAAATATTATCAATTTACGATTTATTTATGTATATTCTTGAATAATGCTGCTAGAGGTATCGGTGCTTAGTATTCAGGCTGGAAGGGCGGAATTGGTGAGAGATTTCAATGGTATTATGCCACGTCTGATTAGTTCTGAATACGTTGCTCGGAGTCGTCTTCATCCGTCGGGTGTATTGTCACCCGATAGCCGCTCCGTCGTGCGAATCCAAAGCGGCCGGCGCTTCATCCGTGGATTTAGTTGGTAATAGTTCGGTTTTACGATTCACTGTAATCGTTTGGAAACTACTTTCAGTCGCAATTATTATAATTTTTTTATTGAATGTATCTAAGATAGTAATTAATACATGCATAGCTATATTGACTTGGCTTTGATTAATTTTATAGCAAATATTCAGAGTTGATTGTATGTTGTATCTTTTTTTTTTTTTTTAATTTTATTTCTCATCCTGAAGTCATGTATTTTCTAACTTACAATTCTTAATTTTAATATAGATCAACTTTTAGTTCAAGTTAAGTGCCTTGAATATATCTACAAAAGTGCTGAAGATACTAAAAAATCTGTATGACGTAACGAACCTCAGAGTGTGGATGGCAAACGATGGCATATATGAAAGCACCGATTTTTATATTGGATTAAGACAGGGATGTTTACTAAGTCAGCTACTTTTTTCGTTGTTTATTAACGACCTGGCGGAATGGATAGAGGGTGGAATTTTTATCGCTGGACAAAGGCTGAATATGTTGATGTATGCTGACGACGTTGTTCTTATTGCACATAGCGGCCTCATTTTGCAAGAAATGATTTGTAAACTAGAAGTTTATTGTAGAACATGGAGCTTAGAACTAAATCTAGATAAATCCAAAATAATGATCTGCGGCAGAAAAAAAAACAAAGTCAAGTAAGAAAAAGTGGTACTTTGAGGAGAAACCAATCGAGACAGTAAACTGTTACAAACATCTGGGTATCAATTTAACTTATAATTTATGTTTAGAAACGAATTTTAAACTCAAACTCTCAGCTTGCAAAAATATTTTGAATATGGTTTGGTCTAGATTAATGTCAAACAAGCTAGTCCCATTGAAGTAAAAAATCGATGTTTCTAACTCCACAGTAAGAGCAGTATTGTGCTACGGTGGGCAGGTACGGGGATACGAAAACTCAGATTCAGTGGAGAAAGTGCAAAGATATTTATACCAAATTATAGGCTCTATCTTATAGACAAAATTAAATCATCTACATAGTTACACCATATACATACACATAAATTATCTTATAAAGGTATTAAATCTGGAAAATAATCTGTTACCGTAAATAATAGTCCTTAAAATTATCGAAAAAAGTTTTAGTTGGGTTAGTGCCTTGAGAAGACTAGGTATAATGTTAATTCTGTAAATATACTGTATAATATATACTGTAAATTATGTTAATTCTATAATGTTAGTATATAATTCTCAGCCAGCCGAGGGATTATTGGACCAGCTAATAACGCATAAAACTACCTTCATATCCAGATTAAATGAAAGGGCAAGAGACGGATTTATCGAGCGAGCTAGGAGTGCTGAACATGATATAATGCATAGCAAATTAAATTATGATGTCATCTATTTTGAGTCAGGAAAAGACATACATTAAATTAGGCTTATTTTCAAGGCGAGGGGAGAATTATTTAATCTAAACTACCAAATCTTGGACAAATAGAAGAAATAATTGTTCATTGTGCAATTTAAATGTTCCCGAGGATACGATGCATTTCATCTCGATCTGCCCTGTGGTTACTCAGTTTGGAATGATTTTCTTTGGAAAAAAGGTACTCAATCCAAATGAAACGTTGCATTTACTGAACGGTATGGATTGTGAAAAATTATATTTATATCTTAAACAAGCAAATGCATACCGAAATAAACTAGTTAAAGAATTTAATTACTAATTAATTATTCATATAGAAAAATCTGACGTTGTTTATAGATAGATCCTAAAATGTGGTATATATATTTATATATTTTGTTTGTTTTTTTTGTATTCACTGATCAATGTATTAATAAAGAAACCTCGACAGACGAACTCTATTCATTGTCTAAAATACATTGTACATAAAAAGCATATCTGTAAATACTTATAAATAAAAGTATTCAACTGTCTCTATCTATCTATCTATTTATAGATCAACTTTCAAAGTTACTACCTCTTATAGAGAACGTGACGGCCGACTACGTTGGGTCGAGGGTCCCAGAGTGCCCGGTTCGGAACGTTGTGGGTTCGATTCCCACCTGGGCCAGTTAATATTTATTTCGTGGCGATCCCGCGAAATCTTGACACTCCCACTCTGGTTAGTACGCGGCGGTGACGTAAAAGTAGCTGTCAGAGGTTGGCAAAAAGGACCATAAGGCCCACTTGCCGGACTAGTTCCCCCCACCATTACCAGCACCAGTACCAGTATTCGTTATTTGTTGATTTTCTTGTTTCTATTTCCACATCTGTTATACGTTATTCTAGTATTTTTCTTTAATTTCGAGTTACCGAAAGCCGAATAAGAACATATATGTTTATTTGTAGTTGTGTGTTCCTAGGCCAACGGTTGTGCAAGGAGCTGATTTGGTCAGGATCTCGGCTCAAACGCTAGGTTTTTCCCCAATTAAGAGTACCCACTTTATAGAGGCTGGAATCCAGGGTGGATCCTCGGCTTATGCAACAGAATAATTACATATGTGCCACAGCCAGAGGCGAAGCCGGGCCCGACAGTGCTTTACTCACTCAGCTACATATATTATATATACATATAAATTATTACACATTTATATTATATACACATCTGTACATATATTATATATATATATATATATATATATATATATATATATGTATATATATATACATATACATTATACATACTTACAAAAATTTGACACTTTACAATATTGGAAAAATTGACTACTGTATAATAATTTGGTAAGTGCGAAATTTTCCAACTTTCATTTCTATTCATGATTTCAATTAAAATGTACGTAAAATTGTCCTTGGTTATACTAATACTTTAGTTGATCAGTTTATTTTTATACTGTTGCTAGGGGCATTTCAAACACTATGGTCGTTTTCGACAATTACTAGAATTTATAAAAAATTAAAATATTACTAATTACAATAGCATTACTTAATTAAAAAAAGCACGGAGTGCATAATAATGATAATAATAATAATAGTAAAATTCAAGAATTACAAAACAATACGATGTGCAATACACAATTATAAAAGCTTATAATAAAAATATTAATTATTACAAAAAATTAAGTGAAATTAAGAAGTACGATTTCGAAAAGTATAAAAATCAAATCAATCCAAAAATTTATGAATGAAAGACAAAATAAAGAAATACTACTATGTTTTTAACATACTCCTCAAAAATGTTGTTTAATTAATGTCGTTCTTAGACTGAAAGACATACAATTCGGTCAGTGTGTGAACCACTGTCAATAGTATCCCACTGGATATGCATAGAGGTGGGAGAACCTTTTCTCATCAGACTCTAGTTGGCAGTCCACGTTAATCTGTTAAAAATTCGATTCCTAGGACTGCAATCAATCGATTCAATAAAGGTTAGTACGACCAATCGATTTAAATTAAAGTCAAGAATCGGAACTACTTGAAGTAGGCCCAGAGTTATAGATCCCTAGTCCATTAAGCTACTCCTACTCCCCTGAGAGTTTACAAACGAAGCTCAACCCAATTATGATTGACTTTTCCCCTGGAGCTTTAAATGGGGTTCTTCGCCTCCTATCATTAGGAAGAAAATTCTAAGGATATTTTAGCTTCCTAATATTTTTATAATAATCATGTTAGAATTACTTTTGAATTAATTTTATGTTTAATCTATTTTAAATCTTTAAAAAAAAAATGGTACATAAAATTTAAATTTACATAATATGTAAAACATTTCATGTAAATTATTTGTGCTTATAACTTTATATTTTTCTAATTCGGTTTAGAGATTTGTTCAAAAGTACATAGGTATTTCATTGTTAAATATTGTTTATTATTAGCGCGTGATTTAATTATTCATTTCAGTATAATAAAATCAGTTAAACTTAAAAACCAAATAAGACAAAGAAGTTTAATGATATGGAATCTAAATAATTTGTCGATATTTAAAAGACCACGTACCAGTCTTTGATTGAAGGTTTTTAAGTTATTAAAAAAAAAAGTTTTTATTTAAAACCAACCTGTAGATACCAGGATTTAAATGAGCATACATTATTATCTAACAAAGCTGCGATTTTTTTTTTATAAACGCGATTTCCACAACTAGATCAATAAATAGATTTCAGAAGGTAGGTGTTACATTAGACTGTAATATTAGGAAAAAGTATGTTGATGAAGACGGAAATCTGTGTTATGAAAGTTTCCTTTAGAAGAACAAACCTCTACGGTAGATACGAGAATTACCCTGTTTTTAAACAGAGAAGAATACAAATTTTTTCTTAAAATAATTAGTATCCAAATTTGCATAAAAAATATTTTTTTGTAATCAAATTTTCGCGTATATCTCTGATTCTAGAGATCACAGATGACTAGAAAGCTACAATGTAGAATATACTATTTTTATATAAATATAAATATTTTTTCCAGATTGTTCCAACTTTGTTTGGAAAATTATGTTCTGGATAGCAGACTATACCATACGTTACATGGAACCACTATTATGCTGAATCAAAAACCGGCTAATGCACTATGATTAACATGTTCATAGTGGATGGAACAAGTAGGTATAGCTAAACAACTTAAGAGAGAACTTTTGCATGTGCTAACAATAAACATTTGATATTGAAATAAAAATCATCTTACGAATTATTGCATTCGATTAAAAGAATGTAAAACAATTCAAAATGTTAAATATAAAATTCAAAATAGTAAATACGACAAAGTAGCTGTCTCAAGTTATGTAGAGGGGGAAGACATTCTCCTTGAGGGTAACCTCCCGCTCTAAGCTCCGGCTATAAGGTTCTCTGTTAAATTTGCGAATACTACCTGAGGAGAATTTCATGTTGTACTACCTGAAAACAAAAACAATAAAGGACACAGCCTTGGCCCACAACCTGGAAATCCACTCCTCAATCCCACCACTTCCTCTGATAAAAAGCTGAGAATAAACTGAAGTGGATCTCTTTCCATACCAACACATTTTTATTTTATGGCGGGAAGATATTGCTATTTACTTAATATCGTTAATGGGTGGAATGGTGTGTACGTAATTTATAGGACAGCAAATTCATATAAACTAGAATTCTAAATATCTACATTACTATGAAAGACTCGATTTCACATGAGATGCCAATACGACTGGTAGGTGCAAGTAGGTGAATAACGGTCAGCCATAAATCATTCCCACATCGTTGGTTTTGATTTTCTATAATAGACCAGAGCTTTACTCCTTTATTCATGTGTCTGCTTGACAGAACTTCAAGGGTACCTGTGGAGCCGTCTTCAATATTTAATATATCTGTAAAAGATTCTCAGAGATTCCGAGAATCCAATGCATGTCTATACCAAAGTAAATAACAAAGAATACCAGGAAAATGGCTTAACTATTCTCACTGAACGAATCATTAGGATATATCAAACCATTACTTCCTCAAGATTAACCCTGATGTGTAGGTTTGTATCACTGAAAGGGCATCCATCAGCATTGATCCTTACTCCTAAGGGCAAGCCGCTTTCGTTCTGACCTTTGCGTGAGTCCTTATCTGGTTGCTCTTTTAATTACCAGGACATCCTTCGGTCCTCGGCGAGGCCGTCACAGCTCGATCTACTTGACAGTTCGACTCACTCCATCTGACCTCTTATCCAAGTCTTAATCCAGTGACTCCGACCAATTTATTACAGTTCGCAACGGCCATTCATCGATTTTATTTTTTATTGCTCTTGGATTATTGACAATAAAAAGATAAAATTATTAGATTCTACGGCGTACCTGATGAAATCATATTAGATTGCGGAAGAGAATTCGATAACTCTATAATTCGCGACGAGAGTGAAATTTTAGGCATCACATGGCGGTTAAACACCCTCTCCCTCTCTCCATCACATCAAGAGTAGTGGCGCTGTGGAACGGCTACACAACACCTTAGGGGAGCATCTTCGGTTGCTTAAGCTTGGATGTAACCTTGACCCATTCGATGCTATGCCACGTACGGGGATCGCATATAACAACACGATACATGCGGCGACGGGGTTATCTCCCGGGGAAATCATTTTTGAACAAAGGTGAAAGAGGCGACCTCATCACAACTAACAACACCGAGTTAAGGGCAAACTATACAAGGCGAGAGTTGAACGCCAGTAAACATGGACAAGAGTTCAGTCAATCCGCGAGAAATAAACTCGGATGGATAGGGCAAATTATCAACCTGTAGTTTATAAAAAGGGTCCATTAACACTAGAAATAATTGTGTACAGGCGATTAAGAACTGCAAGAAAAAAAAACTGCCGCGCGTTATGAGAGTCCCTATAAAGTCAGGGCGATAAGGGAAAATAATTTGTTCACTATCAGGGATGTGAAATACCCATTTCGATCGCGTACGATTCACCTTGAAGAACTACGCGTACCTCAGATAGTATCAGAACTCGAGCCTGGCGGCTCTGCTCAGCAGAACTCCTTATAACGTAAAGAATGTTTTACTTTATGTTTTTACTTTTTATTTTTCTGATATATTTTGTATAATAAAGAATAGGCAAATCTTCAATTAATCATATCAATGTAAAAGTTGGTACAGGAATTTTATTTTATTTATTTATTTATTTTTTGTGACTATGTGTCCTACCATTTTAATTATAAGTATATTTTTATTACTATAGTGTAGCTCTAATGTATTTTTGCCAATAGAACTAAGATACGTGTAGAGTAAACATAGAAACTTTTCTGTTATATTGTTGTAGTTTAAGAAAAGTGAATGTTTTAATTTAATTTTATGAGTTCCAACATGCTAAGGAACTGAAGGGAGGGAGTTAACGGTATATAAGACGTAAATAATAGGAAGAACTATGTAACTCTTAAGATAAAATATATTGTTTATGAACAAGCTCTGTATCTATATATACAAGGTAGAAAGCATAATAAAGTCAGTTCATTTCAAGAAGTCGTATCGTTACTCTGCCTCCCAAAACTCCCTTTTTTTAGATATACGGTTCGGTCTAATCATAACTTATAGACAATGAACAATTATTTTTAAAAAAAATCTAAACTTTAAATGTATTTTAAACGCTTGTAATACCATTGAAAAAAAATTTAACAAGTGTTGGTTTTTTAGCAGCGATATTGGGAGTGCTATTAAGTTCAGGTTTTCTACTCGCTCAGATGGAAAATGTTACGATGTTAATTCTCTTTTAGAGTCGGCCAACTGAAACTCTTGTCAGCGGTTTGTCTGCTATTCAACGGAGTTTTTAAGTAGTACATTTTAAACTTCCGTCATATGTTTAGAAATATACAGATTTTCGAGTTGTTACTTTTTTTTTTATTTTGTTTATTTTTTATTTTTTTATTATTTCATTACCTGCTTAAGGGAATTAAATAATTTTATATAATTTATTATTCTGTCCACTGGATTCTAAAGTTATCCTGGATGCATGTAACAAATGTTAGAATTTTGGAAGTCTCATTATGCTTGCTCCATCTATGTCACCATCGAGCAATAATAAGAATGGTTTTAAGGCATTCAACAATTTAATTTTTATAAGAATATTGACAATTATGGAGTAAATTAATAAATCGGCTGAGAGGAATTTTTCATTAAGAAGTGGATCTATTGAGATGCGAGACGGCGGAAGTTTGCACCTCCTAGCTCAAGCATGTACTTGTTCAAACAGCCACCCTCTTAGACCCTTAATCAGAAATAATGGAGCTTATGCACTTCAACTTCGCGACCGCGCTAATGAAAATTGGAGAACTTCACCACAAAACCCTCCTGATATATATCTATTTCCTTCTTACTTAGTCTCGAAATTAGTAATATTAATAATGGATGTAATGCCTTAAAGGTTTCTAATGTATTGCAATGTGAAATAAGGATATATTTAACCGATTCTTAGAACGTAGGAAGTTGTTAGTTCCAATATTTTTTTTTTTTTTATTTTTTTTTTTGTACGTTGGAGCATAACATTTCATGTAAAGCAAGTTATGTGTTACAGTTTTTTGTAACTTCATAATCTACGCATCGCCTCCTCATCTAGCTCCTTTTTATAATTCTCTGGTTGTCTGCCATGTCTATTTAGGTTATAATTCATATGTGAGTTCATTGACATGTTATTTTTACTCTTAAATCATAATACTTATCAATTGCGCTGGGTCCATTTGTGTTCTTCAACAACAGAAATATGATTTCGAGTACATTCAATTGTGTTTCTAACTGTCAAAGTGGTTGTGTGATCGTTCAAAGTTTTTTTCATATGAAAATTTGAAGTTTGCTAGTATTAATATTTACAGTAGATAAGTATGTCTCTCAAGTGCAGGTCCAAATGGTACCAGTAAATCAAATTGTTAATGAAATAACATTCACATCTTAATCACCTCCTCTGGTAGCTCAGTTGGTAGAGCGGTGGACTGTAGTTGGTGAAAGTGACTGATATCCATAGGTCGCTGGTTCAAATCCGGCCCGGAGGAAATATTTTTCGTATTAAATATATTAAACTTAATTATTCAACCAATTTTTATATTTTTTTTTTTTTAGACTTTTTATATTCTCAAATTTTCTTTTTACCCGAATTCATGTGCATTTTACTGTTCATTTTTTTTTTTTTAAAATAATTAAATACATTCGTAACTTTTTGACTTTTTTTTTAACCTTGTTTAATTAAAAAGTTTAAATGAATATCATTTACGTTATACAAAAATTAAATAAATAAAATCCACCTGATAGCACTTTAATTATCTTTTTTTTTAAATGCAATTAATACGTGACCGACATATTTTCAATGATACAAGATCTATCTAAACAACAGCTAATTGAAGACATGAGTTAATGAAGATGTTACGTTACAAATTTAAAGTTTTTATTAAATGGCAAATAAAGCTTGTTTTTAAGTAACTTAAAGACGTGGACTATTCAGTCAACTGAAAATTATGCAAATAATCAAGAACCTTGGGTTGTTAACGTTATAAAGTTATAAGGTTATAAGGTACGATAAGCACATAAAGCCTTCAGTCGTAAGAAAAAAACATTGTTTTAAAATCTTTTATATAGCGCTAATCTGTTATACTCATGTCTTCAATTGATTTGTGATTTAACCAAGTATGTGTTTAGATTATGCTCCTTGATATCAATTTCATTTTTTATTAATTTACAATTTTGTGAAGAAGAACAAAGCTATTAGGTCAGAAAATCCTTGAACACTTGGTCTAATAAGAATATTTCATTATTGAAAATACTTTGGAAACTTACTTCAATTCTGAAATTAATAGTCTAGTGAAATCATCATAACACTACAATTATCACATAACTTAATTATAGATACTGATGATGAGGTTTCAATTATAAATAGTGATGAGGAGTACCATCCAAGGGGTATCGTGCAATTACGAGCCAATAGAGATAGATAGATATAAATGTAGATAATTTCCAGTACCTGGGCACGATTTTCAGCAGAGATTGGAGACTAGACCAAGACATTGAGTCAAGAAGGCTAATGGTGTGCTAATGGTGGACTAATGGTGGTGCAAACTCCATTTGCACTACAATATTAGGGAATCAGGAGATAAAGAAAGAAACGAAAATAGCTTTATTCAAAACAGTATATCTGTCTATCCTTCTATATGGGGCGGAGAGCTGGACTGTCCTTGATAAACACGCGAGCAAAATAACGGCCATAGAAATGAGGTACCTTGGAAGGGTACTTGGCAAAACAATAAGATACTGCTGGAGAAATGAGAGAATAAGAGGGGAACCTAATGTAAGACCAGTAAAAGAAATTATAGAAGAACGCCAACTGAAAGTGTTTGGCCTTGTTTACAGAATGGGCGATAACCAGAAGGCTAAATGGCTCTTGGAAGCAAAACCAGAGGGAAGGCGACCTAGAGGCAGACCCAGGATGATGTATCACAACTATCTGGAGAGACTTGGGCGAGCCAGAGGCAGCACGGTGGTGGATATGAGAAGAAGGGCCAACGACAGAGATTAGTGGGTGAGATGGTTCCTCCATCGAGGCCGTTCCTCCATGCTGATGGCACTAAGGAAGGGGTGAAAGAAGAAGAAGATTACACCAGATATATGTGTTTAGTTTAAGTAGTCTTTGTGTGATTCGTCTTCCTAGAATAGAGTATAGAAAATTTTTAGCTTTGTAATTCTCCTGATTCTTCTTTTGATTAAACAAAACAAAAACAACTTCTTTGCATTTTTCTTGATTTAAACGTCTAACAAAAAAAATCGTCAATCGCTAAACTTTTTTTTAAAAATCTACATGATATGCAATCATTAATAAACTATTGAATTTATAAAAGTAAAATTTATTATACTATCCATTATAATTTATTATTTACAAGATTCAGCGTTGTAATTGTTATGACCATTCAAGATACAGTTGAGTATCTAATTCGACACATTGGGATAGGAGTACGGCGGATTATGCAGGTTTGTCGGATTACTGAAGAATAAATAAAACCGTGCAACTATAGGATGATACTCAATATGTATATTCTTATTATGATAGATGCATACATACATATGTTTACAGTGCATATTAATAATATTTTTAAAAAACGAAAAATATTTTACATATTACCTAATAAGTAACATAAAAAAATATAAATCATACAATTACATAAATCAAACAGTTTAACTGCCAAGTTTTCCCACTTCAACCGGGCTCAGACATAATTAAACTAAGTGTTAGGATACTTATTAAGTTGTCTGATTAAGTTATCTTGTCTGACTGGCAATATCGGACTATAGAACCTACACTAGAAATTCGTATATTTTACTCGCGCATTCTCTCGGGAATGACGGAATTATGAAAATCCTACTTTGAACCATCGGAAAGTTCACCCTCGTTTTGAAAAGTATTAATTTTCTTAAATAAGTCGGTAAATATTTATAAGGGCTTAGTTGAAATGCGTATGCAACGCGTACCGAATTTCTGCTTAGTAATAAACTTTTAACTCAAGATTTGAGATCTTCACTACTGCAACTCTCTTTGCTAGTTGACAAATGAAAAAAGAGATTAGGTTTTGTGACTTACAAAATTCATCTTTGGCAATTTTATCAAAACCATTGTTATTTTCAATTTCAATTGCCATTTGGTTAAATTATGTTGGAAAATTATTTTGAGCAATTCATTTAAATAACAGTTTCGCCAAATAGTAGGAATATAATATTGTTAGACAAAAATATTTTCATTTATTTATTTCCTAAAATTTCAACGAAATGCATATGTAATCTTACAATTTATGAGGCTAAAACATCGAAAAATATCTCAAGTTTTATGAGGTCGGATTAAACTGTCATTAATCTTAATTTGTTATTAGAACAATACACTTTGAAGGCGTCCCTCTTTTAAAAAGGCTTTATTAGGGAATTAAATCAAAACCATTGATTTATTGTTTATTTATTACCATAGTGATAGTTTATTTGTACTTTAATGAGGATGACTGTTTATTACGATAGTAATATGTCAGAAAGTAATGAAAAGCATGTGCGAGGGCTTTGACTATGAGGCAGTAGAACGCGGGTCGTACAATCATCAAGAATGCGATATTTGTGTGTTCATTTTAGCCAACTTAGATATTTGTGGAGTAAAGTGACCAGATAATTTACAATGGAATGTGGGACAGGCGAAAAAAATAAAAAATAGATTAAAAAGAAACTGTTCATTTTCGTTTATAAATTATATATAGAAAACCAAAATAGAACAAGACGCATAAAATAAAAACATCAACATAAAATCTCTACTCGGTAATCTCAAGAAATCCGACCAGTAGTCTCGGAGAAAAGCGGCGGATGGCGTCTGGACTTTTTTTTTATTCGATATTTGGATTCTACGTATCTTGATACGTAAAATTTTAAATTCTTAAGCGGGTAAGGAGATTAAAATTATTTTTTTCTTAGTCGATTACAAAAGTTCAACACTCACCGACATCCCAAATCTGTGGTAACAATGCTTTAAACGTCGAACATTTATTTGAATATATAAAATATCGTAGGGAAAGACGGCCAATGAAAATTGACAGTCCTTTCCCATATAAATTAAAAAAAAGAATTGAAAAAAAGCTATAAAATATCTAAAAGCTATAAAGTTTACCGGAGCATTGTCCCCAATAGTCGAAGCTACGTTAAATAGTTTTCAAAAACAAAAGAAGAACTTAAAATTTCTGCTATCTTATGGGGAATCGGACAACGGTTCATAAGAATTTTTTTGTTGCTCTTGAGGTGCAGAATCGGCCCCTGAAGTGTTTTTATCTCTGTAGAAATAAATTGTTTAAGGACATTTTTCTACTTTAATTTGTTAGAGAATGGTCTTGTTTGAATAAAACAAGTTTCCGAGATGTAGATGGAAAACCAAGGTTCTGGGCAAAATATCTGTCAGAAAACCTCGGATTCAAGTTCAGTGACAGAAAAAACTAGGATGTACCAAAATTTTCGTCTACAACAAACCTTCCTCCTTTTCTGTTCTAGTTTATCCGGACCACCACTTATATAATTTTAGTTTTAGTGTCCTTTTTTTTCTATTTCTTCTTCAAACCATCACCCCCTCCTCCCCCTAGAAACTCCCAAAAAGGCCATTTTTTGTCGCCCCCAAGAATTCTTAAGAGGCAACTTGCGTCGTAAACCTCCCTATTTCTCATGTGGGCATCCCTACGTATATTCATTACAATAAATCTTTTTTTAACCACATTTTGAAATCTTTTAAAATTTATTTCAATGAAATTTTTTTTTTTTTTCAATTTCATTTTTGTTTACTATTTGACTTTCAAAAGGATACTACGCGATGATTGTGAAATGGCTACTAGAACCCTCGAATTAACTGGCAACTGGGTCATGAAGGAACTTTATGTGTTGTGAGCTTGTCGATGTTGTAGCATGTCTAACCGACCCTAACTTGGCGAGCTCTCCATCAAGCGCATACATATATGGAGTGGGAAGTTGGTCCCGGAAAATGGTTAACTTTTTGCTCTTTCCAGCCAACTCATGAATCACCGGCTTCTGTCATTCCTCCCTCTATTTCACTTTGTGATCTGTCATATCTTCCTCTTTGTACTTTCTGATGGTGATCAAGTTGACTAGTTTCGAACAATGGAAAAAAGTTCATCCGATGAGTACTCACTTTAAAGTTATTCTCAAGTCAGTCACATCTTCGAGCAGTTCCCTCGGTACATAAGAAAGGACTCGAGAAGATCTTTTTGTTTTATGCCTTTTATAGTTTTTTAAACAATCAAATTATCATTCAAATGCACATGTGGAATATTCCAGAAAATCTATTATATTATGAGTTATCTAAAAACTAAACTAAGGTGAAGCGGTGTCCATACATGTTACGTTAGAGGGCAGAGGCACCATTCTAAGAAAATATTTCTAGAAAATTGTGAAAAAGATTGTTAAAGAAACAATTACTAAATATAAAAAATAAAACTAGATTGTAAGTTGATCAAAAATATCAGAAGAACGACAATGGAAAAAATGATATTATGACGACTTCGAAGCGCTTTAAAGTATACTATCATAGTATACTATGTAGTATCATACTATATTATGTTAGCTAAACACTTGTTTCAATACTGTCCCAAAGACGCTACAAGAAATATTTCAAGGCAAGAGTGCTAAAATAAAAAAATATAGGTAATTAAAATGATAATAAAATATGATTGATTATATTATTCTCTTTTTATTATATTATTAATTTATTTGGTTTTCCCCTCTACCGCTTAGGGTCATTGGAAAAATTACAATTTATATCCTAAAACGCCTGATTTTTTTCAAAAACGTCTCAATATTTAGCAATGTCTTCTATGGAGTTATGGGCTATTTACTAATTTTCGTAATTCTGTAATCATAGGTAAAACACCTTGTGTATTCAGGTTAAACTGTTTAACTATATTACAAGGATTTATCTTGGGCTTAATCATATCCGGTAACAAGCAAAAGTTTTCAAAATTCAGAGGGTACCTGTTAGTATTTTTGTCAATGGTATCTTTAGCTGCAAATAATTGTGTTTGGGTAGATTTTACATTTATTAGATATATTTTGCTTTTAGTTTTTTAGTTTCCGAATCAGTACATATATAAGTGCCTATGTTGCTTATAATATAAGCAGCCTATGCATGCACCTGTAGGTATTATTTGGGAGGTTATTACATATTTCAGATAATTCTGATAACAATAAACATGTTTATTCTTGGTTGATTTTTTTATATGACGATTTTTCTGAGTCCTTTATGTTATTATTATCTCCTAAAGATTCAGTGGTCAGGATCGATATCGCTTTTATTTAATCATTACTTTCGTCAGGTGTTTCTAAATTAATTTCACATTAAATTGTAGTGCTTCCTTTCGTTATTTTTTTTTGTTTTTATCTAGTTCAACCGTTTTATCGAATTCCGATTCAAACACTTTTGCTGCTAAATTTAGATTTTTTTTTACATTTGGTACTAATGTGGGCAACTTGAGACTGTAGTTTATTTCTTGATACCAAAAACCTTTATGGCTTAGGCGAAAACATTGAAAGAATAAACAAATAAAAATCAATCGAAATATTTTAACGTTTTTATTAAAGTTAATTGTCCTTCTGATAAAATGTTTATAGGTTCACCACATTTTTTTCTTATCTGCCAATTAAATATTTTCAGATTTTATATTCTTCTAGTTTTTATTTTATTTTATTTTTTTTAGTCTCTATTGATCTTGTTCCATTGTTATTAGTTTTCGTTATTTTTAATCTGTAAATGTTTATTTATATATATATATTTTTTACGAGGTGAAATTTAAATGAAATGTAAGATTAACATGAAATATAATACTTCTCATTCAGCTAATGAATTTTTTTTTTTTTATAGATTCGTCAATTATTAAAGAGATTATTTATAATAGCAACCAAACAACCGTTCGCGAAATTATGCATCAAAACGCATATGAAAATAATGACTATTTATAAATCATAAACTAACTTTCTGTTGAAAAAAATTAGTATACTCAATTTGAAATTTTCCTGAAAAAGCAATCGTATTTTTGCTTTTATCAATTGTAGTTATTGGGGCATGCACCTCAGCAGTAGGCTTTAGGTGTAAAATCCCCAAGCTCTGGTATAGCGATTATTTACAGTTGAGAAGTTTAGTGAACTTCAGAGGATTGGTAGGGAGGGCTTGGTATGGATATATATATGTTCATTATTCGGTTTGCTGATTTCGGATACGGGCATAATATTAGTTCTTTTAAAATAAACTAAATATTAATTATTTTACCGGGATTCGGTATTCACAAGCCTTCGAAATATTCTTTGTTATAATTAACTGAAGAACAAGGGTTATCATTCAATGTATTATTAGAATTTTTACTAATATCTCCTGAAACAAGTTACGTATATATTTGCTTTGCACGCATTTGGCAAATTCCCACATGGGACGACATGTTTATTTCATTAGTAATGAAGAATTAGAAATGCATAATAGCAATTATTATAAGTACCTTAATGAACTTCATGAGAAATATTGTTTTATATTTTAATGTTATTGTCCCCCTCTTTGTTTGTCACAATGAAATATTTGTCTGGAAATTTATATTTTTATACATTACTGTTAATTAATAAATGCTCGACAATATGTATCTGAATTTGTTCTAAAAAAACCGATGGGAAAAAAATCAATGATTCTTCAAAGCAACCATTAAAACCTACAGCTAATGATCGAAATCCTGTAATTTAATTTAGCTTCTTACTCGTCTTTTAACATTACATCAAAGAGCCTTTGAGACTCTTTAAAATGGGTGAAGATTAGTACTAATGGTAATACATTTTACAAGATTGTCTATACAATACTTCATACGTAAAAAAAAAAATAATAATTAAGCAATGCTATTTATTTTCCCATTTAATTTAGTTACGTATCCACAATTTCCAGCCAGCAGCATTTGAAAGAGTAAGTAAGGCAGTGAATGATAAAGTTTTATATATATATATATATATATATATATATATATATATATATATATATATATATATATATATATGTTATGTATGTATATAAAGCCAATTTTGAAAAGTTTAACCAACACTAAAATATGTTCATACTCAGTAATAATATTCAAAAACTATTCGTTACTTTCCATTTAGGTTTAAATATATCAATTTTAGGCATTTTTTCTAAGGAGTTTCTTAGTCATATGATTGATAAATTAATTAAATGATTCGTATTCTCTTTAGCATTATAAAAATGTTTTTGTTTAACTGACTAATTGACTTAATTTTATTCTGTTCTGAATAAACGCTAAGGCATATGGCAAATTGAAATGTAGTTGAAGAAAGTGATTTTTTTTTAACTTACTTCCACGCTTAAAAAATAGATGAAATTCGTGGAGACATATGCCACAGGCCGAGCTTTGGTAAATAAACGTTACAATGACGGTTCCTTTGAAGTAATCCGTTGTTCCTTTGTAAGAATTCATTTGCATAGAGTACAGAATAACACAGAAAGGCGTTCCGAGGTTTTGAGATTACTGATGGGAATAGGCTCTAAACCTCTTCCTCCTCCCTTCCCCCCACTCTCATTCTGTACATCATCAAAAATGCAAAAATGCCGTAAACAACTATTCAGAATTAATTGTTGTTTGGAGTCTTCGTGCAATATATCCTGCCTCACAATGGGATATCAACTTTATACTAAAACACTTCAGAAGTTTAGAAGTAAAAAAATAATCCACAAAATATTCAATTATATCCAGCAATAAAATTGAAAACAATGGCTCCATTTGTGACTATTTTTTTCTCAGTTGCATCTTTTATTTCATCTTTCCTGCTGTTGATGCCACAGCCCTATGCAACACAGATACTCATTCCTAAAACGATAATAAAATCATCGAAAAAAAACAAAGAGACAATAAAAATCGGAGATAGAAGGAAAAACAACATAAATCGCATCTAATGTTTGGACTGCCTGTATGATATGAAAGTGTAGATAGTGAGCCCACATCAATCCCTCTGGAGGCCTCTATGTTATTCAGTACTGTACTATTTGTTCATGTGCAGTATAGCTGCTTATAAATATTTGAATTGGATATTGAGTATTGAGGGATCGGATTTAAGCATAAGAAGGACTTAGTATATCGTGTATCTATCTGAGAAATAGAGGGTGTTTTTCCAGTAATAGCAATAAACTATCCATAATAAATAAATCCATCCACTGGTAACGGTTTGGTGTAGTCTTTATGGATTAGTATTGCAAGTTATGATCTCTTAAAAATTGTAGAAATGTCCACGTTTTTTTTATTTTCTAAGGAAACTTCAACCCTTTAGACTCCAAAAATGTTTATTATTTCACAGGAACAGCGTTTGTCTCATCATGAAGTTCCAAACCTAATAAAAATCATTTATAGCCTATGGACCAAACTCCGCTACATCATGGGAAAGTTGAAATTTCAAGAGTTATTGCAATTAAACGGCCAACAATAACGAAAACATCTTCAAATAAAACATGTAGAGTACTTATTCTGCTTTAAAAACCAATAGTCACTTTTTAAAATATTCGAAATAGTTCCTTGAAAAATTCACTTATGTTGCGGTGAAGTGGTCGGGACATAAGTGTTCCACATCAAGGAGAATTCATAAATGCAATAGTTAGTTGCTGGATCAACATAATAATTGCAATTATTTAAAAAATATTGCAATAATTTAAGTGCCACTAACAATTGCATAATTTTTTTATTTTTTTAATTTTTTACCTTCTATATTTTGTCCTGAGGACTTACAAGACGTGGTTTCTACAATTAATAAAAAAATAAACAATTTGTAGTACTAAATCATAATCCATACTCATATTTACACCACATCCTAATTATATATAGATAGATATAACCCTGGAGCCAGAGACGCAAGAGATTAGGTTCTCATTTTAGATGAAAATTTTAAATGTCAATTACGAATGTGTAGGAAATTCTAAGGAAAATAAGCCCTTTTGTCCTTTCCAAAGCCGTTACCTTCAATAAGGAAAAATGTAAAACTCACTCATTTTTCATTCCGTTTTCAATATCATGAAAAGTAACAACCACGCTAAAAACATTATGATGACCTTTTTATAAAGGAAATTAAATTCATTAAAATTTGTGCTTTAATGCTCTTTACGTTTGGCAGTTCTCGAGATAATGTTTTTCAAAAAATACATTTAAAAAAAAACGATAAATCACCGCTTTGTTAATTTATTTTGCCAAATAACTTGGAGACTACTCTTCCTACGAAGATAATCGCTATAAACTACTTTACGGTACATTTAACTAGCTCTAATCTGAGTGGTAATAGACATATTTGCGTGTAATGGTTCCCAATATAAAGCCATTCAAAAAATTAATTTTGTTTTAGAAGGACGATAAATCACGGTTATGTTAACTAAAATATGTAGTTACATTTTTAAGTACAGACATCACGACGAAACTAGTCAAAATGGATTGAGAGATGGTCAAAATGGATATTTCCGTTGAAATCTGAAAACCGAAAATTTTTGTAATAACAAATAAATTAATCAGAATTTTCATTGGCATAATAATCTTGTATTTTCCAGATTCTATTGTTGAAATATAAGAAATTATCCAAAAAATTTTATTAACTTTATTTTTTATTTCTTAGTATATTATGCTTTTCAATATTATTATTATTTATTCTGCATACCGTTATAGAATGTTTTGAGGTGACAAGGAATGCCTAGATTTTTAATAAGTACTTAAATAAAAATATTTTAGGAAATATACAGTATTTATTTAAGCGTGTTCGGTGTAGCTTGAGACTGCTGTTGCTAATTTTTAAGACCGTTCGGCAGGGATATTTAAAAATATACCGATATTTTTTTTCGATATATCGTAATACCGATATTAAATTCTAAGTATCGAAAACTGATATTGTATATATATATATATATATATATATATATATATATATATATATATATATGTGTGTGTGTGTGTGTGTGTGTGTGTGTGTGTGTGTGTGTGTGTGTGTGTGTGTGTGTGTGTGTGTGTCTTTCGAGGAACTGCTTCCATACTAATAGAGTTGGCTTTTTCTTTTATTTTTCTTACATCCCCCTTTTATTAAGCAACAAAATCATCAATAATGTGTTCGAGGCAAAGTCCTTCTTTTGCCGAATATATTAATAGAATTGGCCTCAACTCAATATAGTTATATATTAATCAATACGATATTTATCTATTATTATATATTATATTTGGATTACACTAAATAGAATACTATAAAATATGTTTTCAAATATTCCTCTACTTTGTCTAGTGGAGATCACAAAAGGTGGAGTAATATTAAAAATTCAAGTTTTCGACCTCACACTTAAGCGTTTTCGTTTATCTTGAAAAAAAAGAAGGCTTTTTTTGTCTTTGCTTATCTGAAAAAGACAGGCATTATTATTATTTATATATTTATTATTATTATTAATATTAATATTAACCGGTTGAATTCGTAAAGGGAGACTGGCATATACACCAAATTTGAAGATTCTAGTCTGTTCCGTTTGAAAGCTATAGAATTATGACCTTTTTTTGTCATTTTAGTCCTACTCTCCGCTCCTATTTTAGAAAAACAATTGTTTCTTTATAGTTAAAAATTAAGTGGAGATAATTTTTATATTTATGCGTGTTTGAATGAGCTGTTTTTAACACTTCCAAATAAGTTGCCAAGAAATTGCCCTAAAATTGCCGCCCAAGGCAAGGGCCCAGTCAGCCTGTGCATAAATCCTCTTTTAAAATCAGATTCAAGATCCTTTTTTTTTTTTAAATCCTGTTGATTTTTAATTTAAATAAATGTATATAAATTTTCTAAAGTATTAACGAATGCCGCTCGAGATGAATTATTAGTATCATTAAAAATTGTTTAGTGGAAATTTAAATTTTTCATAATTTTTTCAGCGAACTTTATATAGTTGGAATGATCGTTGGTTTTATTAAAAATGACCGAGAATTTTCGACCGAAACACTATATTAATAATTTATTTATTTTTACATATCTGCACTAACTTTCATACAAATTAACGAAATTAATTAAATCTGAATTTCAATTTAAACAAGAAATACCTTAATACTCAGTCAACTCTAAAGAATTACATTTTCAATTATGATCTGTTACACTTCATCGTATAAGCATAAAAATAAATAGTTCTTATTAATTATATTGAAACTATTGTTAATATGATTTATTTCTTTTAAGGTAGTAGGTATTGTTCCAGCAATAAATTCGTTCAGTTCGCATTGTGTATACATATTCATCCATCGTGCGATCTCATTTCCACCTGGGGACTCTTTCTTAAGTTGAACTTTGAAGGCACCTGCTGATCCATGAAATCAGATTCCCGCTAAAAGAGGAACCTATTTTCTTTTACCCTGGCACTCGGGAGATTTTCCCTTGATTGGAAAGCCTCTTGGAGGAAATAAACCTCCTGGCAATAAATACAGCATTCGTGGAGACAAGTAAAAAGAAAATTATACTTTACCGTGTTTCTCCGAACGTCCCAAGAGCCAATATACAATAGTAGATTTTATTTGAAAATGGTGTAAGGAAATATTCCGATTTTTTTTTTTTTAATGATAATGAGATATTTTTAAAATATTGCCGGAGACAATTAATAAACGGAATAGTTATTATTTATAAAGTTCTGCCATTAATTATTTACCCACGTTTGGTATATACTCTCTTCATTTACTTGGATTCGCTATAAGGCTATTGCTCAAGAGCTTATTAGACGTGGAGGAGTTCCTGTTGAGGTTTAATTGATCCTGTTGCTGATTTGCATGATAGTGGGACCTTTGGCGTTAGAGTACCTTGTGGTGGCTGGGTATCTTCCCACCAATATACCTCTCCACTAATTCAAATACCCTGTTTGATGTTTTTTTTATGTTTAGATACTAAATTGTATGCATCAATTAAAACAAATGCTTAATCAATTTTAGAGTTCTAAAATAAATGATTTTAATTCCAAGATAAGAAAATAGTTTTTTTTATTTATACCTATGCCAGCGAATTCATTTTTCAAAATTTAATTTTTGTTCCGATTCTTTATTAGATATCTATCATTGTTTTTAGATAGTAAGAGTATTTAAATGGGATAATCTTTTAAAATATTAATTATTCATATGCAAATGAAACAGAGACTGTTAAGATTCAGTATATCGACCCTTTGGAATGACGAGGTTCCAAATGGCAAAATTGAAGAAAATTAGTTGTTGGTGTGACAAGGTTCTATCTGGCTTCTGTGGGTTCCACAAGTGGGACCTACTCCTGCTGTAGTAGGTAATCTGAGTAAAAATGTATGTACTCATTCCTAAAAAAACTGAGCACGTGCTCTGGTTCAATGTGAATTAATAAAAGTTACACCATGAAATACTTAAATACTCTCTTATTATTTACTTAAACCGATTTTCGTACATAACTAATTTTCTTTATTATCAATTTACGATCCTTTTAATTATTGTTTAGCTAAATGTATGGAGCATGTGTTCCATAAATATGAATTGATTACTGATTTAGAGTATCTGCTCATCTTTCCAAGTGAATAAGGCTGCATGCTATTTGATCAGGTACTCAGTAAAATGACGATCTACTCTTTCGTAGACTCAACATTTTAATGAGTATCTGCTCATATAGCATGCATTCTCCTGTTTTATTCACTTAGAAAGGTGAGCAGGCACTCTAAATCAACAATCAATACATATCTGTGGAGCACGTGCAGTCACTGAGTAAAATAATAATAAATAAAATTAGTTTTAAACGAAAATGGTTTTAAATAAATAATAATAGTACTTAAATATTTCATTGTGTATCATCTATTTATTCACGTCGAACAAGATACGTACAGTTTGTTTAAGGAATGAGTACGTGCTCAGTTTTATTCACTTTATATAAGTAGATAAATAGTCGGTATAGATACCAATAGATACCAATTTTTTTATAGTTTTCAAAAGTTGTTTACAGCAACAGTGTATTGTTCATAGCAGCTCCTACAAAGAATGAGGTAGTAGGAAGTTTATCAGTTATGTTGACATTGTATAACAATGTTTTTTACAGTTCATTTTGACAAGCATCGATTAGTACCATAACAAAAAGCACTGCTGTGTAAGTGGAGATATAACTGAATTATGAGTTATTTTAACTTTGGCATCAATTTACTCGAAACATCTGAAATGCTAGATGGAACTTTGTCAAGGGGTAGATATCACATTTCTTTATAGAGTTTTATGTGAAATAAAAGTTTAAATTTGTAAGCCATTTTTATTAATTTGTTACTCTAGAAAAGGGAATTAGATTTCACTGTTTCGAGTCCGACATATGGGCTATGGTTTAATTTCTGTTATCAGCTTATGATTGACTCCGGAGTCGAATGAATCTTCATTGACACACCGGAACGTCGTCATATTATCATACTGATAGGATAGTAGAGAGGGCCTCACTCCCTCCAATAATTTGCTGACTCAAAATCACAGATTTGAGAACCTACTTCAAACTGCGAAAATTACGGTAAAACATTTTATTCAAAGAGTCACTAAAAATAAAAAAAAACAAATCCCGTTACCTTTTAAGATAAGAAATTGGAATTTTATTTTATTCACCATGTACCTAATTTAGAAAAGATTGCATTGTTTGCGAAAATGACTAACAAACTGAAACAAAACTGGCTACAATTTGCAAATCGGGCCCAATAAACACGTTTAAAAATTATTTCTGAACTATCAAAATATCGAGGAAGGTATCTAAATAGTATGATTTTTTTTTCTGAAGTGGTCAAGCAACAATTTAATTTTTTCTGGATTGCTTGGAATGGATTGACTCATATATATAGTATCTCTGTCTTTCACAGAAATTAAACGAGACATAAGCATCCAAATTATACAATGAGATTGTTTTTAAAATAAATAGAAAATTGCATATAAAGATTTGTTAGTTGGAAACAACATTGAAAAGATAGAAGAATAATTGTTTTTGTTTGGGTTACCACGGATTATCAGGTATATTGGAAACGAGATAGAAGATAACAATACCCTGAAAAACAGAGCCTTTCTATATACGTTAGTTCCACCGAATGATTGGATTAGAGGAAAATAAATTAAAACTCCAATTAATAAGGCAAACAGATTGGAGTCTTATAACTATCAGCTTGGTGATGTGGTGGATTGCTGTTCTCAGTGGGCAACAAGTGACGGAAAATCCAGAAGGGAGGAAGTAGCTTTATGTCGGTTTTCAAATTATACATGGATAATTCAGTCACGATTATCTGTTTTGGCGACAAGAGACCCATTTATGTGAACGATGTGGGAAAAACAAGACCGTAAAATACATTTTACAAGAATGACCCTAGTATTTCACTTTTAGTAAACAATTTGAATTCTCTCCTCCATACAGATAATCTTGGTCAGCAGACAAAGAAATAATTAAAAATAAAAAAAAAAAAAAAACGCTGAGTGATTAATTTGTGAAAAAATAAAACGATTCTTCTTAATTAAATTTTATTTGAAACTTGTTTCAACATTACTCAAAGTTTCGGGGTTCTGTCCTATCATCAGGACCATACTGCAATCCAGTATACTGTGGTAATAAAAAACTAATTTTAAATTATAACAAAAAAAAATGTTTATCATACAACAAAAATTACTGGTCTAGTATTACCTTATCATGTAATATCAATTTAAACTTTTTAAGTTTTTTTGAAAAAGAACTTGTCAGTATCTCAGAAATTATTAAATATTACAATTACTAAAATATTTAAATAAAAAAATTAAAATTAAAATTATTATAAAATATTATTATTGTTATTATTATAATATTATTATTGTTTTTATTTAATTTTCGACACTTTCGAAAAAGGTTTTTTTCTGTAGAGGGGGAGCATCAACTCCAACCACTCAGGTTACTGTTTGTTTAGTCGTTTTTATTGTATGTTTAGAAAACTCCTAACAATCCTTGAGGTATTCAACAGCACAGCTTTCTGGGCTTCATTTATAACAGCCGTCGAGAGGCCCAGACGTTCAGTCGCTTCCACAGTGGACACTGGTATCAGACCATTGCTGGAGATCACAATAGCCCTCACAATCACTTTATCCAGTCTGAACAGATCTTTTAGTTCAGCTGCTAGAGCTTGATATTTTCGAATTTTTTCTGCACATACTGAATTAGTGTTTCCATCATTCGGCACAGCAATATCTATTATCTCTGCTGTCTTCATATTACCATCAATCAGCACGATATCAGGTCTGTTGTGGGTCACGGAATGGTCTGTTATAAACGACTGATTCCAATACAATCTTATCCCTACCCTCTGGACGATTTCTTTAGGACTGTACTTATAATATGGCATCAAGTTATTTAATAATTTTCTTTTTAGTCCTATCGCCTGGTGATAGATTTTGAACATCATCATGCCTCTTGAGGTATTCTGTGCCAGCCAACGCACCGCCTCCTGCAGTTATGTGCTGAATAGACTCGTATGTGCTGGCACAGAGCCTACACTTGTCTGATACGTTCTGTTGTTTCAAGACGTGTCGCCAGTAAGACCTAGTTGCTATGACCTGATCCTGGATTGCTATAAGAAATCCTTCTGTTTCGGGGAACAGACTTCCTCTAACTAGCCAGCTAGTAGACAAAGTTTTATATATTTCAGTTTGCTGGAGCTGGTGATAAAATCTCCCAGGTAATGCTTTCGATTTCCATTCTTCCAGTCGTTCGCTGTTGGTAATAATGCTGGACGCAACTTCTTGAGAGACTAATTGCAAGGCAGTGTGCCCCCGGTCAAGACTGCATATTATTTTATGCAATGGCACCCCGCTTTGTTTGAAGTACTGTCCTAGGGCCATTTCTTGCTTTCGGCACACCTCTTCAATGTTTGTGAGACCCCTCCCACCTTCCTTTCTAGGCAGATAAAGCCTTGCGATGGATGCAGTCGGATGATGCATTCTGGACCCAGTCATACTCGTTCGTATTAGTCTATCTAATTCTTCGAGAGATCTTGTAGACCATTTTAGGACTCCGAAGCTGTATGATATGGCTGGTATAACCCACGTATTTATAGCTTTTATTTTCGATCCTGAGGATAGATACGTTGCAAGGATAATCTTCAATCTCTTCTTCAATGATTCCATGAGGCTATTCTTTACATCCTTCCTCGCAATTTTAACATGTTGTTCTATCCCAAGATACTTGTACATTTCTCCTTTTTGAAGATGCTTAATCCGCAGTTCATCATCAAACATACTTTCAGAAATAACTGGCTTTCCTTTTATCACATGAAGAACAGCGCATTTCTCAATACCAAGCGACATCTGTATTGAATCACTATACTGGATTACTGTTTTTATCATAGACTGTAACTGAGATTTATTCTTTGCATAAAGCTTCAAATCGTCCAGGTAAAAGCTATGGCTGATTACTGCAGTTGATTCATTAAATTTTATTTTGTATCCGTTTCCCTCTCGATTTAATAAAATCGATAAAGGAGCCATCGCAAGACAAAACCAAAGGGGGCTGAGGCAATCTCCCTGGGATATACCTCTCGAAATTGTAATGTATTATTGTTATTATTATAATATTATTATTGTTATTATTATAATATTATTATTGTTATTATTATAATATTATTATTGTTATTATTATAATATTATTATTGTTATTATTATAATATTATTATTGTTATTATTATAATATTATTATTGTTATTATTATAATATTATTATTGTTAATATTATAATATTATTATTGTTATTATTATAATATTATTATTGTTAATATTATAATATTATTATTGTTATTATTATAATATTATTATTATATTATTATTGTTATTATTATTTAATATTTTTAAAATTAATATTTAAATTATTATAATATTTAAATATTATAATCCATGTCTTAACTCCATGACATACAAGCGTATGCTCACACCAAGACCGTCTCACTCCAGTCGCGTCTTGCTGGCCAGTCCTCTCAAGTCAGTTCACGTCAAGTCCTATTAGAAGCATCTTAAAGAATGGAAATTTATTAATTGTTATTGCGATTTTCTTATTCAATACATTTGAAGGCACGTATTGTATTAATGTCTTGAATCCTTAACTCTCAAAGATTGTCTTTTGGAGGTTTGGTATTCCAGACTTTGCAACAATTCGTGTTTCATCTAATGCGTTTTCAAAGGGAAAATATTAAATTCGCCTTTTTTCACATTCTATAGTTATGTACAACTTTATTTGGTTAGTATTTTATTATATTGTCGATGTGCACTCTTTGGAATGAATGTATGTCATTTTATTTATTTTAATCCTGATAAAGTCTAAATTGGCGAAACGTTGATTAGTTAGTTATTATTTTTAGCTATTAATGAGACTGATGACTTTGTCATGAAATCCTACTTTAATACACTAAATAGTTAAAGCAGCAGATAATTTACTGGTTATCATTGATTATTAAATATTGGGTTCATATTGTCATAAATATGATTTTAAGTGATATAAGGAAAAAATCGTATTGTAAGTTTTTATACTTCTCTCTTTTTATTTCCTTGAACGCAGTAAAGGAAATATTGTAATCGCGAAAATTTTCTGTTTTCATATTTCAACGGAAATATCCATTTTGACAATCCCTGAATCCATTTTGACAAATTTCGTCGTGACGTCTGTTCGTAAGTTCGTTCGTATGTATCTCGCATAACTGAAAAACGGTAAGCTATAAAAAATTAAAATTTTGTATATAGGACTATTGTAAAATCTTGCTGTGAACCTCCTTTTTTAGTCACTGCTTGATTACCGGAAGTAGTGCTTTACTTGAAAGTCATCGATTTTCATCAAAAATTATATAAAAATATAATCATAGGGTTTATATAAAAAAACTTATCAAATTTGGTATACAAAACTTGCATATTTCGATGCATATTTGGTTTATAAAACAATAAATTTTGGTTAAAATTGGCAAGCCGGAAGTGGTACTTTACTTGAAGGTCATAATAGCCTCTCATCAAACATTATATTAAAATATAATATTAAACATCTCTAATTTGGTAAATTAGACTTTTATATCAATATAAATAATATAATAGATTTTGTAATGTAAGCATGTGTGTATTTTTGTATCACTCAAGTATTTATATGCACTCGAATAAAAATAAATACTTATTCTTATTTTCTGTGTTTTATAACTTTTGTATAAATAAGTTTTATTTTTGAATATTCCTCAAATTATGTTATTTAGTAGACATTTACAAAATTCGTTTTATATGCTCATTATATAAACCCAAGCTAAAGGAATTTAATGTATGTAGTCCCTTTGTAAAGCTGCAATCGTTGCACAGTACACAGTAATATGAAAATCTCACAGAGATTGTTATTGTAAATAAACAAGAAAAGTTCTTGAATCATTATTTGTTGACCTTAATTATGATAATGAAGAATATAATGGTCCGGAGAGTGGTAAAGAAATGGATCTCAAAATAGTGTAAACTTTGTATTATAATCCAATATATTATATTAATAAAATATAATTAAATGTTAATATAAATATAAATATCATCCTCTGTATACATAATTTTTGTATCTTGTTCATTTAGCCCTGATGAAAACCTGCAATATGGATCGAAACGTTGGTTTATAATAAATATTTTGCAATATATTTTGAGATCCACTTCTTTACCGCCATACGGACCATCTTATCCTTCTAGGCGATTTTTTGTTTGATGTTAGCTTCATATTAATTTATAAAGCAATGGCTAAGTTAAATGACGTTCTTAGTCATGGCATTATAATTGGGAATAAATAATAATTAAACAAATCAATGACTTACCATGGACTAATGGTGTAACTAGGACCGACGGAATACTCCGGGCTGTTCGCGAGCTTAGTGCCGTCGTCCATCGCTGGTCACCTCGCCGGGCCCATCTCCGTCTGTCAACAATATTCATATGTTATACATAATATATACAATTTAATGTCTGCATCATACTTGTTGTGTTAAAAATAAAAATGTTTTATGACGTTTATTTATTTGACGAAAAACAGGATAAGGAACACTACGGTATCTTATGTTTAGCAGGTTGTACTTCTCATCTAAGCCAACGCAATCGTTAATTATATCAACACCAATGTTTTATTCCATTAGTTAAAATTATGAATAGTATTAAAATAAATAGGTTAATAAAAAATAAAATTGTAACACTATATTCTAAGTCAAAGGAATGATCTGGTCTGGTAGTTCAGTCAAAATAGACGTAAAAAAGTGCCCTAACATTGCAAAACGTCAGGTAGTTCATATTTTATTTTAAGTTGTTTGCATTTTGCGAGTAGTGAAAAACGAACTTAGCTATTTCGAAAGACCTGTGCTAGCTGCTTAGCAGCCAAAAACCCCGCATTTTTGCACTATTTTCAGTTTCTGATCAAAATCCTCTATTGACTTAGGCATATTAGCCTGTAATAAAATTAATGATTATTGACAGAGAAATGTACTATTGAAACTATTTAAGGCGTTGCCTTGATGACGACCTTAAAGAGGTTGAAACGTTGGAAATTAAAAATTATAATAAATAAATCAGCTGAGAAAAAATGGATAATTGAAATATTATTAATTTATTTCAGATTATTTCATTTGGATTATTTAATGTTGTAAGATTGCGTTACAGTAGTAATCCAGTTATGGCCAAATGGCCAGTGGGTAATGTGAATCGTGTTTAGCTTCATTACAGTACTATAAATATTGTTTAAATATGTGTACTATAAACATGTATTTGTTCGCCTAAAAATAAAAAAAATAAGTGATATTAGGAATTATGATCATAAAAAAGAAATGTTTATTTTAAGCCTTATAAAAATAAATAAAAATGAAACAATCGTAAGTACAATCAATATATAAACATAAAATTAATTTGAGACATGGTGATGCAAATGAGGGTAAATCCAAGCTTAACAAGAAAATAAAAACTATGTATAATCTGAAACTTTGAATTTTGAATTAGATTGGGTTTAGTACGTTCTGAGGGCTTAAGCACAAGATGCTAGGAGGCTAAACAGTGTGGGAGACATTTGAACTATCAAAGGTAACAATTTCCATGCCTTATTTTATTAAAATATCAATCAAAAGGATATTTGTTTATTATGAGCATTATTCAAACATGTGTAAGGCACGAATGTCATGCATGATTCGACCATTATCAATATTGTCAATCAATAATCATTATTTTTTAATTTACTTAATATGCAGTCTAAATTTAGGCGATGAAGTTATTGAGATCTGTCTGTAACATTAATTTATGAAAAAAAAAGTTTTTCTATTTGTTATTCAATACTACCTTTAAAACCATTTCAGAAAATGATAGAGTTAACCACTTATGTAATGTTGGTACTTCATTTTTGTAGACTCTTTTTGGAAATCTTTGTGGATTAGTGCAGAAAGGAATAAAGTAAGCATTGCTGGCTGGGAGCAGAGTAAAGCCACTTTAGCTGGGTATGGCAGCCAAATATGTAAGAACTTTCAGGTATGCCGAATATGAAACCAATTCATTTATTCATTCAAAACAATATGAATTCACTTAATATTGTTTTTAATAACGTATATCACTTCCTCTGGTAGCTCAGTTGGTAGAGCGGTGGACTGTAGTTGGTGAAAGTGACTGATATCCATAGGTCGCTGGTTCAAATCCGGCCCGGAGGAATTTTTTTTAAATTACAGAAATTTGTTATCAAGTTCACATTTTTTTACTGTATCAATAATTGACAGTATTTAAAGGTTGATGCTGGCATTATTTATAAGGTCCTCGTTGGTACTTTTAATAAATTATTCGTACTTTTAATTTTAATTGTAGGTATGCAGCATTTTAACAGATGTAAATCTATCAATAAAAAGTCTTTGTTTTTCTAATGATAATAGGTGCCTCTAACCCATAGTATTCTGCTGTACACGGCACCTATTACCTGTAACCAAACAAATAAGTAAATAACCATATGATAATCAATTCAATATAGCTCTATATTAGAGACTGGCCTAAAAAATGTAGCGAACTCATTATTTAAATTTATTTTATGGTATTATTCAATATTTTACGTTTTTAATATCGTTTAGGTGCTCACATTGCTTACAGCGTTCTGAGCCAGTAAATACGTTTTATGTTATATCTATTTTCTACTTCCTAGTTTATGTAGGCCTGTTTCAGGTAATGGCTCGATATTATTTTTTAAATTATTCTTGCCCATAATAATTAGTAACATCTTTTCTTTTTTTGTACTTAAGTGAAATAGTTTCAACATTTTCTTTATGTTAAATTGCATTTTTTGTTAATATAGGAGTAAAAAAGAAATTATTTAATTAAAAAAAAATATTTGAAGAAAGAAACTAGATTAAATTGAAGATAATAAATTGTCAATGGTGGATATTGAGAGTTTTTGCTTCGATTAATACCTGAATTTTTCCAATTAGGTTCTTTCGATGTTCCATGATTTCCTTCCACTGGAGTTGTATGACGCTTCATGTTATCATGTGTTGTATGTCGTGTTATCAGAAGAGTTATTTTTTCGAGCTTCTTCTCAGAAATTTCTCAAGTTCTTCTGAGTCATGTTATATAGGAATATAAGTCAATGAATTGACCAACTTTATCTCGAAATATTAGTATCGCTTTGATTATTCCATCGTTTGTCTATATACTACTATCGAGACTATATAAAGTCTCCGTATAACCAGTGGCGTTGAACGTAATGCCGAAAGCTATTGGAAGACTTTCTGAAATGAACTTATGATCCAGCAGTTATAATTATTTATAATGATTTATGTTGCACCGACTTAACTCTTACAGGCGTCTTAATTTAAGAACAAATAATATTCCACAAAAGATACAAGAGGATTAAACCTAATTTAAACAACATTAAACCTAATTTAAAGACCTAAGTAATAAAATTAAGCATTAGGCAAATATTATCATCGATTGATGATTGAAAAGCGAATTATTTACAACAAGATATTGAAATCGAAAAAAAATTGTGGATAATTTAATAGCGTATTTGAATTTTATCTTAGACAAGTTGTTATTGAAAAGGCCTCATACAACCAATACCGTTTAGATCGAGACATTGGAATGTTACCGATATAGTATTGTTTTTGAAAATAATAGAAAATTATAGCTGGGAAATCCGGTCAAAATTTACGGGAATTTTAGATTTTTCTCGCCTCCTCCATCAAGAAATGGTTGTTCCAGCGATCCTGCTGCGGTTGTTAAGAGGGTAAGACACTGTTCTTTTAACACGCAAACATAGGTTTTAGCTGGCTAAGGATGAAAGTTTGATTTATTTTCTATCATCCGTAAAGTTCGGAAAACCTTCCTTGGGTACTTATGCTATATAGGCTAAGTGCTGCCTATATAACATAAGTACCCTACAACCAGTACATCTCCTTATACAAGCGATGTCCATTATACAGGACTTTTTTTTATTAAATATCGATAATGGTTTACATTTAAGCATATTGTAAATAGACCTACAGTGGAAATTATTCGTCTAAGGCTCACAAGACCAATTTATGTTGAAGAACTATGAAAAATGGTAGATACTCATTGATACAGTTGGCTATTGAAGAAAACCTTTAAAAAATGATGCCTTTCTTAAGGCAGTAGTTTATGAAGAATTATTATGACGACTTGAAATTCAGTATTATCCATTATCCTACAATGTTATTTAAAATTATGTCTTGGTAAGTTGAGGTTTTATCAACTGCCTCACGGTTGGATCAACCATCCAGGGGAACCTCTTAATATCCAATTCCCGAGGGGCATGTATTCATGAGATGTCCATTATGATGCTTCATATTTAGCTGGCACCTCGGCCGCGGCTACGACGAGGGTTCGCCCCCTGACCCTTGTCACACAACAAAGGGTGTCCGCAACTACGCGGAGCTTATTGTGGTCCACCTACTACTCCTCTGTCCTCTTTAATAATACGTTTTTATAACAATATTTATCACCCATTGTTGGATGTATATATATACTTTTTTTTTAAGACCGAATTCAGAAGGTTGTGTTATATGAAGGAAATAAGGCTAACACAAGAATTAAGTATTTTTTTTTTTTTTTGTTAAACCAGCATGAAATAAATTTTTGGCGAATCAGCGTGCATGTTTTGTTTTTTTCAACCTTTAGGAAAAACAGAGAAGGACTAGAAAGACTAATTACTTTATTAAATACTAATTAGTTTGAAATAGTGAAACCGAAGAAAAAAAAATGTTATTAACTTTTCTCGAAAATAAAAGTACCTCGTAAATTAAAGATATGTATGATAGAAATGATTGGGGTACTACAACTCAGTGGTTCAGGAACTGGACTCCTAACTCTCACATCCAACTTATTAAACATTGAATCCAAGACGTTTCATGGGTTGTATTGGTATTCGTATTATATATATATATATATATATATATATATATATATATATATATATATATATATATATATATAGATAACCGGAGCGATATGGAATCAGAATCTAAACTCATGTGGAAGAAAGACCAATAAAGAATTGCTTACAGAAACTGGTCAGTCAATATCTCATGATATGATAGCAAGAAGGTTAAGATGGGCGGGGCATGTAGCTCGAAGCAATCCATCAGGACGTCTCTTCACAAGAATGAATGCCACATTAGTTAACAAGAGACCATGTGGAAGGCCAAAAACCAGATGGATAGATAGGATTAATAAAGATGCGAAAGAGCTGCATGCAGCAAACTGGAAACCAGTAGCCCAAGATAAGCAGAGGTGGAGAAGGCTGGTTTAGGCGCCAAAGATCTACAAAGTTTGTAGAGCCAACCGAAAAAAAAAATACATGTATATATTATATATTAGGATACAATTAAGAAATTCCAAACACACGCTTTTAGTCTCTAAAATACCGGTAAAAAATAATCATTCAACGATTCGCCAATTCAGGCATCATTAGGACAGAAACAACAAATCACCTGTATGCAGAACACATGCGGCACACCTCACATCAACATTCTAAAAAGACGCATTGACTACGTTACAGATCAGAGGGTTTGCCAGTATTTATTATTAGTATTTGTTAGCTGTGCTTTCTTTCTAAGCATATTTCAAGCTGGGCTTATCAGAGTGTTACGGTTGACGACTGTGGTAATAGGGGGCTTTAAAAAAAAAAAAGTCCCTCGGTTTATCTGACTGTAAATAAGGGTTATTTAACCCCCTGAGGGGTGGCAGCCCTTCCCCAGTTCAATTCATGCTTCCCTCTTTCTCTCGCTCTCTCCCTATCGACTCAGGTGTTTAGTGTCCCTCAATGCAAACTGTTGGATTTTATTTTTATTTTTCAGGTGATTTGGGAGAGGCTATTAGTGAATACATTAAGCTGGAATTTACGGTGGCGTATGATAGTGAAATGCCGTAAAATCTCTTGCTGGAGCATCTTGAGGAATATATATCTTGTTGAAACGTCGTCTCAAAATGTTAAAGAAAAAATCAATGAAAATGACATCCTCGAGCACTGTTGCACCACCATCTATACTTTTACTGACTACACTGCCATTCTTTCTTCCCATATAAATCCTTCCTAGTATCTATTATCCTCCAAAATTATTTATTCTGTCTTGAAAAATGGTTCCACAATTGGAAAATTTTGATCATCGTCCCAAAATCGAGCCACGTATTATCTCCCTACGGAAAGCTGTATAACCAGCTCTAATAACAAGCAACAACACAGTACCTACAAAAACTATGTACGGTATCTAGAGATATAGTTGAACAAAAGACTCACATGGAGCACACGTATAAAATTAAAAAGACAAGAACTGATTATACAACACAAACAACTATCACATCTTCTCGACTACAGATCCTCACTAAACTTACATAACAAACGACTAATCTGCACTGCAGTGCTAACACACGGAGCAGAACTTTGACGTTCAGCACACAAACAAACAAGATACGAACAATCGAAATGTCTTAGAAATATTGTAAATGCCTATGGTGTATTTCGAATCACACTAGACACAATTATATGTGCATTCCAATAATCAAATCTTACATTCATTAAAAATACACCACAAATTACTCTTCTACTCCAAATCACTCCAATCCATCTGTTCTATCTCTTTCCTCCTCTCTGTTAACCGTTCTTCCTGGATGGAGGTTAAAACGACAATGGTTAAGAGACATTCTAGTTCATCCATAATACATATTCGGTATAGAAATACAAATTCATAGTCAAAATTCAAGGCATTCTATCAGGTAGATCAAGGGGACATAAAAAACAACAACGAGTTTTTCATATGCCCTGAACACAGTTGCAAATATAATATAAAACATAAAAAAATTAGTAATATATATATATATATATATATATATATATATATATATATACATATACATATACATATTTTATATATGTATTTATATAAATTATTTAAGTATTTTATACATATATATATATATATATATATATATATATATATATATATATATATATATATATATACATATACATATACATATTTTATATATGTATTTATATAAATTATTTAAGTATTTTATACATATATATATATATATATATATATATATATATATATATATATATATATATATATATATATATATATATATACATATATATATATATATATACATATATATATATATATATACATATATATATATATATATATATATATATATATATATATATGTGTTTATTTTTTAGCTTAAAAAATATAAATCTAATAATATAAACCCAATTGTTATATAGGCTCTTCAAACTTTTGTTTTTTTTTCATCCAGGCACTGAACACTAAATTTTACTCTTCATTTTAGAATTTCTTAAAAATACTAATGTTTATTATTATTTATTTTTGTTTTTTGTGATTTTATTTATATTTAAAATCTCCGCTTTGTCGGTTGGTGGGTTAAGTTAATAAGATAAAATAAGCAAGGGAAATTATTTTATTCGAAAAATGATTTCTTTAAAATATTTTAACTACTTAATTTCATCATGATTTTATTTATCAATTATCACTGATATTTCGCTCTGTAAATTTGGTTCGAGATTTTTTTTTTTTTTTTTTTTTTTTTTTAATTGATAACTTATATTCTGTTCTATAAAATTTCATTTAAGAGTTTATCTACCTATGCCGTAAACGTTTGCAGAGTAAGATTTTATAACTAATGAATAAATAATTAAAATACTAACTACCATATTTCTTTTATCTTATTTTGAAGATTATTTACTTTAAAGTCAGCATATTTTTTTTTTTTCTATGCAAAAAACCTATTTAACAGATCGATAAGATCTGTCAGTGACCCCTCCATCTTGAGTGAATTTGCTCAGTATTGAACATCGATAATAATTATGAAGAAAGAGTAGACAGGTTGCATAATCCCGGAATTATGTAATCAGTTTTGAGAGCGGCGGGACTGCTTTCTCTCAAAACACTACTAGACCGCTCACGCCATATTATCTCAGTAAAACTGACCTGAGCTGAACGGATTGAGTCCAACAACATTATTATGTACGCGTCTTTAAACAGTTAATTATGTAAAACCAGGTAATTTTATAAAAATCTGAATAAATAAAAAAAAATTGGCGATTGTTTTAGAAAAATCTATCTCCATACTGTGGATATTGTAACAATGCTTTCCATTAAGTACTTTTTTTTTTAATAAATGATGTTTATTTAATAATTTCATTATAATTTAACATAAGTTTTATGCTGTACCACAATAGACCATGTAGTTTAACGATGTCAATAAAATTCAAAAGAAAACATCATATTCTGATGTTTCTTTTTTCGTATTGAAAAATATCTGCCACACTCAAGGGCCCTAGGACAATGGGTATCTGAGCTGTCCGGAGTTTCTAGTAATAAAACAGCTGTTAACACCTTTAAGTTTTAATTATTTTTCGTTAAAAATATTGAGATAAGTTGAAAAAAATAAATAATATTTAACCATATAAAAAATTTCGGTTTGTGTCAGTGCTAGCTGCTTCAGTCGAACGATTCATATTCGACATTCTTACACAAACTCTCAAATTATTCAGTCACATTTTTTTTTTATATTTCTTATTCCCATTGAGAGAAAAAAAATACAAAGCTACCATTAGGTTGATACTGGATGATTTCTGAATTAAGCATTAATATCTTACAGCTAAAGCTCATACACAACATTTCCAACTCACAAGAGGAGTATACGATGTCTCCGTCGCCGATTTTGATCAAAATGTTTCGTGTGATTATACATTGAAATAAAGTCGACCCATATCCTGCCGTTTTATCGAATGGACCCTAGGAGCTGAGAAAACAGGCTGAAAGTGGTTCATTTTATATCTGGAGTTTGAAAAATGATATCGGCATCGTTTTTCCAGCTAAAAATTTCTTTTTTTTTTAAAGTAGATTAAAGTAAAATATAAACATTAAAAATAATTGCTTTTTGGTAAAATAAATTTAAAAAAGTCTTTAAAATATCAAGTAAACTAGGCTTATAGATTTTTCACACCAAAAATGATTAGTTTTTGCAGGTTTGGATTCAGCACATCAGAAAACCTCAATATTAAAAATATCATCGAAAACAAAAAAAAGATTTTTTTTTCATTTCCGAGGGTGTGTTGAAAGCCACAAAATTACGTTTGGGTTTGAAGCTGTTCATCTCGTCTTCAATTTACCCGATACCGACGTTCTTGAGCTCGCTCAAAAGAGGGGAGTTTCTTCTTTCCATACATATAAAAAAATATTGCATTATCTTAGAAGGTCAGTGTTAAAAAAGGGGATTTCTATATAAAAACAAAATGGAATTTTTTTACGAATAATGTTGTCTCTATATCACATAGAAACACCACGGTTAAAGCAAATCGCGGAATTTAAGGACCTTTACCGATGCCCCAAATTGGGTTTGAATCGTTTGAAGGGTTTCTGATTTATGAGCGATTATTTGAATCTTGAAACAAATTTGAAGGGCGAAATTTTTCGGTCAAAAACTTTTCTTTTAAGATTTTCTCGAAAATTTGAATATAGGGGCTTTTCAAAGTGCTAAAACCAAAACTGACGCCACTTTTGATTTTAAAAAAATCTGTTAATATACTTTACTCCTTACAACAAGTTTTATCTGGATCAAACCTAATTTAATCTTATATGGATGTCACCTCTGGTAGCTCAGTTGGTAGAGCGGTGGACTGTAGTTGGCGAAAGAGACTGATATCCATAGGTCGCTGGTTCAAATCCGGCCCGGAGGAATAAATTTTTAATTTTATATATTGATTAATCAATTTATTTCTCAAATTATTATTATGTTTTAATAATAATTTTGTAAAATAATTTTTTATTCCAATGATGAAATCTCAAAAGGACTTTCATAAATTAATGCTGGTTATATTTCTGTTGCTTATTATTTTATTTTTAACGTAATTTAAAAAGTAAATTTTTGATGTTCTGTACTGAAATATTTTGTTTGTATATTTTATTAAAATGGGTATTCATTATCTAACTTGATTTTCACTATTCTGGAATAATTTTACTTGATCTAAAAAGTTTATTGTGAATCATTTTGGGTGTTTCTCATTGGAAAACATGCTTAATTGATACTCAATGCACGTTTGCGCGATTAATTCAAAAAACCAATCTACTTTCTTCACATTTTTTGAAATTTTATTTTCAGATTTTCTCCATGAAAAACCTAATACATAATCGTAATGATCATGGCTTATGTCATTGTCGAGTTTCGAGGATCATTTTCTAGGGTGGCCTATTCGATCACTTTCGAGCCAAATTAAAAAAAAAAATCAGCCGAGTAGTCAGTGATGCTCCTGACGTTCGGATTTATTTTCAATTCTATTTTTAAATTCTACGTATAAACTCAAAATTTGAGAGGAGGTTTTTAAAAAAAAAATTGCTTTGCCAATTACAGAGATTCATTATTGAAAATAATAAACCAAAATGAGTTCTACTCATAGAATTACGTTGGACACAATCATATGATTTTGATATCTACTGTAATATTTTTAAAAATTGGATTGAGCCGGTTTTGTCATGGTTTTTGTTTCTAAAAAAAATTATAAAACATAAACCATGACATAAATTAAGTTCAATTTATCAATCAACAATGAGAATGGAGTAAAAAAAAAATGTTTTTGTAATATGAAAAGTAACTTCAATACGTTTTGGATAACTTTTTTTTAGATGTTTACCTTTTAATTAATGTCTTGTTGTACAACTTTTTACTTTTTTTTTTTTTGGTACAGTTAGGCAATCCTGTGACACTATAATTGTGTTTGTACTGATTAAGCTGCAAGGGATGCAGCGATGGTAGAAAAATAAACGAACAAAAACGAGATCATTATAACGTTAAGGGCTGCCGCTGAAGATATGACAATATTTGCCAGGACCCAATTGTCGGAGATGTGGAGTGGCTGTTCCTGAGCAAACTCCAGCCTCATTTGTTATCGGCTCTGTTGGTTCTGGGTTCTTCTATGGTCGGAAGTCGGAACTTCCCAACGCGGGTTGAAATGCCTTTTTGATTACCCGTTGTTTATACTCGATAAACTCACAAAATTACATAACTTTATTGAATCATGTAAAGAACACGGATTCATTAAAACGACAAAAAATGGGATATTATCTTCATCGCCTTGTTTTTATACATAAAGCGTTTAATCCCAATAAACAAACAACAACAATTTATAATCATATCAATAAAACAATTTTAATTGAATATAATTAAAACAACATTGAATATAATTAAAAAAAAAAATAAAAATATTAATTTGAAGTCAATTTTACTGTTTCCGTAAAGTTAGCTTACCGATAACTAAACTAAAGAATGAAAAAAAGAAAGTAAGAAGAAAAATCACAATTGCAGTATTTAAGCTCACGCACAAAGCTTATCTATCTCTCTAAATTCTGGTTTACCGACCTTAAAATTCGGATGATATTGAAAGTTAAACTGCTTCTGAACACTTACTAAAACCTGTATGACTGGTCTCTCAAATATTTGGGAAGTATATATCAGGAAAAAGAAAAGATTTTTTTTTACAAAAGTTTTAAAGTTCCTTATAAAAAATATACCTGTACCATCACAACTCATGATGGTTCACAGCAGCCGGTAAAGTATTACTACTTCTACTTCTACGTTTTTACAAGGTGATTTGGTCTGTACCCACGCTTAACCGCCAGGTTTATCTCCCAACACCATTAAGGGCCAGGTAGCTTACTGAGGCAGGTTTCCCTACTCCAGAGTCGATTCATGGCCGATATAATAGATTTAATAAATTATCTCTCGCAGTCGACTCCGGCTCCTAAGCCCAGGGAGTTGTGAGTTCAGTGTCTTACTCACTCAGCTTCATCTTATAAGAAATACTAAGACTTATTACAAAATCACCTTGGTACATTATTAACCGTTGCATAAATATATTTGCAAGTATCCACAGCTTTTGTTCACTGACGATATATAAGCTAGATAATCATTTTAACAAAACATCCAGAATATTTCAAACCATTAAAATTAATAATGTTTAAAAAAGACAAAAAAAAAGTAAAGTAAAGTTTTAACTTTAATTGAAATACTGGCTTAGATTAGGCTAAACTAAATTACATGTAGGTGGACCTATAGTCATGAAAATGATGAAAATAAATAATATATTAATAATAGTGTAGTTTATATGAATATCAAATAATAGAATATCTTGAAATTATCAATAACAATAGCCAACAGCAAAAATGCTTCCGGATTGAAAGTAGCAAATTTGTATTCCATTTTGGTTACAAAAAACTAATTTGACCTTTTAAAATATTAGTTAGCTCTTATTTTGAAGATATAATATAATTAAGTATATTTATAGAACTTTTAGTGTTGAATTGGCAATTTTTTTTCTGCAGTTGGCAAAGCTGTCTGCAACACCAGCCAATTCAGGTTATGTTTTGGTTGACAACACTGTGAATTCGTGAAAACCAGTGATACTTTCTAACTTTTTGTGTACAAAAACTGAGAAAATGCCTCGCAAATGCGTTAATAGTATTGGCAACTTCTGATATATATCTGGTGAAGTGACATTCTTTGCTTAAAAAAGACCTTTATCTCAGATAGTAAAAACAGCCTACTTTCATTAATTTGGAATCAAGGTAGGCGATAAAGATCAAGTCATGGGCACCTCACTTTTGTTATAATACATGTGCAGTGAATCTTCGTAGGTGGTTAGCTGGAAAGAAACATTCGATGAACTTTGGTGTACCGATGATGGCGTGACTATTAATTAATAATGAACATTATTTCTGCATAACACCACCTTTACAACAGGGAATATCAAAGAAAAAAAAAGTGGACTGTAGAATATCCTAATATTCCATCAGCTCTTCGTGAAGAGCTTCCGGTGCCTAATCCTCCAAAAGACCATCAACTGCTGCCTGATCACGATGAAGTCATATCAAGAGACGTTGTAAGTGAGCCTTCTATATCACAACATTCTGATTTTGATCCGGCAGATGCCTTGAATGAACCACACAGAATTACACAAGGTGAGTTAAATGATCTGATACGAAATTTAAACCTCACGAAAGACAAAGCCAAACTCTTAAGATCTAAACTTAAGCAATGGAAGCTTTTGTCAACTGATGTTTTTATAGCGATCGACAAAAATGTCTAATGCCATATTTTAAGAATGAAAACAATCTTGTTATATGCTACGATGATAATAGTGTGATAAAAATATCAAATAACTCTGAATGGACAAATTTGTACTTAGGGCATGCTGTGCATATGAAGTGGAGATTTGTGGGTATATCTGAGGGGATTTGAAAGTTGTAGTTATTTCTCGGCATGCAGTTGGAGTATACTGGGTACTGGTACTGGTATTGGTGGGAGAAACTCCGGCAAGTGGGCCTTATGGTCCTTTTTGCCAACCCCTGACGGCTACTTTTACGTCACCGCCGCGTACTAACCAAAGTGGGAGTGTCAAGATTCATTTCGCGAGATCGCCACGAAATAAATATTAACCGACCCAGGTGGGAATCGAGCCCACAACGTTCCGAACCGGGCACTCTGGGACCCTCGTCCCAACGTACTCGGCCGTCACGTCCTTAGTTGGAGTATACAAAGTATTGCTGCATTTTATGTGAATGGGACAGTCGAGATAGGAAATTTCACTACAAAATAAACGTATGGCCTAACAGAACGTTGTTCCCTGGTAAAAAGAATGTTCTTCACAATTCTCTTGTTAATAATTATAATTATTGATAATTTCGCAATTTTGTCGATAATAAAGCAGGTGAACAGGTGAATAGCAACAACTGTTCATTTTTACAAAAATGGAGTTGATCAATTTATCACCAAACCTACGATATATTGTCTAAAATATGAAATTTGTGAAAACGTATACCGTATACCGATATATTAAATAATTGTATATGTATATATTCTTTCATGTTAATATTTTCTAGTATTTAATAATTCTTTATTAATTTGGTCATTATTAATATAAATGTATTTCCGACAAAAAAAAAAGGAATTAAATTTAAAACAATGATAGATTGCTCAATTAGAAAGCGTTAGCCAAATTAACGTTATTATTTTTATTATATGCGACACATGGGAAACCCTTTTCTGCTCGGACACATTGAAATCCAGGATCATTTCCAGAGGTACGTTTTATTAAAATATTTTCTACCACATAAAAATTCCATAATTTTTTTTTTAAATTGTTGTCTGTATACTGGAGATGATATCATGTTTTTTATGTTCTTGCTTTTCATTATATTACATAATGTAGAAGAGTTTTGTTGAAAACAAGAGTATCTAAATGAGTTATGTTCAGTGAGCTAGAAGTTTGCCGTCGTTCTGCACAGTTCTATCGGGAGCTTCTCAGTCAGTTGCCGCCACTTAGCGAAGTTTCTTGGTCAACCACTTTTCAATTCTGAATATCGTTTTAGCAACATTTTATTTTTACTTTTTCCCTCACAGAGTTAATAAAAGCTTCTATTTCTCAAAAGTTACGAAGTTTATAAAACTTCCGTGGTGAAATAATGACATTCATATAAAATAATAAAAAAATATTGGCTATCTTGCAACAAGTTGACAAAAAGTTACATTAATTTTAATATTGAGTTTTGTTATAAAAAAAAAAAATTAAAACCAGTCTTGAGTTTCTAGAAAAAAAAAAACGTAAAACTAATCGTTTATCGTCATTTCAGTATTTATCTAATTTTTAGTCACATGAATATGTTTGAAGCATGCATAATTATGTACATTATTAGGCTAGGATTAATTATAGCAGTAATATCTATAATATCAGCAATGACTGCAATTGAAGGTGAGGACCTGCAGTACTCCGTTCCTTATCTTGCGCATAAGGATAAGTTTAATTAATACATTAGAACTTTTAATCAATTAGTTAAGTCTAGCCAGAATTTATTTCTCATTACTTAAGCGGCGAAGAAACATTTCTTCATAGTAAAATCTTAATAATGAAAATATTAAGGAATAATATGATTTTATAATTACTTAAGCTATTAAAATGTCATTACCACCCACTGCCCCACCCTCAGTTTTCTAGTAAACATGTATTTTTTCTTTCGTAATCTACGTTAAATGGTAGTGAAATTTATTTTCGCTCACAAAGAATAACTTAAGCATTCTGAATCAATTTTTTTTGTTAGTAGTGAAGTATGTTTTTGATTTTTCCAAGCTTTTTCCTCGCACTTTTAAGTCATTACCACGCAAAAAACAAAACTTCAGAGATATAGCCTTAAATAAAAGGGAATAGTAAGAAAAATGTTTGGTATTTAGTATACTTTCTCAGAACATAGTCAGATTAATGAATTTCATAAAAATTCATCTGCGACCAAATAAGAAATATCCTTTATGGTGGGACGATTTAGATTATATCAGTAGATTAAAAAAATTTAACGTACTCTATTTACCATGAATGAATGTAAATTATAAAAAAAAAAAAAAAGAAGGCAATTATAAAATATTCCGTTTCAATTTAATTTCAAATAAATAAAAACTTAATCTCTCTTTTAAGTACATGCGGATAAAATTATTCTTAATAATTTTTTCACTGATCTGAAAATACCGAGCGTGCCGCAGTGGTATCAATTTTTGCTTTATTTTAGCATAGAATCAGGAAAAAAATAATGGGACCTCTCTGGGGAAAAAATCCAATCCTTTTTTATTTTAATCCGTGACTCAATCATTTTCTCGACTGAAAGGGGAACAGCCAATGCCCATTTCCTGATTTCAAAAAAAAAAAAATGTATCCACATTTTCACTGCAATGCGAATATTAATTTTCAATTACGTACTTCGGTATTAATATTTTTCATATAAGAAATTCATATAAATAGCCCTCAGTTTAACAACCACTATTTCCAAGTTAACCCATTATGATTTATTATAATTTTTTTTTGCATAATCTGTTAATTCTTTTGTTTTTATTCCATCTATTCTAAGGTTCTGAACCTAGCCTAATCCCACTGCTTGTAATGTTATTCTAAAGAGACTTTTCACGGAATAAATAGTTTATTATTATCATTGTTTTTAAATCAACTGCCGATCGCGCATGCAGGTATATATACATTCGATTAAACCAAATACCATTTTGTTTCTATTGACTACTAGAATATTGCAAAATCTTATGTTGTTTAAATAGGTAAGGATCAGGGCACGAAACAGCTGTAGAATTTTTTCAAAAAGTTTCAACTTTTTTTTTTAAAAAATAACTTAAGAAAACTTTTTTTTATAAAAGTTCTGTAAAAAGAAATTTCTATTAGAACATTTTTAATGTAAGCTCTCAGATAAAAAGTTTTCACATACTTACAGGAAAAAGCTTGAGAGGGATCTTCCAGGGCTGAAGGAAACCTTGGGAGATAGCAGTATTGTTAAAAAAAATTAAATATCTTTTAAAAAGAACATATATAAATTATAAAATTCGAAATAAAAGAACAAATAGAAAAACAATTACCATTTTATTTAACATTTAAGTTTTAATTTCAATAGAAAAATTGCTTTAATTTTAATAAAATCACCTACAGAATGTTTATATAAATATATAACATTTGAAGATAAGAATACCTTTCAAGAAACAATTCCATAAGTATTTTCAACATTTAATTGGAAGCTCTAATAATGAAAGTTTTTATTATAATCGCACAAAAATGTTCTAACGAGAACTTTTATAATATAGAACTTGAATATATAAATTCTTACGATAAAGCTCTCAAATTACTTTTACTGTATAAGTTCTCACCAAAAAGTTCTCGGAAGAACTTATAATAAAAGTTTTAACAGAAAAGTTCTTGCATTAACTGTTTCAAAAAAATTCCTAAAGAAGAGTTTAGTTTAGAACAAGATTTTTTCAAAATAAAAGTGCACAGTTCTTTAGGAGTCCGTGTGAGGATCGTTTCAATTCCAAAATTGTTACAAGCGGGTATTTAACGTCTCCATATATTTTTAGAAATTAAAATATAATTTTCTTTTTAATTAAAAGTTTAACCGTCTCTGTAGTTCCTACATTTTAGGCCATCAGTCCGTTTTCAAGTTTTCTGAAAAAATTAAGTGCACTAATGAATTAATTTTTGCTTTTATAGCGTCATATCTTTAATTTTAAACCTGATCGACAACGTGCGCATTTCATAAAAATGCCCTAACTCAAGCTTAAGCTAAATCTTTAAATCTACATCTTGAGATGATACTTTAAAAATAATTAAAAATCATGAGTAATAAATAATTAAAAAGAATGAGAACTAAACAATTTTAAAGTTGTTTTCCCAGAAACTGCTAATATTGAGATAGGTTTCTGTTTTTGCAAAGGAGCGATCGATGATATATGCTATTAACATATACATAAACTGATACACTCGAATTCGTTAAATAACATAATTATTAAATTTCTTTCATTTTTTTATATTTGGTATTATTTTACTTATATCTTTTTTACAAGTTACTTATCTTAGCCAATGGATATGCTATCGAATTCAGCGACTAAGCTGGCGCAAGTTCTGGATTTGTGCCTGGGTACATAGCCGACTGTCGGTCGTAACTAGAGATTTACGTTCATCCATATGTTCTATGTTGAGTTGGAAGACCAAGTAAATAAAATTTGAAATGAACAGCACAATTAATTAGTTAATATATATATATATATATATATATATATATATATATATATATATATATATATATATATATATATATATATATATAATGTATTATATGAGTATATTTTGAATTTTTCTAGTACATTACATATTACATAACCTATTACTTTTTTCTATTAATGTATCATTCAATATTCAGTCATTTAATATTCTATCACAAAATTAACTACCATTCTTGTGTTCATTATAATATAATGATTAAGGATAATAATTTTTGGCTTCAGTCCCAGGGCACTTGTTGAATTTTGGCAAATGTCCTCTTTTCCTTGCGATCTTGGCATGGCTGGTAATTACCATTTAAATGACCCTATTCCTCTGGGTTTTTTTTTCCTTTCCTTTGGAATAAAACTTTTAATTTTAAATTATGTGGATTTTCAGAAATCATATTTAATATTTTTATGATGCCCTCTTGAAAATTTGAAGACAGATTGTTCAGCCTTTGAATCCAGAATATTCTTAATTTATTCAGACCTAGATAAGTTATGTTATAAAATTCTTTGTCTGTGAGGAACAATGCAGCCTGAGCTCTATATTACTTTGTCTTTATATTTTTTCCTTTTTGTTGGGGGTGCTGTTTTTTTTTTTTTCTATTTATATAGCATTTTAACTTGTAAATTAGCTTTGTTAAAAATGTTGTGGTCAAATCGATATAATTCGGTATGTAATTAGTCTTTCTGTATATTGTAGCAATCTCGGCGCTTGATGGCATATAAATATACATTTTCTGAAACAAACTAACTTGCTCATCCAAAAAATAATTAGTTTTTTAATTTTTTGTCTTCTTGTTACGTACAAGGTATTAACTCCAGCGTGAAATTAAATCATTTCTAGCTAAATATTTTGAGTAATCTTCATGCTAAACTTAAGAAAAACTATTAGTTTTTTTATTTTACATTTTATTTTTTTCTAACATTTATTTGTATGATTCGATTTTCCAGTTTTGTTAAGATTGGTTGCAATCTAATTTGGTTACAACCTTGGAACAACATAATAAATTGTTATAAAATTTAGTTTAGTGCTATTGGTGAAAAAAAATAAAAGTCATGTATCGAGATTATTTTTTCGATAAAACATGTAAAATTGGTGACGACCGTATACATTTTTAAATTTTTAAAATAATGAAATAAACTTTGTTATTGTAATATCCATTTTTTATTTATTTGATAAAAATTATGTATCATCGAAAAAATAATCTCGAAACATGTTTTATTTATTTGTTCCAAGGGTACTAAATTGAATACGATACAAATTCATTTGTAAAACTTAAAAAAAGTGGAAAATCTAATCATAGAAATATTAATGAAAAAAGTGTGAAATAAAAAAATACTTAATTTGTCTTATCAGTTTAGTTTAGTCTAGTTATTTAGTTTTATATTATATTTCAAAGTTCACAGTTTTACTATATTTATTACGGTTATTAATTTTCTATTATTTTTAGTTATTTGTTATTACTCTATCAGTACAATCTTATAGCATTTTACAAGTTCACCAGTGTTTCAGTTATTGCTGTTTTCATTTTTTCTCATTAGGTACAGCTGGCAGTTATTGACACCTCAGGTAGTTATTGACACCCAAATCTTCAGTAATAATACTGATAATATTATAACTATATTATAAATAATATTATAATAATATTATAACAATAATAAGCTTTTAGGTAATTTTCAGTTTCAAATAAAGAGGAGGGGGAAATTCCTTGTGACTCATAGAAGTCAGCTGTGACAAAAGATTTTCAAACTGTATACATAAAAAAAGATTATTAAACAGTAATGAAGAAGATACCAAACGAAGTGATAAAGAGGACGTTTTCTTCTGTTTATTAAAGAAAAGTGTTGAGTGATTTATGGTTTATTTTCTTTTAATCAACAAAATAATTTAAGTAATGTAATTACCTCATGAGGGTTGAAACCCCGTGTCAGTAACTGAATTAATATATTTTTTTTCAAATAGCTCATTTTTTTCAGCAATTCAACACTGTTATTTTATGTAATAATGCTTAAGTTGTGATCAAAATTTTATTTATATTAGTTCTAGTTATTGACAATAACTTAATCTTGTGTACAATGACTTGCTATTGAACTGTCAAAATTTTGTGTTGGGTTGGAATCTAACTATTTTATTATCGTTTTTTAAATATTTTAATAGGTCAAACTATGGCAAAGAAACAAAGGTATTTAACAGAAGATTTGGAAAACGCGTTAAAAGCAATTAATTAGGGGTTCTCTACCAAACCCAACTCAAAAAAGATTCGGTGTCCCCAGAGTAACTCTTCATTTTAGATTGAGTGGTACGTTTGTAAAGTCATCACAATACTGGCCACAATAAAAAGTTATACTGATATCTAGAAACTATCCTTATGTCTTAATGTGAAATCCTCAACAGTAGTTTTGTTAGGCTGTTTAATGTGTAATAAGACTTTCCTTAAGAAACGTCCGATCAATTCCTTTGTCTAATGTACTAATTTTAGTGAATAGAAATGAAATATTAATATGAAGTATTAATTTTATTTGTGTGTGTATTTTTATCTTTATCTTTTTATGAAAAAAATAAATAAAAGTAAAAGTTAATAAATACGTTAACACTTTTGTACGATAGCTTACCTATAGTTTTCTTTAAATTCGTGAATCCATTTATGATGCCAAATTAAAATAAATAAGATGGGAGATATGTCAAACTCAAGATAACTGTGGTGTCAATTACTTATCCATAAAGTGTCATAACCGATTTTACACAATTTATTCACAACATTGCAAAATACATTCCAGGAGAATTTGTTTTCTTTATTAAGCATAAAGTAGAGTAATTAAGAAAAAATTACATTGAATTTTAACGTGATTGAACTATTTTCACCTGAATTATAATATAAATATGGCCTTAAAGGTGTCAATAACTGTCTAGTTTACCTCTCTCTTTTTATTGACGTTTACCTCTCTCTTTTTATTGACTTTGTATATATTTGTATCATTCCCTGTATATCATTTTGGTATCTTGTTCATTTACCCCCTGATGAAGAACTACAATGTGAGTCGAAACGTTGGCTTATAATAAATAGTCCACCACACGGACCATTTTATCCTTCATAAAAGAAAACTGTTAAAGTCGCCCAATATTATTGTCATCAATCTATTTAATGTTCAATCTAATCCTATAATCATCATACAATAGATTGGACTTCGACGGCTCCTAACCACTCAATAAACGTTTTTTTATCGCAACTCTTTGCGTGCCTCACGACTCAGATCAATCAAGTGGCCTTAAAGTTTTATGGAAATAAATTCCGTAGTTTTAGCAAAACAAGATCAAGAGACCCATAACTTTTAAATTAGGTGAAAAAAAAATTGTCAATTACCGTATCCCTTTACATTAGGTAATCAAGGAAATAAATACAATTTAAAAAAAATAAAAGTTCGATAAATTCACCTGTAGAAATAATAATTTCTTCAAATCTTTCAATTTTTGTATAATTAGACTTTCACCTTAAACATTTAAAAGTTCGCTAGTGAATTTTATCATTCTTCAAGGAGTTCTAGTGCTCAAATTGTTTAGGAACTTAAGAGTGCTTTTAATGAGTCCATAATGAATGAAGATGACAGACCATCGTTTAAAAAATCAAATAAATAAATCTCAAGTTAATTTTTTAGCAGAAATGGAAGGTTATGTAATATTTATGTTAGGTATTATGTTGAAATGAAAGAACTTTCTTTATCAATTTTATAAATTGATGCTTACATATTCTTGTTAACCTTTCGAGGGAATTCCTCATCGTCTGGATTTATCTCATCATTTCATGTTATTGAACGTAATTACATAAAATATTTTTTTTTAAATTGTTTCTCAAGTTCCATTCTATCCATATTTTGCTATGTGACAATGAAGGTTCATATTTGTTAACATTCAATCCTCATTAATATTTTCAGTTTTAAAATAATGTAATAATTGACAAAATATGTAAAATAGTTATGTAATGGGACTTGAGAAATAATTAATTCAATATTATATGTCACTGAATAACAAGGAATTTTATAAGTTATGTGCGGATGATGAGATAATACATTGATACGTAGACAGGAATATGTAAGTATTGTATCAATGATAAAAAATTTTATATATAAAGAAATAAAATAAAAAAGTAAAGCACTCATTCTTTCGTAATGTTTTATCAGGTGTAAGTATTATTCTATATGATTCCCGCATCATACACATTGCAGGAATAAAGATAAAATAAAAGTACTTTTTACTCTAAAGAATATTAGAAACTAAAATGAATTCAAGCACTTGCCTCTGGATATAAAACACGCAATATGAAATTATTTATTTATAATTATCAGGTTTTACCTCATACCCAACGGTTTAATCCATGAACGGTCCACTTCGAAAAAAGCGATGATTAGTGAAAAATTTCGTGCGCCTAATGACAAAGAACGGCCATAATTCGTGGATTTAGACCGATTTGTCACTGTCCTTGAATCCGAGTGTTTGGACGTATGTCGGTGAGATGGGCGCCGTCAAATTCGCCCGTTCTTACCTCTCAGATCCGTCGACAACTTCCACCCAAAGCAGTCATGTCCCTTACATACATTTACAATAGCATCCTACATACTACCCACTTTCCTCTCTTATGGAAACATTCCACTATCATCTTTTTCTAAAACCAGCCAAACCTCCCAACAGAATGACATCTTATTGACCATCAGTCTACTCCCAATCCTTTCAAAAAGCTTCGAAAAGATCCTTCTAAAACTAATCCTTCCCATAATTGGAGCTCAAAATCTTCCTTCCTATCAGTTAGGATTTCGTTCGCAGCATTCCACCGTTCAACAAGGACTCAGAGTTGTAGACCATATTTCCTCAGCATTGTACAAACAGTATTGTTCCGAAACAGGATTGTTCTGGACATATCTTTTGACTGGATATGGCACACTGGATTGCTCTTCAAGCTTAAAATCCATTAATCTCAAACTTTATACCTAGTCCTCCGATTCTACCTCTCTAACCGCTCCTTCCGAGTCCGCTGTGGATCAGAATTATCCAGTTGAGCCCGATTTTCCTCAAGATAGCGTCTTGGGACACATCCTCTACATTTTATATACCACTGACATTCCTATTCATCCAGAAACCTTCCTGGCAACATATGCTGATGACACCCCCATCCTATCAACTCTGATCCTGATACAGCATCTGGATTCTCAAGATTCTCCTTAAACCTGCAAAGGCACCTTTCCCAGATCGAACACTGGTGTAATAATTGGCGCATCAAAGTAAACTAATCTAAATGCAAACACGTCACGTTTATCATCCGACGCAGATCTTGTCCGCCAGTTCATTTTAACTCCATACTGCTTTCTTTCTCAGACACATTCCGGTATCTTGGCTTCTTATTTGCTAATAGACTAACATGGAGCCTACATGCTAGACTTGAAAGACAAGAACTGAATAGACTGCTAAACAGAAAATCTCAGCTTTCAGCTGACAACAAACTACTAATTTACAAGACAATTCTGAAACCTGTCTGGACCTTTGGGCTCGAACTCTGGGGAACAGCCAAATTTTCGAACATTAAACCCATCTAATTCTTTCAGTTCAAAGTCCTTGGAAAAATAGTCAATGCTCCATACTATGTAACCAATAATACCCTACATCATAACCTCAATATCCCATTTGTCTTAGAACTTATTCCACCCACATTCTCCAAATTTAACCAGAACCTTGCTCACTATCCTAATCCCTTAGCACAATCCCTATCCAGCTCCTCCCATCCCTCCACAATCCTCCTCGAAGGTTGAAACGGCAATGGCCTCGAGACCTGTTGTAAATACGTATATTTGAGTTCTGGCAATGACCGGATTCTCCATTGAAGTTTTGTATGTCTGCGGCTATAGCGCTCTCGCTCAGTCTCCACTGGCTTTCAATGTCAGTGACGTGACTGAGTGAGAAGCGCTTGGATATCCTGGAGTCATACTTTTCCATCCACAAGTGGGGAATAAACCTGGCTCAGGGAGTACCAGGCTGATTGTAAATAATGTTTTGTGTTTAAGATGCTTAGTTTATTTTATTTTATATAAGTTTATTTATTATTTCCTGCACTAAGTTTATTTTTTATTTTGTTAATAATTCGTTTTTTTGTAAATATTGTATGAATGATTTATTTAGGGATTGATAAATTATTTGCCACTTCTATAAATTTGTTTATTGAAAACTAGTTTTGAATATTATACATTCATCCTCAGTTCTAAGAACACACAAAAAATTCAAAAATAAGCAATTCAAAATATAGTTGGTATTATTATACATATTAAATTAGATTAATATAAATCAGTATTATAAAACATTTATGCATTATGGATTTAATTAAGACAAGAAATCAAATACATGTTGGTACTCACCAAGGTTTAAATGAATTATATCAAACAGAAAAATTTGTACTGGTTTCTTCTCGCATTATACAAACAATGAACGAGATGTAGGCAGGATGTTTTTAGGTAAACGGTTAAAGGGTCAGGATTTTCCCAGTAATGCCGGTGAGTAATTGTTTTTTCTGTTATAGATGGGAATAAATTTAAGATTGGACTATTGGAGATGTTTATTTGGTCATTATTCTAGATTATATTAATCTAATTTAATATGTATAATACCAACTATATTTTGAGTTGCTTATTTTAGAATTTTGTGTGTGTTCTTAGAACTAAGGATGAATGTATAACATTCGAAACTAGTTTTAAATAAAACAAATTCATAGCAGTGGCAAATAATTCATCAATTCCTAATTAGATTGATCCTTATATACCATCATGCGGATGTGAACTAATGATTTTATGGATTAATGATGTGAACTAATGATCACTATTACCATTGTCCTTACTGAGACAGAATGTAATATTGCTCAGTAAATAAATAGTCAATAGGAAGAAAAAAAATTCGCCTGTAAGGTTATTGAGCTATAAGTAGGCTACCACCGTATCATAAATGTCACAAGCAATAAATGTCTGTAAGAAGACCTCATCGCGCGTCAAATATTTTATCTGTAGGACTTAATCTGTAGCGCAAAGAACAAGAAAATATCAGGTTATAAGACGCCCTCGAATTTTCATCAGAATACTTTTTGTTTTAGTGTTCTGGTTTCGCTTTAATGTTTAATGAAATTGCCCTTTACTTTTTATTGTGAAATCATATCTGAATATTCACGAGTGAAGAATGTTTCCATCTCAAATACTTTGACTGGACTTCTGCCGTTACTGCTGAGGAATTGGTGAAATTTCTTTAGCACTCGCCATTAACTCCTCCCAAGAATGTGCCAAGTATCGAATAAAAACCCTCAGAACCAGCGGAATATCATAAATACCACTTTATAGCAGGACTGAAAAATGAAACAGTCTAAATGCTCCTTCTTTTTCCTGCTTTTTTCCTCCACTGAGTGGCTGTTATTCGCCTGGAATATTTCACAGTTTCCAGTCTCTGGAGGGGATAATTTGATTAGCTGGAAAGATTTATACCGGCGGGTTGCTGGAAACCCTGTGTTCCGCCGGGGGTGTTGGGGTGGTAACATGTTTAGAGTTATTTTTTATTTGATACCATTCGGAATACAAACAATGATACATGAAAACCCGACTTGCTAAAAATATCTTACACATAACAGCTTTCACTGACTGTGCTTTTATATAACTATGTGCTAATAATTTGTGAGATTTAAGGAGAGATGTATCATAAAAATGAAATATTCAAAAATCCTTATATCTAAGCTGGCACTTGGTTGTGACACCTCTCCCATCTGTTCGTAGATAATGTTAAATAATACATGTTTTAAAGTAACAAAACATATATTATATTAAAGAAACAGTTATTATTAAACTAAAACATTTGAATAAATGTGATATTATTTAACTGATTGATATTAACTGAATAAATAGAAAGTTGACTTTATTTAGTTTTCTAGTTTTATTTTTAACCGACTTCCCATTAATAATTTATAAATTATTGTATTTAAAACTAATATGACATAAAACCAAAATATTTACATATTTTTTAAAGCTGTTTTTCAAAATTTGGCTTGAGAGCGCTCATTCTGATTTTTTTTTCTAGTTATTTTAATACAATTAAACTCCTCATAATTGGTATCTGGTGGATCAGCCCACCTATTGATACGACTCTGCTTATTACACATCAACATTATATCTCCAGGTTTTTGTAACATAGAAATATTTTTTTCTTCCTTAGTCCATTATTTAGGTTTGTTATGGAAAGTAATTAACCGAAATTAATGATTTGGTCAGTTTTAGTTCAATAAAGAAGACGAAATGTCAGGTAAAAAAACATGTAAAGAACAAGGGTAATGCTATCTATGGGTAGTAAACATCAAGATGAAGGAATAAGCCGAATCAGAGCTTACAATGATATTTGAAATTTGCTTAATGCTTTACTAATCATGTTATCATTTTTAGCATAGTGTCCATGATTATTAATGAGGCAGAATGATAATCAAAAACAACTTTGTTTTTATCAGTTATTTAAATGGTTGAACTATTAAAAATATTTAAACAATCTGACATCCAATTTGTTGATACTCCAATTCCATGGAGTACATCAATACAAGAAAATCTCGGAGCACGTTTAATTGTCAATTAAAGGGATAACAATTGGTAAATTTCACCGGACTGTTGTCATTACTTATCAATTATAAATAAAATTAATTGGAAGATTCCAAAAAAAGTCATTAGTCCCTAAAATAATCGTTTATTACTAAGCGGTATACTACGCCAATTCTGGCATCTACATTCAAATCACCAAATCACATAAATAAAGATTACCTATCAAACTGAGCTAGTTATAACATGGCGATTGATAAGATTATAACTATAAATAGAAATAAATGCAATAACATATATGTATTTATTTATTACTCAAGAAAATGTAATGTTTCAGATATAAACCTATCTTTATGAAGGCTTGTGGAAAATGAGTTGCGACGTTGTCCCAAACAATATAATAAAAACTCTGGATGATAAAAGTGAATTAAATTACGGAAAGAAAACTGGGTTTTCTTTAAGTAACGGCAAGTAATTTACTGCCGGATCATAATGTTTTCTTTCAGGAAACTGACTGGAGTTTTTCCTGAAAAGGAAATATAGACTTCACCCTGCAGCCCCTTAAGGCATTTGAAGATTCGGAGCACAGAAATTTTTGTAGAGGAAAAACTTCCATTGATACTGTTAAGGAGCGATGTAAATGTTATTTTCCATTTAATTTGAACCCTTCAAGTAATTTCGAACCTGAAATAGCAAGAAGTATTAAAAAAGCAATTTTTTTTTCAATGTTAGGGAATATTGATAAATTGTTTTGGACTAATACATCTCTACCTGTCCGTCAGTGTCGGAATATACTTAAGTCTCACTCAATAATAAAAGTAACACAGAACTAGGTTACTCCAAGGTTAAACGTGACGGAGCAATATATCGTTTTTTCTAGCCATAATTAAGTGCTGGGATCGATTAGGTTAGGTTATATTCATAAATATTTTAACCGACCCCTAGTTTTAATCTGAGCTTGTGATCAGTGATTCGTTTTAATTTTACCTATGGCTTGTTTGGGAAAAGGTCCCTTCGATGTCGGTTTCGTTATGAAATATTTCAGTTATACTAAATATATATTCAAATAATAACGAAAATAACGAAATTAAAACTACACACAATTCAGGAAATGATTATTATTTTTGAAGATATCTCAAAATATTGTATAATTCCACACCCCCAAAATAATAAAAATGTCTGTTATTGAAATGAAATTCTTATCAGATAATTATCGTATTTCCAACACAATGTAATAATAAGAAGATGACAAACAACAAAAATAAATAAAGGAATTAAAAATAGCAAATGAAATTTGGACGTTCATTGCAAGTTTAATTGTTAGAATAGAACAAGATTTTAACTTACCGACAATTTAGTGAATTGAATCAAGTGACGTAAATGAATTGGAGTGTAAAAAATTTATATCGCTCGTACCATATCATAGTTAAATAACATGAGAATATTTTGCTTATAATTGTCACTATTGTTAATAAATATATTAACTAGTTGAATAGTTAATCAATAGCCCTCTGTATTTTAAATTATTTTTTTTAAATTCCTCCGGTCCGTTTGAATCAGCGACCTATGGATATCAATTACTTTCTCCAATTACTGTCTAGTGAGCTTACAGAGGGGGCATTAAGAAAATACTACATTTTGTTTGATTCAAATTATTTGTGAACCAAATAAGGCATATGACTGATATTAAATTTCATTATGAAATATATAATTGACGATTAAAGTAATTGTCGTTATATAAAGAACCGAAATGCGTTTACTTATTTATTTTTAAATAATAAATAAATAATTATTATCTATAATAAACACAATACAACGAATAAGTTGTAACGAATGAGTTTAAAATGTTATATAGATAAACATGGACCCCAATTTTGAAGTTTGGTTCTTGCGTTATATTTTAATAGATATATCCAAGAAAATCCCAAAACTGGTTTGTTGGATTTCTGCTAGGATCCAAAATTATTCAAAAATAATTTTCTGTTCTAAATATATATATTTTATTTTCAATATCGATGCTTATACAGTAGGATGTAGCATTTAATTGCAATACGATTTACTCAATGGTCAGCATTTTAATAATTTTAATAAACTAAGAATATTAGACGAGATTTTGTTTTTTGGAAATTCATTATAAAAAACGGTGTTTCAGTAAATAGCTAACTACTCTTTTAACCTATTTGCGATATTTTTCCTCAGGAAATATGACCTATGCAAATACGATTATACAATCAAAATCAGCAAAATTGGACTTAAAACAATTTATCCCTGACGTACAGATATATGCATAATGAAATTTATTAGATCGGCGAAACCTATACATGGATGAAATAATTCGAAAAATTAATCTATTGATTAATATATAATATTAAAAATTTTACTCCTCCGGGCCGGATTTGAACCAGCGACCTATGGATATCAGTTAACTTTTACCAACTACAGTCCACCGCTCTACCAACTGAGCTACCAGAGGAGATGACAATCTTTTGAACAAATAATATTTTAACAGACAATATCTTGGTACAAATAATTAAGTCTATAAAAATTAATTATAACAATCTATCATTCTATTGTTTCACTTAACAGCTAATTTTATTAGACCTATTTCAATTTTTCTATATATAATAAAAATTTTGTTTTCAACGTAATATAAAACGACAATATAGATTATTTAATTTTTGCTTACGACTCTTTAAACCATAGCATAATATTACCACAATCAGCACACTATTTATTAGTATTGACTAAAGAAAAAATTAATATCATACAAAATAAAAAATACTAAAATAAGAAAGACGATTATATAAACGATAAAAGCCCTTCTGGTGTTCTTGGTCTACGCTATAAAGCGTCCTCAGCGTTATCATTTCTGCTCAAAGAACAAAAAATAATAATTTTAAAAAAATATTAATTTTATTAAGGGACTATAATACTGGAATTCGTTGAGTATATACCACATGCCACTCGTTTTAGCTTTAGATGTGACCGAATTAGTTTTAAAGACGCCGCAAATTATTACACAATGGTTTATTATTTTCAAATAGTTATGATAAAAAAATATCTGGTGTGTCCATTCACACAACTTTCCTCATAGCAACTAGGTTGAGATGGCTGGGTTCTATGGTCAGAATAGAGGGTGAAAAGGCACATTGTTTGAGGAATATTTCAAAAGGAAAAAGGAAAGATCAAGAATCAAGTGCAATTGGAGGATTGGCCCAAGGAAGGATGAAGTAGAGAGAGATGAGAGGAAGCTGGGAGACCGCGATTGGAAGATAGTGGCGAGGAACAGGAAGGAATGGAAAAGGATAACTCAGAAGGCCAAGGGTCAGGAGAGCCGGGAAATTGATCTATAAAATTCAATACGCTATATCTCTGCTAATTTCGATGATTTTTTTTTTGTATTGTAGGGAATTTTATTACGTTTCGATTGACTATATCAAAACCAAATAAAGAATATCTAGTGTATCGGTTCAGTAGTCTCGGAGAAAAGACGGCATACGAGAGACGGATGGATTTTTTTTTTATTCGATATTTGGATTTTACGTTTCTTGAAGCAAATCCTCAAAATTTGAATCGAGGGTTAACTTGCTTTTTCTTTTTCTTAGTCGATTACAAAAGTTCTATAAAAAATAATAAATCAAAAGATTATATATATATATATATGTTTTTTATTTTAATGCCTTGGTGTGCTGATTCCATATCACTTTTCGTTTTTCCTCTATCTTTATAAATAGCCGAGTTATGGGCTTATAAAATCTCTAATTGGCCACCATTTTGAGACAAAATGACGGATGGCAATGTCGAGTTCCGCGGATCATCCTAGGGTGACCTGTGACTATGTTGCGAAATCTCACCAAAATCGGTCCAGTCACTCGGAGAAAAGCCCGCGGACGATGGATGGACAGATTTCTTTTATTCAATATTTTGATTCTACGTACCTTGAAACATAAAACCTCAAATTTTGAGTGGAGGTTAGATTTTTTTTTTCTGGTCGATTACAAAGGTTCACTGTTAAAAATAGTAAAGCCAAAGTTAAATATTTGACTTTGTTGTTTTTTCTTGTGATATTTTTTGCCAATGTATATTGTACATATTGAGATTTAATAAAATAAGTGGGGATTGTTTTCTAGAGCTATAATTATTTCATGTCACTATCATTTTATGTCTTTTGTTTTATTTATTCTAATGAGACGTGATATTGTAGTAGGCATGCTCCCTTTATAGCCACTGGATATCGTTTATTATATGCGTATAATGTAAAAACCCATTCTAAAAATATCGAGAGAATAGAGGTCCTTCAAAGGTTCTTAAGCTAAAAATAGTCCATTTTAATAGTGATCCTTAATACATTCATATTGTTGATATATCTTATGTATAATTTTTTTTTTTTTAATTTATTCATTAAAATTATTCTACATATGTATGCATATCTCTCTATACCTTATCCAAAAAGGAAATCCAACAATATTTGTCTTTTAGTAAAATAAACACATTAGGCAGACGAATATTAGATACAGATTAAGTTCGACATAGAAGCCCCCAGGCTGTTTCCTTTAACTCAAGTTGCTGGCAGATTACGTATTGTGGTTTGGCCTGATATTTGAGGATGGCTTATTTTTGGGATGATATGGGTCCAACTATTGAAATATCTGACATTAGCAATTCTGAGTTGTTCCTCTGGATGTGCAAGATAAGGAATAATTTTGCCTTCTTTTTTTTTTAAACATATTTTCTCGATTACAGTACATAAATTGAACATTTAAGTACATTAAACTTGTTTAATAAAAAAATGAGTTATGCAGGGCTCCTTCGAGCATTCGTATATATAATATTGATATTTTAGCCTCAATAGCCTGTTTGATGATAACGCTATGAAGGTAATTGTTTATTAATAAGAACTTCTGTAAAGTACGAATTGAGTCCAAAGCATCGCCGATTATAAATACCTGCTAATCATCTTCTCTTTGAAAATTTTTACAAGGTTTGTTTAAGTTTTGAGCTAACTCCCTCTTCCCTTTTCAGTGCCGCGCCGTTATAACCGATGTTTATACCATCCAGCTAAATGAAGCAGGAGTCGCTATGACCGATATGAATAACATATACAAGCTTGAAATACAAGCTATGTCGTTATACCCACCTAAAATTGAATATTATTCTATAACATGTTCAAGAGACCGGACTGTTTATACTATTAGTCGGTATAGCCGATTAGTCGTTATAACCGACGTCGTTACAAGTTGTATCCAGTGTATATTAATTTCTATATTTCCTTCTCGGAAAGGATCACTCAAAACATATAGAGTACAAGAAGTCAAAGAAGGAAATCGACCTCAAGAATGCACGCGAACAAGTGTTCTTCATGCTCAGAGCGATCTTAATTTCTCGGGGTTTGTGTTCAAATAGTTGATCTGATTTCTGTTCACCTCTCGCTGATTTTTCTTTCTAACTCACTGTTGTTACTCCATATTTAAGTTTTCTCTGTATGCCCAACGTTCATAACCTTTAAACCTTATACCTTATACCTTTAAACCTTCATAACCAGTAAATGTTCCACTAGATTGAATGAGCTAACCAGTATTTCTCTGGTGAGCTAGAATTAACTTGCTACTTAATTAATTAAGTATTAATTAAAATATCTAGAATTTTCCACGAAAATCAAAAAATATTTATCTTGATAAATGATTATTAACGATGACAGGCTGGTAAAGTACGCATACATCTGCACTTTCACAATTCTACCTTTTCTGCCCTGTGAAGGCACTTCGCTACCTGTACTGTATTGTGTGAAGTTCTGTGCATTAAAGTTTACTTTCCTCCAACCTACCCTATCTCTCCTCACATCACAAAGGATCCTCTACCACAACTGGTTCTTTAAGACTCTCCTTACATCGTGGGTACCTCTTCATTTTCCTTCTCTACATTCCTTCCCTTCCTATCAGGCTACTGTAAGGCGAAAATTGAATCACCGATGAACCATTCGCAAATGGTTACTTTGGAAGATCTGCTGATACCTTTTATTTGATTTTTTTGTAGTGGGCTTATTTTATAAGTAGGAAATTTATCTATCCGGACCTCTTCAAAAAAATCATCATTCACTAGAAATAGTATATCTAGGCTGTCAGCTGAGGTTATGTTAACCTCAATACATATAAAAATTCAGATTGCAAATAAACTGTTGATAAGACTTTCTTCCAGTAATTTCTCTGTTCTTGCTGAAAGTATGTGTTGTGACTAGTTAAATCATTATTGAAGAAATATTTTTTGATCTATCTTTACTCGAAAATAATATTTGTCAGTGGAGAAACGAAAATTTACTTCTGTATTATTGTATTGCGGCACATCTAACGTTGCCTCGGAGAAACGTTTTTAAATACCGTACTTGTGGTGGATACTTATCTCACTAAAATCTTGAGTGTCCGTTTTACGGTGCTCTTAGTACTTTTTCAAACCTGATCCATTTCAGCTTTGAAAGGGTGAGTTTAATAGCGTAGTAGTAAAGAAGTAGAAGTACTGCAGTAAACGTCTGAACTAAGGTCACCAGGAATTACGAGTGTACTCCATTTTTAACTACAAAGTTGCATGATGATCAATTTATGTGGGTTTTTCATCGTATACAATTTTTTTGGGGGAGTTTTTGCAATTTATTTGTTTTGGTATAGATATGAGCTGTAAAGTCTTTATGTTGATCTTTGGGAAAATATAAAAAAAAAGGAATCACAAGCCTTGCCCAACCTAACCGTCCGAGCTTTATAAAGTCGACGATATTCATGGTGCATGCTTGGGAGACGTAGGTCAACTCAAGCCTAATGAAGGTTTTATACAATCTGGCCTTCGTTTGCATCATAGATCGCTCCTGATCCACTTCCTCAAGCCAAAAGAGCAAAGGTTGGCTACCATAATCCTCATTCTATTTCCTATTTATGACCTTTGTTGGTCGATATTACAATAGATCCGAGGTAGATAAATGCACTTTTTCAAATCTGTACGGGCCTATTTCTATAAAAGTTTCACATTGCTGGACTACAACCTTCGCCTCCATATATTTAGTTTTAACCTAATTCATCTAGAGGACCAACAGGTAAGCTGTTTGTTGGATTGCCAGGAAGGTTCAGTTGTTTGTAACTCGGAATCTCTAACTGCCTTTCCAAGGCCTAAAATAAACTGTAGACTTACCAGCCCATCCTTCTGTCGCAAACCTATACAGTCTGAAACTCGCTTGAGCACTCTCCAACGTGCTCCTAATATTTTGCTTATTATCATGAAAATAAGAATATTTTTATGATATTCTTTATATTCCTCAGGGAAAAGATTTGGTCTATTCTATATTTCCTCCTTCTAAAGCCAGTGAGGTATTTTCCTTCTATTTGTTCGGTATGGATGCAAAATCGATTGAAGAGGATTCCTTAAAGAATTTTATTTGCTGTCGGTAGGAGAGATATTCCTCTGTAAGTCGATCATTCTTTTTGTAGATTGGGCAAATTATTCCTTTTTTCCATTCTGTTGGCATCATTTCATCAACCCAAATCTCCATAATTAGATTATGGAAGGTCTGATGCAAGTCCTCACCTCCATATTTAATGAGCTATATTAAGACTATCCACATCCGGACTTGAAAATCTTCAACGCTTTATAAAATACATTGTTTAATAATACATACAGAATATATATACGTTATAATTTTTAGTTTATGAAGATATGTGACCATGTTGAATAGCACTTTTCTGTTTTTGTTAGATACACAGGCTCTTATGTCATATATTTCTGCTTGGGTGACATGTGAATCAATCCAGAGTTAGTAGGGACATACAGGGGTAGTCTATTAAAGAAATTGTTGGCAAATAAAGATATTTCTCTGTCTAGTATTTCGTGGATTGGTACAAACTCTGTTTTGTCCTAGGTTAATAAAATTACTTATACGCACTAATGTAATAACGTATGTCCTGCCTTCAATAAATAAGAAATAAAAATATATTCATATTATTTTAATGGCGTTTATAGAATGTATGATTTTTATAAAACTCCTAACTCGTTTAACTTTTCCAAATCCAGAACCGTCCCCAAATGAGTTTTAATTTCACCGTAAGGCAGTCAGAGATACTAAAAGGGAGATAAGTTGAGGAGAGAATGGCGAGAGAGGGAGATCGGGCGTGACAATTGTGGCAGGAAATGCTCTTATCAGTGCCAACTCCTTCTAATTAGTGCTCGGTTATCAGGGCAACAGCCATCTCTCCTAACAAAGACCTCTCTCTCTGTCGAAGCGTCCTCAATGCATGTCAATGGTGTCCGTCCTCAGGGTGTACGAACAGTGCTTCATGATCGGAGGTCTGTGTGTGTTTCGATGAGAATAATATCAGATGGTCCAAGTATATGTATGGGAATGATTTCATGACTCTATTGCATTAGCTAATTACATTACAATTACACAATGAACATGGGGAAGATTTATTTTATAATGAATTAGAACGTATCACTCTACAGACTGCTTTTTGCCGATGATAAGGCGGTTTTTGTATTTAACTAAAGGAACCTTCAGTTCAATCTGCATGTCTTACAGAAAGAATTGAGAAAAACCAATATCTAACACAAAAAGAAAAGAAGAAATGAACGGAGGGACAGTAGGTATCAGTTCTAATGAGATTAAATGACATATTCAATGTGGCTCAGCCCCTAATTGAGCTATGATTATTAAAAAAATTCCAGTTTACACACAGGCAGTTTAACGATGTGTGAAACTAGTGACTTTATGATCGGAAAAGTTTGCATAGCTGAGGCCAAGGAACGACCCTACTGTTAAGATAGGCCATACCTAACTTCAACAAGAAATCAGATTTCAAAGTACCTTCATCTAGAAATTAGTAATAAAACGGAGAGGTTACAAGCTATTTTCCTGGACTTTTTTCTATAAAAAAAATCACAGTTTTTATTCATTATTTGTAATTAAAACAATATTAATATTTTTTTTTTCGAAATATAGAATAAAACTTATATGAGTTACTGCATTTCCAGATCAAGTCAAATAAACGAGGAAAGAATCAGTAGATTTTTTAATATTTTTTTTTCGAAATATAGAATAAAACTTATATGAGTTACTGCATTTCCAGATCAAGTCAAATAAACGAGGAAAGAATCAGTAGGTCGTTAATATTTTTTTATGTTGATTTTTTTATATTTTTTCATCAACTTTGAAGACAATGCGCAATAGAGACGCTGATGAATTCGAATAATTTAACAGTATTTTTGTAGATCTAATACATTTCAGCTATTACATTCGAATTGTGGCAAGTTGCAAAGTATTAAAAATTTCCAGTTGCAAATTTCCACTACCTTTGAAGCGCATGAGCTGTCGTTAGATATGAATAGATTTAATTTATTTTTTCCTTTTTTTGTCATCTCTCTAATTCGCGTCTTTCCCGTATTATTACGATTTGAAAACAAACATTGACGTTTTACGGCCCACACTACTCTATAAGCAACCTCCTTACACTGCTCAGCGGAATTTAGGGACGAATTATTTGTTATAAGTCAGTGGGAAGAAGGAGATATAGTAATGATTTTGGTTTATAAAAGTCGCTACTTCTATTAATCTGACGGGTCCAATAACAGTCAAAGGTGTTAGTTATAGAGGTAAACCACAAAGATGTCCTCTTCTGTGAACGGCAATCACATCTGGATACAAATAGTATGTGTAGTATTCCGATTTGCCACTCCGGCTCCCTTTAATATTTCAAAGTGTACTTTTCCTTTATAACCAACATAATAGTTTCAGAATTCGAAACCGTAGATATTACAAGAGCTAAAGTAATTTCTAGAATTTGATTTGAATGCTTTCGTGTGACTGGCACACCCTCTGCTCAATTCTATTGATTTACTTTAGTTTTCAGCTCCATTTATTGTCACGCGACTAATCCTCTATAAAAAATATTTCAGGCTCATATGAATTATGCTTTTAACAGCATTATTGTTGAAATAACTTGACGGAAATGCCTCTGGCACTCCAAGAACACTGGTTGAAATTTGAATTTTCTAGAACCCAGGACATATTTGATTAAATATTTGTATTAACGTGTATATTTTTTGATTGCCTAAGAGGCTTATATTTCCTGAGGAACTTATGATTAGTGTCACAATGAGTATTTTTCTGACAACTAATTTTGCGATAAGAACAAGTCTAAATTATTACAAACGTAAAATATGCTAATTGGAAGAAATTCTACGACAAATTCTCACGGAATATTCCCATGAAAAAGTGTAACGCTTGTAATTTTGAAGGCGTAGGACACGTCTGGTGTTCGATGAAAAGGAGGGGAAGGGGAGGTTTCACCATCACTTCAAAATGATTCGAATGATTTCGATAAGATTTTATGTACACGTTTCTTATAGACCTAATAACTAGTAAATCAGCCATAGGTGTAAATCAGCTCTCCTTCAGTGATTTTGATGGAACTATTTAAACATTCATTGGCCACTAAAATACTGTAAGTGTAATTTAGTCCCTAGCCTAGGGTGACCAAATCATTCACTTACCATAACCAATGCCTAAAGGACTTCAAGAGATCCCCTCCCAGATGTACTCTTTTTTTTTTTTTAACATATTTTATTAATAAATTTAGTTAGCCTGATGATAGTCTATTATTATAAAGAATAAAAGCAAAACATACTCTGGTTTACTTCTATAATCTCTGTTTAATTAATGACTTTTAATATAAATATAACTTTAAAAAATGGGGTTGATTGTTCAAGGAAAAAAGATCCGAAACAACTTTTCGGGACGCCGTTTGTTATGATGAAAACCCGGAACGTTTGGTCACCCTACCCTTGTCCCATTTTCTTAGCCTTATAGCTAAAGTAACTCTCAGCACCATTTTTAACAAACTTGGCTGATTTTGATGAAATTTGTAATACCTTTCTTATTGCTTTACTAATAATACTTTATAAAATATCGCCTCCAATGCACTTCTGGGTAGTATACAATATTCATTCCGAATGGAAAGAGAAAGTTTAATAGAAAGAGAAGCAAACTACATACATATGCTTCTTGATTTCAAAAAAGAATGAGGCTGAATCAACCCTAACAGTATCTATTTTAACAGTATTCTAAAAATATTATTTTCAAGAAAATCTACTAATTTATTTATTTTTTATTATTCCCAAAATCCTGAAATATAGGTTTTTCTTCTATGCCCTAACTTTATCATGTAAATTTTTATTTGTAGGTTACTTGAGTTATACAGTTTTTTGTAGTAGATCTATATTCACGCTTCTTTTTTTTTCTGAAAAAATCTGACGTTTATCATTTTATTTTCAAACAGCCATATTTATTAGTACTATTTATGTAGATAAAAGATTATTGTTGCAACTCCTACTGAACTATTTACTAAAAACTTGACCATGATACTACTTGGTTCCTACTAGTCTTATCTCCTTAATCGTAAGTACTTTACAAAGGAACACTCTGGCACTTTACTAAGATGTCCTTCGGTTGAGCCATCGTCAACAAGGTAGAGGAAGTTGAGTAGTTGTGATGTATTAGGTGCTGGAGCAACTCTATGCCTGTCAACAAACACTTCTAACTTCAACAATGGCTACTTCCATTAGCTTAACAGATTAATTTAATGATGTTTTGTGTCAACAATAAGCAGCCTCCATCATAAAGTCAATTAATCCATTTTCTTTTTTTTTTCCTATTAATCTCAGATATTTTAGATTTCGATGAGGTATGAGCAAAGAAACGATAACACGTTAATTAGGGCTACGTTCTTGCCCTTTCAATCACTTTTCAATTCTAATGCTCATTCAATTTAATATGATTTTTAATAATGTTTAATGTAATCTATAATTATTTAATAATGTAATTTATAGCGTGTTTAACTGCAGCATTTAATTTTTTTTTAAATATCCAATTAATTAATTATTCTCCGAAATACCACAAAAGGTATTACAAGTTTTTTGATAAAATTTGGGATTTAATTTTTTTTTTTTAATGTCTTATCATTTCTATATCTTTTTTTACAATTAAAAATAACTATACGAACGGTTAAAGAATTCAATTCAGTGGTTTTATGAAAAAAATAAATAGTTTCTGAGACTTTATTATAGCGACGCACAGTGCGGCAGCCTGTGTACAAAAGTCGAAAATAGAATTATTTTTTCAACTTGTTTTTGCTTAATAATCCTTTCATAGTGACCTCAGTGATATGTAATAGGAGCTTTTAATACAACATTATAAAAACAAAGGATAGAAATCATGTTAGAACAAATGGTAGATCGTTTATCTTTCTCAACAAAACAATTTCAATTTAGTAGGCCCTTCTTTCATGTTAAGGATACTTCAACTTCTAATGAATTTTTAGTATGTAAGGCATCGAAGAAGGTAAATAATATTTATTTTTTCGTTAATACTTTGGAATAACATTTCTTCATTAATATCTTTAAGTAACATTTAAAAAAAACTTCAAATTAACATTTTTCAATTTCGATCCAAAACATTTTTAGTTTCTGAAATATTTTGATTTAATAACAATTATACAGCATAAATATGCAAATCTTCCCTGCTTTAAACTGCTTTGAATCGTTCTGTGTTTATTTCTTTCAGAAAACATAAACCTAAAAAACATTGACTTTCTGGAAACTTGGATAAAGTCAAAAGGTCCGGACAGAGTTTCAGCTGTTTACGCGGCTATCTTAGACCGTTTACATCTTTCTACACCTTCAGATTCCATACACCACTTAGTTCAAAAAATGTCAGAAAAGTATGACTGAGCGTTGAGAAGGAAATGGCAATCGTGTGCTCGTCAGCTGGAAATTTTAAAACGTCATCACAGTGTATGGTTAAATAATGATATGCTTAAGCCGGCAGAGCTGTCAAGAATACTTCCCAATAGGGAATCCACCGTTCCAAATGAAAACTCTTCTTCAAGCTTGGGAAGGCCTCCTGTTCATTTCGAGGAAGCATCTCAAAAAAACTAAAACTAGAAGAGTTAAAGATCTACTCTCAAGACCTTCCGCCGAATTAGCATTCGCTGCTGAGCTAACAAGAAGATGTGAAAACAAATCAGCCGCCATAGATTGTCAGTCGAGGGTTGCGCCACATCAAATAATTTCATTGATATTAGAATTAGATTTGTCCGAAAGAAAATATCAAATTCTTCGGTCGTTTGGTTCGTTGGCCAACCAGCTTCCAAGTGTTAAGGCTCTACGACAGATGAAAAAATCGTTTTTGCCAATTGTATCATCAACGGGGATCTCTGCAGAGGTAAAATTGCAAGATTTGTTTTACAAGACTTGCGAAAGTATTTGTGAAAACGGCTGTAAATCTGTAAATGGGGGTTCGATGGCAGTTCCAGCCACAGTACCTACAAACTCCCATTTACTGAAGGTTTAGCCACTGACGAATTATTATTCGTAGTTGCTTTTGTGCCCCATAAACTGGTGGGTGGGAACAGAGATATGTGGATAAACCCTCATCCATCATCAACCCTTTTTTGCAGGCCTATCAAATTTCTATTTGTAAAAGAGAACGAAATCCTAATCAGAGAACAAGAGTCTCAATTATTAACGGAAATTCAAACGGGAAATTCAAAGTCTCAATTATTAACCGATTTAATACAAGCAATAGCGATATTCGGAGGAATATTACTTTTCAATTTCACTTTACAATGTTAGATGGTAAAGTGGCCAACATATTATCAGAAACAAAATCAAGTTCAAAGTCACTCATATGCAAAGCCACTCCGAAGGAGATGAATAAAAAAAAAGCGTTTGAAAGAATTCCTGACACAGACCAGTACCGTTTTGGCTTGTCCACACTCCATTGTTGGATTCGGTTTTTTGAATGTCTACTCCATATTTCATATAGACTTCCTTTCAAAAAATGGCAAGTTAAGAGTGACGATTTAAAAGAAAGTTACGAAAAAAACAAGAAAATAATTCAAGAGATCTTCAAATCGCGCTTATCCCTTACTGTAGACAAACCAAAACCTGGGTTTGGTTCGTCAAACGACGGAAATACAGCCAGAACTTTTTTTGCCAATTCCAAGGTCAGCGCTGAAATCACTGGCTTGAACGAAGAACTGATTACTAAATTGATTTTGAGAACTTTGTCCTGTGACAAGCGCGTGAATGTTGACACATTTGGAGTTTTACTAAAAGACACGTTAAAATTGTATTTGGAGAACTATGATTGGTATTATATGCCGTCCTGTGTACATAAAGTTTTATTTCATAGTTGCGAAGTAATAAATTCCTTTCATCTTATTCCGTTTGGAATGCTCTCTGAGGAGGCTTTGGAGGCAACCCATAAAGTCATCAGAAAAAACAGATTGAATCACACGCGGAAGAACAATAGGGCCAATTCCAACACTGATCTTTTAAATCATCTTTTAATATCTTCGGACCATTTAATTTCCTCAAGCAGGAAAGTAACCCACTCAAATTCTAAATTTAATTTAGAGGAGATTAAAAAATATCTTTTGGACGATGACGACTCTTCTTTGAATTCACTCCAATTTGAACTGGAGAACTTATCTTCATATACGTCATCCGAAGAGAGTACGTCAACGAGCAGCGACTCAATATAATTTTCAGATGTAATTTAATCAATTCATGTATTGCAAAAAAAAAAAAATGTAATCTTAATTATTATTTATTTAACTCTAAAAAACTTAATTTTTATTCAAAACTCTTAATATATGTTTTTATAGTTATCAGCTTGAAGTTTTCTTTAAAAACCCGCCAAAAATGGCTTTTGTCCACTTCGACTGTAAGAGCGCCGCACTGTGCGACGGCCCGAAGGTAGGTAGGTAAGGATGTAAAAAGAAGTAAAGTGATAATCTTTACTGACGAATAAACATCTAGGTATGGAAGAATGCATTGTTTTCCTTCTTTATTGTACTTTACGGAATAATAGACTGATACCTGTTCGTTTTGATGACAACAGGTCCTCAACATTGTTATTACTTCGGATTAATGCCAATATGGAACACGGTTGAATCACTCAACTAAATTGTTGAACACTCATGTCTTGACGTTCTTGCTTGCTTTCTCGAAACTTTTCTGTAGCACATGTGGTTCAAGGAACTTCCAAAACTTAAAGGCACGAGTCTACATGTGTGCAGGGTAGAAAGTTTGCAGTGCCAACCTTCTCTTGCGAATACCCTCAAGATCAAGCAGTTGGGGAATCTCAGAATCTTATCTCAAAATAACTAAACAAAAATTATTTTCTTGGTTCATAATTAGTAATTAATTACGTTCATGGTTATTCAACTCTTTAAAAAAATAAATAAATAAACGTTTATAGGTAAACTGTTGAATACGTATTAAAAATTGATTTTGTGATCAAATCTTAATCCACACCATTGCAAATGATCAGATGCATTTAAGCCCTGAACTATGTTTACCGTACGGTCATTATTTTTTTTCTAAATATATTAAAGTCTATAAAAATATGATATCAAAATTGTAATGGTCTTCTTCAATTTTCTATATTTTTTTTCCATATGATTACAAGCAGATCGACATCGTTTTTTGAAAAATGCTCAAGAACCAAAATTCATTAAATATTTGGTTTCAATTTATATAGGGACGTAAACACCACCTCGATCGATTCTTGCTTATAAAAATTGGAAATGGTCTTACAATCGACTATTGATGACGTACGCACCAAATATTGACGAATCTCAGCGAAAAAGTTGTGTGAACGTACCACATATTTTTTTTTTTATTTATAACTACTTATTTGAAAATAATAAACCATTGTGCAATAATTTGCAGCGTTTAAAAATTATCTCATCTCATACAAACTATAAATATTCTGATGATCTCTAATTAAATTGTACACTATAATAATAATAAAATATTTAGCGAGCCCGAAGGTTCGATGTCGATACCACCAATCGCTGTCTACAAACCTCGTTCCACCGACTACCGTCCCAACCCAAATCCATTAGATCACCCTTATCACAATCCTCCCACCTATGTTTCGGCCAACCTCTCGGACGTTTACCAGTCGGCGGCTCGGCGTTTATTAACTTTTTAGAAATTCGTTGGTTACTGAGCCCAACAACTTTACAAGCCCATTTAAACCGTCGCAATGATATCACTTCGATTATATTAATAGGATGCATTCTCTGCAATTCCGCGTCGTGTAACCTCCTAAATTCTCCAGTTGACTCATCCTTTTTCGAACCAAATATTTTACGCAGTACGTTATTCTCGAAGGCTTTGTTCGTCCTTCAAGGTTAGCGGCCACGTTTCACACCCGTACATAACTGCAGGCAATATATTAGTTTTGTATATTCTCATTTTTAAGTTTCTGGACAAAATAGTCGACCTAAGTAATGTTTATATCGAAAAATAACAAGCATTTCCCGCCTTTAACCGCACCATTATTTCCTCTTAAATTTCGTTTTTTCTAGTAATCATTGATCCCAAATACTTAAATTTCTCAACGTGTTAAAAACTGTTCGCTCCTATATCTATAAATTGTACACTATAAAGTTTCGAATTACTTACTTCTTTCTGTGTTATACTTTATACCGTTTCATGAGCACACGCACTTACTGCAACTGTCTGTGTACAAATTTGCAAATGTACTCGTTCACACTTTCGCGAAAAATCGACTAATACAAAACTGGACGATATTATATACTTTTACCATGAATTGGATAGGACTAGAAATAGGACGAATAAACGATCTTTTGAAGGATTGAATAAATGAGTATATGGGATGCATTAATAAGTACAAAGTACATTCTTCTTAGTGAAATTATGATGGCTATGCGTGGGTTATGCTATTATGTGTTAACTCAGTATTTTAATTTATAAATTAACAAAGGAATAGGAAAAAGAAACGTGAAGAACCTACAACTTCATTTTTATTTTTAAATGGTCACAAACGTAACTAAAGGATGAAAATAGGATTTCGACAGTCTTGATATGGTTATTCAATTAACTAAAGAGCTTACAGGAAACTCTATTTCCTGACAACAGGAAAACTCATGAGGAAATTTCTCCCAACTTTCATTTCCTCAGTTGCTATTATCATGGATTAAGCAAATGACTAACATTAACACCAACGAGCCATTATGTCGCTGTATTGTGCACAACCAAACTTAATTTCCTCAAGTCCAAAGTTTTATCTAAATTGACTACTTCTTTAATATATTCAGCAAGACTAAGGCAATCTTTGCACAGAACAAAGTATGCTGCTTAAGTATTCCTCTATTCCATGGTTAATTCTAATATCGCTTTTGCAATTTATCCCTCTTATCTTGCTGAGACAAAAGTAGCTCGTTACTTTTTTTTCTTTATTCTTCGTTTTTTTTCCTTTAATATAGGACTCGTTTCTCTGTAAAATTCGGAAAAAATATCATTATCAATATAACTAATAATTGTTCAAATTATTCGATAGAGTATTTATCTTTTTTTTTTAATTATATTGCAGATTGTACACCTTCTGACTATCAGTTTTTTTTAAAGTGACAAGTATGGAAGTCAAGTCTTACAAAAAACAACATGAGATATCAAATCGTCCTTAATATTGTTTCAGCTAAATTTTAAACATTATCAAGAAAGTTTGTATAGCCTCAACCAAAAGGTTATGTGATTTAGGTTTAATAGATATAATTTTTAGTTTGACTCAAGGCTACATTTTACTACAACCTGTACTTACCAGGAAGGCATAGTCATGCTGAGGCTTGAAGCAGAACCACTTATGTGGCAGTTGCGGTTTCCTAAACGCCTCTGGGAGTAACTCCGTAGTCTGCTCTGAGAGTAAACTCGAAGAGAGGAGAACAAAAACTCTGGATCGCATTTGTTGAATGGAGGTGGGCGTACAAAATTATTCCCGTCTATTCCGCTTTTGGTGGCCAAATAACTTAGAATATATCTAAATGTGATATCTGCCCAGTGTCATGACGTCCTTTTTGGATGTTGTATAAACACAAACTTTTTGATTACCCAAAGCATATTCAGTATCGCTCGCTGTATCTAGGTAATCTATAAAGCTATCCTCTGTGCATGAGGCAATTTCAGGAAACCCCATTCAGCCATGTAGTTAGTGCCTTAGAGGCATAACTTATACTAATTTTGCTGTATGTCAAAGTAAACGTGACTAATTTTGTACTCTCTCTGCATGATGATGTCCCGTGCTTCTGGAACGGAATATTCTGGAAACGTTTATTTTTGTTGTTTATAATCACTTGTTGCACTGTACTGAAACACTCGAAATTCTTGATGTGATGCCTAAACTCTCATGATGTTTCTCTAGTTTCAAATGTTGTTAGAAATGAAGATGTTTCGTAAATAATTCGGGCATAAATTTTTAAAAAATATGTCGAAAATATAAAAGATTTTTGTTTTTTCCTCGTTTATCATTGAACCTCTATTGTTTTGTTTCATCGGAAGTGATCTGAAAAATAATAACAGTGGATTCCTTACCTTTGCTTTTGAACAACAGGTTCTCATGAAAGAGCCAGGGAATTTTGTATTCCATAATTGACTCGCTGCCTTTCCGCGTACAATCCTGGATGATTTATTATTTTGCCAATTTAACATCATTCTGTTTGGCGATTCAATACATAAATAAAAAACTGGAGGTAACTGACCAACTGGTGAATAAAACAAACGGCTGAATCCAGTGAAATGTATAAACAATAACGAACCGTTGAATATCGTTTATTTTTTAATTGAAACTTTTTTATATGAATATTCATTTATAATGCCCCGTTACTTTTTTTTTTGTTTAGGTTAATTATAATTTCATAATAATTATTTTGGTCAGTTAAATATTATCGATATGAAATTATTTTGCTGATTGGGATAGCCATTGTTGGCACCTTACGGATTTTGATCGATACGATTTAGATTTTATTATATCTTTTTAATCTGCAATTTATCTGTTTACAATCTTATGGTGTAAGCAAGCATAATTAATTTTATTCAGAGGATTGCAAAAATAAATGAAATCCTCTTGATACATTACCCCTACTTTAAACTTAGCAATTTATTATAAGAAATTAATATTTTTTTTATATTGAAATTTTTTTATAATATTTACTTAATATAATTTTTGCCAAAACATTTTTTTTAACGTCTCAGCTTAAAATAACTTTAAATTTATCCAATTTATGAACAATAATCAATTTTTAGTTTAGATACAGATTATTTTTTTTTTATTGACAAATATTATGATCTGACACAGTAAAATCTGTAGTGATAAATATGATACATTTACTCCCTCCCCCCAAAAAAATAAAATAATAACAGTAATACAAAATATATTAACTAAAATAAAAATAAATAAATAAACAATGGAAATAAGTAAATAAAATAGCGAAAATTAAGAATATGAAATGAAGTAAAATATTAGTAAGCGGAATTAAAATACAACACAGGTCTACAAGAGAAAACCATTTTTTTGGTGTCTGGAATTTTGGAACTGATTTTAGCCATATTTGGGACGCTGAATCTGTTAGTGACCTTGCAAAGAAAGCTTATCATGGAGACTTTGTTAAGATCGGTGATCATGATAAATCCTGTTCACGGCATCATGTTTGTAAAACTTGTACAGAATATTTACGCCAATGGACTAGAGAAAAAAGAAAAAAATTGAAATTCGCACTAATGATGGTTTGGAGAGAACCCAAAAACCAAATCGATGACCGTTATTTCTGTCTAGTAAATATTACTGGAATCAATCGAAACAACCGTAGCAAGTGAACTTATCCTGATTTTGTCTCTGCAAGACGCACGGTCCCTCACATTGAGGAAGTACCGATCTCAGCATTTCACCAGTATCCAGAGCTTTCTGAGGACAAGTGGTGTCCCTATAATCACCCTTCTGATAGTAATGAAGGTGACTGTGATTATGAGGGGATGTTAACACTTCCTCAACGTTTCAACCAGGATGAGTTAAATCTTAACTTGATAAAAGAGATCTTAACTTTAAACTTTTAACTTTTAACTTTAAACTTTTAACTTAAATGAGATCTTAACTTGTTAAAAGAAGCTTCCGAATTACTTGCTTGGTCCAGGTTGAACAACAAAAATTTAATGGAACAAGGAACCGAAATTACTTATACTCTACAAGAGAAAAGGGTCTGCTACCATTCTTCTTTCAAGATGAAAATCTTGTATTTTGTCTTGATATTTGAGGACTCCTAGAAAAAATGAGTCATCCTGATTATTTTTCAGATGATCGGCGCCTATTAATTCATAGCTCAAAGCGGCACTTGAAATGTGCTCTTCTACACAATGGGAACAAATATGGTTCAATACTAATTGCTCACTCGACAACAATGAAAGAAACATAACACACAGCTTTGATCTGTACGATTTGAAGGTATCGTGAACATAAATGGGTGATTTGTGTGGACTTAAAAATGGTAAACTTTCTCCTTGGACAAAGTGGCCTTTCCAAATATCCTTGTTTCTTGTGCCACTGGGATAGCAGAGACAAAACACATCACTGGGTTGGACAAGGGTGGCCTAAGAGAAGGGATATAGTCGTTGGAGAAAAAAAGTTATGAATGAACCCTTAGTTGAACGAGAGAAAATCATCTTTCCTTCGCTGCATATCAAGCTGGGCGTTATGAAGCAGTTTGTAAAGACTGTTAATAAGGACGGATCATGCTTTGCATTTATAGAAGAAATAATGCCTCACTCGAGTAAGGAAAAAATTAAAGTAGGAATATTTAACGGTCCAGAAATAAGAAAATTTATTAAGGACCATGCCTTCGTAAATTCCATGAATAGGGCTGAGCGAAAATCCTGGACTGCAGTTGTTGGAAACTTTCTGGGCCAACGATAAGCAGAAAATTTTAGTGAACTGGTATACGAAATGCTTGGGTGTAACATGACATTTTACTTTCCACCATCATAATAAAAAATAAGTAGTTGCCATCCTCCAGAAAAAATTAAATCAATTTTTGTTAATATCTCTTCAGTAAAACTAAACTTCGTTTTTAAACATGGTAATGTATTAGTGAAGATACCTCATCAAATAAACTAATATATCGATATTATGATTAAGATAATGAGTGCATAATAATATAATTATAACATGAGTATTGAGGTGCACTATTTACACAGCCACCTGGACCGTTTTTCTGAAAATTTAGTATCAGTGAAGAGCAAGGTGAAAGATTTCATCAAGATATTAAAATTATGGAGGACTTCTATCAAGAAAGATGGGAAACCCACGTGATGGCAGATTATTGCTGAAGTTTAGATTAGACTGATATATTCAAGAAGGTCATGAAAAAGAAGCTTCCGAAGTGTTGAGTAACTAGTTGGTTCCATCATTGACTTTGTATATTATAATTTAGATAATATCTATATGATATAATGATATTTATATAATATAATAGTAATTGTGTAATTTATTAATAAACATTTCATGTTTAATTTTTAGATTTGATTCATAGATAAATTCATAGAACCTAATCTAACGTAAAACGTACATTTCACTGAAACGTTATGAAATGTGACCTCCCAGGCAAACAATAATACCATATTTGAATTCAAGGCACCAAACTCATACGAAATCAGCTCCAAATACCCCAGCACCAAAACTACTGTTGGCCTGTGTAATAGTAAAAGAAGGAAAAAGAATCACTATCATCACCATCCTCGTAGGAGAGGTAAAGCAGGACCCTATGAGATCCCAGCGCATCTTTCTAGTTGCTACACTAGTATTGAACCAGTGGAGGCTGAATAAAAGCGCTAAACCCGCAAATATTCTGAAGATGAGTGGAGAATCTGGTCATTAGCAGAGCTCCAATTTTCATATTCATTTTACAGTTGATCTCGAGGCCATTGCCGTTTCAACCTTCGGTGCATATTGTAGGGATGAGAAGAGTTGGATAAGGATTGAACCAGAGTATTCGCATGATTGGAAAGGTTCAGATGAAACTTTAAAAAATTGGTTGGTTTAAAGTCAAGGACATAAGGGACATGAAGGCCATGGCGTAAATTTTTTGTTGTATAGGTAATATGGAGCGTTAACAGATAAACTTAATACTTTTGTCACTGTTATATAAATACACGTTATCTTTATAAACATTATTCTTGTATAAGAATTACGAAAAATAAGTTTTATATACTTCCTAATTTATTGAGCTTTGCATTATCGTTATAATTAATAAATTATTACTACTACAATTATATAATAATTTATAGAAATAATATTCCTTCTTAAATTAGTATTTCAGTTTAATTTAAGGTTTTTTAAAAGGATAGTACCCAGTAGTACGTCCTTCACTGGCTTGAATCTCTCACCTTTGATGGTTAAAGAGATCTCTCATCTAGATATTTTAAATCATCTTTTTAAAATATAAAACTAACATCTTGGAAAAATCGGAACAGTTTAAGGTAGATTTGGAGCAGAGTCCTTAAGAGGGCAAAGACTAAAGAGGCCTGCGAAGCCGAGAATACAAAAGTAGTATTAGTATTCCATTCGGAGAACGAGTTTATTTCATTCACGAGTTTTTTTAAAGATTAATAAACCAAAATGTAAAACAATGCGAACAGATACAGAAGTAAAATAGAAAATCAATTACTTGATATTTGAATGTTATGAATAAGCTAAACGAAAGTTACATAAAAAATAATACAAAAGTATTACTAGCGTGAACTAACACTCTTAAACTATAAGATCTCTGACAAGAGGGATTACATTTTTAAATTGTATAGCAAAACAATAAATTTACAACAAAGAGCAATAGTCATTTCAACATAGATTTCTCAATCAATCAAAACTGCTTCATTCTTTCGGTCAGAGATTTTTATGTGGTGGTGATTCTAATGCCACAAATCAGGTAAAGGGTAGCACAATAGCTAACTCTGGAGGCAGAACACTTCAGAATGCGGTTATGGGTCGAAACTGTAAATTTGTATCCACAAAATCATCAACGTATTGTGACTGGTCTATTCTTTTATCACTAATTCCTACCAAAGACGATGCACACGATACCAACTGCCTGGGGTTCTTCTATTTCTTATAAAAGCACGGAGAGCCATCAAAATAAAAACTACCTCAAAATTTCAAATTGTATCCCGAAAAAAACCTTGAAAAGCAATTATTTTTTTTACTAATATCTACAACTCTATTTTTAGAAAAACATATTTCTCAGCTGTTCTCAGATAGAAACATTCTGAAGTTGTTATGATATTAAGAGCCAATAAATCTAAATTCCTATCTTCCTTCATAAGTATCTTTTGGGGGTCTCAACTTGGTTTATCTACCTCCCGAGTTTTTAGATTTTTTTTTTTAAATATTTGGGCACCTTCTCTGTTGCATTTGAAAGGAAATTAAATTGCATATAAAACAAAAGAAGTTTCATCGAAATCGGACCTGTATTAGTAAAGATGTCTATTTCAACTCCAGCGACCCCCGTTGGATCAATTGAACTGAAATTCTGTATGTAGGGTTTTCTGTATCGAAGGTTACCGTAGAGGCAGAACAATATAATAAAAGTATGGGCAAATTTCGGTATGTTAGGGAACTGTCTTTTATGGGTCTCAACTTTTTTTTCACTCCCCCCTTTTTTTTAATATTTTGTATTTTAGTGAAAATATGGCTTTAATGACGGAGTTCTGCTGCTCACGATTTTTTTTTAAACATTATTTCTGTTGCAATTTTTCTCTCATCTTGTTTAAAAGGTTTAAGTTCTCAAGGTGCTTTGAATAAAATTTAAATGGGCAATTTTAGTATCAAGAGATTGATAAGTTTTAATTAATTTGTTTTCAGAGAATTAAGGCAGGTCCTAAAGAATTTCGTTAAGTATTGGGTTTAGCTCACTTTTATTTTTATAGTATTTAATACAACAATTCGTTTCAGAGATCCGTGCTGACAGTGCGAGTCTGCAAGGGTAAAGTAAGAACATCAAGTGCTTGCTAATATTTCAATGAAAGCTAATATTCCTAATGGTGTAGAAACGTCACATAAATCAGGAATATGGATGGGGATGAAGAAAATTGATTAAGGTTTAGGTAGTTATGGCAGTAATCAGAGCAGTAATAAAAAAAATATTTATTTTGCCACCGCTACCCACACGATTTTCAAATCAGATTTAAGCGATGCGGTACGACGAAGGGCAGGAGTTTAAGGTAAACCGAATGAAGGCGATATGCTTCGACAGGGGTCGCTGGGGGCCCAATCAGTGCTGCCAACGATTCCACGACCTCCTTGATTGGATTTACAGCTATTGGTAGTGCCCCTCCTTCGGCTGTAGTGGCGTGCCTGGAATCCGGTCGTTTCCAATCATCAGTAGCCGCCTTCACGAGCATCTTTATATTTTATGGGACTCCTGACTTTGAAAATGAGGAAGAAACTTGGATGGTATCATTTTTAGATTAATGTAAAAACTTTGCTTAGCATTAAAATACTTGTAACAACTAAATGAAATCCGTCATCAATGATCTTCATCAAAAATTCCCATAATAACTCCCATTTAGTTTTTGTATTCTGCTATAAAGATTTATGATTAGTTTTAATACTCAGATTTAATGAAATCCATCCAGTTTTTTATTGTGTAAGAGAGAGAGAGAGAGACACTGAAGTGTGTGTGTGTGAGAGAGAGAGTGAGATTCTACCTGGAAAGGTGTTTACCGGAGGTGTTTAATATGTGTCTATACCATTGATTTTAAAAATAACTAGATAAGGGACTGACATGAGTTAAAACGGTCCTGCTGCTCCCCCCATCACCTGTAGGCAGAACAATTCTTGCTCGCTCTTGATACGGAGTCTATTGTACCTCTTATTTTTTTGTTATGCCTATATAGTTTTAAACTCTAATATTTTCCTATGGTATTTAGGCATTTGATAAAGACTAATAAATTAGAATTTCATTTATTTAAACTAATAAGGGGGCTAGGAAAACTAAGAAAATTGGTTTCAGAAATATGATACCTTTGATTAATTCAACAAGAGCACATTATAGTTCAGGAACTAAGATAATTCAGTGTAATTGTTTGTTGGCAACTAACGATATACAAAAATATATCGATTCAGAATACTATTGCCTATTCTATAAAATGATCTATTCTAATAACTCTATTTAAATATTTCTAAAAGAAAAAAAAATATTAAGATTTTAACAGCTTTTCCGATAGTTTTTTTTTTTTTTGAGCTCAATGAAAGCAAACAGTTTTATAAAAAATAAATTGTCTCTTAATTTATTTAGCATCATTTCATTTCAACGCTGTCTTTACTTTAATCGTGGCAACTTGTAAGGTTTCTAATAAATTTTCAGCCAGCGTTCTACAAGCTCATGAAGTCGTACGCTTCGTGTTTAGTTATTTTCCTTTTAGACCATTTGTTATAATGATTTAGTACAAAAAATAAACAATTTTCCTAACATCGGGAGATTAATAATTTCCTAACATAACTCTAATTAGTTTACCTTTAGAAACACAATCTGTAAAATCGATGTAAGAGCTGAGATTAAACGCAATGTCATCCATAAGAAGGCATCAATACTCTTCTCATTTAAGTGTAGGTCTTTTTTTTTTTTTTTTTTTTTTTTTAATCCACTTTGGTATATAATACAATATATTATTCTACTATATGAGGAATCACTATTTTCTATTATGATTCTCAATTATTAAATATTTTCTACATCTCCATCGCGTTCAAGCTTTAAAATTCGTATTTTGAACATGAGCAAAGCAGAGCATAATCAAAATTCAAGCTGTTGCTGTTTTCCAAAGCTTGAACACAGTTTTTGAGCATAAGTTTTCTCAAAGCCTACTGGAACATTTGGAATGAAGCTTAACATTTGGATAGTTGGTTTAACCCCTACGGGAACAGTAACTTGCCCTTATAAAATAGAAACAAATAAAATTAACTAAGGAAAGAATCGCTGGAAGTGACAGCCAGAACATTCGCTAGTTGTATCCAACCTGAAAACAGGTGTGGATTTAAAAATAAATGCAAAAAAAAAAGAAACTTACGTGGATCATTCTCAGGATACTTGTCCAATTCGCATCTTTTGACTTTGAGGTTGTTTTTTTATGTCTTTAATTATTAAGGAGTTGATTCCAATTTTTGTGTATATAATTAACGAGTATACCTATCATTAGTGAATATTGAATGGCCAAAATACATACATTAAAAGCAAATTGTGGTTAAAATGGTTAGGAGATCATCAAGAACTTATGTCTCCATGGAATGGTAGAAACGAGAACTCAAGTTATTATCACTATTATTTCGAGTAATATTTGTTTTAGAAGGCGGTAATCCTGATCTCCTCTGACCTTGGACGATGCAATATCTTATATATGTAGCAGTTTTACACTATAATCCGGAGAATTTGTGTTAAACTGAATCTACAACTGAAATAGCGTAACATTTTCCCATACCCTAGAGGCATAAGTCCTTGACGACCTCCTATCCATTGGAAATATTTATAAATTTGAATACGATTCATTTTTTAAAATAGTCCTGTTTTGCTTTGTAAGTGGTAATTTAATTTGAGCTAGGAATGCATACCAATGTGGACAGTAACATAGTTGAGAATTTTGAATTTTAAACTTTAAAATTTACTTTACACGCCAATATTTTATAAATGGTGTTATCACCATTGATATGTAAGAAAATTGGAGCCAATTCCATAGTAATTAGAGGCTTGTAAAAACAACTTCAAAGCCAATGGTGCAGAGTTATATGCAGAGCAATTCGCAAACATTATTAAAATAATTACTAATCACAAAAACCTAAACTTCGGAATGAATACAGATGTACTATCAGTAATTGTATTTGTTTTCATTCCGATATTAGCAAAAACAATACTCATGAGAAGCATGGGGGAGGGACCGTTTCATATAACCCCCAGCGTACTCTTCTTCATCAATTTTTATTTGGTGCTGAATTTTTAAAATAGCGTTAGTTTTGAATGATTTGGAAAAAATCTGATGGTATTTTCTTATGTTAAGTTTATTCGTGCTTTCTCTTATATAAATTAGTCAGAATAAATTAAGATAAGCCGCTCCAAAGTACAGTATAATTCCTGTACTTTGCAAGGACTTTAGAATACGGATAGATCACGTCACTTTCGAGATTTAACGCGGCTAATGTGTTTCGGAACAGAATAAATGAGAAAAAAATAAATTCTCATTCGGTCAATTAGTTATTATTATTAACTAGTGCGGGGTCTCGTGTGGACTGGTGACAACGCTATCGCATGAATAATAATACAGAAAATTTACTCATGATAATATTGCCTGACGAATGCTGAATTCGTTTCCCGAATAATATTTAGCGTGACGTTTTAACTTTAGCGATTTTATTTATCTAATATTTTTTAAACATTATAATAAGCATTAATTTGGGAACGATACTTTACTAGTGACTGAAAGAAACTAGTAGAAATTCGGACATTAACTTGAATACTGATTTTTCATGTTCTTAAATAAGTTTTGTGATGGAAAAACATATTCATGGATATCATTTTTTTGAAACTAATGCCTGGTTAATATTTCTGTACGTTGGAGGTAAAGAGCACTGTCCATTTTATACCATTTTAGCATTATTACACATTTTTATTTAACTGATCTTGCTTTACCCATTGATATAGGATAACTATCCCCTAGATGCATTGTGAGAGAATTTACATGATTTTAAATTCTAAGTTTAAGAGCACTAAGTTCATTAATACTAAGTTTATTGACTATAATCGGAGGGAAATTTAAAACAGCTCACCTATAAAGTTGAGGCAATGTAACGTAATTTTCTATATATCCGAGCTACAGAACTCATTGAATTCATTCGATTAATACATACTTTTCAAGTCATAAGCAAAAAACAAAACAAAAACTTTTTTTTGTTTCTTTTTTATACTTCTGAGAAAAATTTGAGGTAACAAAGTTGAAATTCGCGAATAAATGACCAAATTTTCAGTACTCCTCCCAAACCTACCACCACGACCCACTTCTGGTCAACAGTTTACTGGACTAGAAGGGTATTCCCGCAGCCTTTCCCCACACTACTTTGAAATTATCTTTTCATTTTAGTTCTCATTTAATCATTTAATTTAGAAAATGTTAAAAATCGATAGGAGGAGCGTGAATGAAGGGGATTAGCAGGAAGAATGTTTGTCTAGTGTGTATCTCTCCTCCCCACTACCCGAGTAGACACTAGGCACTCAGATTAGACAGACACTATGTCTAAAATTTTTTTTACTTCATTGCCGTATAGACAAATTTATTGTCGTTCTGATCCAGTTTCTTGAATATCGCTGCAAGAAATGGGACTCGACATTTTATAGGTTATTTAAATTAGGGTGTAAATAACCTCAAGAAATACGGGTTATTACCATCTGTATTGTCATTGTATTTTATTGTTTGCTGCTATCTGTTTCCATTTTTTTTATTTTAATTTTAATATATTATGCTTTATTTAATTCCCCACTTTTTATTTATGCATTACGTTTCGGTCTGATTTCAAACCATCATCAAGTATATTCTAGAAATGTATGAAGTAAATACAGCTTATATATCTATAATATAGTATATCTTAATGGTAATTTCTTCTTCAACTTTTAATATCAGAAAGTTTATAATTTTTATATTTTTCCCAGTGGTTAAAACCTGCCTAGGAATCCTCCAATCCCCAATCCCCTCCACTCGTTGTAGATAAATTTCTATGTTTTACTTTCATGTGTTAAAAAAAAATTATTTTAGAAATTGAAAATATTACATATTAATCTTGACAAGAAATGCGTTCGGTATTTAAAAACTCAATTTTTTTTTCCCAGCTAACATTTATTTTTGTTTCCTATTAACACTATTTTTAAATAACTGTCTACATTGATCGCTGCAAATTTAATTTTTGAAAACCGAATTAGTGACAAAAGACACGTTATCCGGTGTACGTAGGTACAATTTAGGGCTAATCCGGTAACAAAAACGGGGAACCCACTGGGCGAGCAACAATTTAATTACCTGCTCCTTAAACTGATTTCACTCTGCTAATTACTCGGCTACCTGTCTCTACTACGCTCTACTCTCCCCAGGTCAGGGCAACATACTTCCCTAAGGATGTAAAATTTTGGTATCTAAATTTAACTTCATCTGCTATTTCAGGAAATAGCCAAAATTTTGATTTGTATTATATGATAAAATTTTTAAAATAAATAAATAATGCAAGTGAGCTATGTTTGGAAATCTGAATTTGAATAACAATATTTAAATTACTGAAGTAAAAAATTTTTTTTCAATTTCTACATAGCATTCTTCTAATCTATTTTTTTTTTTTTAACAAACAAAAATTGGTTATTTCCTCAAAATAAATTTGTTATTAAACTGTTTTTGCTGATGATCAACTGTAACATGTTTATAATCAACAAAAGCGGTTAATTGACTGCCACTAGTTAATTAAAATATGTATATACAAAATATCAGTATTTTTAAATACACCTGAACTGAATTAGATGAAAATGAGATTATTGAAACTAAACGAAAATCAACACAATCAAAAGTTTGTAGATAACATTTTTTTTTTTCTGAAATTATATTATAATTCAAAAAAGGCATTTTTTCTTTCGTTACATATTTATAATTTACACTTATGAGGAGATAGTAGTAGAGACACTTGCCTATCTTACATATTAAGTTAAGAACTTAATGCACATTTGAACGAAATAAAAAATGTTCTCGAAATAAATTAATGATGAAATTAAGTTAATAATTAGCTTAAACACTGCTATAATTTCAAATAACCCGCAAATAACGATTATAAAATAACATATAGTATTAACATTAGTCCATCGTATTTAAAAATCCCAACGTAACAACAGTTAAAAAATTGCAATATCGAGGAAAAAATAGAGATATTTCGATATCTCGTGCCTCGATATTTTCAGTTGTTTAAACTCCCTCAGAATATTGGAACATTATTAGGAATGTTTTAAAAATATCGATGAATCTGTATTATTTATTCAATTGTGATTTTCTTTCTTCTTTTTGGAATTTTCCTATGTTAAGTATTTAAATTCATTTTTCTCTAGTTCTTAATGATGATACTTTTTAATAATAAATGTCAGTCTTTACTTTGATAGGTTTTTAATAATTCGTTCAATATATATTTTCTTCCGTCCTTTTTTTAATTTTATTTTTAAATTTATTTTTAAGCAATTAACGTTAGCAACTGACGTTTTCTCTAGTTCCTAGTAAATAATATGTTTTTATTTATTGGCAAATGTTAATAGATTAATTCCTTTTTTTATAAGTTATTTATGAATATTTAATTGTTGTTATTATAGCTATTAAAAATTGAAGAATTGTTAATTTATATTACCCTTTCCTTCTTTAATAATTTTTTTATTATTTTAGAGTTTTCGGTTAATTATTCATTACAGTTGAGGGGAATTTTATTTGTTATTATTTTAGTTTATTTATTTTCAAACTGTAAAGATGATTTCATTTACCCATTATTTCGTTTTATTATAGATATATATGCCATATAATCCTGGTTGTTTTTGTCCACTGGTTTATTGAAATAATATCAATATATTTTCTTTGAAGTTTGAGTATGAGGATTTAATTAATTAGTTGATTACTTAGTGAGAACTCAACACATCTTCTGCATTTTATCTCTTTATATATGCTTTGGTTCTTTCCCTCTCCTTCAACCCTGATGATGCCTCAACTAACGAAATGTCGACAGGCTAGTTGTTTTCCATTATTGTTATAACGGATTCTTCGGAACTTCTCGTTCTCTGGAGCTTTTCATTTATATCCAGAATATATTTAGCGTTATAGCTGCTAATTGCAAAAAGCTTACAGTTTTTAAGTTTCAACTTTGGGATCATACATAGCCCTAACATTGAAAAAAGGGAAATTATATTATTATAAGGATACTTTAATGATTACTTGCTATGGTAGAAATCATTAAAAAATGCAAATGTATTCCAGTAGATTCACGGACCGTCAGCTAACGACGTTGGGGACGTTGTACTCTGCTTGTAGGTTCATGTAGATACATCAGCGTACCTGGCCCCGTATGCTGTAAATTCCCCTCTGATATAGTTCGCTACAAATACCCAAAGTTTATTGGTAAATAATTCGTTTCTTCTCGAAAATAATTTTAATTGTGTAAAAAAGAAAATCCTAGAGGCTACTACTCAGATTCTAAGAAAAAACTGAAAGTTGCATAAAAAGATTAAACCAAGAACTTACAAACCTATTTGGGCCAACTAATCATGATTGATATTGATCTTAATTTTTTTTCTTTTTTTTTTTTTTGTTCATTATATAAAATAAACTTTTCGATCAAATCTTATTGTTTAGCAAACATAAATAAATAAGGAGTATAATTTTATACTATTGTACTCTTTCACTGCCACAGTACAGATTTCCTAATATATAAGTTAATCAAGTATTAAAAAGAAAAATATTTTGTTTACAAATATTGATGAAGTTTGTGTCGCTCATACAACATTCATTAGGTAATTTTTATTGTGTCAATTTTTATCATTAATGAGATTATCGTTAAAATAAAAATGCCTTTGATGAACAAATATAAATCAGCAGCACACATTAGTATAATTAGCTAAAATTTCAAGCAGACTTACTTTTTATACAAAATTCGGGACTATCTCCATCAGTTGGATATACAAAGTGAAGAGTGAACAGTTATACTTAAATAAGTGTAGGTTTCATAATCAGAATAAGTTATGCTCGCTATGTAATCTTACAATTAGAAAAGTAGATATTTACCATTTTATAGCAGTTTGTCCCATTCTTGCTGAATTCAGAATAAAATATTTTAATACAAATACATTGGGTGAGGTAGAGTTTAAAATTTACTTGAATGGTAAAAACTGGAATAGCCTTGTTGGCTACTGCGGAATAACCTGGAACTACAGATATGAGTTCCTTAAAGAATTCAATAATTAACTTTAATAATAAATGTTTAATATAGAATATCGATTTAAATATATTTTGTTTGACTTTCGTATGATGTTTTTAAATAATAGCAGAAGCATTTATTTTTTAACATAAGATGGAATTTTATATTCCTATCTTCCTATTTTTGTAGACTCCCCTCAGACGGTCATTACCGTGGCCTTAGATCCACTTAGATGAGGTATATATTTAGCTCTTATTTGTTATTTACTCTACATATGTGAACTTATTAGAAATAAAGATATTTTTATTATTATTATTATTATTAATATTCCCTCCTTTGCAATAATAGTGTCCTTATTCAAAATATCACATCTTCAAGTTATCTGAAAAAATTATAAATATACCTATGAAGTAATATTTTTTCTTCTAAAGCATAATATATTTAACTTCGAAACTTATCAACAAAGAGCGCTTTTAAGAGAAATTCCCTAACTCAAAAATAATTAATTACAACAACAAAAGAGGTCTAATTTTAGTTAAATCTTTAAATATACATTTTCAGACATGATACTTTTAAAGTAATTAAAAATCAAACTTTCAAATCTTCTCCCTTTCCAATGAGACCTTCAAAGCTTTCCAGATATTTTCCCAGAACTGCCAATCTTAATTTAGGGCACTCTTACTGCAAAGGATTGATTTATGGAAAATTGTTGCAGCTTCAAAGAAATAAATCTTGGTTGAATATACAATGAAAAGGAATTATTTTAAAGTAAAATATTGTTAAAATTCACCAGTTATATGAGTCCAGGGTATGCTGGACCTCATAAAATCTTTATACAGAGATATACAAATAACATTAATATATGCTAGAAGTATGAGCGTGTGCTTTGCTTTATGCATGTAAAACCACGCCCATTTCTACTGGAACCATCTGTATGCATAATTAAACCGAGTTAGAGTTTGTTCTATTTAATGTCGAAAAAAAAAGAAAAAAGTGATTCATAGAATTGTTATAGTTTTAGGTACTTAAAAAAGAAAAATCAGTCTTTAAGCAAGCTTTATCCTATCCTGGATTTGTGAAAACTTAATTCCCTTCTGCTAAGTACCCCAAACTTCTCTCTTACCCCCTCCCCTCTCCCCTTGATCCATTTCCCAATCTACTATTTTTATTAATTTTATTTTGTTGTTTTCTTTTAATCTATTTTTTGTTTCTCTGTATATTTTCTCTAATTATTAGACTACGTTTATAAGGCAGTTTCAGCTTTTTCTTTATAATCGGATTATTTTCCTTGAGAAAGAATTTAAAGATTACTTACTTATATAAAATTCGATCAATATAAATTTTCTATTAAGTTAATTTGTTTTTGTTTGTTAAAAAACACAAGATTTCTTTCATTTTGGTACTTAATAATAAAAGAAATGTTAATTTTTGGTCAGAATTTCATGTTTAACCCTTCTGTTTGAACGCCACCCATATATTATGATTAATTCAATAATAAGAGCGGAGAGTTAGATTCTGAATGGGAGGCTGCAAAACCGTGTTACTGCAGCTGAAATGAAGTTCTTAGGAGAATTAAACGGAAAACACGGAGGGACTGTGTCCGGATCAAGGTATGTCCGGATACCCTGGAGAAAAGGCAAATTAGATGGTATGGTCATGTCTGCCGCATGGACCAACACAGATACCCAATAAAGACCATGTAGACGAGACCAGTGGGAAGAAGACCAAGAACTTCCTATATCAATCACATGGAACGAATAAAGGAGACGCAGGGGAAAGACATAGGAGAAATGATGAACCTTGCCAGAAACAGAGACGCATAGCGCAAATGGCTGGAAGCACTCCTATACTGAAAAACAAACATATTTTTAAATATGATGTCCCAACCCTTATTAACCTTATTTATCTTCAGCCTCCATAATAAAGTTGTCTGGTGGTATTTTCTGTATTTACTGTCAAATGTTCATAAATGATCGACTGATATAAATTGAAATAGACACAGAGCACTTTGGGCGAAATGGTCAATCTAGCATCGTTTAATTCAATTTTCAAAGTGTTTAATTGCGCCAAAATTGTGTTTCTATCGATTAATAATATCCCACTGAACTTGTATATCGATTCTATTTTGATTGACATGATCCAGTTGAACAGCTCTTAGGAGTGTTCCATAGATAAATCTTAATACATGGAGCCGATATAATTAAAGTATCACCACTTCCAATAGGAAAAATGTCGGAAGAAGCGTTAGAAGTCCGGAACAAAGATTACTGCAATTTCCGTGAGGACCATACGCGAAAGACATCTCGATTAAATACAATGGAGGACTTAATGCATGCGCTTTTGTGTTCATCAGATCCCTTGATTACAAATTTACGCAAACTACAAGGCAACTCAAAAAAGAAGGAAGTCTATAATGATATTTTACAACTTTTTTCAGAACATTGTGTACCTTGCACCTAAGATTCATCTAGTAATTCCGAATCGGAATAAAAACTGTTATTACTATTGTTATTGAATTGTTATTTTTTTCATTATAATTAAATTTTTGTTATGAAAAAAACTGAAATATATGAAGACTGAATAAGGCCAAAAATAGTTATTTCAACAGAAAAAAAAAATAAATGTTAAAAAAAAATGTTTTTAATATTAAAGAATTTATATATATATATATATATATATATATATATATATATATATATATATATATATATATATATATATATATATTTTTTTTTTTAACCCAAACGAATGTGAAACATTAAATATATATTAACTTTATAATATTTTCCTGAATGAAATAAGCAATGTCTAAAATATGAAAAAAAGTTATATTATTATTATAAGCTAAAATATATTTTAAATTTTTTTTTTTTATGTAACATCTATTTTCAACTAAAAAAAAAATATTACATAAGAAAAAATTCCCTAAGCGCTATTAATTAAACGCCGCTAGATGAGCTTTTTCGCCCACTGTGCAGAGCAGACTTCATTGTACCACCAATACTGAACGGTTAGGATGGTCTAAATGACAGACACTGACGTATGCACCTTTGTGTTTTTTTTATATAGATAAGCCGACCACTAAGCGTTTAGATATTAAGGCTAGGATTATTATATTTTTAATTTAACAAATTTCTAACCTAGATAAGATTATTTTTCTATTGTATCTATTTACTAAAAAAATTTCCTGAAGAGACTATTTATCACGAAACATGCTGCTCGTATTTTCATTTAAATGCTTTTAAATTTTTATTTTTTTTATTTAAACGTTTATTTTTTATCTACTTATTTATATTTACTTGTTAATGATCTAAACTTTGCATCATTAATTTACATGCTGATTCCCTGTGTTATTTTTATTTATTTTTGACTGTCTCTTTACTAAGTGGATCCCTTTCCGCGAAACCTTCGGAGGGAGAGAGAGAGAGTTCACCGGGAGAGGCCTTTGGTTTGGGTCTCGCGAAACAATCCCAAACAGAACAATGAGTTTCCTGGAAGACCTAGGTTTTAGCAAAATGGATGTTGCGATATTGACCGAGTGTTATACTTGAATCCCTGAAGATTATCCAACATCACTTGTACGGTGGTTTATTGAGTCGATATTCGTTATTTATTTAATATGGTTATTGTTTATTTAAGTATATTTGTTGCCATTGGTATTTATCCATATCTTTTCAGTGATTTATTATTTCTTATACTAATTTGATGCTTAGGTGTGCGTGTCTAAAATGTGAACATTTGATTAATTGTTAAGTAGTTTATTTTATTAGCTATTTGTTTTTTTTTTTGTTTTGTTTTTTCTTAATTTTTATTTATGAAAAAAAAAAGCTTTATTTCAAGTAATAGCTAAGGGTCACTGGAAAATAGAAGTTAGGGATAGATTACAGAGTAATAGAAGCTTTACAGCAAACAAAAGGGGAAAAAATAATAGATATAATGTGGTAATGTAGCGATGAAAATAATGTATTTAGAGTTAAAATGAAAGAAAAAAAAATTGTTATATACGAGTATATTATGTCTAGCATTGGATTGATGAGTATGCTGTGTGTAGCCACTCATGGTATTTGGCCAGCATTGTTGTTAAGCATTTCTCTCTTTCGTCTAACTGATAAGGATAATTTGAATTTCAAAAATGGCAAAAAGTCTTACTATTTGTTGTGTTATTTTTTTATGTACAAATACATAAAACAAGAATAATAATTTTAAAGAACTTTTTTATAATTTTTATTCAGACGGCCGATCTGGGAGGTCAGAAACGGACATTTTTAAGTCTCTCTTGCCATGTAGTGTGGAAGGCCTGCACCCCCATCCTTTTTACCTCCCCAAGTCACAATCTTCTTCTAGTCAGTGTGATGCACAGAACCTGATATACGTTTCAAGCTTTGTATTGGCGCATTTTGATCTCATAGATCGTCGCGATCCACCCGAAGATTCTATTTACACTTTATTATTACTGAATGCTAATTCTTTATTTATAAGAATTTCGCATAGGATAATAAATTATCGGTCATAAATTGTATGTAGGTTAAAAATGATATTATTGACAATACTTGATCTACGAGATCGCCTCGATAATTATTATAGCTGAAACTTCCCAGAATGGACTGCTCTCTGTGCCTTGTCAACATGAGAGATTTTCTAAATATATTCTTCAGCTATAAAACGTAAACTTTTATCTTTTGCACTGAATATTGATGCACAAATGGAACTGTAATCCCAACCAATTTCTACCAGGTCTGATGAAGAGTAATGGTCTCGATCTTATATTATTTTATATTTATATATTTTATTTATATTTTATAAAGCTTTAGGATATTTATGGTTGATTAATTCATTTTATTATTGTCTATTAGCAACTAAGAAATAAGTAGTTTTAATATTTAATAAAAAAAATAATAAAAGTTAGAGTTATTTTTTATAATAAATTTTGGTTTCACATTCTTCCGTATGCTTTAGTCCCTCAGATAATTTATCTTTCTCCCCCTGTTGCTAGACACGTGAAAACGCAGCGGAAGTGAATTTGAGAAGTTTATTGTAGGACCCAATCTGAGAGATCGCCCTGACCAAAAAGGTCTCGTTTTAGCCCGCCAATCAATCCTAAGTGGTGTTAAGCAGTTCATATCTGTGATATATGTCATAATGTAAATTATGGTTGGTATTATCATAGAACGAGTTAGACTAAAAATAAATAATATATATTACTTAAGTTATCTCTCCCGTTTCATGCCAAAGATAATAAAATATATTGGATCAACTCTAACTGCGACATGTCACATCAGCTGACGACCGCTCGTCCTGGAGAGGGCCCCTGGGAAATTGATGCTGGGCCATGCCTCTGGGCAAACACGACCGATATTTGTCTTTTCAAGATGGTATCTAAACCGAAAGATATTTTTTTCGTTTTTTATTTAATATTTTTGTTGTCATTTTTCTTTTTATGGGCTTTTTTAATTGCTCGAATATTGATTAATTTAATTTTTTGGCCATTATACCAACCAATGACTTATCCAGTTTCGTTCTTTTAATATTTATTCAACTGAGCATGGTGGTGAAAATAAACAACATTAATTGATGAACTGCAGTTTTATTTTTTTGTTTAATGTAGAATTATGTTCCTCCATCTTGGGTGTTAGAAGAGAAAACATTTAAGACGATTTTGGTGCTATTTTCAAACACTCATAGCTCAGCGTTCATAAATACTAGAAAGTAAAAAATTGATATCACTTAACAGAGAAAATGTGCCATTAGTGATTGCAAAAAGAATTTTTAGATTTGGACATGAGGCAGAAGTACAATATGCAAGTAAATTTGAAAAAAAAATGTGTTGACTTCACGTTACCACTTACAAAATATAATTTAATTTAAATATAACATACGATTTGATCTTTATTCAAGAGATTGCTATTTTATCATTATATATTCTTCTTTGCAATTAAATACTTTTTATTTGTAAATATATCTCAGTTCAATAAAATCATTTTGGTATTTTTGACCCAAACGAATTAATTAAAACATTTTAATATACGAGTATATTGCAACAGGGTAACGAGTAGACTGGATCCTCATTATAATTATATATCATTCCTTGCACTTTTCATTACTTGTTCTACTTCTTTAAAATCCCGCAGGTGGGTGGTAGAAAGAACCTCTGTCCGATATTTTTATTATAAACAAAGATAAAGTATCCTATAAAACAAAGATAAACGTATCCAAGGTCATATTTTGCTTAAATAAGTTATTATAGCCTATATATATATATATATATATATATATATATATATATATATATATATATATATATATATATATACGCTACATGGCCAAGGTATGACCGATATTCGACAACTGAGCTGAAGTACAGGTTTTGTGCAAAATTTCTTAAGGATGACATATCTTATCTTGCTAAAAAAGCCTATTTTTCTTATATATGCAATTTTATATCAAATGTTTTTTCAACGATAACCAATTATCTCATTTATTTTAAATAGACGAACTAATTAAATAATAGTATATCAAAACAAATTAAATGAACTATTATACATTTATTTATATCAAAAGCTCAATGATTTTATTTCTAACTGGGCTTGTGTAACATGAGGAACGTCTGAAAAACAAACATTAGCATCTCCGGTAGAATTTCCGAACAAATAAAATCTAGTCTCTCTGTTGAAATTCTCAATGGTGAATTTTATCATAATATGGGATTTTTTCTTATTCTAAAAAGTGAAATTATAAAATAAAGAATAAGTTGTTAATTAAAAACGGATAAATGGTATCTAGGAAATAAGGGAAGGAAAGCTGTGGAATTATAGAAATATATTGAACGTAGGATTTTAATAAAAACTTCATGTTTATTTCACATTGAGCTTTTTTAACTCATAATTTTAGTTTCAGTTACCATTATCTTCAAGAACTACTTCTTAAACTATATAAATACAAACAAGTACTGCTTTTAGTAATAGGTCAATAATATTTTAATATTAGTCGTAGGTGACAATAATATAGTTTGAAAATTGCTAAAAAATCCATTAAATAGAGTCGAAACATTACAAAAATAATATATTATGACTATGTTAATAAGTATTTATTAATAAGTGTATCGGTGGGATTAATAAGGTCTATTATCTCTTAATCTTAATTGATTAATTTTATAAAACATATTATAAATACGAAAAATAAAAGCTACTATGATTAGGTGACACTTAATTTTTTTTTTTTTTTATGGTTTGAAAAAAATGTTTACTTACTACTAATCATATAAATATTATAACGTATAAACCTTTAATAAAATCATTTTTAAAATGCAGAAATGTTGATTAATTTTAATTTAATTTCGGTTGGTACTGGTATGTATATCATATAATCGTCGATTTAAATTAACATAATTATTTTTTTCTTGAATACGTAGCAAACGAAAGTGTTTTGTTCATGGTTTGCATTAATAAACCTAACTTAATTACCTTTAATCCGGAATAAAGAGATAAGAGAATAATGAAATAAGGATTTTAATTTTGTTTTTCTTAATCATTTACAAATATATTTCTAGTATCCAATGTTAAAATTTGGTGTCCTGGTTTTCGATTTTGTAAAAATATCTGAAATTCTTCATTACTGGAAGTGCAATGGGAATAAATATATATATTTGCAATTGTTGCTCATTTGTAATTAATTAAATATAAATTCTTTCATTTAAGATGCTGTTCAATCAGTCTTGTTACCGGCAGTCATTTATCATTATTATATCTCATTATAGTAATTATAAATAATTTCAAAGAAAATAACAACTAAAATAAAAAGTTTTTTTTATATAAATATCAATTGGTTCATTGTTCAAGGTTATATATAACAAGTAATTATATTTTAAATCCTAAAAAAATTCCTCCGGGCCGGATTTGAACCAGCGACCTATGGATATCAGTTACTTTCAACAACTACAGTCCACCGCTCTACCAACTGAGCTACCAGAGGAAGTGTAAAAGAAATGTTGCGTTTAGAATGATCCAGAATATTCGGTAAAGGTTCAGAGATTATTTAATGGCCAATGCTTATAACTGTAAAATATAGTTTGACAGTTCAGAGCAGTTAAACTATTCGGCTATTGTAAAATATTTCATAATTATATTGGATATATGTATATTAATTTTAGCCATTTATTTTATAATTGCTATATTCTATACCTCTAAAGTTAAGGTTTAATTATTAACATTTACAAAATTGTACTGTCAATAAATATGTTTTATTATATAAATGTTAGAGATATCTTTTCGTTTTTCATTTATTTATGTATTACTTTTAGATTTAATTTCAAACTTTAAAAATTTACGAAAACTGCTCATACCATAGTTTAAGCTTTAGGCAAAGCAATAATAAATATATTGGGCCGAAATACTTAAGCTTTAACTGCTAGTAAAACCTCGCAATAAAGTTCGGTTCAGGACTCTCTACACACTATACGAAACAAAAGGAAAAACTTATGAACCGTTGTTCGTCAGCTCTATATACATGGGAACTTGGTTCGCCGAACCGTTTTTGGTGAACCGATGGTCCCTTATATGTAGGCCGCTTAAATCTGTATCTTTAACGTATTTTTTAAATGAAAGATATTTTTCATCTTCCTTCTATTTACTTTAATTGGTTTACTTTAAGAGTACGGAAATTTTCAGTAATGTTATCCTCATTTGCATTATGAGTTTGTTACTTAATTGCAACAAACGAGCTTGTAAAATTCTGTAACATATTTCTTCTAAAATTTGTGTTATAATTCATTTTTAGCAAATACGATAGTGGAAAAATAAAATATTAAATTAGTGGATACGATCATTTTCTTTTTAAACAAATTTAAAGTTTGGAAAACAAAATTTTATATTTCTTTGGCTAACTAATTTTACTACTTCATCATTTTTATATTGTTTATATATTTTTTAATTTAATAATGTATCTATAATTATTAATTTTGCTTATTTTAAGCTTATTATAAAGCTTTTTAATTTTGTTATACATTTTTATTTTATTCTTTTTTATTTATTTTTCAATTATAACTGTAAAATACAGTTTGACAGTTGCTTGCCTCTCGGCATTACGGGTTTCGGAAGCACTACCTACTGATGAGTTCTCTGCATCCTTAATGCGTCTTCATTATTCTTAATTCAATCTATTAAAATATGTTGGCCCCACTATTTCCTTCCAATCGTATATAAAGGATGCATAGCATGGGTAATTTTCCTGACTAACTAATTGAGGAAAATCACTGTCTGTGATGACATAAGAGGCCGGTTTTCCTCTCTTATATTCTATTTTATTCTTTTGTTTTCGATTAGTCGTTTATCTAGTACATTTTTATTTTTTCCTAATTTGCAGTTTGGACTTGGCGCGAAAGAATTCATAATTGTGTTTTATCTTTATTATTTTATATTACATATCAGTAAAGAGTATATTTTTTTTTTTTTGTATTGTAAGAAAGCTTGAAATTTAATGTTGTGCATATGTGTGTTTATAATTACTAAAATTAAAAAGACAGAATTAAATTGAATTATGATATTGTTTTCAGTTTCGTAAAAAAAATGGAAGAGTTTAATTTTCCGTTGAATACCTTATGGCCTAACCGAAATAGTAATAAAGCAATAAACAATTGCTCTGCGTTTATATGAGCGCAATTAAAATAACGAGTCACTAGGGCCCGTGTTTTGAATTATCTTCAATTCTAACTAAAATTCAAAATTTAAAATTGCGAGGATGGAAGAAAAACTATGAGACCCACAAAAGCACTTCTCTGACACTAACTCAATTTTAAGAAATGTTCAATGACGTTTACTCTCACTTCTATGTTTTTTCTGCCTTTAAAACAACCATATATGTTGTATATCGAATTTCTGCTCATTTGATCCGAAGGAGCCGCTGGAAGTGGACCAAATATAGCGGGGGAGGGACGTGGAATATGTATACACAATACAACAAGCATGCCCGAAATCCCCAAAACCGTGTTCTAGGCGTGATGAAAGGGATTTAAAATGCACCTCCATCCCCACCGATGAACCGCGCAAAGGGTTCTATTCGGGGAAAATAGGACTAATAAACGTCCTAATGGACCATAATAATAATTTGGTTTGTAGATCGATATAAGGTAGTGGGATATAATAGAAATTTAATTACCTAATTGCAGGATTGGTACCTTTTAATAACATTGTATAACTTTATATCAATCATAACTGTTTATGTTAAGATCCGTTTTCTAAATAGAGCAAATCTAAAAATACATTAAAATTTTCAAAAATGCCAATAATCTTGACTACTTCGAAGTTTAATTTATCTAAACATGTATTTTGACCATAAACGTTTTCTACATACATTTTAAATTAATTTTTGTTCTCAATCAATTGCATCTCATACTTAAACCGAATAATTGATTAATAATTTTATAAAGTGAATGTTAGAATATGCTTGTTGGGCCATTAATACCCGTAGATTCAGCTATCAAATATTTTATCCGGACCTAATGACCAGAGAGCTTTGTCATGTCTGGATTTCCACTAAAAGGTCGGGGTCTGCTTTTTTCGCAGTCTGATGAGAATTTGAGGGATTGCGAAAAAAAAAAAAAAAAATTCCAACCATGGCTCCATCATTGTCAGTAGATAGTATGGACTAATTTTTTAATAATAAAAAAAAAAGTAATTATTCTGAATGCAAAAGAGGGAATTACATTTTATCATTTCATCTCTTTGGTTCCAAAATCGCGTTTACAATATCCTATACTGATAAAAATTAACGAAACACCTTAATCTTTAGGAAAACTCCTATTTAATTAAACTAACTTCATCTCTTTGTGCTTATTCATTTTTTTTTATTATTCAGAAGCAGTCAAAGATTGTTTACAACGGGTGATTATTGTCGTTTAACGAATTTAAAATGGAATTTGTTAAATATTCGACGATTCTCTTCTGGTTGATCCTCCAGGTATCCAGTTCCATTTCACAGCATACCTAAAAATAAATTAATAAAATGGGATTTGTGGTGGAATAATGAAGTGGTACGCTAATTTTTATCAGAAAAATCATTATAAAGTATCAAATGATAATTTCAATAATGCAATAAAAAATTTACTCCTCCGGGCCGGATTTGAACCAGCGACCTATGGATATCGGTCACTTTCACCATCTACAGTCCACCGCTCTACCAACTGAGCTACCAGAGGAGATAATTTCAGACTGAAGTTTATATTATTATTGATTAGTTTAATTTATATTATTTATATACGTAAGAAGGTTATTGTAGCTTAAAATAATGATAATAATAAATTTCTAATAATTCAATTCACATACAAATTTCCAACCTTCTATTTCCATTACAGGTGTTAGGGAAGTGCCTTTTTCTCCCACCCCTGCCATTTTGATATTTTTAATTTTGTATTTCAGTGAAAATACGACCTTAGTGAAGGAGCATTGCTGCTCACGCTTTTTTTTTATTTTTTTCTTCAATTGCAATTGTTTGAATTTAATTTTAATTTTATATAAAATAAAGTTATATTGAACAATCCCGGACTTAATCAATTAAATCAGGAAGCACTTACATAACACGGGCCAACGTGCAATACATTCCAATTTCATCCTTTCCTCGTCTTTACCTAACAATGAAATTATAACAACTATAGTAATAAACAAACATACACTAATAAACGCTATTGATATTCTTTGACAATCCTTTTACCCGTAATTTGTTCTTTTATAATGTAATAAAACTGGAATCTCTGTTGACCATTTTTTATTGGCCATATCTTAAAGACGAGAAGAAGGAATCCACCCCTCGGTCGTGCTTGTATTATAGTTGTCCCCTTACCCCGCTTCCAATTTCCGCTACGACGCATTCGTATTTGGTGACCCAGTTGCTTGAGTTATGAGCTCCGAAAGCTATAACAGCGCATTCCTCCCTCCTGTGCAGTCGCCTGCCCCCGGGCTCTTCGATATTTAAGAGTTTGAAAGTTGGTCGCTTCCTAATTGGAAAAAAAGAAAGAAGAAAGTTTTCTCATTTGAGCTCTTAATGGAAAATGTATTGTAGTAAATTAAACTCAGTTGGGAATGAATTTCGTATAAATGAAATATTATTGTGAATAACACTATTTTTTTTAAAAAGACATTATTTGAAAATGATACTTACATTTTCATTCAAAAAAAAATTTAGGTCGCCGCTTCAGAGTAGAGCTATACTATCTCCAAGTTTGTCTTTCTTTGTTGTTTATCACTTAAGATTGTCCAGACTACTGCGAATTTTATTCAGAATTAACCAATCTTTATCCATCATGCTTACCTAAGCTAGAAAGTGATTTTTTACTTTCTAGCTTAGGTATTATAGGATTATAAATTAATATTGGGAAACAATAAAACAAAAAGTAAAAAAAAAACCTTCTCCTGCAAAATTTAATTTTTGGAATAAGCTAGTGCTCTAAAGCGGAATGTCTCCAATATTTTGTATATGGTACCTATAAATGAGGAATCTGCCGAAGTTAAGAAAACTTCTTATCTTGTCTTAAAATTGGTAGGCTAAGTAGTGTATTATTATTTTTTTGTTTTTGAGAAATTATTTGTAAATGTTTCATTAACCATGTTGTGATAAAAAGTTTTAAAAACGAATTTCAAATCGACCGGCACGTGAGTTATATTATACCGCATAATGATCTGTCTGAGATTCAAATCATACCAGAGACCATGGTCATATTAATATCGTTATTAACTTCTCTCTTCATGAATTCAATACCAGCACAAACTATAGCTATAGCATATATATTTTTTTATTTATTTTTTATATTTTTGTTTAATGAAGAGTAACTATAGATTCAATACATCTGTTTTAGTTTGGTAGAGTAAGGCTCATATTAGCTTTAGGAAGGTCCATAATCCAATTTCGATACATGCACATTTAAAACAAAATAAAATATTAGTTGTAAACAATTATTTCAACTTGTTGATGAATATAGCTAGAATAATTAATAACTTGATAATATAAATTTTTATATGGTAATTTCAAGAATTTATTTTTAAAGATTTAGTTACGAAATATTCTCACGATTGATGCATGCACTTGTAATATTTTGAGATAATTTAATTATAATTATTTTATCAATGCTTAATGTATTTTTCGTTATTTTTTTATTTTATAATAATTTCCATTTTCTGACATTTTGAAATAGAACTTCTTTACCTCTCGCAGTGGATTCCCATCCACCTTGACATTTCAATTGATTCCCCTTTCCTTGTTTGGCTTTCTCAAGTTTTGTCATTCAAAATAAGTTTTAAACTTGTTACACGAAGAATATGGGTGTTTCTGAATCTTTCTCTTAATTTCGCCTACGCACTTGTGTGTACAGGCAGTTATATCCTTACAGTTATTTACTACCGAATACATCCTTATAGGAATTTATTATCAGTTATTTAAGACAAGATTCGCTTACTAAGCTTCGAATTTAGTGATGATGGAAACTACTCTCCGAAAGGATGTAGGGAACATTGATGATCAACTTCTCAGATGTAAATACAAATTTTATAGTTCCGCATAAAAAAAAAAAAGTCAAGATTATTTTTGCATTCAGTGATTCCTTATTTATTAATTCTCTTTGATTATTATATATTAGGATACTTTGGATGACATGAAGATTATCGCAGGAGATCTTAATGCGAAGGTTGGGCAAACAACTATTGGAAAACATAGTCTTCATGAAGGAACCAATACTTTAAAATTAATTTTGCAGCCTTCATTATACACCTTAATGTTTTCTCACAAAAAAATACTTAAAGGGATTTGGATTTCCCCTGATCTGTCATCGCTGTTAACCAGATAGATCACATCCTGGTTGGAAGGTGACATAAATCCAGTTTGATCAATATAAGAGCATTCAGAGATGCAAATGCTGACTCTGATCACCTTCTCTCAGTAGCCAGCATGTATGCACGACTTAGTACCCAGAGGAATTCACTACCACACGAAAAAATCTTAATCTAATTATATCAGATTTAATTACATCACGAAAAAGATTTAATCTAAGGAAATTAAATTCTCCAGATATACAAAACATTTACTCATAGGCTGCCAACACCAATTTAAGTAGTACTGCTGTGACAAACGTAGTGAGAAAGGTGACAAAGGCGATCGCACCAACTACAGAGGAATCTCACTACTCCCACCTGCATAAAAAATATTCTGAAATATTCTATTCGCACAATTATTACCATTTGCAGAGAACCAACTTGGTCCTTATCAATGTGGATTTAGAAATAGCAAATCTACATTGGATCAAATCTTCAGCTTAAGAAAAATTCTCGAGAGAGGACGAAAAAAGATAACATTTAAATTTAACACCATTTATTTATTGATTTTAGGGCAGCCTATGAAAAATAAACAGAGAAGAACTCTATAAAGTTCTATATGACCTAGAGATTCCTGTAAGATCACAACTGGTGAAGATCACAATGAAGAAGTGTGCTGTGCAGTTACCATCAAAAGCGAAGTGCTGGAGGCAGGGAGGCTCACTGACCTGTCTTCTGTTTAAATTTTCACTTGAGAAAGCAGTAAGGGAAGCAAGGATCCAAATCGGTGGAACAATATTTAATAGATTTTCAATGATCGTCGCCTATACTGATGAATTAGATATATTGGGTAACTCATACGAAGCAGTACTTGAAACTTTTCAAGCCCTGACTGGCCCTGCCAGGAGGCTCGGACTTGAGGTCAATGCCATGAAAACTAAATGTATGATATCGAATAAATAGAGATAATATAGGAGATCCCAACATTCGACCAGTACAATACGCACCAATCAGGAGTTGTACAATATATATAAAGAAACCTGATGCAATAACGTTTTTTAAGCTAAACCGCCTAAGGTGGTCATGTAGCCAGGATAGAAAAGAACGAAATACCGAAAAAGCACTTGAGAGAACCAATCTATGGTAAAAGGCTGCGTGGAATACCGAGAGCATGATGGATAGATGGTATTACTGCTGATGCCCGATGTTTCCTGGGTGTCCGCAATTGGATGGTGGCTGCACGAAATCTGTTTAAAAAATCTCCATTATCAAAGATTATCATTTGGAATATCCACTTGATATTTTCGCACACAGCAAGCTGGACACTCCTTTCTGGAAATTTGAACAAACCTATATAGCCTTCATCTGACATTTAAAGGCAATGTTTAAGAGATTTTGTAAACTTTTGATATTGTTCTGATTGGAAATCGGATATTTAATTTTTATTATGAAACAAGCTAGGTTTGATCCATCGTAGAATGTAGATTTTAATTATTTACTAATAGGTTACTAAATTGTTGTATTAAATCTTTGTGTAAACAAATATTACTGAACGTAAATAATTAAAGTTGTGCTGAATCCATCCCGGGAGAGATGGAAAATTTGTTTGAAATATTAAATGTCTGGGAACAGAGGGATAAGCGAAACCAATTTAAAACATTTTTAGATAAGGATAGTAATATGTATTGATATTGTTAAATATTATCGTTATTGAATTTAAACAGACCAGTGCGAACAAAAGAAATAAGGGTCGAGCAGGTAGAGAAGGGTAACTGACAGGCGATGACAGATGTCACCACATAAGTGATAAGGGATAAGTTAATTTAAAAACCCTACTGAGAAGTTAACACTGTAACAATGCCAAAAGTTGGAACATCTAATCAATTTTAAGAACTGGTTCCCTTAGGCTTGGCTGGCCTCGAGGAAAAAGTGGAAAAGGTATGATTAAATTAGACTAGTTGGATAATGGTTCGCAGATACGGCTGTCAGGACAAGTGGTGGAGCCATCCGATGAAATCCCAGAATTTCCTCCCTCTATAAAACTAGTCGGCCAATGAACATCGTTTTCGACCCCATCTTAGGCAAAATAAGAGAGAAAGGGGGAAAGAAGCAAAGAGGTGAAAAGGAAGGACTTAGGAATTGATCGAGGCTGAGGGAGATACTTCTAGACTGAGAGGGGCTGATGGAAGACTGAGACTCTGAAGATGAGAAATGCGATCTGGCTCCATGACTGAAGAGATGCAGGGGAACCCGAGGGAGAGATGCTGAGGAACCATCAACAACAACTAGTAAAGATAAGAGATTTATGTTAAAACAATTAATGGCTAAGTCTAGGCTGAATCATTCCATGGTTAACTTTTTATTGTAATAGTTTGTTATTTTAATTTTGAAGAATAAAGATAAGTGTTAGTTCTTTAGTAACCATGCCCATATTTAATTTGAATCTATTTCATTAAGATAGCAGTAACGTTGAATAACATTAGTATTAAACTTAAAAGGAGGAACATTATCTTGGTTAATTATTAAATAATGGTAACCACAAACCAGACCCTTGGAAAGGTATCCAATTTAGAGGACAAGGTAAGAAAATCAAAAGTATTCATAAGCTTATTTAATTTTGGGATAATCATCCTCAATGATTGCCCAATGGCATCCCTATATATATAGACTAATGTATTAGAGCTAGATAGATATCAAGCTCAACTCAAACTAAACTAGAAACATAGCAATAGATTATGTAGTTTCGAGAGTAAAGCTTTTTAATCTACTGAATTTAAAGTCATCGAAAAATGAAGAAGACTAGGATTCCGTTCTTTTGTTAATCTAAGGAGGATTGGAGATCGTCGCTTGTTTTTAGCAAAGCAGATCGTCTTGAATATCGATATTGCGAACCTCTTTGGAGGGAATTCAGTGAAGCTTTTTTCTCAGAAAAGGCTTGAGCTGAGACTGGAATAATGTTTAAAGTAATTTTGAAAGATTGGAGAGGATTTAGGAATCAGGAGCTGTTTGAAGATTATTAACTTTATTCAATAGGCAGACTATTGTTTTTTTTTTTAAATATGTCCGTTCTGAGAAGATATATAATGTCAGATATACTCACCTGCTTTGACATTTTCCTTATCAGGGATGACCACATTATAGATATATCTATTGAGCCCCAGCCAAAGATAGAATATAAATGTAGGAAGAGGTGATGACCTCTGCTCCACTGTGCCCTATCCACCTCGTGTTTTTTTTATCTGGATCCGTCACGGAATCTTCTGCCTTATCTTGGGTTCCTACTTTGGCTGAACCCGAGTATTTTTTAGAAGGACTATTGAAAACACCGACGGGGGTATTCTTCGAATAGAGTTTTACAATAATGATAAATTTAAATTATTGCTATTTAATGTCGTCGGTGGAATGCCAAAATAGCATACGAGTATATGCAAATTTTGCTATTTTGGGATTATGTTGCATTTCAACGTGTGGTTTTCTATTCCCTTGGCAATGCAAAAAATACCTAACTGAATATGTGACGTCACTAATTAGGAATCCAAAATATGACAAATTTAATCAAGAAATTAGCTACCTTACTTTGGCAATTATAGTACAAAATACAAATTTCAAAAATTTTCAGATACGCCACTTTGGTATTGCGCAGATGTATTCATTTATGTATACTTGAGTTGTTTATACTCCTAGTTTATGTGCATTCATTATAATTTATGGCGTGGTTTATACCGAGATTGAAGAAGATTTATAGTATGAACATATGTTAAGATATAACATATTCGGATATTCAGAAAAATAATTCGTGTTTTATTTATTTTTAACATCTCTATTCAATACAGATCCTCATTCATTTCTTCGTTGATTTATTACTTTTAAATAGAGGCGAATAATATGCCACATGTCACTTTGAAAAGATAAATTAGACGCAAAAATAATCTCTCCTTATGCAACCATCGGATAAACTGAGATTACTGTTCTGCAGTTTGCTGGATCGCATATAAAGCGAAAAAAATTGATGACGCCGCCTTTCACAACAATATAATTTGCAACATATCACTAGATCTTCGTTCACGAGATTGTTATTTTATAATAATATATACTCCTTTTTAATTATTACTTTAAAGCCCCCCGGGTTTCAAATGGACAGAACCAGTATTTTTTTTCTCCTGGTAATTACGATAAGGCACAGGAAAACTACTTAGAAAAATATACAATATTATCAATTTGAATTATACAATATTATATATAAGTCCCGTCATCATTGATACTTAAACACGCATAAAATTGCTATCCAGATAATTCTTGTTCATGGTTATATTATTGTTAAGAATTTTAACTTTGAACTATGTCAAATTGAAGGCATAAATCCAAGGTACCATTATTATTCATTTTAGAATTTGTTGCAGATTGAGATTTTAGATAGGATGCTTATTTGTTGAGTACTACTAGTACTAGTAGTATTACTACTACTGAAACCTTGAACAAGTAAAAATTATGACGACGTATTTTTTTTTTAGTAATTAGTCCTCTGCTGTTATTTATACCTTTTTCATTTTATTTTATTTATGCATTTTTTTAAAAATTTATTTTTTTTATATATTTATGTATGTCTACGGTCATAACCAAGTACTGAATCCAAGCCTTCCACGGATTGTAGTGGTACAGGTTTTTTATTTATGTTTTATTCGATACATTGTATATATAACGATATACTCCCATATATTTTTTTATACTAATTATAATTTGTAGCGAGACTTGAGACAGAGTCTATTGACAATTTGTAATTTTATTTAAAATGTTTAATTTCATATAAAATGATATTTGAGTCATTAAGACACGTATTAATGGATTTTCAAGGATATAAAGATTCACCTGAGAACAATTTGGTATGTTTCTTATCTCGGGTGATAGATAATCTAATATACAATAATAATGTAATATAAGATCTATTTGCATTTTGAAATTTTGCAATATGCATATACAAATTTTATCAATGGTCTTTTAAAATAGAGACAACTGAATTAATTAAGTAAATATTTATATAGGTACTTTTGTTTTTTATAAATATAAAAAGGAATGTTTCCTTGTTTATTCTGCTTTTCATTCTTTAATTTTTGTTTTTTAAATTGATTAATTAGTTAGTAACTATAATTAGCTATTCTTTAGTCTTAATTTATCCTTTTTCAAAACTGGATCTAAGTAAAAATAATTCTTCAACTCCTACTACGAATTATGGAAGCTGTCATCGCACAGTTCTGATGTCCGATGATATCTCAGTTGCGTGTCCGGAAAATTTATTGCCCGAGATTAAAAATTATGATATGCCGTTCGAGCATTTGTCGCTTCCTTTCCGTTTTCCCCAGAATACGCCAGATTCACGGCTAAATACGTTATACTGATATCATAGCACTGGATATTTGATGTAATATGATATCAATTTATATGACGATACTTTTAGTTTCTTGTGCAGAATGCCCCCAAATTTCAGAATTTGTATTTCTCGTTTAATAAACGTATTTATTTAGTTTTATTTTGTGGGCTAAAAATCATATAGTCCAGGCTTCAAAGTCATATACTGCTTTAACTCATACATGGATTTATATACGACAATGCCTAAAACGTATATATATATATATATATATATATATATATATATATATATATATATATATATATATATATTGATATATATAGTTTCGATAGTTTTAAAAATATCGAAATAGTAGTTAGATGTATCGAAAAAAATATCGATATTTCGATATTTTGGAGCAAATCTTCAAAGAGACTTAGAAATCGCCTTATGGAAACGCCCCTATCGAAAATTCCTGTTAGATCAACCAATAGAAAGGTCCAAAAGGAGAGTGGGAAAAAAATGTCTGAAAGAAGGGAGAATAGGTAAAACAAGAAGGCTTGGAAAATACAAGTCGAGATAAGGGAGTCAAGCTTGGAATGTGCAAGTTGAGTAGCAAGATAAACTAACTCCAGAGAGTTTCTAGCAGTCAAGCTTGAAGTGTGGAAGCAGTAAGACCAGCTGACCAGTTCATTCAAAAGAGTTCCTAGCGAGTCTGGAGTCAGGAGAGACCAGAGAATTCGAGACAGCGGCTGATGAGTCTCGTCTTAGACCATCGAGCAGCTGCAGCGGTTTCAAGGAGTGCACCCGAGACTACTAAGGCAAAACAGATAAGTCGTAGTCCCTAACATTCTTGGGTATAGTTTATGAATATATCAACAAAAAAAAATATATTTCGGACCTCGATGTTTGTAATCTTTTAAACGACACACACATCGATATTTCTGTGCCGATATAATTAAAATATTGTTTTTATGCTATCGATATTTCTGGGGCGATATAACAAAGATATTCTTTGGATAATATCTTTATTTCTGTACCGATATAATTAAGATGTTGTTATATTATCGATATTTCTGTGCTAATATAATTAAGATATGTTTTTATAATATTGACATTTCTAGGACGATATAATTAATATATTATTTCGATATTTCTGTTCCTATATCATTAAGATGTTGTAATTAAGTTTATGTACAGTATACTTTAAATATTAAAAAAAAAAAAAGATTATTTCCTATTATCCTTCCGATTTGTTTATTTTATTTTTTTATTTTATTTGATAGAAGAATTAACGATATTTTGAAATATCGATATTTCTCTGCCGATATCATTAAGACGTAATTGTTATAATATCGATATTGCTTTGCCGATATCATTATGATATTGTTTTTATCATGTTCAATTACAGATGGATTTAAACAATAAGAAGCAGGTTATCCCTTAAACTCCGTCCGATTCGTTTAGGTTTTTTTTTTTTTTTTTAATTTGATCAAAGAATTAACGATGTTCTGAGATATCGATATTTCTGTGCCAATATAATTAAGATGTTTTTATTAAGTTCATTTCCTATAGGATTATGCATAACGCATATAATAATTCATTATACATTTCACTTTATTTTTTTTAATTTTCAATTGTTTTTAATTTTTTAACTCTTCTATGAAATCTTCGATCTCAGACATGCTATGTTTTCGATCGATTGAATTGGTATTTAAATTGGACTAATTCGGGTTTCAGAGTAAGTCTTGTTTAATCCAGAGTTAAATAATCTCATATGCTACATTGTATAATCCTCTAAATTGGTTTATCCTCCTCAAAAGCTAAATCTGTCTCTGCTGAAAGCAGTCTATTAGGTCTGTTTCCTCCAAATCCAGTGATCCTATTAGGGCATGAGATGAACACAGGCTCACGAACATTATTTTGTATACATTTACAAAATTTTATAAATAAATCTATTTAAACGTTTAATTTGTTTGTTTGTTTTTGTTTTAGGGCATAAAACATTAAATCGTCCGTTCCTATTTAAGTTTGATTTATTATTATTAATTATATTTTATAATATTCTCTTTATAACCCATCGTTAGTATAGACCTGCATGTTTTAGAATAAAATACCGTACATGAGTAACTACAAGATTAGCTGGACAAAATCCAGTAAAAGAGGGAGGGAAATGAAGAGATGACTCCAAGATGTGGCTACTAATGGCTACATTGGGATTCGACAAGAAGACTGAGAAGACATCATTCATTAGTAATAAATTGTATAATAAATATTACTAATTTCTTAAAATATATTTTTTTTTTAGAATTGCAGTGGTTAGCTCTAAAAGATGTATTTATTTACAATATTTACTGTAGTGCAACATTTTTTCTAGTGCCTACTATTTTTTTGTTTTTTCCGAACTTATATTGATATGTTTTTAATTATGTTTTTGATATGTATTTGATTTTTGACGCCAGCGCCAATTAAAAAGCTCTCAAGGAACATCAGTTAACCATTTTTACCATATTTAAAAAAATATTATTCCTCCGGGCCGGATTTGAACCAGCGACCTATGGATATCAGTCACTTTCACCAACTACAGTCCACCGCTCTACCAACTGAGCTACCAGAGGAAGTGATATACGTTATTAAAAACAATATTAAGTGAATTCATTTTATAAATATTTCAAATTATTACTTATATTACAGACGACTCGTTATATAAATTGAAATGAGGTCTTATGCCCAAGTAATTAAGACTCAAAATTTTATGTTTTATTCTATTTTCAGAAGGTGAAGATTTCATTGTTGTTGGTAATGTGTTACCTTCCAACCACTATTAGGTAAGGAAATAATTGTAATCGGATCAGATTTTCGATGTGCAGTTTCCAACGGAACAATAACTCAGAACCCCCCAGAAAACCCAACATTGTGGAGGTGAGAGAACATTCCATCCAAATAACCTATTATTTAACTTCGGTTCGTCAGAAAATTGACCAAGTAGCGTATATACGACAAATAACTGGTACTATTAAAAACAATGATATATTGAATTCTTTATGGATCTGACAATTAGTAGAACTGACGGGATTTAGAACTTGACTACAGCGCTGCCTATCGGATTCTAGCATAGTTACGAATCATCGTCATAAATACACAAATACATTGTGTGAATACGACAATAATCAGACAATTCGTTCAGAAGTTACACGATCACAGACGCATCAAATATTATATATATATATATATATATATATATATATATATATATATATATATATATAAAGTATATGATTGAAATTTAAAAAAAAAACTTAAGAAAGCGTTAATACAGTCATAAAAGATATTAATTTTGAACTGCTGACTAACGAATCCCAAAAGGTTACTTTTGGTCCTTCTTGTGCATGTTATGGTTTATATCTTATCTACAATTCAATTATTAAACTAAAAAAATGCATTTTTGGTCATTGGTCCTCCAGTCTGTGTGCCTGTGCCAAGATGATCAGATTGTAGGTTTTTTGTTTTGTTTTGATCGGGTATCCCGTGTGTAATAGCGGCTGCGCAATAGACGAAAAACGTGTTATTCTATTGACTATAATTCTTTATAATTTAGTTTCTTCTGATGGTATTATCAAGTAATTTTTTTTTTCAAATTAATTAGGGAGTATTCAGTTTCTGTTGATGGAATTCAAAAAATAATGATAATAATTAAATAAATCTAATCCTACTTATTTATTTTATGAGTTTTTATACTTTTGATAAATCATAGATGTAATATTTTGAATCAATTCTTGTATGTTTGATTAGTATCTTATATTTCAATTTTTTTTTTAAGAGCTGTAATTTAATCTGATATGGTCTCACTTTATCCGGATAATTTATTAACCAATTTTACATGCGACGCTTCATTTATTAAATCATAAACAAATATCATGCCTAATGAAAATATGTCCCAATTATTAATAAATAGTGAATATAGGTATTATCGCGCTGTGGTGGCCTTATTAACTGCTGCCAGACACTATGCTAAGTATCTCAGTCTTCGCTATTATGGAAGTTGGAACTATACTCCTGGTGGTAGGGATCAATTGTGCCAGCGGGCTTATATGGGATATGTTTCGGTTCAAGTTTAGGCATTATTTGATTGAAAACTTTGCTAAGCAGTCGTCTCATAAATCACGTTCAATACTTAGCAATGTACATTCGATGTGTCTCAAAAAAAAAGTAAGTGAAAATTGTTCGACAATATATATATATATATCTTAAAATAAAAAAAAATTAATATAGGTAGGTAACGTTCTATAATATCAATTTTTTTTTAAATACATAGAAATATTTTGTTTGTTGTAGAATACTTGGGTTAAAAATAACCCTAGCTGTATATTTCGGTTTAAAAAAAAATCTTTTTGAATATTGTCCTGTGAAAAGATTTGGAACGAAATTTGTATAAAACAAGTAAATGAAAATCTGTAGTTTTTTTTTAATATTTCAACAGTTAAAGAATATAAAATTATTTTTTTTTTTTTTATAATGTTAATCAATTTAGATTTTAAAAACTGAACCACTTAATCCCAATTTTAATTTACCAATGAAAATTTCTGTATACAATATTTATATTTAAATGTATTATATTTTATAGGGTCGTTTAGACCTTATATTTTTGGGTATTTTTAAATATGTATTTTGTGGTAAGACCATAATCATCAAAAAGCGTTATAGCTACTACACAAGAAGTGCCTGTTAACATTTTTTTTAAATTTTCAAACCTGTAATAATTGGACCAACTAGTCTAATTGGTGAAGCACTGAAAAACATAAAAATATTTAACAAGAACAAAAATGAAAAATTAATATTAAAATGGGCAGAATTAAATATATTCGTTTTATATTACACTTAAAAATGTTGGATGTATTACCTTATTTATTTTCATTCTATTTGTGATTTATTTTTCTCCTAACACCCATTATATTCTTAATACCATAATTAAGTAACTGTTGGAAAGTTTAAATTAAACATTTATGGAGTAGACTAATCAAATAGAGATTATATATATCTCAAGTCAACACTTCAAACTGTACAATGTGAAAACGTACTATCTCTCTATTTTGAGAGACTAAGCCATTGTTCGAAATTTTCCAGTAATATAGAATCATATTTTTAATTTCAATTATAAACTAACTTTTTACTTTTAGGCATTGATGAATTATTTGCCACTTCTATAAATTTGTTTTATTGAAAACTAGTTTCGAATGTTTTCAACATTCATCCTCAATTCTAAAAACACACAAACAATTCAAAAATGAACAATTCAAAATATAGTTTGGTATTATTATACATATTAAATTAGATTAATATAAGTCAGTATTATAAAACATTTATGAATTATAAATTTAATTAAGACAAGAAATCAAATACATGTTGGTACTCACCAAGGTTTGAATGAATTATATCAAACAGAAAAGTTTGTACTGGTTTCTTCTAGCATTGAACGAACAATGAACGAAAGGTAGGTAGGCATGATTATAGGTAAACGGTTTAAGGGTCAGAATTTTTTCACTAATGCCGATGAGTAATTTTTTTTTCTGTTATAGATGGGAATAAATTTAAGATTGGACTGTTGGAGATATTTATTTGGTCATTTAAACAAAAATCTGGATTGGATTTGAAGGATTTTATTATTTCAAGTGCTATATATATTTAGTTTGAGGCTGTTTTCAACGTGATGTATTAATTTAACTCAGGAGTCCGATGAATTTATGATTTTTTTCATTTAAATGAATTACAAAGCTGGAATTATCTTTCTTATTATTATATGCAGGTATATGTTTCCTTTAATCTCTGATTTAGCGATTTAACAGTTTTTCCCGTGTATTTGGCTCCACAATCATTACAATTTAGTTCGTATACTCCGCTTTTTTGGAAAGGGTCTATTTTGTCTTTAGGAGAAGAGATATATGAGGATAGGATTTTTTATATTTTAAAATGCAGGGTTTAATCGAAGTTTTTTCAATTCATTTCCGACTTTGGTGGATATAGAGCCGTAATATGGAATCAAAACATAATATTTCGGGATGTTTTGGAAAAAATGAGATTCTGGTTTTGAATAATTTGTTCAAGTAATGGGCAAGTTTATAGATCGGGCTATTGATGTAAGTAACGACTGGGGATTTCCGGTTTGTGTATTTTTTTTTGTACTTAGTTTGTGTAGGCCAACTTTTAATTTGGCAGTTTTTAAATTTAAAACAATAATTTATCGTTCTAGAACTAAGACCAATGAAACCGTGTCCAAGTGAATGGATAATCTTTTGTTAGAATGAGTGAGTTAAAATAATATCCGACCTAATTTGCATTGGGATAGTTTCTGGAATTATAAGAAAACAGAAATAGAAATCAGTTCTTTGAACTGCTCCAATTTACCTAATAACTTTAAAGGCGTTGAACAAAGTAAATTCTCTGACGATAAAAGGTTTGAAAAATAATAACCGCTCTTTGAAGAGGTAGTACAACCTGATAAGGTAGCTGCAAGAACTGGAAGCTATAATAATTTATCACTAATATATAAATTATGCCTAAAATGGAACAAATATTATCTACCTATTTTATGGAGGATATAATGTGAATAATTATGCATAGAATAATTTCAATTAATTTTTGAAATATTTCTTGGTAAAAAAATGCTCAGATTTGACATGTTTTTGTTAATAACGGCACTTATATAAATGGCATTATAGCTTTTATGTTTTCTCTGAAGGATTTTTATCCTAAGCATAACTTTTATATATATATATATATATATATATATATATATATATATATATATATATATATATATATATATATATATATATATATTTGTAAGAATTCAAGAAAATACAATTTTTTTCTTGAATTTGTGTGTTTATACATTTAGCATAAAATAATTAATTTAATAAACATTAATAGAAAATGCTTTCATATAATAAGTAATGCATACGATAATAAAAATCTATTGTGTTTTTCCAATGGAAACACGCTTGGAACCACTCACCCATTTTGAAGACATTATTTCTAGGCGAGTGATCCAAGGGACAAGCAGCGCATTGGAAAACACCTAAAATTTTATCTTTTTACGATCTTGGGACAAATCTTCTTATGAGTTCCTTCATATTGGGGAATTTCTCTTAATGTAAGGTTAAAGATGTCCTATATTGCAGAAGATTCTTTAAGCAAACGCCAAATAAATTGTAGTTTAATATTATCATTTGAATAACTGATTTAATTATATTATGGACAAAAAAAATGATTTTTTTATTGATGCTTGAAGATCTTCATGTTTTGAAATAAATATCTGTAGAAATCGCTTATTTTTAATCATTTGGCGTTTCGAACGGTCCGAGCGCTAGGCTGAAATGTAGGTGGGAGGATTGCATTAAGGTCGATCTTAAGGATTTAAGCTTTGACGGTAGTCGGTAGACGGAGGTTTGGAACCAGTGATTGGTGATTATCTGCATTCCATTATTTGCAAATAGTTTGGATGATAAACGGAGTTGCTGTTCTCTACTGGTTTATTTAATTTATAAAGTGTTACTCAAGAGTATTTATTTCTAGAAACAACAAATTAGTTGTTGTTGCTTCAAAAAGATTCATTAAACTTATTTCACTGAACAAACCAAAATTTTCATGATGGGACAATATTTTAGGATTTTGTTATGTACACAATAACAAATTCATACGCCATATGATTTCATGACAGATTAGAAAACGAATTAATTGCAGCGAAAAAGAAACTTCCTCAGAACTGTAAAGGAAAACGATTAACCTGGTAACATGCTAAAAGATTTAATGTCTTCTGAAAGTTTGCATTAGTTAATTATGTTATGTGAAGTGGATAGAAGAAGAAAAATAATAGACCTAGAATAAGATGAAATGACGAAAGCATGGAAGTAAGGCAATAACAAGCGCTGAGTTAAGAGAAATAGTTGCAAATTATGAAAGACGTTTGGGCTGAGGAAAACAATATTGGAATGAAATTTAAATAAACAATTAACTTAAAAAAAAATATTCTGTTTCATCAGATTGGATCTTTGGATCTCAAAAGGAGAATTGTGACCCATAATAAAGCAAGAGCCAACATGGAGAACTGATGGTCCAGAAAAAATGGTGGTTGATTCGTCACACCTTCAGAAAAGAAAATGGTGCCATTATGAAGGAATCTCTTCTTTGGAATCCTTGGGGAACTCGAGGTAGGAAAAGACGCAGAAAGTACTGTTCTAAAATCGCGGAAAATAAATTAAAGAAGATTATCAGGACGTGGAGAGATGTTAAAATTAGAGTTAAATGTTAAATTTAATTTAATTAAATGTTAAATCTTAAAATTTTACAATAATGTTTATAAAAAGTCAATATCTAATCCGAAAACTGTGTAGGCGATATTATCTAATATCAAACAAGGGCTTAGCCAGCTCAAAACAGAAGGGGGAAGCAATTTTCTAAATATAATTTTAAGTGTAAAGGAGAAGAGGTTACAAGATTTTTTTAAATTAATTTTTAAACAATAATTTGTGAGGTCTAGCTCAGAATTTTTTTACACGTTAGAAGAAGGGACAAATGATCCCCACCTTGTCCTACTCCCCGCTACGCCCAGGATATCAAACGCCTTTGTGCAGTGTTGGTTTGCTAATTTTTGCTTTAAACATTTAACAAAGCATTTGCTAGAATTTTTTTTTTTCTACTTTAGAATTGTACAATGCGAATTCCTTTGTGGTTACCTGTTGCATTCATTGGAGGTATCTATTTGTGTGGTGAATCTAGTCAAGCATCTCCTATTCGAATATCTAAAGTTTTTAATTATACGGTAAAATCTCAAAATAGCTCTAAAATAAATTCTGTAAAAAAAAAAAAGGAAAATTTAAAAAAAACCTTCAATGAACTTTACGAAAACTACAACATGCACAACAGAGAACACCATCCATGGGGCGCATATAAAGAAGTAAAGACGATTTTACTAAATAAATATTATTTATTTAGAAATACTAAACAATTAAAAAAAAGAGGTGTTTAATGAAGTCTAAAAGGGTCATTCTAAAAAAAAAACGTCAAATCGGGTGTCAAAGTGTTTTTTAAGGCATTTCCGCATATCTGTTAATTCAGTTGTTAGATATATTTTTTTTCGCCTCTTTCTATTCTGCTGTTATATTTTATATGAAAAACAATTTCAAAGCCTCATAATATAATTTCCTCACCGTGGCCGAAACCAACTTTGACGCCTTTAGTATCTTGTCCCTCAAAAAGTATCTTGATTGGGCACTTACGTTTTTAAATCGTTATATTCTTTATTTTTAAAAACTATAATCAGAAGTTTTTGAACTATTATTCTTATGATTATGGATAGATAAATGGCCATCATGCGGATGCCAACTAACTTATTATTCTTATAAGTTATAAATTACTAAAAAAAGAGTGCCCAGAGGTTTTATATAATTCACTCATACTCTTAAATTCTAGCGTTTTTTCGATAGTGTAGGTAGTGAGTGGGATAAAGTTAAAAAACGCTGCAAATTATTACACAATGGTTTATTATTTCCACTTGTTTATTATTCCACAAAAATATCTATTCTGTCAAAGCAAAAAATATGATGCAGTAGGTACCAAAGGAAAAGAAATTTGAAGCTTGTCACAAGATGTTCGCCGTGAGAGTGTCGAACTGTGTTAATTAAAAAAACTGCGTCAATGCAAGTAGGCTGTGATGTAAAATGATACAGAGGAAATATTTGATGTGCACTTCACTAGGAAAAAGTAAAAACGAAGTTCATTAAGCTATATCTCAGCTAATAATGGTCCGATTTAGGTGATTTCTAGTTCGTATTGTAGGGATTTTCGTTAACTTTCGTTTAAATAGAAAAGCGCCGTACGGCGTACGGCGGACGGCGGACGGACGGATTCTACCTATCTTGAAACGTAAAATCTCAAATTTTGAGGGGGGGTTACAAAAAAATTTTCTTTGGTCGATTCCAAAGGTCTATTATTGAAAATAATAAACCAAAAGCATTTACAGATAGAGATTTTTTTATTTTTCGTTTTTCTTCATTTTTCTTTTTTGTTATTTTAATGCCTTGTTATGCTGATTCCAAAATACCTTACATTTCTCCTCCATGTTTATAAATGGCCGAGTTATGGGTATATAAGATCTTTAATCGGAAATTATTATAGATTTTTTGTTTTTCAATTTTTTTTTTTTTTTTATGTGTCGTTATGCTGATTCCAAAAAACCTTACATTTTCTCTCTATCTTTATAAATGACCGAGTTATGGGCTTATGAGATATCTGATCGGCCGCCATTTTGAAACAAACAGACGGATTGTAATGTCGAGTTCCGAGGGTCATTCCGGGGTGACCTGTGACTTTGGTACCGAATCTGAAGAAAATCGGTCCAGTAGTCTCGGAGAAAAGCCGCGGACGGCGGACGGACGGATTTGTTTTTTTTATTCGATATTTGGATTCTTACGTATCTTGAAACGTGAAACCTTAAATTTTGAGGGGTGGTTACAAAAAAAATTTCTTTGGTCGATTCCAAAGGTCTATTATTGAAAATAATAAACCAAAACGATAATCTTTTTTGCTCTTTACAACATTCATAACCTGCTTTAGTCCCGTAGAAGTCAGTTGCCACAGGGCCTTCACTATGTAGATGAAGGGCTGATTGGTGGCTCGTATTTTTAATAGATATATTTCCCCCATTCCTTTTTACCAAGTAAGTTTTTGAGATTTGTTTTAGTGGATAGTCTTTTAAGTGTTCTATTGATTCTTTCAAGCTTTATTTTTGTTACGGTTAAATGGTCATTCTAATAGGAAAAATGTTCGGATATATTACAATTTGTAATTCTCCCCATTTCTGTGCTAGTGAGTGAATAAAACCTGTAAGAGGGAATATCACCAGACTTGATAAGACATAATAAATTTTAATTAAGACACATTCTTATACCTTACTTAGGTATTTGTATGAAAAATATTGACAAGGGCAAACCAGTCGGACTTTCTGATTCTTAGACATGCCGTAAATAATGGAATGGGAGTTATACTAAATATACGACTTCAAGAAAGTTAATTATCATCATTGTTCTGAATTGAATAAATGCTTTATTACTACCTTAATCCCCTCATCCTTAATTAAATTAATGAAATAATTCTTTTAAAGTCACGATGTCTATCGAAGACAATGCAATTCCGTCAGCAATGTCTTCACTTATTTTTAATTAAATAAATAATGAGCTACTGGAGGTTGCATTGTATTCAAGATTATTGTAGATTTTTTATGAATCCTTAGTTGAAAATTCAATTTTGAAAAAAGATCTCTGATTTGACTTTTTTGAGAATGGCCCAAAAGCATACAGCAAAATACGAACTAGTGAAATTTAATTCTTACACTAGAGACCGCCAACGCCCTGAGTTCAAATCCCCGATTTAAAACCCTACGTTACAATTTTGAAAGAACGGCAGAGCAGAAGAAGGCTTCTGAGGATGTGAAGAAAGCGGCGGACTCACTAATTGGGACCTGTTGAACCTTAGGGCTTAGCGCCAATCCCCTGTCGATATTACATTAAAAATGAGCTACTCACGTTAGATGTAAATCGGGTATTATAGAAGATTTTTCCCACTCTAATTAAATAAGGAATAAGCATATTATTACTATCTCAATGCTCTTTTACTGAAAGTAATTATTGAAAATGGTTTTATGACCAAAGACAAGTATCAAGCTAAGCTTTCCGAAGAGCTTTATTATACTATAGACGATATGCTAGCCGATACATATACCATAGCAATTAAATAATGCACTATGATGTCATCTTTAGAACTCCAGCTAATCTTTCAGCTACACTTACTTTATCGTACAAAACAATGCATTTATAATACGTAAATTTTATATTGGAAAAAAATAAAGCCTGTTATTAATTATGTATCAATTAGTATCAAAGAAAATAATTTTACGAACTTGGTCAGTCGTTTATGTTCTGCTCAGTCGTGTATGCCCTGCCCAGTCAAAAGAAATTCCTCGGAAAATGTATATCTTTGCTAAAGGGCTATAATTTATAAGGGCTGTTAAAATATGTACAGTATTTTTTATATCGAAAACTTAAGTAAATAAAAACATATCAGAAGCGATTTTATAAATCTTGATTGATCTGCTACAAATGTCAACTATATGATATTTTGTGGTTTTCTAGGTCCCATAGCAAGAAAAATATATCCATTATAAAGCAACAATTATACATTTTTCTTACTTAAGTTTCTCTAACTTTAGTCTCAACTTTCCTAGGAAAATTTAGTTCAGCAGTTGCATCACATATGATAAGGAATAAGATAGAGGCTGTATATGGCGATACATTCTTCTGATCTGCTACTCCTGATACTCCATTTTAGATTTGCTGTATTATTACTAGGTCATCGGATCATTGCCATTTAGAAGAATTCGCGCAACTCTAGAGCCCCTCCAAATTGAATTGGAGTGCTAAAATCTCTCCCCGTCACTTTAATATTTTGTTGTGCATTGTATTTTAGCGAAAATACCATCTTAGTGGCGGAGCTCTGATGCTCATGGATTTATTTATTTCAAATTCTCAGGAAAAAAGAAAACTAAAATTGTCAATTTTCACAATTGGAACAAATAGATTAGAGTTTATTTATTTTTTGTAATTTAGCAATATAAGACAAGTTGAATCCTTTGTAATGTAATTTATCCCAATAAAATTTGTTTCATCATTAAAATTACAATTTTTTTTTACTAGTAATTAAAAAAACAATCGTTGCAAACAAATAATTATATGATGTTCTTTTAATGAAATAAAAATGAATAAAATGATTTATTCAACTCAAATTTTTACAATACTTACGAGCGTTTTCTAAAGCCATTTTATAGGCGAAATGCTTACCAAAACCGATAGCCGCCATGTAAGTTGGAGACGCAATAAGGAGTTAGGGTGTCACCCTCTCGAGATATGACACCCTTAATTTTGGTTTTGACATCACCGTTATTTATTCATTCTAGTAGCCATACGGTTAACCTAACATGGCCGTGTAACCGCGGCTCTCAACCAGATACCTGCGAAAAAATTCCTCATGAAATTCATAACTCCATAGTGCTTGGCATTGTATCACTGAAAATTTCGTTATGGTGCAGTCTATTCCACAGATTCGCAAAACGTATGCCACGGCATTTCGGAGTGTCTCGAAAATTTTAAATAATTAAATTAAAGTATTCAATAAAAAAGTTTTTTTAAATTAAAATTCTATGTTTTTAAGTTTATATTTATTTACCTACTTCTATGGTTTATTATTTCATTTATCAATATAGGTCAATGGTACTTTAACCTGGAAAATTTTAGAGAAGTTCTGAACATTTGCTCATTTATGTTTTTTGTGGTGCTGATTACGAATTTTAACTTTGTTACCTCAATTTTTTCCAGGAAATATATAAAAAAAAAAAAAAATCAAAAACTCTCATAACATTAATCTTTTTTTCTCCTACCGTAACATGAAAATCGTGCATTGCTTTTGCAACATAGATCCGTACTAATCGTCTGGGGCATCGCTTAGTGTCATCCGCTTTTAGTCTAACGGGGTCTTGTCAAACGAAGAGCAGAAAGGAGTCTAGGTATAATGTTTTGGAGAAGTTTTGAAATTTTTTTCAATTAATAAAAATAAAGGCAGGCTGCTTTTATTTCACCAATTTATTTATTATGATCCAAATTTTCGGCCTACAAGCCATCCTCAGGCATCTTAAAATTATTTAAATGTATATACTGCCATATTTAAGTCCAATCCGGACCAAGTCGAAATATACAGCGTCAAACTTCAAAAATAAAATACCAATATGGGAGCCATCTCAGTGATCACAGCCATCACAGGTGAAACTCCTCCTGGACTCAGTGAATGAATTCTTACTTTATCAATTGAAAAATTGATTTCATAATTCGGTTTGTTATTTCTAATTAATACAATTATTATGTCACTTAATTAACCGGCCGTTATTCCCACCCTGTTCAATTTGCGAACTTTTATCTGCGTAGTCTATCGATTCATTATGAGCAGCTTTAGTAACAATTACATATATAAAATCTATATTTACTATCAAAGGCTCACCTAGTTTGCCGATTCAAAGGTCCAAATTCAAGGTCCACGTCGGCCCTCTTTCATTGTATGTTGCCCCTCATCAGTGCTTATTATTTCACTTAGTGAACAAATAAGTGATAAGACAATCATAATGGAATGAAAATTAAGATTCAGCGGAAATGGGATACAGTCGTTTATTCTATTAAATCTATAAATAAACAAATCTTGTGCATTCAAAAATTTAACACACGTTTGTTGAATATGAACAGATACTTCTTATTTCATTTTATTTTTTGAACTGCTAAGTGTCTTACGTGTTACTTCTATAGTGTTCGATTCTAGGTAATAAACATTAGATTATTATCTTAAAGTAAATGGGATATTATTCTAGACCTTATACCATCCAAATAATCTGGCATTCATCAGTGCGTTACTCACCATCTTAATTCCTTAGCACAATCGCTATAATTATTTAGCTTATCTTACTTATTATTTGACAATCCTTCTCGAAGATTGAAACGGTAGTGGCCCCCAGACCTTTTATAAATATCTATACGAGAGTTCTGGTAACGGCCAGATTCTCCACTCGAATCAGATTTACCATGCTTAAATCTAAGTGTAGATATTTTACATAGGTATTAATATATTTAAAATGATATATTTTATTTTATTTAAGGTTAATTTTCCTCTCTATAATCTATTTATTGATTTTTCCAGTAAGTATGGTACGAATCGTTATATATAGAACTAATACCTGTTGCCCTTAAGTGTAGCAGCTTGTATTATTTCTCAATAAAAAACAGTCTGTCAAATCTTGTATGTCTACCCTTCATCTAAAAAGGTTTAATATTAATATGATTAAAATTTATTATAGTCGACCATGGTAAGAAAAAAAAAATTAATACCATAAATTTATCAGCAAAAATAAATGTTTAGAATTCTTTTACTTTTTATGTAGGACTATAATTAGAGTTTTGCCTTATCATATTATAAAGTTTGTAACTGATCTTTATTTTAATGAAATGCTCAAGGAGCTCTATTATTTAAATTTTCAGAGACTTTCAAGTTATTTTAATCAGCTGATGGAGATGATAGACTAGCGCTTAAGTAATTAAAAAAAGGGAGCAGGACTTAGCTAAATTGGTCGCTGAACTGGACCTACTAAGATGTTACTACTGAGAAGATTAGTAAATTTAACCTACAGTTTTCCGAATGGTATTATTGGATATAATTTTAAAATACTCCACTAACCATGGTTAATAAGATGTTTCACCTCCTCCGTGCTGTAGACTTATCAGCTCCACATAACAGATTGGTTAGGAAACGGTGGTGAGCGCTAACACAATAACGTCGGAGGAGGAGCGGACAGAAAGAACGATAAAATACATTTTGCCAGAGGAGGGAAGAGGAGCTGGCTGTGAGAGCGCTGATTATTTCCTGTGACGGTGGAAAATATGATTATTAGCCCGCCCTCTCAGGAAATCGACTCAGTCCCGGTCGGAAATGACAACAAACTCGAATTTCTATCGCGCTGTGCCGCTCCGGCGTAGAGTATATTTAAATTTGTCGGCAGGGCTTGAGGAGGCAAAGCCGCAGAGGAAATCCAAACTCCCAGGCCGTTTCCTCAGTTCGGAAGTTATTGTGGAAAACACAGTGCAGATATCCTTCTCTCCCTAAATTGATATCAAAATAGATATTTGGATCAGATTATACAAAATTTTAATAAAATAATTTTGATAGTATTCCTTGCGTTTATTTTCTCAAGTAACCTGAAGACAACTAATGCTGAATCAAGGAGCACTAAACTATTGCTGATATAAAATTTTCGCTGGTAATCTGAAACTTCTTTTTGAACAGAAATGGGATAAATCCCAATTCCTAGATGCCATAGAGAAAATGGTTTTTAAGGCGAAGGCACCTCCGTGTAGGAAGCACACGCTACAGTTTGTTTGCCAGAGCTCCGCCAAAGGCGTTTATACATAGCAGAAAACTGGCAATATTATCTCTGGCATCACCGCCAGACTTCTGGCAGAGCTCTGACATATCTCTCAGCCATTTTCTCTAGCGTCAGTTTACACATGATAAAATTAAGCGAAAGACTACAAACAAACAACTGAAATTACTGTTTCCAAATCGACAAAACTGAAACTAGTAATATGTAATAATAATAATACATAAATAAATATTCCAACCTAAATCCATATGGAAAAACGCCCGTATGAATTTATGGTTCACCATTTAATTTAAAAAATGTTGCACTAAAAAAACCCTTCAATCTCTTCAATTCAAAATTTTAACAATACTAACAAACGCTCCTTGGTACGTAAATAATAATACTTGGTATTTAATAACAAAAATCTACACGCCAACCAACTATCGACCAACACATACTTTTTATTTCCGTTTTCATAATAAACTTCTCGGATACAAGAACAGACTGATTACCGATATTATGGCTAAGGTTGACACGTCCATTAATATGAGGAGGGTACAAAAAAAGATCTGGATGAGAGATCTCATTTCGTGAATTACAGTGCCAAAATCAAGATACGCACGTAATGGGTGTTGCTGAGTACTGCCGGACGATCACGCTTTCGGTCTTCAAGATCGAAATGCAGTGACATAACTAAGTTCATTGGAGCGCGATGACTGTGAGGAAATAATACGTAAACGCACTGGTGTATACAGAAGGGGTAAAGAGAGCGACCGTCCAGTGCCCTGCGGTCCCTGCGTGAGAGTTCCCGCGACATTGACAAATTAAATAAATGACGTACATTATAGACGAATTTACAATTTATGGGGGCTCCCAGAGTTCCCCTTCCTTTTGAGGCTATTCCATTCCTCCCAAACCCCTTGACTGCACTCTGCTCTAATCAAGTGGACCCTGGAATATCGTTTCACCAGGAACTCCGCAAATTGGACGCATAAATAGATGTACCTACTGGGGAACATTTCCAATAATACAAATCTTCAGTAAATTCCCTTTCAAACAAATGTTTGATACACTATAAAAACACTTGCATGGGGCGCAGTCATCTTTAGGTGCGCCAATGTTGAAATGGGGACCGATATCAAATCAAGTGTTAATTTAGACAAACATTGGATATGTATAATATTTTTTATTTAAATCTTTCAACTTTTATATTGTATTTCAAAGAATATAAATGTGTAATTAAACCACACAGTCTTTTGGAACTTAATGTAATGCTTTTATTTTCCCACTGTATAGATAAAATGAGGATTCCACATTTACTACGAGTAAATTGTATAACAAAGATTAACCTTTTGTACCATAGTCAACTACGAATAGTTAAATAACAAGTGGCAGACATCCAACTAAAGAAGGGACTTGGACAAAGCACCCTTGCGATGTCACGCCCTGCATACGTAATAAGCTCAAATATAAAGATCTCATTTGGCCTACTAACTGTCCTGGTTCCATGGAAATCGTGAAATCCCTCTTTTTTTTCTTCTTTTTTTTTTACATAATGTTGGTAAATCTTTGTACTAATATTAAATACATTATTACAGGCCGATAAACAAGTATTTGAATACATAGTAATTGTGGAACCTCAGAAATTCTGTGAAAATGTGTTTTATTGTGTAATATTTTTACACAAAAAAATGTATAAACGGTATTTAAAGATTTTTCCTAGATGTCGTTTAATCTGGACTTGAAAAAATATAAACTTGAGATTCAATGGCAAGAAGTTAAGATACGACTTACGGAATTAAAAATGAAAAGTTGGTTTTCCGAATATTGGATAGTTAGCCGCAAATCTCTAAAACTAAGCTCTAGCTCAGGAAAACTATATGTAAAGAAAATGCATAGAGTCCTGTAATAATTGTTCCCGACGAATAATTAAAAAAAAAAAAGTTAATCTTGCTGTTCACGATCTCCGAACTGAAGTGGCTGCGTGGAATACTTGAGGTAAAATCAGGTTGAAGTTGTCAGAAACATTCATGAAGCCACTCCTAAAGTTGGGGAGTCTGGGCTCCAAACTTTGAAACTAGGTTTTCGTTACTTATCTACTTCTTCTCAGTGCCCTTCAGTAAAAGATTTCACTATTTCTTTTTTCAGATTTATAAATATAATATATTTAATTAATACAGTTCGCTATAGTTCCGATTTACCGTACCAAAATAACTAATGACATTGTAAATGAAGTTCTCTGGGGCGGTTGATGGTGCGCTGGATTCTGAAGAGTGCCAAGACACAAAACATTTATTTTTATTGAAATAATAAGAAAATAACTCTTATTAATTAATCATATTAAGATACAGACGTGAAAAGGATGAAGTATTCTTTTATGTGAGGATAATAGGTGCTTTTTATAAGGTTATATATAATTTTTAGTGGATAATTTTCATTTTATTGCAGTTTGTCCAATGTCAATGGAATGCAGATAGTCATTATTTTATTTAAAAAAAAAAAATAAAATAATCTTTTAAAATTCTGAATGGCCCATGTTACAAAAATTTAACTTTTAAAAGCTATTAAAATGCAGAGAGAGTTTATTTTGAATAAATTGTTATATATCTATATACGATATATTGTTTATATCGTGAAATATAATATAACAATATTGGACATAACGATAATATTCAATATAGCGATATTTAAAACAAAATATTTGTGAAAAGATCTGAGCTTTTAGTTCAACTTGCAAGACAGTCTTGATTTGAATTGGGCTTCACTACGGCAGAATGAAGCAGATTATTTAACTGCCTAAAATCGGTTCTATGAAAAGGGACACTTGTGAGTTTGCTTGTTGGACAAATGACAGGTGTGCAAACCGTCCCAACACACGGACGGCACAATGTTTGATCAGGTGCTCTGTAAATTAAACATCATTAATGCCGTCGTTATTCGTTACATTGTTTCAGTAGGTTTGGATAAATTTATATTTTTAGAAGATGCAAATTGATGATGGTTTTTTCTGCATTTCTCTGTAATCGAATACAATAGAACATATATATATTTTATTTATTTTTTTTTCTATTTTAATTTTTCTGTAATTCTGATAGAAAATATTAATATTTACCGTCTACAAAACATTTCATTTTTATACTTTTTATAAAAACAATTTTTTCTCAGATGTTTATTTATATTGTTTATAGATAAAGTAAGTATGCAAGTATGGCGGATCTAGACAGTAGCTTAGCACTTCTTTTCGAAGAGAGTGGTCCATCCACGGATCTACTTTAAAGAAACACACCCCAATCGGAGATGTAAGGCGCTCCCTCTCTGTATACAATATTTCCTACATGGAGGAGGAATTGTAGGGGGTTTGACTTGACTTGTAGATAATTATCAAACATACTCGTGTACTGTGCATAATATTTAGGCCGTTCTTTCCCAAATGAAATGGTTTTTGTTCCATCGACCTAGTTTACAACAGTTCTGAGTAATATGAGTTAACATAAACCCCAACAAACGCTAGAAATAGCATTCTTTGAAAAACAAAAATGGCTGTCATTCGTGCTATAAATTAAAATTATTACTTTTTGACGCTTCAATAATGAAAGGAATTCACAAAAAAAAAAACCATTTCGTACTAAAATGGTCAAGCAACATCACTTGAATTACTTGAAATAGACAGGCTCTATACATTAATTTAAATATTCAGTTTATCCCAACAACAGTCTCTTAACAAGACCAATCTTCAAAACTTTAGTATCATAAAGGATTATAACGGTAATAGATCACATTTGTAAAGTTTTATAGTAAATATTGTATATTGTAAATAACAATTGTGTTCTGTTATATTTTCCTTTGCATTGCTTTTTAAATGCCTTGTATTATTTGTTTTTTTATTCCATCGTAATTATTTTTGTTCTTCATCTTTACTATATTTTGTATTGTTTCATTTGTTTTGAAGAGCTCATATAGAAGTGTTATTTCTGGAAATATATGTATTTATATATTTCCATTATTAACCGAAACATTCACAGTTGTAGGATAAATGGAGCATCGACCCCTTTTGAACACAGAATGTCCATTACACTGTTCACAATGGCCCCCCTCTAACAAATAATTCTCTGTCAATGGAATAATATATTTTGGTCAAAGACGTTATTATAACAATTTCAAGTCAATATAATGTTCACATATTTCCAGGCTAAAACTATTGGGCTTTCCAGAAAGTTCGTACAGATTTTTAAAATGAGGTTGTATTTTTATTCTTTCAACTGATGATGAGTCACAAAGCTTCTGTTTGTTTATATATCTTTAATCCTCAATGTATTAACAGTGTTTACTTTCCTGATTTGTCTTTTTTCAAGGCTCAGTTTCTGCAAACCGAACATGAGCAACAATAAAGTCCATTTTCATCACATTATGCTTTTCGTTTTTAAAAAAGGAAAAAGTGCTGCCAAAAGTGCAAATAAGATTCACGCTGTGTATAGTGACGATTCAGTTGCTGACAGCACTATTCAGAAGTGGTTTTAGCGGTCTAGGTCTTGAGATTACGACCTGGAAGACCGTCTCCGGACTGGCCGGAGTTTAACGGTGGATATCGAGGATGTCACGTCTCTCGTTGCAAAAAATCCTCGTATTACTGTCCGTGAGATAGCTTCGGAATTAAATTCTTGAAAATCGACTTTTTCTTCTTACCATCTGAAGAAGGTTGTGTACGCGTGTTGGCACGATGTTTGGGCTCCCCATGACCTCAGCGAAAGGAAATAATTTCAACTTTGCGATTTCTCAATGGAAAAAAAGGGGAGGATCCCTTTTTGAAGCGAATTGTGGCTAGCGACGAATAATGGATTCTGTACAGTGACACTAGCCGGAAAAAGCATGAGGATTGCCTGGAACGGCACCGCAAGCAACGCCAAAGGCCGGCTTGCCTCCAAGGAAGATTATGCTCTGTATTTGGTGGGACTCGAAGGGACCCGTACGCTTTGAGCTCCTTCCACGAAAGCAAATCATCAATATTGATGTTTACTGCGCCCAATTAGATCAACTGTAGGCGAAAATTGAAGAAAAACGGCCAAAGTTGACAAGTTGGAAATGTGTAATATTCCAATGTGACAATACTCGGCCTCATGTCTCTTTAAGGATTCCGTAGCACTTATTGAGCTTCAGATGGGAGGTTTAACCTCTCAGCTACCGTATTCACCAGACATGGCTCCTTCTTATTACTGCCTTTTCCGTTTCATCCAAAATTATCTGCAAATGAAATGCCTAAGTGCAGAAGAAGACGTAAAAAAGAACATTACATTGTTCTTAGGACATAAAGACAGCGATTTGTGGAAAAAAGACCATCCGAGCCGTTGGAAAAGGCCTGATGCTCGAGGTGTGGATGTCAGTTCACAAAAAGTATTCAGACGAATCGCTGAAATGTGCCTGCACCCCAGGGTGCCTGTCGCAGGTCCTCTCCTCACCACAGTGCATGGAGCATATCATATAGAGAGCTGATGATTTTTACCATCATCGTAGGTGAGCTGTAGTTAGGAGAGGATCCGCGGCAGGCACTCTGGGTACAGGGCCATTTCAGCGTTTCGTCTGCTTACTATTACCCCGAGGAACACGCAACCGGCCAGACGTTTCTTCTGAGGACTGGAAGCGGATTCGTAGAGTCTGCATCACAATGAAGCGATTGGCCACACCGACCTCGGTCTCCTGGAGTAGCTGTCTCCGGGTGCTTCTGGGCAGCTCTCTGAACCGTTGTTTTCCGTAGCCCGAGGGCCATGGGCACTTATCTCTAGTTTCTCCCGTTCTTGATTGATGTGATGACTCGAGCGACTACCGTGGCATCCAACATTATTTTGAAAAAGTAAAAACACCAACAAAATGAAAATAAAATGTATTAATACATTTTTAAAAAAAGACAACGGGTAAGTACAGCACAACTATAGAGAACTGAATTAACTTTATTTGAAATCTTTGGACATTAGTCACTAATCCTAGATGGATTACTGCAATCGACGATTGTAATATAAACCCTTTTAACCTGGCTTATATATGATTTGGTTCAAAGCCAACAATATTTCATTAATCTGTACACTTTAAGTGAAATTCAAATTCAAAGTCCGCCGGGTTTTTTGGTTTCCGGTGTACCAGTAAATTAAAAATAAAAAAATTGGAGTTAGACATTTTTACCTTATGACGACAGTATTAATATATAGATTATTTGTTTAGTTAGATTTTGTTTTATTGTTTTTTGGCACCCAAACTAGTGTTGGAATGATGGGATTATTGAAAAGATTGTCAATCTATTCTAGCAGCTTGAGAAGGTCGAGATTAATTGTTTTGATGCTCCACAGAATTAACGTTTACTCACCCAGCCCGGATTCGAACCACCATTGTCTCTGACTCGCGAATCCTGTGCTGCTACTCAAATAATGATTATAAATATATATCACACCGACATTCCTGTGTCTGGCTGAAATTCAAAGGCCAATTTATTCATGTATATTAATAAATTCCATCATGATTTATATTAATTTATTTTGTCTTATTCGCTCACCTAAATTTAACAGAAAAATTTCGTTTCTTAGTTTGGTACCTTTATATACCCAATTTCAGGAGTATAAAGAACGATTTATTTCAATGTTCTAGTTAGAGCGAGAAGATCGAGATTTATTACGATGGTCTGTGGCCAAATAAAAGTCAACCCTCACAGACCGGAATCAAACCAGCATCCGGCATCCGGTTTTGAATAGGGCATGCCTTGTATTTTTTCATTATTAATGTTTGCTTATGATTTTTGACAACAAAAAGTGATGCACGAATTTTAACTATATAATTGTATATTATGACTTAATTATTAGACTTTAAGCGCCTATGTAATAAAATATACGCTCCTTATATAAAGTTTAGCACTATTATTGGACCTATTTAAAACAATATACTGTATACAATCCTCCTAAGGTAAGGTTGGGGTCGCATCCCGAGCACGCACGAAGTCGAGAAGAAATTTGTCAACATCTTTTCAAAACCCAAACGGCCATCATTACTATAAGAATTGTTACTTGCGATGAAAATCGGATATTTGGAAGAAACCCTGAGACGAAGAAAGAACGGTTAAACTGCAATCAGACTGCTTTGGTAATCGCTAAACAAGTGTTATAGAAAAATATACAATGCTCTCAATATCTTGGAATTACGAAGGCAAAATTCATTATCAGTTCATTGCAGAAGGCGAACCATTGATTCAGATCTTTTTAGTGATCTGTTACAAAGAATTAATGATATTATGATCTAGCTTTACTAATTTTATTAGTAAATAAAAACAGATTCTTTGTTTCAACGAAATAACGCTCGACCACTTCTCGGTACAAGAAACGAAAAAATTTCTTAGATTACTTAGAGTCCGGATTTAGCATCATTTGGACACCATCTGTTTCGGTGAATGGCTCACTATCTTCAAAGAAAGACCTTCAAGTCTCTGGACAAGGTTCAAAATGGGGTCGCAGAATTCTTCCGTTCAAACCTCAAAGAGTGGTATTGTGATGAAATCAGACAGCTAGCCCCAAGATAGCAACAAACTATTAATCGCTGCAGTACATAAAATTAAATATTTAGAGAAAAAAAAATGTATATTTAAAAGAATTATTTTTAAATTAGCATGAAAAACAGTATTTATTTTGATATTACCTTACATTATATGATTACATCCCATTATATATGAAAGAAATACATCAATGAGAAAATCAAATACATAATATTTTTTGTCAAAATTCAAAATCGACCGTGCCCACCAAAACCGTTGTTAAACATAGTGGACTACACCCAAACCAAAGACATACATGGGAGGCGTATTCAAGAAACGTATTGGCCAATAGACATCCTCTGTCACTGACTTCTGTTTTGTATTTTATTTTATTTCAATTAATATCGTTTTTCAAAAAGCGTTTTGGTACCTGGGAGAAACAATGAAGTCTCGTATTTACTAGAGGAACTTTTTGAGCGAATTTTCATTTAAATATATACAGAAAGTATATGAATCTATACTTTTTGCTCAATCGTCGTTGAAATTTTATTTAAAGATTAAAACTTGAACTGTGTCGAAATTATCACTTTATTTATTATCACTTAGAATTGCGGCATGTTATCATAAATTTACATATATTAGACAATGGACAATGCACTTAAAACTTCTCCTTTGTGAACTCCGGTGAACGCTGTAGCCAAGTGGAAAGATCATTACCATAAAACAAAGTATCAGTTATGATGTTGCTTATTTGCAAATCAATGAACAAGTTAAAGTCCTATTAGGCTTTAACTTGTGCCCTAATTATTTTAACTGAATCAGTCGAATGGTATACTGACTGGTAAGGGATACGATTAAGTGTGATATTCATCGAATTGGTTTATGTAGCTTGCTGTCTGCGGGTTCTCTTTAGAGCATTAAGTGCTTTTTGATTAATTTTAACATAATTGATTTCAGTATATTATGAAATGTAACGAAGTTAAATTATTAAAATTATTATTATTTAATAATGATATATTATTATTAAATTTATTTAAAAAAACGAAGTCATGTAAATTAAATTTTTATGAATAAAATTCTAACATTCCACAATAACGATTCTTTGTAGTATTTGCCCTTTTAACAAATTGTATTAAATTACATTAAAAACACAAAGCGACGTTTCCGCCTTTTAGTATATTAGCCATTTTAAAACTTATATTATATGTGATAAAGATTGTCTACAAATTATACCATACTTATCTTGAAAGTACGTGTTAAATATTTGGCTAAAGACTTTGATGTAACAAAAACGAAATTTAAAACATCTCAAGTTAGGAGTGATTTAAAAGCGGTGGGAAACTTTGAATAAAAATATTTACAGAAATAATATTAGTTTCGTTAATATCAACTTCAATACGTTCCATTTCTAGACTAAAATTGTTTGTTTTTTTAGATATGCTTTACAATAAATTTCATTTTGGTTAAAAATTGATAATGGTTTAAGCCACAATAATTTATATATATATATATCAGGGTGTCTAAGTTACTTGAAAACATTTCCTGACTTTTTCATGTTTTTAATACTTTTTCTCTGACAATATAACGAAATTTACTCGAACCACTATGTGCTAGCTCATGTGGTATGCATTAAATACTCTTGATTATTTATTCCCACCGTGTTTACCTTCTTAACCATCTAGGTAAGGAAGGTATTATTATCAGGTCAGAATTTTGATGCGCAATTTCCAATGGATTTATGCTTTTCAGAGGCTCCAGACTCCAAAAAACGTATTTTCGACCCTTGTGGCACGGACAATTATCGCTTGACCGATTTTTTTTTTATATCATTTCGATCTCTAATTACTGTCATTTATTCGAGCATGCTTCGCCTAATTCGAATCACGAAAAACGTGATTTTGTACAGACTGTAGCGCCAGATCGGTTTTAAGGATTTTGATGAAATTTGTTAAAGTCTTCTGTTTAAAATCATACATGAAGTTACCTATTTACCACATATATCCACCAAAAAAGACTAGAAAAAAAAATTATGACGAAATCATTATTTTATTTTATATTTCGAAAAGTATGCATTTTGTCATGAATTGTGTATACGAGGTCTGTTCAAAAGAAAAGATGAATTTTGAATTTACTGTTTTCTTCGATTACAATGGCGTTTTGCATCATGAGTTCTTGCCAAGAGGTCGTACGGTTAATAAGGAATAATACAAGGAAGTTATACAACGTTTGTGTGAAGCAATACGGCTCAAACGGAAAAAAAAATCATGGATTCTGCATCACGATAATGCACCAGCTCACACATCAATGCTTGCTCATGATTTTTTGGCCAAAAACAACACCCTAATCATGCCTCAACCACCTTATTCACCAGATTTTGCTCCTTCGGCTTTTTCCTATTCCCAAAACTGAAGAGACCAATGAAAGGAAAGTGTTTCGCCACAATTGATGAGATAAAGTCAGAATCGAAGAACGAGCTGAGGCCATACCGAAAAGCGCATTTCAGAAGTGCTTCGGGGATTGGAAGAAGCTCTGGCATAAGTGTATTATATCTGAGGGGGGTTTCTTTGAAGGGGACAAAATGGATATTGATGAATAAATAAATACTTTTCAAAAAAAATCAAACTTCACCTTTTCTTTTGAACAAACCTCTTATGACGGTTTGAAAAAAGTTATTAAAAATTTATATTTAATAAATTATATATTATTAAAATATTAAAAATATTTATTATTAAAAATTTAAGATTTTACGTTTCAAGATATGGAGAATCCAAAAGTCCAATAAGAAAAAATCTGTTCGTCCGCCGTCCGCGGCTTCTCTCCTAGACTACTGGGCCGAATTTTTTTTCAGATATAGCAAAGTCGCAAGTCACTTAAGGATGAACCTCGGAACTAGAATTACCATCCGCCATTTTGTTTTATAATGGCAACTGATTAGAGGTTTCTCAATAACTATCCTCTATAGACATATAGCTTCTACAGAGACAACACTGTAGGCCCACAATAGACACCCATATGTCAATATAAAATATATCGTTGGCTTCGACAATACGAAAAAGAAAAATTTTACAGTAGAAGCGTTTGATGCTTGCCTATTTAGATTTATTGCTGTCTCTCAACTCATTTTAAAGCATCTAATCGGTAATTTTTTTAGCCAATAGTACTTAAGTAGCTAGCTACCTTACTAGTTAAAAAATAATAGTTAATCTTCATTTTTTGATCATATAAACCTGAATTAAGAATTACTTGTGACATCTTTTCATAAAATAAAAAAATAAAATTTAATTAAATTGTTATTACGTTAAATATTGAAACTAAAAATCTGAATGTTTTTCTAACTCCTCAAGCAAAAAAGAAGCAAAAACAAGAATTTTAATATTGTGGAACTTTAATATAATGGAAGTTAAAATTGCTCTCTATTTATTTATGAAATAAACGTGAACTTTACAAACTACTTCCTCTGGTAGCTCAGTTGGTAGAGCGGTGGACTGTAGTTGGTGAAAGTGATGACTGATATCCATAGGTCGCTGGTTCAAATCCGGCCCGGAGGAGTTTTTTTTTATGTTAAAAAAAATTGATAGCTCAATAAATCTATAATAGTTCAATTTATCGTTTACTTTTTATATTGAAGAACGGTTGGGTAGACAAATTGTTGATAATGGCTTGGAAAAATTTTGTTTGTCCTGCTTTGGCGAAAAGTTAATTAATTTTTAATAAGTTTATCTCAGATGTTGGATTTGATGTCCGTGTGAATATATACTTTTTTCCTTAAATCATTCATCTTCATTTAAATAAATTACTCAGAGTTTCATTATTGATAAGAGATTTACCTTTATAAAGTACAAGTTCAAAAACACTTTTTCATAGAATAATTTTTATTGGTTTGTAAATAAAACAAAAAATTGAGAAAACCGTAACTCTTTTTAGGAACAAAATATATCGTCATGAATATAGCTACTTTTAAGGAGAACAAAAAAATAATTTTACATTTGACTTCTCCATTGTGAATAAGATTTGTATCTTTGACTTCTCGTAGTTCTAGATTCGTGTTTTTTTACATTTTATTTTTCAAATATACTTGTGGTAAATTAATAAAACTAAAGCATTCGAAAAATGCGATTTTTCACACTCGTTAACTTAACGTGGTGGCGACGATATGATAGAAAATCTTATTTCATTTACACAGTTATGTTTAGCACAAAATAAGTATATGTTGTTCTTTTTCTCCAATATATATATATAATAAATTAATGATGTAAAATGATTTAAGATTTTTTATTTTATGGATATCATTCCATATATAAGTTATGCGACGGCGAACAAATTGAATTAAAAAAAAGGAAAAGGACTGAGAAATAACTATCACGACTTCTGTAACAAGACTGTTTATTCATAAAAGTAATCCTCCTTATATACAATCGGAATGTTATTTACATTCCAGGATGGTATTAAGGTTGATACTGCCACGCTCCGGTCTTTAACTCCCCCCCACCAGTTTACGGGGATCTCCGTAAACTCTATATTCAACCCTAACTTGTTAATCTCCTCACCTCACAGAGCGGAGCGGCCAGTCAATCTTAATACCTTACATCTGATCTTTTAATAAAACAACCAACAAAAAGAAAACAACTCAAAAGTCCTTCTGCAGCATATACAATAAACAAAAAGAAAATCACTATCACTGTTATCAATTATCACTATCTTATACGTAAGGCTCACAATTCTTCCTATTTATTATTACAAAAACAAAACAACAAAAAAAAACAACTTCTTCTATTTACACACTACTTATTCACAGAAATTAAAACAAAGGGTTCTTACAGCTACACTTGCACTAAAAAAAAAACTTTCTTATGCTCTGGTACAATTACAATTGTGTTATGGTTACAAAAAAAAATCCGTGTGCAGAGACGGGGGTGCTCCCGTTCACACTGGTTTTTCGGGTTCTACCAAAGGGAGTTTCAATTGTTCAATGTGAACCGTTCGTCTCTTTCTGGGTTCTTTGACGCTCTCAATGGTTACTATGTTGTGTTCCCTTATAACTATAACCCTAAACGGGCCCTCATACCGCGTCAATTCTTTCCCTCTGTTAGACCCCATTCTCCGGTATACGATTGTCCCTATCCGTATCTCTCCCATCCTGTCTCGTACCTTTAGGTTCTCTCTCTCTACCCTCTTCCGTTTCTCCCGTTCTATTTTCCCCCGTACTTTCTCCCAAACCTTCGCTATCTCTAACCTATTACTAACGATTGCCTCCGCCGTTTCTTCATCCGCGGCCGTATTCCCGCAATCACGTCTCCACCCTCGCACTCCGAACAAAACTTCGATGGGTGAATACCCTGTGATCGAGTGTATTGAATGGTTATATGCAGCTACGGCTTTTCTCATAGCTATATCTGCTTCATCTCCCTGTTCTCCCTGATACACACGTAGATGGTCACTCAGGGTACTATGCAATCGCTCTATATTTCCCCTGCTCTTGGGATGGCCCGGAGTGTTGAGATGCCGGGATCTCATGATGCTTTAACGGGATCTCATGGACCGTCCTCCCTGTCACTCCCAACGTACTGCCCTCCTTAAAGAATATATCCCCAAACTCTTTCTGTACCGTTTCTCTCCAGTCTTCGACCCTATTAACCGCTCCTATTCGTGCTTTCTTATCCTTTGCAATCCCCCGGCATTTATATGTCGTTTCTCCTAACCTAATACTCCACTTCCCTTTACTATTCTTTACTCGTGCGCCTGCCTGCCCCAATAGATCGCACCCCGCTATTGCCTGGTACTCCCGAGTCATTTCCCCCACTATGTGCACTCTTATCTTTCCCTTTTTTGCCACCCACCGGTTTAGACCGATTACCGCCTCTCCTTCTACCTTGCACGGCCCTCCCAGTGTGATTAATTTACACCCGCATTTCTGAACACGGAGTGCCCCTTCTCTGCCACACAGTTTTTCCAGTGCATCTCGGGTCATAACAGTGTTTGAGCTCCCTGTGTCCACCAGGCATCTCACTCCCCCTTTCAACTTAATAATTGGCAACCAGCATGACTTACCTCTGATGTTGTTGCATGTCGCTGTGCGGTCGCCTCTCTGCGGGCACTCCCCTCAGATTCCTGCTGGCTTCCTCCTCTCCGCTACCGCTCGTCGTCGCTCACCCCATTGACGGCTCCTGCCTCCGCTGCTCCCTGGTTCCTCGTCATCTGTCTCCGAAGTTCCCGACGTCTCCGTCGCCTCTTCCGAAGTTCCACTCCTCTGGAATGGACCCGCCTTCCTCCGCACCTTCTGGGTGTTGACCTCCATCGGCTCTGCCCTTGGTGTTTCCCTCCTCCGGTAAATGTATGGGCATTGCCTCGCAACGTGCCCTTCTGTGCCGCACTCGAAGCATCTAGTGCGCGGGCACTGGGCCACTAGATGTCCGGGCCTCCCACAGCCATGGCACTTCCTCTCTTCTTTTCGAGGACCATTCCTCGCTTTCGGTTGTCCCGACCTTCTCTCGCCTACCGAGGGTCTTTCTCTGCTCGTATACGCGGGTTCTTTCCTCCTCCAGCCCATTGGTGTGGTTCTGGGGCGTCTATCGGTCACTCTGCTCCACCCCGTTTCTTCCACCTCCATCCTGGTTTCTTCTTCCCTTGCGCTCGAGTCGATCATCTCCTGGGCGCATTCGATGAATGAGCGATCTCTCGGCAAGCCTTCCCTCTTTCCCGTCTCTTTCGCCAATTGGACCTTGAGGATGGTCGCCAAGAATGCCATCCTACCTTGTACCTCGCCTATGCTCAAGGTTTCACGCATTTTTTCCGTGATCTGATTGAATCGTGCTAGCAGCGCTCCTGCGTACTGTCCGCTCGTCTGTCGAGGAGAACGCCTCTCTCTAAACATTTGATAGATGTCCTCTTCCGGGGTCCACCTGCCACCACCGAAAGCTTTCTTCAGCCTCTCCTTAATTACCGGCCACGGTGTCTCCTCATCTGCTTGGATTAAATTTAGCACGTTCCTTTTTACTCTGCACACCAGAGCTGCCTTCAGTGCTTCGGCATCCCCAGCGTTAACCAGATTCTCCGATGTCTTGGCTTGTATCCTCTCCATAAGGCGATCACCACCCTTCAAAAAATGGTTTAACTCGCCAATTTCGCCGCCGAAGCGCTCCAGATCAGAAATCGCCCTCCGGAGGTCCTGCGATGTCGCTGTCCTTAGCTTCATCCACTCCAGAGCGTTGGCATGAGCTTCCGCCATGGTTTCTCGTGGTAGTGAAGGTAAGTCAGGTACATTAAGCACTGCCGGTCTTACTATGCCTTCTGATGCCATCTCGATTTTTCTTCGTCTTCGCCTGGTTCGAAAAGTAGCAGAAGAAAAACGAGGACGGGATATAAAAAAATTTCCGAAAAGCAAAAAAAAAAAGAAAAGAAAAAGGTCTCGCGTTACGGCTCCCGGGTTTCGGCACCAGTTATGCGACGGCGAACAAATTGAATTAAAAAAAAGGAAAAGGACTGAGAAATAACTATCACGACTTCTGTAACAAGACTGTTTATTCATAAAAGTAATCCTCCTTATATACAATCGGAATGTTATTTACATTCCAGGATGGTATTAAGGTTGATACTGCCACGCTCCGGTCTTTAACTTATATATATATATATATATATATATATATATATATATATATATATATATATATATATATATATATCATTCCATATATATACCTCGCTAATAATTATAATAATCGAAATGGCAATAATAGGTTTTTCCAGAAGACTGCTTTCACTCTTGCTAATCAGTACTAAATTTAGTATAATACCGGATATACATCCAATTTAAAATTTAAATTGCAATTAGCCGCCATCGATTAGTGGGAGAGAACTGCAGTCGAATAACGAACTGCTGTCAGCGGACCCCAATAATTCTAGAATCGGTCGGAGATCATTACGGCGGCAATCGTTGGTTATAACGTCGATATGCCCCAATAATTGTTGTATTTCCTCATTTTAACGGCCGATTTATAACCTCTTACATCTTTCCAAACAAAATCTGAATTTATGGAAGGAGTTAATAGCTTTTTTTTTTAAATATTTTTATTAATAGGTTGTTTATGGTGAAATTTGCAAACTACGTCCCGTAACGTACATTTCCTTTTCTTAGCTGAGGCAGGCAAGTTACTTCTATTACTAATTAGGGATTGATAAATTATTTGTCACTTCCATAATTTTGTTTTTTCTGAAACTAGTTTGGAATGTTATACATTCATCTTCAGTTCTAAAAACACATAAAAATTCAAAAATAAGCAATTCTAAATACAGTTTGGTATTATTATACAAATTAAATTAAATGTAATAATACCAATTTGTTAATAATATTAATTTGTATAATATAATAATACCTAACTGTATTTTGAACTGCTTATTTTTGAATTTTTGTGTGTTTTTAGAACTGAAGAGGTATAACATTCGAAACTAGTTTTCAATAAAAACAAAAATATATAAGTGGCAAATAATTTATCAATCTCGAATTCGATTGATCCTTTTATACCATCATGCGGATGTCAACTAACTACAATTACCACTCATTGTTACGACGCGTCGTAATACGCGTTACTTCGCGACGCCCCGTGAGTCCAATTTCATGACAAAATGCAAAAGTGCAAGTCAACGTTGGCCTATGGCTCACACAGTGAAATTTTGAAACAAGATAACATTTAAAACAGTCTTTTAAAAAAAAACAGTTAATTAAAAAAACATCGAATGAAATTATTATTATCTAATGACGATAAGTAACCTGCATCTCTAAAAACGAACAGTTCCTCTTGTACTTTATTACTTTATTATGACATAGGACCCTGGCCTTCTTTGGCATTTGCCTTTCTTTTGTAGAGTTCTTCAAATGCGGACAACCAACAGGTTCTTAACATCAGCTAAGACCCCCATCCATCAATACAAGCTTTAGCTCTACTCGGTCAATATCGCCTCATCGGTTACCTTAGTGAACTTCTTTATCCTTCTTAATAAATGTCTGCTCTATTATTTTCAGCCAGTTTTATCAACGTCACATTGGTTTTCCTAAAAGGATCGTGTAGTTCTAGATTATTCTTGAAATTGTTTCCTTGGAATAACACGGTATTGAACAACATTTGAATCATTTCTTTTACAGTATCTAAATTCAGAAAGCATACCGTTGCATATCGGCTTTAAAAAGAAGTTTTGCTTCCAATGTAAATGTTTCATTGTTAATTCAAATGTAGCCATTTTATGGAACACAATCGTAGGATTACTTGGAAAAGAAGAAATATGACAATTTTGGAAACATCTGTAGATCCTTTGTAATTTTTTTTGTTTTAATCGTAAGTATTGAGATAGGATGATGAGATAATAAAACAACCAGTTCAACATATAATGTGAATTGAAACAAACGTAAACTTTTTTTTAACACCTCCTCTGGTAGCTCAGTTGGTAGAGCGGTGGACTGTAGTTGGTGAAAGTAACTGATATCCATAGGTCGCTGGTTCAAATCCGGCCCGGAGGAATTTGTTTTACAGTTTTTCTTTTTTTAAATAGAAATAATTTTGATTGCTTAATTAATCTATAATAATTTAATTAATTAAGGGGTTCATTTTCTACCTCTTCGTTTATTAAACCAAATTTTAAGTTTTTATCCTCACATTCTTTGTTCTTTTTTTTTAAACTTTTTTTTTTTTATTTTCCGTTTTGTTTATGAGATATTTATAATTATGCTATATTATGTTAATTCAATCTTGTAGTGCGATTATAAAATAAATAAAAGAAAGAAAAAAAGGTTTTATTGTTCAATGTGTGCTGACGTTTCGCCTTCTTTGTTGCCCTTTTTCAGCTCAAAAATATTTGAGCGAGATTAGGTATTAAGCGTGTAAAAGGATTTTTTTTTTTTGCCACTTGTCCACAAAATCTACATAAACTTGACCTAATCTCGCCCTTATTTTTAAGACCTGAAGAATTACGTTGCACATTATATGTGAAGAATTATAAAAGTCATTAGGAAGTTTCAATTTCATCTCTTTATGAAATTATAAAGTTTTGATACTAAAGGATTTCAGGAGGCAAACCTGCGAATGAAACAAATTCGTTTAATGTTTAGTCTTGATAAATAATAATTGTTAACAACCTACACGCTCCGCTATATTTCAAGTTGCACCCTGGTTGGCCGTGAGTATCCAATTAAAACGAAGTTCTGAAAGGTTAGGGGACTTAGATCCGGTAATTGAGTAACGGCTTTTTGGCTCCAAGGAACTTTATAAGGGCTCTGGGCACTTAAAAGTTAAAAATTATTGTGCGTCCTATCTGATTGTGAAAGGGATACAAAAAATACGACAAAAGCTGCCCTATACTTCTTTGGCAATATTAATTAAAACTTTTCTCTTTAGCCTTCCTTCACTGTGTTGCTAAAAGAAAATCGATATATTTAATGAGCGAAGGTGGGGAGGGGAGTGGGTCCGATAATGAGGTTTTGTTTCGTCTTGTTTTCTTACCTTATTCAAGAAAACGAGGATATGCTTGATCCATCTGACCTATCAGTGTAGGAATCCGTTTTTTATTCAAATTTAAACAGAATATGAGTATGATAAAAATGCATCCAACCACAAAAAATTGTTTAAATTATATTCGAAAATTTTACTTATTCAAAAAGAACTTTGTTATTCGCAGCATAGGCTATGAAAGCAGCAGGTGTAAGGAAACTGCTATAAATTGCATTGTCATAATGCAAAGCTATAATCCAAAATAATTTTTGGTCAGTCGCAAACGTTTGTGGTTTAAATTCAGGAATAATGAAGGGGGAAATATATTTCACACAGCGGATTATATAAGAGTAAAATACACGTGAATGCTATTGTATTTACAAGTTTGAAATGTTAACGCGGAGGCTAATTAAATTGAAAATTGAACTCGATATAAGCATAACAACTCTTAAGTTATTGGGGTACCAGGTGAAGTTTCTCCCATTTGCCTTTGTAGAGGAAGGCCCTTTAAGGAGAGGCTGGAGATAAGGTTTTATATTAGTATCTGGAAAAATTAGGAACTATGTCGTAGATGGTTCAATCTTCCATAATAGGAAGATTTTCTGATAATTTTCTTTTTACTTCAGATAGTGCTGTAATTTTTTAAAACATTTTTTGTTGATTTTAATAGCATCTGAGGTACTGTTGGCATACGTTTACCTTATTAGTTTACCTTATTACGTTGGCATACTTAGTCCGAGACGCGCCAGCCGGTGCCATGGATTTGGACGCTTCTTTAGGCAAAATCAGCTGTACGTTTTTGTCTATTTATTTGAAAAACGATATTTTGTTAAACTTTAATTCAAAGTCCTTTTAATACAGGCCATCATTTTCTACCACTGTTTTCGAGAAACGAGCGAAAAACCGAAAAACATGACCTTCTCTCCTCTAAAGAGGCCTATATTCCTGGATTCCAGGACTTTTAGTATGTTTATCTCCTAACAATTCCATACAAAGCCCTGAAGTCAACTGGTCAAATACGAGTAATCAACTGGCGTCAAATAATTACGCCAAATATGTACTTCTGGTGTAATTATTTGTTCAATTACCCATCTATTACACTTTTATGAATAATGTGTATATAATATTTGAAACATAAGATGATCTTTTCATACCATAAAAATCTAATCATTCGACAGTGTTGGCAGAATTAGTTGCATTTCAACATCTCATAGGTATTTCTAGTGTAAGTATTAACAGGACTTGCTAAGATAAGCACTATACTCATAATTAATTTACATATTTTAAATTTAGAAATTAATTTTTGTTTTTAATTTATACTAATTAAATATTCTTCAGCATACCTGTTGCTACTCCATATATCTGTTTGCGTCTAATCCACCGTATTCGGCGGAGAATATATTGGAAGGGAAGGACCACAGTAAGCCCAGCGATAGGACTAAATTGATGACACGGGAGCTACCCGATACCATGCCCCTGGGGTTCAACTTGAATCAGCCGCCGTAAATCATAGGTACATCGTTTACTGGATCATGGGTCGTCAGGGACCAACATGGGGTCTACCTCTCGTTTGGAGCAATGATGTTTATATCCCTTGTTAATCATTGGGCTTTGCTGATAGCGAATTTTACCACAGCCACTTAGACAACAAATATTAACATGGTTTATATTACCTTATTAAAAAAAAAAAAAAAAAAAAATGAGAACTCTTTAGTTGATTAAAAAATAAATTAAAATTACAAGCTGCCTGAGAGCTACTTAGAGTTTCTCTCTCTGCCCTATATAAAATAACAGTGTTTTTATATGTTTTTAAAAGTAATATGAGTATATTTAAAAGTAAATATACTGGCATGGGAGTAGCAAGGAATCGAATCTACATAGTTTTTAACCCCATTGTACCCTCGTGAAAACGCTTTCGGTTTTTCAAATAGCTTGTTCTTAGTAGGGTTCATTTGCTTCCGGTGCAAAAATTTGCTAAAATAAAAAATAGCTAGTCCCTCTTCGAAATTCTGCAGAATGCTTTTATTTTCTTTTTTAAAGAAAGTTTTAATGGTGCCTTTTTTTGTATTACTTGATGATATGTTTAGCCTATCGCAGCGTTTTCCAAAGTGTGGTAGGCTAATGTAAAACCTAGCGATTTAAAAAAATAAAGATTTTTAATGTTAAAAATATTTAACATTAATATTAAATATTTGCCAACTCGATTTTACATTAATATCGATATTTACTGTGTGGAGCTCAGCTCTGTCCTGAAGCGGTATCCCATGAGAAGGAAGATATCGATATTTATGGACTCATAAAATAATGATTATTATATAATAATAATATAATCATAAATAATACTATTTGGCAATAATAAAAAATAAAAATTGACAAATGTGGGAGACAAAAGATTGATTTCGGTGTTAACAATTTCTAGTTTTTATCAAAATAATCCCTTTTTCCATTATTGTTGCTGAATAATTGGCATACAGGTATGTATGTATATGCATATATATAATTAATCAAAAAATCAAACTATGAGGTATTAACTAAAATTCAGGGCATTAGCCAATAAATAATATGAATTGAATTTCAATTATACTCACCTACAACCAGCCTCATTGATTTTTTTGATTGATTGTAAAAAACAATTTCTGTCAACCATAATGAAAAAAAAATATTTGTATGCTCTGAAGGATTGTATCTTGGAAGTAAATTGATTTTGTCTCGATATAGGTCGGAGGCATTATTTGCAATCCTTACTAGAAACAACCTCCGCTATGAAGTATTTTTCCTTCTGACATAGGTATTTTTGAAGTCTAAAAGCATGAAAGAGCTTTGATAGGTATAATTTGCTAAGATTCCTTATTATTTACTATTGTTCCCATTGTAATGTTCGATTTCTATTCATTGTTAACTTTTCGATTTTTAATTAATCTTTTTTTCTTTCTTGTTTTACTTTTTTTATATTTTATTTTGATTTTTTTCTTATATCTATCAGCGCTATGCTATTCTACTATTTCTATATTTTATTCTCCTTTGGTTGCTTTTGTGGAATTCTGGACCACAATAGTACAATAGTAAAATATCTGATGTGGACAACACATGACTTCCTTGTACTTCCTTGTATAACTTCCTTGTGCGCCTATTAAACTATAAATCGGTAGCTCAAAAAGTGATTCTGAATTTGGTTACTAGTTTCCGAAGATCGCAGTATCTCAAAAACAACACTCGGCGTCGCGGCATCCATCTATTGACACACACACGCACACAAATAGGGAGGAAAACCAGTATTTTGCACTAAATTATAACACTTAAAACAAGTAATAAAAATGTTTAATTGTATTGGAAACCAAATTGCGTTTGTAACCTTTATTACCGAAACATATGATTTATGTATTTAATTTAAATATAATTTTTGATGTAAGCTTATTATGAACTTCAAGTAAAATACCGTTTTCGGCTCACCAAGTTTAACTAAAATATAGTAAATACATTCACATCAATATAAAAGTCCTATTTACCAAATTTGAGATGTTTTACATTATATTTTGATATAATTTTTGATGAAAGTCTAATATGACCTTCAAGTAAAGTACCGCTTCCGATTTTCCAATTCAGACCAAAATCTATTATGTTATTCAATATATAAGTTTTTAATACCAAATTTGAGAAGTTTTGCAAAGTATTTTAATATATTTTTTTATGGAAATCAATTATGACCTTGAAGTAATAATCCGGTGATCATGCAGTGACCAAAAAGGGAGGATCACAACTAGATTTTACAACAATTCTAAATACAAAATTTCAACTTTCTACGGCTAACCGTTTTTGAGTTATGCGAAATACGAACTAACGTACGTACAGACTCCACGACGAACTAGTCAAAATGGATTCAGGGATGGTCAAAATGGATATTTCCGTTGAAATCTGAAAACCGAAAATTTTCACGATTACAATACTTCCTTTACTTCGTACAAGGAAGTAAAAACTGTTTTTAAAAAAAAAGAAAAACTTATTGATATTTTAAATATTTGGTCTATGTTTTACTTATATCATTGCTTTATAAATTTGAGTTCATAGAATTTATAACCAAGCAATATCATGATTTTTCTTCAAATCGACTTGTTTTCAGCTTCAATAATGAATTCTCTTCTATAAACAGTTTGTATAATCAGCAGATGGTCTGACAGTAATAAGAAATAATAACTTAATTATGCCTTGATTTGTTAATGAAGAATATCTCTCATCCAGCCCCTTTTCAGTTTCCTCGTATTCTTGGGCATGTCAGCTCTTTCCATATCTCTTATCAGTCTGTTAGTATGCCTTTGTAAATGAGTATGAAATCATTGGTAAAGTGTCCATATGTGTTGTTCGATTGTTAGTGGGTGTATTTTCTGTTTTGAAGATTTGGAAAGTGATTAAAGGTATTTGATTCGTTAGTTAGTAGTTTTTCGTTTCATTTTAACATTCTGGCCCAATGCCATCCTTCTTTCAAAGGTAAGCCTAAACTAGTGCATCTTGGTCACTCTGAGGAATTTTATTGATTTCGATATAAACTAGTGGACAGGTATTTCTTCTTTTGGAAAATATTATGTGTTTACATTTTTCATTATTTTGTCGAAATTTTCATAGCTTGAACCAGTTATGTAATTTTTGTAAATGATGTAAAGTTAGTGATGCCCGTGCAAGATTTTGATATTAGCTAGCAGTCAATTTCATCGGCACTTAAAATAGATTTTTGAACAATCTATAGCATCCGCTGTTTGAATTCAAGAATAGTTGAGAGAACTCAAACAAAATTTATTCGATCAACATTTGAAGGTACGAAAATGTACTTAATGTAATAGTTATTAGAGTCAACTGCACGTGAACGCAATACAGTTTTGATTAGCTATCTCAAAGTTTATTGTCAATTTCTACCGCTTGTCTCTTTAGGGATAGACGCTTTTAAGAAAGACAAGAAAAAAATTTTAGGAAGAAATTATGAAATGGACAGAAGGTCATATATATTTTCCAAATCTCCTGGATTCCTGATTTATCTTCTCCTTTCTATAAATGAGCATTTTATTAATTCATATATTCGAGTTCATTCACAGCCAAACGATATCATGATTTAATTATTCATGTGTGAATCTAGTATCTATGGATCCTGTGTTGAAAAGATGTAATAAAAATGACTCCCGTAAAAATATGCGGGGCAGTAATTTTTTCGAATAAAAATTTGTTCCATATAATCAAACCCCCATTTTTCATGAAAATGCAGCTCTGAAATGGTAAGCTTAAGACAGAGAGGAAGTGGTTAATTCCCCGCCCTACACCCTGGAGCCCTCGAGTTGATGAAAACCGCGGTAGTCCCTCGACGGACAACGGGGCCGTTATTAAAAATGAAGATGGAGCCGGGAGTGGACAAGAAGTATTACGCCGGGTGTTTGCTTTGCGGGCCACGTCTTTGTCCACTCTGATGAGGAGTCCTTCGGGTGCATTTAAATTGTAAAGTCCTCTATCTCTTTGCCGGCTGCTTCTGCTGACGCTAAAGAACCCATTAAAGTTAGCAGTCCCTTTGAGCTGGATCTTACCGGTCAGGTTACGGGCTGGATCCAACTTACTCTAATACGAAATACATAATATCTAGCAGCAAGGATTATTTCCAACCATTCCTTCCCCATGATTATGCTCAGCAGAAGCTGATTCGTTGTTTCAATATTCACTCAAGACAAAATCAGAAATTCGACGCCGACACCTCAACAATCTTCCCATTTTGTCCTTTGGACTATGATAAGCTCTCATTATCCATGTATCAATTTATTCGTTATCCATTCCGACAACGCCGATGGCCCAGTTATTACGACATTTGGAGCTTGATCCATTCCAAACTTTTACCTCTTAATCTACTGTTCTCGAGGAATACATACATTCATTTCATGCCATGACCAAGTATGTTATCAATTAAATACAATGGAACATACATGATGGCGTTATATTTGCTTCAATTGCTTTTGAATATTTTTTGATAAATAAAAATTAGAAAAACTGCCCAGGGTAGGGAAAAATGCCCTATTATGAAATAATTGCCTAATTATGAGATACCACCTTTACATTCATTAGTTACGGATTGTATCGTATCATAAACTACTTGCTAATGATTATTGAAGCACTGGCCAAATAATACGTGTCACTAGTCACTAGTTCTAAATATTTTTAATTCTATAGGATTAATTGGTCACGTAATCAAAAATAATGTCAGTGCCTAACTTGAGATACAACAGGATTTTTCCCTTATATCAATGTTTTTCTTAGTTTTTTTTTTTTTTTTTTTTTTTTTTTTTTTTTTTTTTTTTTTTTTTTTTTTTTTTTTACTTTTTAAGGTTCACACATTTAACGGACATATTTTTCTTACACAATTAGTTATATTTTTTTCTTATAAGACTTAAAATACAGATCTACTCTATCTTTAATCAAAAATACCAAATTTAGACAAGATTTATTTGGGTACTAGAACAAATAGATAATCCTAACTGTAAGGAAACATTCTTATCCTTTTTGTTGTAACATGTTAGACACCGTCTCTTATAAAGACTAGTTTCTATCTCATATTCGGCAACCGTTTCCCAAAACAAATGGTTCAGAAAAAAATTTAAAATACTGTTTTAACCACATTTTCGGTACCATCCTTAAAAATGTTTCTTAACGAATCAAAATGCAATTAGTTATAAAAAAAGAGTTGAAAAAAATGGGAATCCCCAGCACATAGTTTTACAAAAAGTATCTCATAATAGCATTATTCCTATAATATTTGGATGATCTCATGAGTGATGCATTGTAAATTATTGCTAGAAAAGTAGGATTATGATAGCCATTGAAATAAAAGAAAACAAATATTTGTAAAATGTAAAATATAACAAAGAGAAGTCGAAAGTAATTTAAAAAAAACAAATTTATTTTGTAGAGAAGGTATATAATAAAAAATATTTGCTATGCTTAAGTGCAAAAAGATGCACGTTTTGATTTTATCATATAACCGATTAACGTTAACGATAGTTCTATTTGGCTATGTGTAATGAGAATTCGTTTGGCGCCATTTTCTATTTTTTTATATTTTAATGTCGGCAATATATGCATACCTATATAATCCAGCAGCTAAAACGGTTTCTAAACTGGAGTTTAGAATTTTAAACTTTCCGATCATTTTGTGGTTTTATATATATATATATATATATATATATATATATATATATATATATATATATATATATATATATATATATATTGTTCCGACCACATATAATTTTTAGATTATTTTCAGTTACTTTTTAGTACTTTTATTTTAATGGCCATTTTAGGCATAATACAATTTATCTCATATAGCATATAAATATAACAACTGTACAGTTTGATAGCAAGTCTCATGATTACGGAATTAGCAAAACTTATTTTTTTTTAAATATTCCATGACTAATTTTACCTTTTTGTTCAATTGAATATTTCAAGTCTAAAGTTCGATCCGAATTTTCAATGGAGTGTCCTCAGAGTTAAAGCGGTTGTTTCGAAGCCAGAAAGTTAATACTTGGTCAAACTTGGCAAAATCATTATTTAAGTGATGTGCTCGGGCAAGTTGATTTCATCGATCCCTTATCAGCGCAACTTTCCAATAATATCTTTTAAGAGTTTAACAAACTCCCCCCTCCTCCCATTATGAAAACTTGGGCCGTAGATGGCTTCAATCATTTAATGAGAAAATTATTTTTTTTTTTTTTTTATCTTGGCAGGAATCAATTTGTATGAGGGTCATTCTACCAAGAAGCGACAATTTGTACTGTCCAGGGTTTTTTCCAAGCTCCATTATACTTTTTCGGGTTGAGATTTTTTTTTTTTGTTATTATTGTTTCCGACTTTATTTAGAATAGATTTTTACATTTTTCCGATTAACCAATTCTTTCAGTAGAAAAAAAAAAAAAAATGTTTCAACAGTCAATTCGTCATTCCCCGTCCGTGTCCAGATCTTCCCAAATTTTTTGTTCTGAATAAGGTTTTTCCCAGGGTGAATTGAGAGGTTGCGCCATCATTACATCTCGGTATACGAAAACAAATTTGATCTCAAGGCTTTTATAATTTTATGCGAATTTCTCTCTAAAATCAAGAAACAAATATTTTTGTCCAGACCTATTTCTTGTGTCACCTGGGCCACATTGTTTCTCGAATTCTTGCTGCCACAGCTGTAAATTCATTCTCGCCTTTGGTTTACCGCGGATCTCAACTGTCGAAAACACCGGTTGGCAGTTAGTTCTAGTAGCTTACACGGCTTCAACGTTGAATCATCTAGTCTCGATCGTCGCTGGTTTCGTGTTAAGTGCTGGAAACAATTATTTTCTTTTATTTAGCTTGGTAGAGCGCATTAAATAGTTTCGATTTCTATATAATCTTTTAAAGAATGGTATTTGATAAGTTATTAAAAAAAATCCTAATTTTCTCGTCATTCCCTAACCATTTTTGTCACATCGATGTGTGGGGAATGATACAATGAACGGTGGGATGACGGTGGAGACAATAATAATTATTCTGATGGAACTTTCGACTACCTACTATACTGTTTAAGAAGCATTATTATGAAGTAACTTGTCAAGATGAAATAATAATTTTTTTTTTAAGTTGAACATATAAAAAAAAAATGAGGTAAATTTTATTTTTTATCTTCAAAATAAATGCCCTTATTGTTTGGAGAGACATGAATATTCATTTTTGATGGTTAGCTGAGTATATTTAATTTTTTTCGGACTGTTTGGAGTATTTTTAAGTTTTTGAATATTCAGATTAAAAACTGTTCCTTCCGGGTAGAATGATCCAGTAGATTAAAAAAAAGCTATTGATTTTTTTAATTAACAATTATTTTTAGTGCATTTTATTTTTTTTTTTAGATTATCACAATTGAAAATAAAGAATAATTATTTATTGTTAATAAAATGAGAAGTTTCATAATAAGCGTAACATAAATACCAATTGAACAAATAGTTCAGAAGTAATTTTTAATTTAAATTTGTATCTGTTATTTTACCAAATTTATGCTAAAAGGAAAATATGCATTAATTTATAAAGACATATATTACTGAATATAAAATTACAAACAAAAATATTTTAAAGGATGCCAACTTCCAATTACAAGGTTAATTTAAATTTAACCATTTTAAACCTGAATATTTGTATCATTTAGAAATTCTAAACATTTTATTTTATTATTATTTATTTTTGATAGCTCTTCTGAATCTTCGGATGGAAACGTGAAATGAGAGGAATTTCAGTATTTTTATTGTCAATTTTTACTCAATATGCTCAATATTCTTCGAAAAGTTTACATAAGCATATGCTACTATGACTGTGTAATACTAGAGTGGTACCTTTTGGAATAATAATTTTCTTTATTTAATTATATTTTAGCAATAAATGAAGAAGCGAACGATTAAGACCCTATACTGTAATTTTGTGTCTTATCAACAACTTGATTTTTTTTTTCTCTGGTAAAATGTCATTCTACAAAATGGGATTGAATCACTCTTGATAAATAGGTGTGAGAGTACAGGATTCTAGAAATAGAAACGAAAGAGTTTCTCGAAATGAAATAGCCACTTGTGGTAAATTAGGAAATGACAACAAAGGGTGAAATTATTGTCTCTTTTTCTATCTTCACTCTTTAGAATCTAGGAAAATATTTGCGAATAATTTGAACTTTTTTCTGCAGAGAGAGAAATACTTTATTTTTGTGATACTGTCCAAATCGAGTTGCTACAAAACACTGCAAACTAATCAATCATATTAATACAATAATGATATGTTGTGCATAATTACACAAAATCAATTTTATGTTTGAAAAAAATATATTTATATAATTTAAATTCTAATATACTATTCGTTCAACCGTTTTTCATTTATATATTTAAACTTCTTTGGTCATCAACGATATTTTTTTATATACATATTTTTCCTGTGTTATTATTAGTCGTTTTTTCCCCGAAAAAAATAGACTATTGCAGTGGGTCGAAGGTCGGCGGTGTACGGCGGGACTGCGATTTCTATCCGTTTCATGACTCCTAGAGCACGATTATGGAAAATTTGGAGATGTCTGATATATATTTATATATATATATTTTTTTCCCGCTACATTCGAGCAGCCCCAGCGGTCCCCTTTGGGGTCAAATGAACTGAAATTTGGTATGTAGGGCTTTCTTCAAGGCAGAACGATACCATTAAAGAATGGGTAAATTCCAGTCAAAATGTCGGTATGTTTACCTGAAATTTCGGCATTTTTTAAGTTTTGCGCATCGCTACAGCTCCACCATATTAGTTTATAGGGCTGAAAATTTGTATGTGAATTGAGTTGGTGTCGGGGAAGTATCCTTAGGGGGCTCGACTTGGTCCCCCCACCTCCCTGGGCTTTCCGATTTTTTAAAACATTTGCGCACCTTTAAAGCCCCTCCAAGTTGCATTCGAAAATAAATTAAATTACCTATAAAACAAAAGAAGTTTCATCGAAATCGAACGGATATTAGCAAAGATATGGCTATTTCAACTGTTTCAATGCCTTAGTCGTTTTTTCCCCGAAAAAAATGTGTCATTTTCGGTAAATTGTCATTTTATACGTAAATTTCGGTATGTTAGGAGACTGCCTTTTGCGGGAAAATACGACTTTATTGACGGAGTTCTACTGCTCACGGATTTTTTTTTTATTTCTAATACTTTAGACTAAAATAACAAATGAGATTCACTTATTCTAAAAAATAACCGGCCAGAGGCTACGCTACCACACACTCACGCTGTTTTAAAGGCGTGGAATTACTTACATATAATTAATATATCAAATATATAATACTTAAATAGCAATTTCTTCAATGAAGAGCCATTCATATGTTGCAAATTATTTTGTTGCGAGTGGTGACGTCATCAATATCTCACGGCACATTTCCTCTGTTAAATGATAGATATTCTTGGTTTCTGTCATTTATAAAGGCGAAGCTGTAAGCGTTTAAAAATGACATTAAGTTTTTCTTTTCAATGTTTTCTGACCTAACACTCCAGACAGAGGAACGAAATTCAACGTTAAAAAAATGAAAGACTTAAATTATTCGAGCCATGATAAAAAAATATTTCTTACAGGCATTAATTTATACCTATCATAAAAATTTAAAATCAATAAATTACTTTACTATTTAAGGAATAATGCTGAAATGATGCCTGTCAGGCATGGAGAAGGACAGTACCCTGCAATAAATCTTTCCGGTCTTATTTTTTTACTTAAGCAGATCGTTCATCCAGCTCCTTTTTAGTCGTTTCGTTGTATTGTTGCGCATTTGAACTATAATCATATTTTTATTAGTCTGTTCGTATGTGTAGTTTATGATGGAAGCGGAGAAAAAGAATGATGTGTAAGGATTTATATTCAGTTTCAAAGGTTTGAGTAAAGTAACTAAATTTGTAATGACACTTTTTACGTATTAATGACAGCAAAAATTATATATAGTTAAAACTGCCTTGTCCAGACTCGTGGTTCTCACATCCCGTTTGTTTATCGTATCGACCATTTTTTTAAATTCGGTTCCCAAACCACCCTTACTATTGACATGTTTGTGAAAGTCGCAGTGTTGGGTCTTAGTAGAGCTTAGTTCAGATTGAATTAATTTGTTTTGAGGCATTATTCATCCTCGATTGATATACCTGACAACTGCAAATGGTTGAAAATGAATCGTTTGAGGGATATCTTTGATTAATTACAATTCTGATAAAGACAGGATGAGACAATAGAAGCCTGTCACGTCAATGAAGAGTCTGATTTATTCAGTTTAACTTAGTTCATTATTTTCCTTGATCATTATGAAAAAAATATTAACGCATACTATATACTTATTGATTAAATCTATTATCATATTATTAAATCTATAATTATATCACATATTTTATTGTATATAAATAGTTAATAGTAATTTTTTGTTTAGTATTTCTAATTACGAACCATGGGTACACGAGTTTCATTCCCATGATCCATGAAGGTTCGTTCCTCGTAAGGTTTATGACTGAACGGGGACCACACAGCTTCTTAAAAGATATTTGAGTAGCGACTTCAATAGAGATGTAACGACCTGATCTCAGAACCCTCTCTACCTCCTCCTCCCTCCCTCCTGAATTAATACTGTAAAGATCTCTGACTTCTTTCGTTTTTCATTCATGATTCATTTTTCCTTTACAACTGCAGGTTGATTAGGATTCAGTAATCTCGTAATCACTGTGATACAAGGGTAAAATTTACAACTCTTAATAAAAGGACCCAATTTTCGCTCTTAAAATTTTAAATTCTTCTACTTCTGATACCTCTCATCAACGCCTGTTTAGCTGTCGCCTTCATTTGACTTTAAATAAGCAGATAAAATAATAGGAATTCTCGGCTTCTAATCCCGGCATCGTACCAGATCCAGTAAAAGAATTATTTATTATGTATCAGGAAAACAGAGCAATAGTATATCAGAGTTTTGAAAAAACAAAAATGTTGTTACAATAACAAATGATGAGGGCCTACCCTGTGAAAATAATGAATTATTTAAAAAATGCATACATTTCATATAAGTGTTATAAATTTCAGTTTATTATAACTTCCATCACAAGACCCTTCAATTTTTTTTAGAGATTTTTTTTTGTTTTCAATGGTATTTTAAACATCAAGGTTTCTTAGTGTGCTGAATATAAATCTTAACATAATCTGAATATAAATATAAACTTTTGTTCTAAAAAAATCTCTGACGCTAGTTTCATCAATAATTAAAACATTCAAAAAAATTATTTGACCAAAAAGCAAATAATTTTTAATGATTGTATTTTAACATTAATCCACCTTAGAAAAAAAAAAACGTGGTAGTAGAAAAAACATGTCGATACCATTCTTCAATCTCGATATAGAATAAAAACGAAAGAGCACGCGTCGATTTTTGTTTAGTAAATAATCTCAAAAAAAAAAAAAAAAAAAAAAAAAAAAAAAAAAAAAAAAAAAAAAAAAAAAAAAAAAAAAAAAAAAAAAGATCGAAATCAGGGAAGGACACATCGTTTAATTCCTTGTCATAAAAACAAAGTGATAAAGAGATAGGACTCTTTTTCCTCTGCTCATTGATCATTAAAAGCTGCAGTACCTATAGATGTATTTCAACGATGATTCTGATGCTCTATTTTATGTCTCATAAAAATAATGTCATAACACTTAAGTCATGACATTATTTTTAATGTGAACAATGCTTTCGGACTTATCTAAACCTGTTATCATTATTAGATAAATTAGTTTTTAAAACTCACGCTGTCTTTCCGAATCAGTCAAATTGGACTAAAAAATAAAAAATAGTTATCTGTATTTAAATTTTTTTTCTGGTAGGCTCATGTTCTCAATCTTATTAAAATCTGATATGAGGCGCTCATGTTTTCAAAATGACTTATTTTGTTTTTTAGAGGACTATCATACCCCTCTCTATTTATAACTGTCTGGCTTATGCTATGATTAGTTCTTTTCATTTCTCAAAATTGTTATTTACTTTTTTTTATTTTATTAAATTACCTCTTTGTGACCGAAATTGATATAAATTAAATATCGTAATTTTATATAAAAATAGAAGACCATTTAGCTTTTGATCATAAAACTGAAAACCTTTATAATAATTCCAATCAATCATTGGTTCTATTGATTATTATTATCGATTAAATTAAATTGAACAATTTTTAGGCCTGAAGGATAATTAATTAATAATAATAATAATAATAATATATATATATATATATATATATATATATATATATATAAGTTTAAAAAAAGTTGTATATATAACGTTTTTATTATTATATTATAATTATAATACAAATAAAACAATAATTAATTGCCCTGAAACATTGCCACGCAGCTTCTAACCTAATCAACGGGAGCAACTAAATTTTGTATTAACTCTAGAAAAGTTTATTCTAGCAAAGTAGGCCATTAAACTGGCGATATCTTTATTAGCAGTTTTAGAAAAGGGATGCTATTGTCAGAGACATGATCATAGGAGACAATTGTTTTGAAAAAAAGTTATTAATTGATATATTACAATGTCCGCAGTCTTGGGCAATAATTAATAAGCCTATGATTATACTAAAATTATCAGTGATTATATACTATGATTATAAAAAAAAAAATCGAAATACATAAATAACAAAATTAAATTAAAGTTAAATAGTAGTAAGTCACATTAAGTAATAAAATTTATTATTTATTATTTAATAATAAAATAAAGACTCTTATCACATACTTATTTATATCCCTTATTTTTTATTTATCTATTCGAAGTCATCCTACAATGTTTGAGCATTAATCATTAGTCATTAGCTCGGAATTTTCTTAATTATTCAAGAAAAATTACTCAATTTGATGCATTGGTAGGAGTAAATATTAAAATTGAAAATTATTAGTAAAATATATAAAAGATCTTAATTAACTTATTAAGTATTAGCTATTACGTAATGATTTTCCCAAAGCTGTTTTATCCAGAGCCTATATTGATAGGAATTCTGTTCTGGTGGGTGCACTTAGGTGTTTTTTTTTTTTTTTTCTCGAAGGAGTTAAGTATGAGAATGGATCTATTCAGTCTCTTGATGGATTAAGCAAGTCTTGCATGTAAAGGGATATACTTTATGTTCCTATATACTCCATATGCCTTATATATACACGTCACAGGTATATATTTTCTTCCTTTTAATACTGTTTCATTTATTTATTCAATCACATTACGTAAATTTTATATTTAACACAAAATCTACCAGTAAAGTACGTGTGCCAATTAAAAATACTTTTATCAACTCTTACTTATGGCATAATTATTTTGCAGGAATGAATTTTTATTTGAACAATATTACTACTGTTTAGTAGATACGAAAATACTCGTATCTAAAATATAAAATTGCTTCATGTTTATGTTAGCTGTGCATCATCACGAAATGAAAGCAAATTTCAAAAGAATGATCCCAAACTAGAATTCAAATTTCAAAAGAATGAATCCTGTTTCAAATTAATGAACCCAAAATAGATTTCGAATTTCAAATGAATGAACCAAAACTAGTATTCAATATCTTATATCTCAGCTATCAGAGGATGATCATTCAGTATAAATTTAGCTACAAGTTTCAGGGTTTGTTTCTGTTGTTATATGTGAATTCATAGAATACAAAATATTCTTTGCATGGCATATTTTGTATGCAATGACTATTTCTATTAACTTAAATTTTATTATTGGTGCCTACACAAACATTAAAAACTTTTCTCGACGATAACATTTTATAACTAAATCCTTACTGAAATTGCTGTATTTCCTTGAAACATAAAATATATTTTCTTCTTATAAATATAATAAGTATTATAAGTCTTTAAAAAAAAAGAAAAAAAGAAATAAAAATCTAGGAACAACCCATGAAAAGTTCAGGTTTTTCCTTCTATTAAGGGTTCCCTCTTTATAGAGGCTGGGTGAGCCCCAGAAGGGTCTGTGAGCCTGATGGATGGTGAATGTCTTTATCGTGACGAAAAACAATTATTTTATACTCGAAATAATCATATCACTATTTCTACAATATAATTTTCGATTTTCTTTTTTTTTTAAGATAATTAAAAACAATAAAAAGAACAATAGCAGTCTATTTTTATGATAGGCCATTATTTTTAGAGATTTGAGTAGGGTTCTATATAGCTATCAGATAACATGACGAATGGCCTAACTTTCTTTCCGTTTTATGTTCCATGTTCATGTACTATGACATGAAGAGAGAAAACTAAGCTTACGGATGAAGACCGATGAGCACTTAAGATTCAAGCATGAACCATGTCTGAAAGGTTGTTGTTTTTAATCTCAGTAGCATATTTTATAATTTTATACCATTCATCATGGCAATCCGTTATGTTGAGTATCACGAAAGCATCGAATGTCAATTTATTTTAACTACCAAGCATGAAATATTGTATTATTGGAAAACATTACAAAATTTAACAAGTGTCTATAATTATATCGTTTGTTTTTGTTTATGGGTCAATCCATACTAATGGATGAATGATCCAAAATAAATTAGTTTGATGGTTTAATCTTTTTTATTTTTTAAAAATATTTTGTATATTGATTCTTCCATATTTCTAGAGATAAAAATAGTTAGGGAATTTTTTTTTCTTTAAGCGTTTATAATTGGCAGCTATTTTTCTTCGGTTCTACAAGCCTATTTCAGTATATGCAAGTTGGCGGTTTCGTCGATAGTTCAAAAACGATATGTCTTAGAAACATCAAACGAACACCGTTTTAATGAGAATGCTCTATGCTTAAAAACTTATTGTTTGTACATTTAGTGTATTTCTACTCCTAATATTTCAAAAATTAACCTGAAGGTTAAAGCTTAAATTAAAAAAAAAAATCCGTTTTTTAAAAAACTTTCTACGACAAAGAATCCTATAAACAACTTACCCATGTGTGATCGATAGGTCGCTAATAGTAAGTAAACTAGAATAAATATCAATCCTACTAAATATATATCTGTTTTTTAATAATTTTTTAATTTGAAATTTTTCAATTTTATTTGGAAATTGAAGCTTTAATATCTCCGATGGGACTAGAGTTAAAAATCTGAAATTCACAAAAGGTAAAGTGTTTTGAAAGAGAATTATGGTAAGCAAAAACCATACTTGTTTATTTGCTTGGTTAAAGCTTGGAGATGGTTTAAAAATCGGAAAAAAAACACGAAATGCAAACATTTGCGGTTTCGTCGATAATTAAAAAACTATATATATATATATATATATATATATATATATATATATATATATATATATATATATATCGACTTATATATTAGACTATATATATCGACTATATTGGACTATATATATCGACTATATATATTAGACTTTCTAAATCTAAACTATATATATATATATATATATATATATATATATATACTTTAGTCTTAGAAAGGTCAAGCAAACACCATTTTAAAGCTAATGGTTTGAGCAAAAAATTTAGTACTTAGTACATTTAATTTATTCCTACTTATACGATAAAAATTGACCCCAAGTTTAACGCTCAAATTTAAAACGTTTTTTTAGCTCAAATCATTACCTTTAAAATGGCGTTTGTTTGATCTTTTTAAGTCATATAGTTTTTGAACTATAGATAAACCTGCCAACCATTTACTAAAATTTGTTTGTAAAACCGAAGAAAAATAGCTTTCATTTTTAAACGGTCGAAGAAAAAAAAAATCATTAACTGTTTTTATCACTAGAAACATGGAAGGATAAACATACAAAATATTTAAACAATTAAAACTGGCCAAGAAACCACCATTGGACCACTTCATATGGATTGACCCTTATTTCCGAAGAAAATAATCTTACATGTTAATTATATCAAAAATCTGAATTATTTTTTTTTTCTTTCTCTTTAATTACTAAAAACATCAAGTGTTTTAGCCTATCGTCAATCTTATCTTAAAATGAGTAACTCTGATAGACCTAACTCATTAAAAATAGATTAACGGTAAACAAAAAATGTATCTTTAATTGTATCAACGCGAATATTGCGTGTAAAAGGTAATTAGAAGAAAATCGCATCTATTTCTTAAATATATATGTTCATGATAGTAATTTTAATGGTTCAGGAAGTATATTTATAATTAATATGGGAACATAATTTATTTGTTCATATGATACGAAATGTATATTTTCATTTAAATTCATAAATCATTTTAAAAATGGATTTCATTACCAATCTGGATCTATTCTGTTTTTCTGTAGGACTTTATTTGCTTGCAATTAACATCTTAATACATCACTCGTTACCATTATCTATTGATGTAACAAAAATGAGGTAAAGAGTTTTTATGAAAACATTTGATTATTTGTAAGCTCGGTGAATATAGTCGACAAAATCATTTAATTTTGACAAGTTAATGCTTGTATTTAATCTGACTCTCCGGTTTGATTTTATAACGTTCCAAACATATTAAAACCCAAATAATTAATTTCTTTTCCAACCTTATTTATTTGTTTAGTAAATATTGTATGAGTTTTTTTTTTCCAATCTTTTCTAAATCCCTCATATTTCCCTAATCACGATCCTAAAATAGATTTTTTTGGTCATTTTATTGATTTATTATTATTATTTTTCTTCTTAACTATTCTTCTCTGAGCTTTGTGTAACGCCTACTTCTCTGAAAAAAATAGATGATGCTTAATCTATTTCTTCTAAGGTTTTAGTTATTTATTCCTCTCATAATATACATCCGGGGGAAAAATCAAAAGAATGCAGACGATATATTATTTTAGTCATTTAAAAATGATTTGCCAATCCTGCAAGAATAAAGCTGAAGTTTTTTTTTGGTTAATTTCATTACTTATCATTATTATATTTCTCACGTTATCGATGCCTAACTTTAGTTTCAGGACTTGAGATAAGTTAATGTGAGCTAAGTCTTCCAAAGCTTAAATACCGTACTTTTTTTTTTTTTTTCATTTTTATGTTTTTCCTGCATATTAGTAGTTGCCAATTATTTGACTTTTTTCTCTAAATATGGAGGTCTTATCTTATTTACTAACAGAAAATCACTAAAGAAATAGGACATACCTTGAAAAAACTTAAAATCCTAAATAGTATATCAGTTTCCTGTACCTATTTTTGAGCTAAGCCTTTTAGTCTAGGACGACAGTACAATGGTGTCTATTCGGCTCTTATAAATTTTATTAAACTATTGGGAGGGACGGTTGTAATTACTGGGAAAAAATACAAATTAACATTTATTTCTTTAGTTCTTTTAATATATTAATTTACTATTTATTTTATCTTATTGATTTATGTCTCCCCCCGTTATAAAGTAGTACACCGTTATTCTCTATATTCACTAACAGATGTTCATAAATTGTCTATTGATATTACCTATTAATAGACACTGGGCGGACTATATAGTATCCGCAATACTGAACGGTTGCTAATATTTAGTTTGGACGCACCTAAGGGTTTTATTACATAGATGTTTTCTATAAGTTGAGTGCCCTGAAACCATGATTGTATAGCTTGTCATTAATATTGAACATTCATAAAATAATCACTAATTTTTATTAATATTTTTTCGTTAATTTTCATTTATATACATGCCTTGGTCAATATTTCATCTCTAGCAGGTATTTTAAATGCAAATAACCTAAGCGAATAAAAATATAAATGGATAGAATCGAAACGAGATTTTATCGTGTTTGTACCATTTTTTTCGTAGTAAAAGTTATTTATATTCTTTTCGATATTGGAAGTTACCCAAGATAGCAAATGGCCGATTATATAACTAGTTCATTAACGAACTAATCAAGTTCATTAGATAACGCTTAATAAACTTTTTTAATTAAGACCTAAATATAAGTTATTTTATTTATGCCTCTATATCGGTCTACCCAAAATAAAGTATTATACAATAGTCTGGTAACTTTTCAAACTACTACTTTACCCAGTAACTGAATTAATTTATAATAGAAACATTATTTCATCTATAATCACGTTATTTTGGATATTGTTTACTCTAGATTTTAGGTTCTTCAGGTTTTCGAAAAAATTTCCCATATACCAACAATTTCTGTAGATTGGTACCACTTCTGTCTCTATGTATTTAATAAGTTTATTCCTATTTATTTCAACAATTTTTTTTTTATAAGTACCTAGTAGCGTTGTAATATTTGATCGGTCGTGGTGGTCGAACGTGCTATAAGGCAACACTCGAGTTTTTTCAAGTGTGAAGTATTGTTGTTTTGAATCTGGCATGTTATTATTGAATTTAATCTTATGACAGAGCAAGTGATAAATTTCGTCTTTCACACTCTGGCTTGGTTGCTAACCTGTTAACCTGGATAACCTAAAGTAATAAAGTGAACTGAATAACCCTTTGTCTAGTTGGAATATATACACAATTTTTAAACCCAAACAGTTTTAGGCAAAATGTTATTACAATTATAATGTCTTACCAATTGCAGTAATTGGTAAGAAATTATCATTGTAATAACATCTTGCCAACACTGAATCCAAATAACAAAGAGCATATTAAAAATTAATTGAATAACTAGAAAATAGTCAAGAATATGAGATTTAAAAAAAAACGAACAAATTTGGAAATTTTGAAAATCTTTGAAAAATAGTTATTTAAATTGAAAACAAAATCATTTTTGGCTTCTAACAAAATTTTTGTATAAGGGTCAGAAAATAAAATTTTTTATTAAGATAAAAAGTTTATTATTTTATATTAAGATTTTGGCATTTATTATTCAGAAAATTTCTGTTTTATTTTTAGTTAAATAATGTATATTATTCTATACTAAATTATACTCTAATATCCTAGTCGAAAAGTTGTTAGTAAATGGTTTTACAAAACCCAACTATTATTTTTATTTTTTTTGTTAATGTTGTAACACCTATTTGAAAATAAGTTTCCAGAAGTATATAATTTGTTTTTTGTTATTCATTATTTATTATTTTTTAATTTAAAAAAAAATTCAATTGGTGGATGTACATTTTTAAATAACAATTTAGCAGGTGATTAAAAAACTATATATATTCGTACGAAGCATTAATCTAAAATTTATTTAGTTTGAGATTAAACATAATATTCTGTATAGATATAGATAGCCCTGCAAATGTTAACTAAATATATGATATCATTGAATAGGTTATTATAAATTAACTATCTTAAAATTAACATTTAAAAATTAATCTTAGATAAAAATTACCATTGCGGTCTTTCTACTTCTGATGATAGATTTCGGTTGAGACATTGTGTATGTGTGATTTTGAATATGAGGAAAAACTTTAACTAATACGTTTACTTCTGTTGTCAATTATTTAATAAGTAAGAGGAAATTCTGATAAGGGTTATGGGTAATTATCATTTATGTCTGTGATTTAAAATCTACTATTACTAAATTATAACAGAATTATATACCATAGGGAATACTAGATTGTTTATAGTGAAAAAATAAATTTTCAAACAGGTCTAAATTTAATTTGAATCTTAAGAACTTTCGAAATTAAATGCTGTGCCTTTATTCTATTTAGTGATTGTAGTTTATTATCCTTATTTATTATAGTTTGTTATCCTGTTAAATATGTCTATCTGGGTTAAATGTGATGGATTTTTTATTTGTATATATATATATATATATATATATATATATATATATATATATATATATATATATATATATATATTTATTTATTTATTTTTACACTAAACACTAAGAAAATGGCTCAACAGCCAAGAGTGGGCGTTGGTTATAACAATAATAATAAGAAAACTGAATAATTCATATCCATTAATAATAAGTCAATGAAAACGTTAAATCCTACCGATTATTAGAAGCATACTGATTTTTAAATATTGTTGGATTAAGTTTTATTCAGTTTTGATTGTTACAAATTAATAATGTATTGGAATTTATTATGAATCATGATACTAATTGGAACTTAGTTTTGACATTCTTTTCATAAATAATAGTTGTGATTAAAAATTAATTGTTTATGAATGTAATGAATAATTTTATATTTTTAATTTCAATGGATTACGTTCCTTTTCTCTAGCCTAGTGCCATTTCACTGTACATGCTTGCGTTCTGAGGGAAACCATAATATACCAGTTGACAATGAATAAATTTCATTCTTTAAATATAAAACCTACATTAGCTTTGTTTGTAATCGTATGGTAAGGGATAAAATACAATGGGCATTAATGGATTAAGATTACAGATTTTACAATAAGTCCAAGGTTGTTGTCGGAGAAATATGATTTGTCCAAGTCCCCACCTGTAGGAGTTTTATTACTGATGGAAAAATTTCATATTTAAATATCTTGAAATAAATGTTCAATGTTTTCCATTTTAGTTTTATGTCTGTACAGTTGTTATTACTTGCGTTAAAGGCATTTAAACATACATATTTATGCTTCAATTTACTTTTATTTATAGTATATTGTGTGTGTATGAAAGAAGGTACGTGTTATATTGTAAAAGATATTTTATAATGTATTTTTATTTATTTTTTTCCTGTCATCTTCAGGTATTATTGTTTTAATGGAATGTTCCGTTAAATTCAGTTTCTGATGAAATTAAAAATAAAAATCATACATTTTACAATATATTAGAAATTCGTTTTAAATTTTTTAATAATTTCCATTCTGGCAATAACTTTTAAAAAATCTATAAATATATTTAAAAATAGTTCCACATAAAGCCTTGTTTTTTTATTAAATAATATACCACATATACATTTTACTATGAAAAAGCATGACTTGGAAATGAAGCAATTATTTTCGAAAAAAGGCAGCTAAAAAAATACATAAATTTTACACTGTGCAATGGTGTAGTAGTTGGGATCGGACAAACGTTTCTAAAAATGCAAAAAAAGCGTGCAGTTGTGTGCATATGCAGCGGACATCCGTTTGCAGTGCTTGACTACCCCCTCCAACCTTGGCAACAACTATTACAACACATTAAATTTACCATAAGACAGATATATATTTAAATAAGTTTCCTCGACTGTAGAGGAGTTTCGGTTTCCTCCACGTAGCTGAGTTAGTACTCACCATTCCTGTCTAGGTGCTGCCTTGGCGTGGGCCACCGTCCGAATGCCGGCCCGTCGCCGTACCAGCGCATGAGCGACAGATTCGCCTCCCTTATTCTTCCCCCTTGTCGTGTTTTCACTATATATGTATATGTCTGCTATATATATTATAGTATCATGTTATATAGGCATAACAGTCAAAATTTCTGTCTATGTCATTTATTGTTCTGAATTTTGCGTAATAGTGTAAAGTGAATTTATTACATGTAATTCACTACTGAATACCTCGGATTATTACCAAACCATTCAATGATCTGAAAGTGAGATGCATTCTCCATTTTTCGCAACAAAAATAGTAAAGCAAAAAAAAAAACAAAAAAAACAAACAAAGGTTATGATTTTTATGATCAGGTTTATGTCTGCTTTTGGGTACAATTGCCATTCATTTAGCCTATTTTGTGCAGCTCTTAGCTGTTTCATCACAAGTAATAAATGTACCAACTGGCTCTATAATTTAAATCTGTCGCGCAAAAACTGAATGTGAAAAAATAAAATTTTAGCTTCATCAATGGCTTTTATCACTTCTCTAGTGATCCACTGGGAATCTATTCATGAGTTTATATGTTTCAAATGTTTAATAACTTATTTAATCCATACAAATGAAACTCTTCTTGTAAATGCCACAAGTAAACTGCCATATTATTTTCTTGGCCATGCATTTTCTTAATTTCAGCTAACAGTTTTTAATTAATGATTATAAACCAGGATAGATCTAATTTGTTTCGTCCAATTTTACAAAAAATGTTAGTGACAATGAAAAATTAGAACGTAAATCAGACAGGTTAATTAATAAATTCTTCTTAATAAACTTTCAGGCTTTTTCGTACACATTTATACATTATAGCTTAATAATTTAGCTATCATAAAAAAGAAATACCGTCCCTCAGAAATTCATAGCCTTGATGATTTGTACTTTGGTAAATAAGTGATAGAAAACTGGTAAAGTGGTACACAACCAGGTTTTTGTGGCTGAATTTCTGGTTTGATAATAGAAAGCTATTTAAAGCCAAATATGTAATGGAAGGGCTGACCATCCAGTGAAGTTTTGACTACTAATACCTTAAGGGAAGGCCTATGCAAGACAAGAAAGAAAGGAAAAAAGAACAAGAAAAAATCTTTATTATTGTGTACATAGTAACATTATTTTTATTTTAATCTATATTAATTTACTTCTATATTCTTATAGTTATTTTTTACATAGTAACTTTATTTTTATTATAATCTCTAGGAACCTCATCGTTTATTTACATTTATACTGCTTTATTATTTAGGACATAGCCAGCTTAAATTGGAGAAATTAAGGCTATTTCGTTTCATGTTTTGTTATTGTGAGTTCTTTCTGTAACCTCATTATTTTACGAAGAGATTGGGATTAGAAAAATTCCTCAATATCTAATGTATCCACTTTCACGAGTTTCTTTACGGGTCATTCCATGTCAAATTTGGAACTTGATACCTCAGAAATTAATTATTTTTTGTACATTCGTACTACTATCAGTAAGGATAAAAAATGCAATCAGATGGTGATAAACTTTGTATGTCAAATTTAAAAAAATTAAACTTACTAGTTTTGGAGCTATAGTCTTTTAAATGATTTTAAGCTAGTCAAAAAATAGTCGATTTTTTTTTTTTTTTTTATAAATTTATAATTCAAAAAGTAAAAATGGAAAACATATTAAACTTTAAATTTTCTACTTTATTTATGCGTAGATCATAAATATTACGTTTTATTCATTTTAAAAAACCTCGAGTCCGTAAATGATGTGGAATCGACCCTTACCGCTTTGCACTGCTTGGAGCTTCTTGTCTAATACAAAATGTGTTCGCTGAATTTCGCCTGAAGTGTGATATTCCTGAGGTATTTTCATTGGCTGAACTATGAATGACATCTAACTTTTCTATTAACCAGGAACGTTACTACATTTTATTGGGGGGAGAGCAAACTTTAAAGTTTCCTAGCAATTTCCAAAATTAAAATCAATTAAACCGAAATTTCCAATTATATCAAATATTTTAATTTTCCCAAATATATTACGAAATATTTTAATTTTTCCAACTCCTTTGGATTTGAGCTTTTCAATAACCTGTTCCGAATTTTGAACGCTTGACAACAATATTTTTTTTTCAACTCAAACGAAGCATTTCAACGATAAAATTTCAATGTCTTTACTTGAAAGGTATCGATATCAGTTTTAATTTTAGTAACTCTTTCAGTAAAATTTTTCACCAGAATTATCGCAGTTTGAAGAAAGTTCTCAAATAAGAAATTTCGCCAGCTTTTTTGGTTTTCAAATTATATTGAGGGAGAAAGAGGAAAGTGATGCCCCCTCTACTCCTCCAGTAACGACTTCTCTTGGGATGTCTGCTGCAGAACGAGCAGGATGGTAACGTGCGGTGTTCCTGAAAGTTGCTGGGAAAACTCTTCACTATTTTCGATGGATTAATATATAATTTTTCAAAACCTCTAAAATCCTTGGGTTTGTTTCCAATATCTAATATGAAGATACATGGATAAGAGTTTACTTCAAATATGCATAATAAAAATTATTAAACTACAAAGTCTAAATGTATGCGAAAAAACCTGAAAGTTTTTTTAAGAAGGACTTATTGAATAACCTGTCTGATTTAAGCACTAATTTTTCATTGCCACTAACTTTTTTTGTAAATTTGGACGAAGCAAATCTGTGGCACTCCTGTGATTGCTTTGTTACATCTGACCTTTTAAATAGGTATTTGGAATCAAAAGTCCTATTATCAGATCTATCCTGGTTTATAACCATTAATTAAACACTGTTATCTGAAATAAAGAAAATGCATGGCCAAAAAATTGACAGTCTAACTATGGCATTTCCAAGAAGAGTTGTGTGGATTAAATAAGTTAATTTAAAACATTAAAACTCACGAATATTTTACTAGGATAGCGATAAAAAGAATTGAAAAGCTAAAGTTTTATATTTTCACATTCAGCTTTTGTGCGACAGATTTAAATTATAGAGCCAGTTGGTACATTTATTTTGAAAATGACCCACAAAATGAAATCTCCCTCCTAATGACTGATCATATATTATGCCTCGGACAAAGGATTGGTGTACACGCATTAGCATAAAACTGACTCAAATTAACTGTCGCTACGGACTGCTCAAAATACTAACAGTACTATGGTAAAAATCAAACGATATCTAAAATAGGCTTTTCAGAGCTCAGCCATTAAATCAGACAAAACAATCAGTAATTTTATAAAGACAAATAACAAATTTGTTATACTTTTTGTCAAAACGAACATCCTGTTCTTTCTTTTAAATACATTTATACACTAATTGTAAGTTACAAAATATAAATCTGGTTGCTCAGATATTTGGTTTTCTTTCTTAATACAAACTTCTCAGACACTTTTTTGTATTTTACCAGAAAATGGTGACGGTATCTCAATTGTGACCAAGGAAGGCTTAGTCAATCTTCATCATAAAAAAATTATTGTTCTTTCAAATTAATTTCTTAAAGGTAAAGCCTACTATTATTTTAATGTTTTATAATTAAATCACTTTTTGAATTAGATTGTGGAATATTTATAGGTAAAATTTGTAAAGTTTTGTAACTCAAAAACAATTCTATACAATAACAATATCTGAGGAGAAATGTTTTAAAAAAAAAATTGTATAGAATTTCTTTAGCAAATTTTAAAGTAAAGCAGCGAAATAAAGTTTTTCTAATTCTAAGCTCAGAGGAAACCAATCTCTATTCTTGAGGTTTCTATCTGCAACCTACTCTTATAGTAGATATAACCTGAAAGCCTTTAGATAAACAAACTATATAGAGCAGAAATCATTTAAAAAAATAATTAAAAAATTTAACTTTCCATTAATTTTGTTTCCAATAGATTATTAAAACAACTATTATTGAAATATTTGAAACATTTCTGTTTCTATCATTTTCGAGATTAAAGATTTTGTGTGTTTTTTTCTTTCTGTTTCATAATGTTTTTATGAATAATTGAAGAATGAATTATTATGTTTTGACTCAAACTCATATGCATTGATGCATGCGGGCTGGACAATTTCTTGTTTTATGCAAATCAATAAGACTTCAATTCTTTTCAGCGACTTATTAATAGTTGTACTTTTAATTTATTTATTCGTCTTTTAAAATAAATACGATGGAACAATGTGTTTTGTAAGTGAATAAATAGCTAAAAGCTAAGGCTGCGCTACTTGGTAGTGATGTATGAGCTGAAATGCTTGGGATAGTTGACAGGGGACAAGGCTTTGGTTAAGGTAGCAGAATAAGCTCACAATACCCTTTAAACACATTATTTACTTGCATGTAATTTTCTCTAATATAATCATGCAATTATTTATGATAGTTTGAACATCGGCCAGTATTTAGGAGGAATTGATTTTACATTATAAATCAACAGGCAGAAGATTTCTCTCTCCCTATACTTAGTCATAAATTCATTGTAATTATTAATAGTTTAGGTTAATGTTTCCAAGCTTTTATGTTCTTGGGTTGTTAAGGCGGGTAGCTCAGCCAGACCTTATTATGATATACTTTCTTTTGATTTTACCATCTAATTATTACTTTGTATTATTTTACCTTCATTTATTTCTTATTATTCTTATTATTTCTTATTATTTTTTTAAATGTTTTTATTTACCTAAAATGTTTTTTTTGTTCTCTTTGCCAACCATTCTCAATGTGACTTGTCGCTTCGAAGGTTTTCTCTCGATCTGGTCTGTATTGTTCGGTCATTACTTGACTTAGGCCTGGGCTTGGTGAAGGAAGACTTCGACTTGACTGAAGATTTGGTGTCTCTAATAAGAACTATCCCGATTGACCTTGTGAAACGTGTTGGACGTGGTCGAGGAGTGCTGAGTGTTACACGTAATTTGGAGAAGATTGATCTTGAAGCCTTTAAAACCTATGAATGATGGACCGGTCCGACATATACGAAAGCCCGGACGTCGACGACAAAGTGAGAGTACACACTAAGAAGGTAACCGAGTTTTTCGCTTTTATTATATCATGGATTTTACAATTTTTTTTACAATTTTCTCGTAAACGGCTCCAACGATTTTGATGAAACTTGCCTAAATTATTCATCATAAAAGCCTTTAACTTTTCATTTATGTAGTACATCAACGAAAAAATGCAGGGAAAAAAGTTATGATGAAAAGAATATTTTATTTGCGCTTAGCTTAAAAAGCATGCAATTTATAATATGGAAGGTTATTAAATTGTCTAAAAAACAAAAAAGTATCATAAAAATCGGACCAGTATTAGCTAAGATACAGCGTATCTTATGAGTAGTACAAGACCCTATGTGGATAACTGAGCGCATCCGAAAGGAGACGGATGCGACTGAACCTCCTCCTACCAATCCGCCAATGTGCTGTCAACAATACGCTCTGTAATAATGTAATTTAACAATACAAAAGCAGAAATTAACTTAATAATTTAAAAAATATTTTGAACTTGACAAATTTTAAATATATAGTTAGTGTACAGAATTGCTGTACTAAAATTATTTAAAAAACTTTTTTGTTGTACTTAAGTGAAGTTAAGTACTGAAGTGAATGCTGCTGAGTTTGTTTCCAGTTTTTTTATATGAACTCTTTAAAATTCTATTAAAAAGTTAAGTATTGTATAATAGGACGGTAAGGAAAAGTTGTGTGGTGCACGCACCGCACCGGATTTTTTTTTTTTTTAGACATTATTTCTTCTTTATTTCTATAGTAATTTATATATATATATATATATATATTTGAATTGTAGAATATTATTAAGTCACAATGTATATGATACACGAAACGATTGCTTTAAATTTATATTTTGTCTGTAAGAAACGGCCACAGGCTCTAAGACCATGCAATAATCTCTCTGTCTCTCACTCTCTCTCTCGATTAAATATTCTAAATTATTTGTAAATATTACCAATTATCCATAAATAAAATTATAATATATTTATATAATAAGCAAAGATAATAATTTTTTTCAATATTCTTGAAAATGTATTTTTGAGCATAACCATACATAGTTAATATTATTTTCGTATTAGTATTAAATAAATAAATTAACTATACTGTGTTGAATAAATTTTGACCATTTGTTATGTATATGTTGCACTACCTAATATTGAATATTTTTTACATACTGTATAATAAATTAATGAAATATATATTTATTTGTTTTATTCAGTCATTTTCCGCTCAACTGTTTTCCCCTTACTCGCTGATTTCATTCCCTTTATTTTTACTTCCTTGTACGAAGTAAAACAAGTATTGTAATCGCGAAAATTTTCGGTTTTCAGATTTCGACGGAAATATCCATTTTGAACATCCCTGAATCCATTTTGACTAGTTTCGTCGTGGCGTCTGTACGTTCGTTCGTACGTACGTTCATACGTTCATATTTCGCATAACTCAAAAACCGTTAGCCGTAGAAAGTTGAAATTTTGTATTTGGAATTGTTGTAAAATCTAGTTGTGAACCTCCCTTTTTGGTCACTGCTTGATCACCGGAAGTGGTACTTTACTTGAAGGTCATAATTGATTTCCATTAAAATTATATTAAAATACTATGAAAAACCTCTCAAATTTGGTATTTATAACTTATATATTGATTTAAATAACATGCTAGATTTTGGTCTAAATTGGAAAACCGGAAGTGGTACTTTACTTGAAGGTCATATTAGACTTTCAATAGACAATTTTTGAAACCCTCTCTCAAAATTTGAGGATGTTTTATGTTTCCAGATACGTAGAATCCAAATATCGAATAAAAAAATATCCGTCCGCAAAAATTTTTTTTGTTTTTACTTCCTTGTACGAAGTAAAGGAAATATTGTAATCGCGAAAATTTTCGGTTTTCAGATTTCGACGGAAATATCCATTTTGACCATCCCTGAATCCATTTTGACTAGTGGTTTTTAGTTTTTACTGTTGAGGTCTAGAGCTTAGAGCACTGAAGAAATCTATGTCGACTAATATTTTTTTTGTTGGCATATTATCATTAGGTATCTTAGGTTGAACCATACATTAACATAAGCTGAGATTACTCTAACCCTTAACTGAGTTCCTGTCAATACACAAGTAATTAATTAGGCGGTTGGAGTACTAACATTACTTTCTCACAACAATACCGTAAGGTTCTGAATCAGTCACATCTACCATTGTCTTCTCCCTATGCCGATAATATATTGTTGTGTAAATAATGTATTTTAATTTAATATTCTCGGTTATAAAAATATTATTTTTGTATTTGTCTATTGACATTAACTTATGAAGTTATTTGAAAGGGTCAATTATTTTATTTTTAATTCATACTATTTAATGGCTTTAAATTCATTAATTACTTTTGCATTTAAAAAAACGAGAGACTTTGACGGATTCATATCAACTGGGCTCCTGAAAATACCCTTTGATGGAGACATCCAGGGGAGATTGGCTTTTGTGGTCCAATCTTGAACAGGAAGACTGTGTAAACAACTTAACGGCTTCTGAAGATGATAATTTCCCGATTTAGAAAATTATAATGTCATTGGTGAGGAGCGGCCACTAATTGGAGAAGAAAAGATTAAATTACCTGTGGCGTTAACGAACCTGCTCCTTCTATTACACAAATTGGCTTAGGTTAGTTGATAACCAACTGTTAGGATGGCTACCATGTAGGAAAACTGTTTTAAATACCTCAGGTTTAAAATTTTAAAATAAAGTAATTACAACAACATATATATGTTGTTCATTCATATGAATTTCATTGTAATTGTTATTCAATTGTTATTCATATGAATTTCTCAAGAATTTAACACTGAATATCTTCCATTTTAAAATCAGTTTGCTAATTAGCAAATATCTCTAGTAATTGGCTAAAAGTAGATAAGTCGTCAACAATACTTTTTTTTGGGAGGGGAGGGGCTTAATACTCCAGATAAAATCCAAAATTCTGTAATTTAGTTCATTTTGTATTGATTCCTTAAATTTAATGTTTTTCAACTCTAGCATTTATGATACTATCGTAAGTTAGTTTTTAAATTATATGAATTATCAAGTTTTTCCAGTCAATACAGATATAATCTAAACAAAGAAAGTAATAAATAAAGGAAAACATCTTGTCTGAACGTGTTTACCTTACTTTTTTTCCCCGTTTTGACACTGGGCCACGAATGCCCTCGAAAGGTTTCAGATATAATGTTCATACACCCAGGGCCATCCTGCAATATATTTGTTATAATATATATATATATATAATAATAATATATATAATAATATAATATATAATATATATAATATAATATATAATGTATAATATATAATAATAATATATATATGTATAATATATTTGTTATATTTGTTTAACCAGGAAAACATTTAATCCAGGGAAACAAAGAAGATATCGATGGCGTTTTTTTAAAAAGGCGTAAGCACTACTTGGCAAATTTTATAGGAAACACATATACCGTTTTTTCCCAAAATAACAATTTTTTTTTTTAAATTTTATTCCTTAACTGGTAGAGTATGAGTATACTCTACTAAGGCGGCCAAACTTTTATAATTACAATATATTTTTAAGACTTTTAGCACTGGTCAAGGCCCGAGTGACTAAGAGTTGTCAGTATTTTGTGCCTACGTCATCCAAAGTCGTTTTTTAGACCATTTCCAATCTTTATATGTATGTAACGTGAGCGAGATTTTATAGAAGTTGTGTTCAGGTCCCATAATAAATTGAAACCTAAATTTTGAATTTTTGGCTCCCAAGCCTTTTTAAAAAAACGACATCGATAAGTATCAGTCTTTACATAAATTTACGCAGATTGTTACAACAAATGGGAATGTGTATTTGTTCAGCGCTGATGCAACTCCAGAATATTTATTCGAATAGGGCGGTTGGAGGATATATCTTCGTCCATGCCCCAACGACTCACAAAGGCTGCGGTATCAATATTTGACCGTTTTGATATCGGCACACCTCGAGCAAGTAAACACGCTCCGATCTCCTTTTGGCTCCTGGCAAACATATTCCGAGTATTACCAACCGCAGCACGAACCATAAGCTTTAGCATCAATGGTCATTGAATTGGTAATCTAAGGGCGATCATAAATTTTCTGAGATGAGCTTCCGATTCTTCTTCGACGTTATGATTTGATTGGGTTATGTGACTGGGCAATGATAGGAATTATTTACCTCAGATCGAATGCATGAATTAGGATTTTTAATGAACTGTAATCTTGTAGGAGGTTGTACCATCTGCCCTTTGACTATTACAATTTTACAATACTTTTAAGTTTGGTTCCCTTGAACAGCTGGAATCTCGAGTTGGATTAAAATGCTTGAATGGGGCGTTATAGTATTTAACGACAGTGACAAATTCTTCCTATAAAGAAGTGTCGAAAGGGCAATCATTATTTTTTTATATTTAGTATAGGGATTTTTTATTAAAATGTCGCAAGTGATCAAACATTATATGTGATGTAGGTATGTTATTATTTAATATACTTGTATGTTCCTGGATAAAATTGTATACCGAAATTAAAACATACTTCTTTCCCCTCTACATATTAAGCTTGGACTAATGAAAAACTTTGTCAAAGCCATGGAAAGTTGTAGTGGTTTCAAATTCCTAAAATAAATGTTTCCTCAAATAAACGATGCGAAACTCAAATTAGGCATATTTACTGGATCTTAAATAAAGATGCTTCTAGCTGATTTCCGTTTTCAAGAAAAATTAAAGGAAAAGAAACTGACAACTTGGAAGTATTTTGAAAGTATTTATTGAAAACAAGAAAGATGACAATTGTCAAAAAACTAATAGATGAACTCCTGAAAGCATAAGAAATACTAGCGTGTCACATTTCCTCAAAAACACACTTTTTATTCTCCCATTAGAATTTTTTTCATACAAAAAATTGGATCCAGCAAGCAATGAAAAGGAGATAGGCTTCAATAGTACATCAGGACGATGAAAACGAGATACCAAGGACGCTGGAACCCATCTACGTTGGGCGATTACTGCTTGTTTTTAAAAGGAGATAGATATTACAGACCACAAGGGGAAAAATAGTAAGTTTTTCCACTGCATGACAGCTCATTTTATTTTGTATGTATATGTATATATATTTATTTTTCCTGTACTCTTGATCTACGAGTATATATGTGTGCGTTCACATTTAGATGTTTGATTGGTTCTATAAATTTTCCAATTATCTAGAAGTTGTATGCTAGATTAAGAAAGGGTTGATTGTTAATAGGAAGAGAGAATTATGGAGAGGTGAGAAGGTAGTTGGATGGATTAAAATAAATAAAAAATAGAAAAAAAAAAGGTACTGTAGTCGAATAAAGATGAAAATGCTTTCGTCTGGCTGAAGACCTACGCCTTCTTTACCGCTTTTCCATCCCGTTCATCCCCATTCAACAACGTTTCTTTACGACGTTTCGTATATTGTAGAGACAATATACATCAATGAAAATCAAAAGCTCCATTTCATAAAATTGTGAATAATTTGTATTTATACAAGTGCTTATCGTTGGCTTGGAAAAAGAGTGCCGCTTTACGAAAAAGTGGAATTTTACAACAGAAGCGTTTGAAGTTTGTCTATTTAGATTCATCGCTCTCTCTAACTCACTTTAAAGCATCTAATCGGAAATTATCTTAGCCAAGTACCTATCTTATTTGTTAAAAAATAGCAGTTAATCTTCATCATGTTAACGTGAATCAGGATTTATATTGAGACACCATTTCATAAAAAAATTAAAATAAATTGTTGTTACATTAAATATTGAAACTAAAATTCTGAATGTTTTTCTAATGGAAATTTACCTTATTAGAAACTCTCCAAGCAAATAGAAAAAACAAAATTTTCACATTACGGCACTCTTATATATTTATTGGAAGTTAAAATTCCTCTCTATTTATTTATAAAATAAACGTAAACTTTTCAAACCACCTCCTCTGGTAGCTCAGTTGGTAGAGCGGTGGACTGTAGTTGGTGAAAGTAACTGATATCCATAGGTCGCTGGTTCAAATCCGGCCCGGAGGAATTTTTTTTAAAGTTTAATAAATTATTGATAGCTTAATAAATCTATGATAATTCAATTCATCATTTCCCTTTTTTTTTTATTAAAAAATGGTTGGGTAGAAAAATTGTTGATAATGGCTAGGAAAAATTTTGTTTGTCCTGCTTTGGCGAAAAGTTGATTAATTTTTAATAAGTTTATCTTAGATGTTGGATTTGATGTAGGTGTGAATATATATTGTTCTCCTTAAATCAATTATCTTCATTTAAATAGATTACTCAGAGTTTCATAATTGGTAAGTGATTTATCTTTATAGATTATAAGTTCAAAAAACACTTTTTCATAGAATAATTTTTATTGGTTTGTAAATAAAACAAAAAATGAGAAATACCATAACTCTTTTTTAGGAACAGAATATGTCGTCACGAATATGAACATTGCTACTTTTTAGGAGACCAAAAAAATAATTTTATATTTAACTTCTCCATTTCAAATAATATTTGTATCTCTGGACGTTTGACTTCTCGCAGTTCTAGATTTGTGTTTTTTATATTTTATTTTTCGGATATGCTTCTGGTAAATTAATAAATCTAAGGCATTCGAAAAATGCGATTTTTCACACTCGTTACTTTAATGTGGTTGCGACGATATGATAGAAAATCTTATTTCATTTACACAATTAAGTTTAGCGCTTAATAGGTATATGTTGTTCTTTTTCTCCTATATATATATATAATAAATTAATGATGTAACAGATTCAAAAATACCTCGCTAATAATAAAATTCAAAAACAATACTATTCATATTGTGGCACTCTTTTTGAGACCCAGCGATAAATTAGCATAGTTCTAAATAGTAAGTCCTTAAGAAAGCACTCACACTATAACAAACTTTTTTAGCTCAACAACACTAAATTTCATAATATAACGCAGGCAGTTATGTTTCAGGTTTATTAAGTAGAATCAGAAGGTATTTGAACCACTCCTATAGCGCAAGATGCTGTAATGAAATCATGGAATTAAAAGATAATCTAATTTTAATTAATACATTCTTTTAATCTAATGACTTTGAAGTCCTTTATATAAAAATACTGCTTAAGAGCAAGTATTTAATAACTAATTTTTTTGCCCATAAATTTACCTAAAGTACACTCCTTTTGACAGTGAATTGATCAGTAATCAAGGAGCTTTGACGATTCAAAATAATCCTTACAAGAACAAGAATTCCAATGCAAGGAATAAATTTACTTAACCCAATTCAAGTTAAAATCATTTTCATTAAAAAAAAATCCTACTGTTTAGGTATTTTGAATTTATTTATTTCTTCTTTTATTATTATTTTATTAATCTGAGTTTAACAAATAAGCCGATTCAGTTGACTCACCTTGTCAAAGCAAATGTTCGACTGGATAGCTTAGGAAGTCGTTATAGAGGAGTATTACAGTCCGTGTGGCATGCAAGTCTGTCATGCAACACGGAATAGAAAAGTTCTCTAAGGTCGAGATATATACACACTCCTGCTTTATATTCAAACAATGATTTACTGGGATTTATTAGAGTTAAGTTTATATAGAAACTTAAAACAAAATTTATAACCTAGATGAAAATTTAGCTAAAGCTATTGAAAATTTATACAATAACTAAATAAGAAAATTAACTTCATTAACGGCCCTAGGAAAAGGCGTGGGACGAAATATTAAAAAAAATATTTTGAAAAAGAGAAGTCAGTCGGTGGATAGTGGCCTGAAAGAACTTACGAACAGTCGATCGCTAGAGGCTAAAGAAGTATATCTAGAGAACATCGATCGAGAGAGGCCTACAAAAGGCATCATTATGTGATTGAGCTGAGGCAGGGAGATCTCCAGTAGCAGGCTGGAGAGATATGCTGAGAGACGGAAGACCATAGCCTGAGGAGGGTTATGCAGACAGGTGCCGATTGAAAATCCGTTCTTAATATGCCCAAACCACTGTTTAGCCAGCAAGGATGGAAGGGAAAATATAATAAAAAAATGTTAACCTGCTGAAGATAAGTTCTTGTTGAGCTTAAGTTAAATATCTAATACTCATTAGCGTAGGATTGTGGCTATGTTATGAATTGTGCTGGCTGAACCAAGGTTCTAATGGTATAATCCATTTAAAATTCAAGTAGTAATACAATGAATTAAAATAATAAATTATTTTTCATAATAAGTACCATCTAGTTTAAAAAGAGTATTATGACAGAAAGGTCATCCAATATTTTTTTTAAAAAATGCTAGTACCATTGGTGTGGAGTATATATATGGAGTGTTTTTTTTTTATTATTATATTTTTTTATATTCATTTTTTGAAAAATAATATAAGCTGTCATACTCAAGGGCAATAGATATTAGGGCTTTTCATAGTATATATACAGAACAAAATATAATAAAAACAATAGAAAAGAAAAAAAAAAGTAAAATAATGTGTGTAAAATGTATATAATATTATATATATATATAATACTATCAGCTTCGCCCGGGATAAGCTGGTCTTAAAATCAGCTTCATTTCTTGACTGCAATTTTCTTACTATAACTATGAACCATCGCCTAGAATACTCTAATATGTTATGTGAACATGACATTAATTGGTGGAATCATTCAGAAGCTATCCCAAACAGGCATACCAACGATTTTATATATTTATATAAAATCTATATATATATATATATATATATATATATATATATATATATATATATATATATATATATAGATTTTATATAAATATATAAAATCGTTGGTATGCCTGTTTGGGATAGCTTCTGAATGTATATATATATATATATATATATATATATATAGATATATATATATATATATATATAGATTTTATATAAATATATAAAATCGTTGGTATGCCTGTTTGGGATATCTGAATAATTCCACCAATTAATGTGTAATAATTAATAACATATTAGAGTATTCTAGGCGATGGTTCATAGTTATAGTAAGAAAATTGCAGTCAAGAAATGAAGATGATTTTAAGACCAGCTTATCCCGGGCGAAGCTGATAGTATTATATATATAATATTACATACATTTTACACACATTATTTTACTTTTTTTTTTTTTTTTTTTTTTATGCTTTATATATATATATATATATATATATATATATATATATATATATATATATATATATATATAAAGCATATAGATAAAGCATAAGTAAGAAACCAAGAAGATTAAGAGAAACCAAGAAGAAATTACTTAAGTTAATTAAAAGTAAAATTAATCATTTTGAACACCCAAATACAATATTTACTCTCTTCCCTCGAATACTGCGAACTAAGCTTTGCCCCCACATGTTGAGGGCAAAGCAGAACTCAAGGGGATCCCATCGCTCCAGAGATCCCAGCCCCATCAATGGAATTGAAAACCAGTTGAGATTGAGTGAACGTACTAGAGCCGCCGACGCTCAGTTATGGAGTCTAGGCAGTAAGATAGAAAATATATTTTCATAGATCGCTTACCACTTAAATTGATAAAAATATATAATTCTAAAATCTAGAAGCTGTTTCTAATCCACCCCTCCCCCCCTCTGACATAGAAAGTGGAGCAGACTAGAAACATAATAGTAGCAACCAAAGCACATTAAAAAGATATTTATTTCAGAGTATTACTGACTTTTAACAATTTTGTCATTTCTTTGTCGAATTATCATTTTACTTATCCGTGTTGAACAGATCAGCGATTTAGAATTTCATCTTGACAATTATCTTACACGATGTTCTCATACGAGATTAGAACAAGAAACTGCTTGTGGATTCCGATTTCTTCAACATTTGCTATAATCGAGGCATTTCGGACCAACGGGTTTTCCTCCCGAATCCAATCTTAACTAATCGACGCACGGGGTCCAAAATCCCGGAAATATGACTGATTCGGAGTGAAATTTAATGTTAATATTTTTAATTTTGCATAGTTCAGTAGAAGTATTTACTTGTTTTTGTAAAAAAAATATATATTTTATTTGCAAACAAACATTTTTTTAAACGAATTTTTTTTTAATAAATACAAATGTTGTTATGCAGTTGTTAAAATAAGAATTCATACACTTAGCGTTTCGGATTAAAATATGTTTAGTAATTTATCGAACATACATTAATTGATGGATACGATCAAAAACAACATTCCACATTAATTTTTACAGATGAATGAAATTAGAAATTCATCTTTTCAAACTGAATTTATGAGCTGAGAACAACCTAACAGGTTGTTAGTTTGTTGTCAGCTCATGTGTTTCACTTATCACCTAATCTCTTATTCATATACAAACCCAAAATAGGCCAAATAATTCGAATTGAAGGACAATTCTCCAAAATGGGTCGTATATCGAGATAATTAAGTTATACCTGAAAAGGTGAATTGATATTTTCACAATAACTAGCTTGTTAAGTTGTTATTAAATTGTTATTTTCAATTAGGTTAACAGCCCATTCCCATTTAAACGCTCGTTAATCGAAATGATTTAGTCCAACCTGAAAAGATGAATTGCTCAATTTTTGTTGCTTATTAGGTTGTACCGGTTTCCAATTACCTTTACCTTAAAAATTAATGCGGAATATCGTTTTTCATCACTTCCATCAGTTAATGTTTTTTAAATAAATTATTAAACATATTTTAACCCGAAAAATCTGAGTGTACGAATACTTATTTTGCCCAAAAAAAAAATATATATATATATATATATATATATATATATATATTCCAATATACCGTAAATGTAAATGTAGATATACCGACTTCGGCTCATGTAAAGTTATTTTCAGAGGTGTAATTAGTATTGCTTAGTGATTTAAGACAACTATGCGACGTCTTTCAAAATATTCTTAATGCTTCTTTTTACGTCAAATATAATATTATTCATCTCTGACAAAGATTCAGTAATCGTTTTTTCGGTTTTCTTACTCGTTATATCTCTCGAAATAATCATTGGAGGATATTTCACTAAGGCATCCCGTACTATCTTTATTAGTGTATTACTCAATTTACAGCCCTCAATTTGTATAGATTTTAACCTACCGTCGGCATCTGATAAGATCACATTTGGCGTTTACTGCCAATCCTACCGAGTAGATAAGAAGTCAGAACGGCCCTATTGAACTCTGAATCACGGATACTCTACTACCGATCATTTCCTTGGGATATAGTTATGGAAATCTATCCGATCTGTATGTGCTGGCAGTTCATGCAATAGATTCACAGCCATACAGTCATACATGTATTTAAATAATACATATCCTCGCCGCCATGTTTAAGTAACGAATTTGAAAAATTGCATTTTCGAATTCCTTAGTTTTATTAATTCACCAGGAACACGTTTGCAAAATATTTGCAATGGGAAGGTCAAAAGTAAAATGTAAAGTGCTTTCTTACTTCCTTGTACGAAGTAAAGAAGTATTTTAATCGCGAAAATTTTCGGTTTTTAGGTTTCAACGGAATTATCCATTTTGACCATTCCTGAATCCATTTGGATTGTTGTAAAATTTATTTGTGAACAATCTTTTTGGTCACTGCTTGATCACTGGTAGTGGTACTTTACTTGAAGGTTGTAATTGATTTCCATAAAAAATTATATTAAAATACTATGCAAAACTTTTCAAATTTAGTATTTATAACTTATGTATTGATATAAATAACATACTAGATTTTGGTCTAAATTGGAAAACCGGAAGCGGTACTTTACTTGAAGATCATAATAAACTTTCATCAAAAATGATATTAAAATATAATGTAAATCATCTAAAATTTGGTAAATAGGACTTTTATATTAATATAAATAATATACTAGATTTTGATTAAAATTGGTGAACCGAAAGGGGTACTTTACTTGAAGGTCATAATAAACTTACATCTAAAATTATATTAAAATTAAATACAGAGATCATATGATATGGTAATGAAGGTTACAAACGCGATTTTTTTTCCCACTCTAATTAAACAGTTTTATTACTCGTTTTAAGTTTTGAAATTGAGTGTAAGATGCTTGTTTTCTTCCCATTTGTGAGCTGAACAAGTCAGCAGCAGAAGAATAAGATATTAGCTAAGTGGATTCTTCTGCTTAAAATGTCGAAACCGTCGATTTCCTATACTTTATCTAGTGACATTGACAGTTCTAATGTTGTCACAGAGCACGTATAAATCTTTTGATAACTTGTTGCCTACTGAAATAAAACGACATTTAATAACGGAATAAGACCTCCAGAAACAAGAGCTTGTGTGTGTGCCAATAGATGGATATGGCTACGCCGAGTGTCGTTTTTACTGCAATCCGTATTGTCCACATCAGATATTTGGTTTCATTGGAAAAACGGAATAACATGGGGACGGCTCTACATGCAACACGAAGGGTGACATTTTAATTATAAAATATAAGCAAAGATATACAGAGTCAAAAGAACAATTTCACTTCGTTTTGATAAAATTCAAGATTATATATAATCCATGGTTTTAATTATGAATAAGCCCTTGAGTTTTTCATCAAAGACAGCTTAATTAATTCGCTAAGCTCCCGTTCGGATGATTAAGTCCTTTCGAAACTCTAAATATCTCTTGATTCAAATATTTATGCCCCGTTCTTTGCTTTAAATCAGTTTAAAAAGAAAATAAACTGAGATCAGTTACAACTGATATGGTTTAAATAAACACTTTTTCACAATTTTCACCAACCTCTTTGAAATAGATATAAAAATAAATCAATAAAAGTCAGACTTTGAGTGCCATTTTAATAAACATAATCTACATGCAATAAGATGACAGTTTCTGTGGAGCCATACTGTAGATATTATAATTATATTTTAGTTAGGTAGACTTAATTCAATTGATTAGATAAATAAATATTGTCAACTCAAAACATGGAAATTTGGTATTGAATAAGTAACCTCAGCAGACTAGCAGCCCCTGGGAGAGTTAGTTAAATCAAGAGGTTCAGAAGGTTCAAGGTTCATACCTCTAGAAAAGGTATCAAAACTTATATATTATATTTCAATCTAGTATACCATAATAGAGGGGTCTGTGGTATCTAGTCTTTATAATTAAATTATGTAGATAATACATTTTAATAGTTAAGTTTCCTTCTGGAAACGATAGAAGGACGTGTATATATATAAATAATTAAATAGAATAGATACTTTTTCTGGAACCCCCATCTATCTCAGAGGGCCAGAGACGTAGGTGCTAAGGTAGATATAACACGAATTACGTTTGAATGCGTAGAGAAATTCAAATATCTGGGATCTTCAATAACTAGAAAAAACGAAATTTAAAAAGGAAATAAAGACGGGTAATATTCTTTATTTCGCAGTTTTCGAATTGTTTAGTTCGCAACTTCTTTCCAAAAACATATAATTTAGAATTAATGAAACTATTATACTTCCTACTGAACCGTGGCTGTTTATATTAAGATAAAAACAACGCCTGAAAATTGTTGATAATGAAGTATTGTCTAGCATATTTGTACCCAAATAGAATGATTCGACCGGAAAATGTATACGGTTATAGAACGCCATATTGCGTGAACTGCAAGCGATATATATAATTAAGGTAATAGCATTGCGGTGAATACAATGAGCGGAAAAAGTTTTTGGATGGATAAGGAACGATTAATTGAAACGACGATCAGCGCTATCCGACTGGTAAGCGTCCAAAGGGTCGACCGAAACGTAATAGGAGGATTGTGTAGGTCCGACATTGAGAATTTTGATGGGATGCTGTGGGGAGAAGTTTGGGATACCATTCATGGAGCAATGGAGAGGGAGAGAAACGAATCTTTCTTTGAAAAATAAAAGAAAATGTAATATTTCCTTGCCATCTAATGTATTCAAATGTGTGATTGTTATAAAAATGTAAAAAACAAAAAATGTGTAGAATGTAGAGAGATGTTTTAACTCTAGTGTGTTTTCAAGTTTCGAATTAATATTTGTTTTAATTTAATGCTTCCTTCAGGTAATAAATTCGCTAATGGTATATTTTATATCTCTAAGGATAATATTGAAATATTTCGGATGCTGATTCTTTCAATCCGAAAGCTGACGTCAAGCTGATGGATTTTTAACCTTTATCAATGTAATATTCGATAACCGAGCTCAATATCCTCACTCTAAGCAGATCTCTTCGACTCTTTGCTTTCAGACTCAGAGCTAGGTGGCTGTGGGGATGACGTCGAGGGAGTATGAATTATTCATGACAGCCTGGAAGCAATAGGCCACTAATCGGGGCGAGGACAACGCCATCTACATCCCTTAATTACCCCCAGACCTCTCTGCGGGGCCTTCCTCGCCAGAAGAACAGAACGCTGGAGTATCCCATCGGATTGGGGCCTTGGAAAACATGCACGCTTCTTTTACTAGTGGTTTTCTTTCTTTTTTTTACTTTCCTAGCTGATTTACAAAAAAAAATTAACATAAATATTTGGAAGGTTTACCTAGCCAACTGCTTCTCTACAATATCATTCCTAAACTATATAATTTTAATTATAATTAAGTACAATACCTTATATATATCTGTAATCTCCTCCAATTCTAACTCTCAGTTCACTCCCTACCCATTAACCAGATCTTTTCTTTTTAACATTTTCACCCCTTTTTCACCATTTTAACATTTTTTATTTACTCAACCACTTTTTGGAACGCCGTCCTTCCAAAAATCCGGCTTGCTGCTTCATTAGGTACATTTAAAACCCTCCTATTCTAGCACATGCTTGCTATGTTAGCTTTTTATTTATAATTAATGCTAATATAGTTTATAGTATACTTATTTGTTGTTTGTAAGTGTTTTTAAATTTTATTTCGATTTCAGTTTAATTTTTATCAATATTATATTTAGGAATTATTTTTATAGAATTAAGGTTTTACTTGGTAATTTTTTCTCTTTTTTTTTATTACTGTTACGACTATATCGTTTTATCTTAAGCATTTATTTGGAACAGCTTAGAATTCGATTTGAAATCTAAACTTATATTTCATATGTTCATGTATTTGCTTAACTATTAATGCGGTATTATGAATTATTATTATATTAGTATCTATTAATTAATACTAACCAATGTTAAGAGATCCCTTTCATAGGACTTCGAGAAAGCCCATGTTTCTGACGAGCAAGTACGGCCTGGTTTGATCAATGTCTTACACCATCTTGTTTTTGCAGCTCTTGATAATGAGCTACTTCTCAGATGCCTACGTCCGAAATAGCAACCTATTGGCTGGTGTTATTCGCCTCTTATCTCAGCCGAAACGTTATTATCTGTGATCTCAGGCACACGAACTGATCAACTCAATCGAATTAGTAAGGGCCATCCTGGACAAAACCTTCGTTTACCAGCAAACAGATATTTGGTTTTTGAGATTTTATAAACAGCAAGTCTAGCTTCTTGGCAACATCCTCGAGGGCAAGAAGAACATCTTCTACAGCTTTTGATCTTCCAACAATGTCGATATCATTAGCATTGCCCAGAATTTGCACCATACGATTATAGATCGTTCCGCTGATCTGGACCATTGATTCCCTTTTAGCTTTTTCCAAACCAAGAGCAGACAAGCAAGGGAATTTCCTTATCAAACGCAATTATCCGATGTAAATACTTCAGAAAAATCCCCTTGAACATCGATTTGTTACCCTTAAGTCCGCTTACGACAGTATCCAACTTGAGCCTCTGTATCACGCGATGAAAGACCTTAATATACCTCTTAAGCACATCTGTCTGGTAAAACTAAAGATGAGCAATAATGAGTGCTTGGTACATGTTCGAGGGAATGATTTCTTCTTTTAGGCTGTTAAAAACGAGATTGGGTCTAATAAGTTCATATGAATGAATGAAAATTATGTATTTCATTTGAATGAAAATAATCATAAATTCATCAAAGACTCAGGACTTAAATTAACACATCACGTTGAAAACAGCCTCAATTTAAATATATATGAAGCAATTGAAATAATAAAATCCTTCAAATACAATCCAGATTTTTGCTTAAATGACCAAATAAATATCTTCAATAGTTCAATCTTAAATTTGTTCCCATCTATGACAGAAAAAACAATTACTCACCGGCATTACTTGAAAAATCCTGACCCTTAAACTGTTTACCTAAAAACATCCTACCTACCTTTCGTTCATTGTTAGTTCAATGCGAGAAGAAACCAGTACAAACTTTTCGGTTTGATATAATCCATTTAAATCTTAGTGAGTACCAACCATTTATTTGATTTCTTGTCTTGTATAATAATACCAACTATATTTTGAATTGCTTATTTTTGAATTTTTTGTATGTTTTTATAACTGAGGATCAATGTATAACATTCGAAACTAGTTTTAAATAAAACAAATTCATAGAAGTGGTAAATAATTTATCAATCCCTAATTACAAAAATTATAATTTGTGAAAAAATTAATCAACGGAACCTTTTAAGCAAATTTAAATATGGTTTAAAATTGGTATAGATGAGTAAACTTATCATGAATTTATTCAGAACTAGCTCTTTTTTACGGAGTCATAGATCTTTTATCCAGGAAATAGCATTGGGTGCATCGTAAACTGAATCACTGGAATGAGTGTTTCTCGATACTTAATTCGATCCGCTTCTTTGGTTTACGATTTGCACTTCTCTCTCCCCACCCCCTTACCTTGTCATTGTTTTTTATTTGTTTATTTATTTTTTTCAATGAGCAGTGAATCATGAAAAAGAGATTTTTCGTTTAGTATGATTCTGATCTGATATTATGATCTGAAAAGTTTGAGCAATATGTAGTCCTAATTATCCTTCATTAGTTCAACGACTTAGCGGTGGAGCTTCCTCTCAGTAAACTTCAGAGACAAGGATCTAAAAAGGACCCCACATAGTAACTAATTATATAATTTCTAGTAATTATTCAAACTAAAGGATATTTATAAAAATTATTTTTTCCATGCAATCAACATTAACCCAATGTATTTTTAAATTTAACAAAATATATCAGCTAATTTTTTTGACTTTTTATTATTTGTTCATAAACACAAAAATCTATGTACTTTAAAATTAAATTACGCTCGTATTAACATAAAATTTTAATTACAACTGAAATGTATAATAAAGCTCACAATTACTGTTTCTTAAAATTGAAGATGGAAAACAGGCTGTATATGACGGTTTGCTCAGGGCAGATCTTGATTACTGCAATATTAAAGCTGGCAGCTCATCTCCCTTCTTCCCGTTCTTTTTCTCATTTTTTTTTCGCCCCCATATTCGCTAGAAGGTTTTGAATTATATTTATTTTTGACGTAGTACTTGAAAATAAATTTAAAAAATAGTATTTAATGTAAATAATTAGAAAAATGAAACTCAAAAAAAGAGAAAACATTTATAATTAGATTATTATTGGGATATTCCCATATAGAACATTTTAACTCTGAAGTAGTTGTAAATATCTTATCAGCCATAGTTTCGCTAAGTCTGCCATCATATAGACCAAAAATCATAGAATTACGTAAATGTAGAATAGAGCAGAGTTGGAGCTAAGAAGTGGGGAGCAAAGGAGCCTCATGTGGGAGAAGTTGGAGGGCGCCAAATTTCGTACGAAATTTTATTTTTAGGTTAAGTGAAAAATATTTGTTTGTGTTTTTTTTATTATTTTGACTAATTTGTTTTCGGTGTAATAATACTTATGGTGTAATTATTAAATTTCATTTGTTTAAAGTAGATGCATAAAATCAACAATTGAAAGTATGCTATATCAAATATAATGCTGAAACAATTTGAAGTTGGTATCTAGTTTTGAAATCATGAAAACTCTAGATGGGTATTCTTAGATTTCAATATCATGATAATAAACTAATGTGTGAATAGTTTTTTTTTTTAACCTCTTTTTTTAATAGAATGTGTTTAGGTTTAGTATTTAATATAGAATAGAATGGAGTGAGAACAATTTCACTCCAACATGGTTCGTAGTTATGTATCTATAACATTTACATTTAAAGATACTTATTTTTACCACGACAGCTTGCTTTTCCAGCAGAACAACAATTTACCCCAATCAGCACCTACCTCTCTATTCGCTCCTTTTAAGTTCGATATGGTACAGAACACTCCAATAGCTACCCATTAAAGGCTTCTGTCCCACAAGGCAATGTCTTAGGCTCTGTTCTCTACATTTTCTTCACCACAAATATTCCTACAAATCCCGTTACCTTCGTGGCGACGTTCCAAGATATCGCCATTTCATCGTCCCATTCAGATCCTGGAACGGCATCTCCAAACTTGCAAAGGAACCCCTCCCTGAGCGAGTAGTGGTACACAATAATTAGTGCATCAAAGTCAATGAATCAGAGTGGAAGCATGTCATATTTACCCTACGACGCAGATCTTTCCCACGCGTCTTTTTTCAGACCTTTTCACTCAAGTCTTGAGAATTTACGGCTCTAGCGTCCTCACTCAAGCCCCACTGGATTTTGATACCAGTGTCGCGGCCGGGAGAGAAGCGCTGGTATTTCCTGGAGTTCTGCTTTACCCTCCACATACAAGAGAACAGAGCCTGTTAGGAGCTGCGTAGCCTGAGTGTTAATATTGTATATATGTATGAAAGTTTTTAAGATGATTTATTTTGTTTTACTTTAATTTTAATTCTTCATTATAATTGTTTCTATTCATTTATTTTTCCTGTGTATATTGTATGAATGGTTTGCTTGTATCTCTAATACAATTGCCCTTAAATATATCAGAACGTATTAATTCTCAATAACAATATTTGCTAATCAGTATTCTATGTACGTTCTTATCTATATGAAGACTGAAAAAAAAAAAAAAAAAAACGCGGCGTCAGAGCAAATTCTTTTTCCGTGCTGGAATGGCTACAACGCATGGCCTCTGGCCTGATAAGTATCAGCTTAGTTTGTGTTCTAAGAGTTATTGAGTTACTTGCTATGCATGCCTTTGCGAAGTATATACACCCTAGCGATGATGGTATCTGCTAAGCCATCAGTGCTTTGCCTTCATTTTTATGTTGTGAGGGAGGAGAGAAGGAATCTCATATGGTGTCTATGAGAGATTCGCGTATGATTTGAAATTTTGTATCCAATGAAAATTTCTGCCATTTAAAAAATAATATTAGTCCAGTGCTATTTAATAGTTTTTTATATTTTTAATCTTAAAGGAAATTTTAACAGAATTTTTTTTTTTTTTTTATTTACAACTTTAACTTTTCTTACAAGCAAATTATTTGAAATATTACAAATATATTATAAACTTTTTTTCAATCTTTAGTTTGCAAACCTTTGATGCTCTATAATTGAACGTGTTGTATCAAAAACAAAGAAACTAGAAAGGTAATGGGGAAACTTGTAATGTCTACTTCCAGCTCTAATGAACAAGATTGATAATGGAAATATGGCACAATATAAAAAATATAAAGTAAGGTCAAAATCCTGAGCATTTTATTTCATGTATAAATTTATTTTTATTAATTTTTTTTAGCCGCCTTATAATTTTAAAGTATCAGAGAATCACTCGCATTCCTCCTTGTATTTCCAGATATTATATAATTTCCCAGAATATTTTAATTATATTCCTACAAGCCAGTGCTCATTTTAACTGATATTACGTTAACGGCAGTTGAATTCTAGTTTTGTGGAATTCATATTTTGGTGTCGAATTTAAGCAATCTAGATTTTAGGTTATGCTTTCCTTTAAGAATTAAAATAAATTGTTAATATTATGAGTATTCGTATGGGTTTTAAAAGTGTTTGCTTTGTTACTATTCTTTTAAGATTTTAAAACAAATGTCTCAAGTATCTGAAGCCATAGTTAAAAATTGAATTTGAAGCATTTGGTCAGTTGCTGCATCACATTTGATTGGTAACACAGCACTAGAGATCATAATCCAACTCACTCCATTGAGGTTGTCTAACTGAAATGTGGACTTGGAAATATCTTTTCATCGGAATATCAATCTTTAAAATTGTGAAAATAAGTTACGAAACATTGTTTCTTATAGGAATGAAGGATCTGCTCTGTTATTCTGGATTTTTTCACCAATTTTCTTCCTTATATTTCGTCCACATCAGGAAGTCCACCTGATTCGAAGGACGAAATAACCCTTGGAAAATGGGTAATATTTTCTCCAAGAAGGAAATAGTATTCTCCAGAGATGAAGCTTAATAACTATAAATATCAACACATTCAATACCCTTTATAAGTGTCTTCTAGGAGGATTTCGTAGTGTTAAGCCTTATTATTTTCGGGCAAAAAATATATTTTTTTTTTGTACATGAACCTTCAAGTCACTTGAATTTCATCTGGGGGTTTGTGGAATCCTTTGAGGAAGTGACGGAATATTACTTACTTCTAACAGCCATCATCTGTTATTTAAATCATCTGCATAATCTAGGTACCTACCTGTTGCATATTGATGCATTCTGATTTGCCCATATCATTTACAACTTTATCCATCAATCAACAATTGAGGATATTGAATATTCCGTTGATACGTTCTATACATTTTTATCGACCAGCCTGTGTTCTAGGAAGTTTAATGCATGAAAATGTTTTCTTAACCTTGACTCATTTTGTGTTATAGGTTTGTCACTAAGTCTGTCAATATAACATTAAACTCTTTAACGATTCCTTTTCCAAACTTTGGCCCAGAAAAAATATTTTATCTACCCTCATATTGAATGTGCACAAACTGTAAGAAGTTTTAAGTGATAATGAATTATAAATGATGCTTTGGGTATCACTAGGCGAAATGTATCAAGACATTGATTACTCCCTAAATTTTGAGTTAAGTTTAAACGGGTTTCGAAGAAAATACTCAAGTATATATGAAATTTAAGTGATTTATTTGAAGGTTTTTAAAGTTGGGTTCTAAGGAAAACGACGTCGAAGTTTTCAAGGAATGTATTCAATATCATGGAAATGGTTTTCATTACAACTTCTCTCTTAACAACAATCTTCCTATCTTAGTTACTCCAAGAAGGACATTAGACAAATCGATGGTAAACATCGAAATGTCAGTAATGTATTTTAAGAGAGTAAATAAGGTATCTTGTATATAGGGAAGTGCTGGGAAGTTCAGTCCTGGTGGTTTTAATTCTTCGCCATTAAGGAACCTATTGACAAGGGTGGAGTTTACTCAATTTTAGAACTCGTTAGCTAGGAGGGCGGAAGAGTAGTTATTAATAGTGTTGACAGCTTTATAAACAGATCAACGCCTTTGACGGCTGGATCCGATTATTAGTCAAGGCTGGATATTGTATAATCCTAAAAGCGATGGAACTATATGGATGGGAGCCGGGCTAACGGTCCCTGAGCAGGTTACCGCTAACAGACTTAGCTCAGTCATTCAACCATCGTCTCTTCACATCCCACTTCGACGAGGTGTGATTATCTTCGATGATACAGTGGGGAGTTTTATCTAAAACAAAAATTAATTGTGTTCTTGAATTCATTAATTCCGTTATTGGATTTTCTCTTCCCTGTATAGAGAAAATTGATGGAGCGATGTATCTGAAATCCCTTTATTGGGACAAACTAATGTTATCTTGTTTAAATCTATTTTAGTTTTATTGCCTTGTCATGATTGAAATGTATTGTAACGTATAAACTTAAGTGTGGGAATTAATTATAGATTTTAATCTTCTATAACTTGTATCAATCATTTTCAAAGCTTAATTAAATTCTATCTATGATTGTTTTGCTATGTATTGAGAATACAGGAATTAAAGGAAATAATTAAGATTAAATAATAGTAATTAAATAAGGGATAAATTAAAAAGATGCCACGCGGTTTAGCAATATTAACATAAATAAATTGCATTTTTAAACAAATAAAAGCGGGTTCGGGACCCTTGAGGTCTATACCTGAAAGGCCCGCAGCAGTTCGAGAGTGCCGGGATGCCGCTAAAGGAGTCATAAAGATAAGCGAAAGTAAAAGTACCATAAAAGTTAGAGATAGGCCCGGTCGACAAGGTATAATAAAATCCGCCGCCCTAGAATACAGAAAATAAGAACAATAGAGCAAATAGTTCAAACATTTCCAAGGCCTGTTCAAAGATTCTTATAGCGTCAACAAATCAGAAGGCCCAAAAGAAGAGTGGGGACAAAATGTAGCTTTCAAGAAGGAGTAGGGGAAAAAGGAGAGATCAGGTAGAGGAGACAGAAGTAGAAGGGAGCTCTAGAGAGAAGGTAGAAGAGTGAGGTTCGAGAGAGTTCTGGGGTGAAGGTAGAAGAGTAAGTTTCGAAGAGGAGAGTTTTGCGGTTCACATCGTCATATATCAATATATATGTATAAGTACAATTACTGTAGTGGATTAATTTATTACAGCAAACCACTAATTTTAGTATCCGACTAATTTTTTTTTTTTTTTTTATTTCAACGCAATAAATTTTGGAAAATGCAGCCAACACAAAGTGTTTATTTATAAGTTTTCTGAAATTTGATTATAGCGCACCGTAGTATTCATCTCGACTAGAGCTAACTAAGACTATTACTTAATGTAAAATACCAGTTGAAAGTTTTATACGATTGGAACTGATTTGCATGCCCACACAACTTGATTAAGCCCTGTATGGCTGAAGTACCCCGCTCTATACCAATACATCTGCCTGATGAATAGCATAACTTAATACCAGCTAAGGGAAATTGTCCAATTTGTCGAGAAGTTACATTCGGAGGAGGTCGGAAAGGAATTTCATTACCTACGTCAAACCAAATAATCATACTAACATAGGGTCCTCCCTCATCTTGCCGCCTTGCTAGGAGCACTGATTGAAACTAGGTACTTGTATCTGAAATACATACACACTTTTCGTATTTTTTTTTTAACTCCTTGAAAAATGTTAATGAAACTATTACAAATGATGTAATCAACAAAAAAAAATTAATTTTTAAAAGAAAATATTTTTATGAAAACGTTTTAAAATAATTTAGTAGAATAAAACTACCTCTTCTTATCCGACTACTTGTTAGTAGGGCGCAGAGTGGTTTGAGGAACCATTGCCACCTTCGGAAGGATACGATACGAGATCGTAGGCGATTTCTTTCCGATGGATTGTGTTTGTTCCTGAGTGGCGTTCCCACTGGAATGTGATCTAATATCGGAAGGTTTTTAGGTTTTGTTCCAATCCGTCTTCGTTTTAATATGAGATTTTATGTAGCCTCCATTCGTCCTAATTTTTTTAATACTTTTTACAGTCAAAACGGTCTTCGTGAGGTATTTTTTTTTAGTTTAAGTTTGTTAGCTATAAATTAATAATAATAATAATTAATAAATAAATTTAAGAACTAATTAAGGAAGAGAAATGGGTATTATTTATTTATATTTTTCTTATAATTGTGGGTCTATTTTTCTTATATAGGGAATATTTAAGGAAAATTAATTAATTATTTACCATTTGAAAAATCAGTTGCTCAATTTGATTAAAATATAATCGAATTTCCCATAAATGTATTATTGAAAATTACAAATCATTAAAACACTGATTTTTTTTTTTT